>OX439127.1:45182840-45502840 GCA_949318235.1 Ecdyonurus torrentis
TGCGGAAAACATTGCTTATAATTTCATCATAGTCGTTATTGGAAACAGAATATTATGCAAATGAAATGTTTGAATTTGATAGTTGATGTGTATTGTTGGTGCGCAAATATTAAGTGATTATTATGGTTAACGGTATATAATTGGCTCTTAATTTACATATTTCATCTTAAGTAATCCCTAAAAATGTAAGTAAAATAAAAAATTACATACTTAACAACTAGGTTATAGTTTATTTTTAATGTTGTCTCAATTTACAAAGCCCCGTATACATAGCCGCGAGATTTAACCACTAATCCACGCATTCGTTTCAAATCTACCTTGCTCAAAACACATATTTTTTTAATTTTAAGCAAAAAAAAATAAATGTATTATAGTTTATAATAAAATAATTATACCTTAACATGCATAATAAAACATAATAATACGTCTTCGATCTTCACATTTTCAGAATTGAGAAAGTTCAAATTCATTTTCTGACTTTTTTTTTTTTTTGACAAAGTTTTATGAAACAGTTGCATAACAAACTCCCCTTTTTATAATTTTTTTTTATTTTTTTATTTTATTATTTTTTTTTTTTGCATGAACAAAATCTACTAGTGCAACATTTTATGCAATTGCAATGAACCATTCCTTGCGATTCCTTATATTCCTTTACTTTTTAAAATTGGCTAATTTTAATATAATTGTGGTTATATATAATAAGTTACATATAAGTGGTTACAAATCACAACACGTTGGGAATTTTCAATTTTTGTCCCAAACGCAATAAGACCAATTCTGCATGTTCTCAACGCGTCATGACATTTTCAATTTGAGCCTGACGCGTTCAAAATTTTCAACTTGAACTGAACGCGTTGGGATTAAATTTGCCATGCTCCGAACACGGATTTTGCATCATGAAGCTTCACACATGATCCCAACGCGTTGGGATTAAATTTGCCATGCTCCGAACACGGATTTTGCATCATGAAGCTTCACACATGATCCCAACGCGTTCGCGCTATTTTGACCGCTTCGGACGCGAATTCGCGTATGGAAGCTAACATATATACTTGAGTATTTTCGAGGCATTTATCTTTTGCATATTTCATTAACAGAGTGCAAATGCATTCAATAATTGTCTATTTTGCGTGACATGCATAATGAATGTATATATATCATTGATTACTTGTCTTTGAAATAAAATTAATACATATTTATTCTGAAAAATGGGTGATGGCAATGGTGAACGGTTACAATTGCACTTATAATCCCAAGGTTGTAGCTGTAAATATCACATGTTATTAATCCAACTTTGCCCTTTGAATTAATACTGCATTAATTTTACTTCAACTTCATGAAGCTGATAATATTCGTATAAATTTTATTTTTAGTAATACAGTATAATATTGCTTAAGATCACGCGCGTCTTAAATTTTTTGTCCATCGTAATTTTAACAAATAATTACGGTTTAATTCAAACTTGCATGAGACCATAATTCTTTGTCAGCAAATTCATAATTGCTCTCATGTTTAATAAAGCAGCATTGTTATTTTATTGTTATTTTTTTTTTAATGACTCGACTTTAAATTTTTAAAAAATAAGAGTTTTATAAATTTAAATTTTTATTATAAAATAGTTATATTATATAGAATTATTTTAGATTGAAATCTCTTACTAGTAAAAACATAGACTGGTGTTGCTACGGCAGCCGATAACATTTTCAGCACGTATTGATATATTGAAAGCATTATTTATTGAGTTATCATTAATGATTACTTCTGATTCTTATAAAGCACATAAGACTTACAATTGCGATACTTTGGTACTACACATTGCATATATCTTTTTTTTTATGTTATTACATAACTGATTATTTTCAACTTTTTATAGTTATTACTATACTGTAGTTCGCATTGTTATTGCAATAAATTTGATTGCATGAAAATTTAGAGGTTTATATAAAGACTATAAATCAAATTTATTGCGTATTGCTTCGTGAGGACAGGAGTGTGAAGCTATATAGTTCAAAGTATGAAATTGACATAATAAATAAACTTTTTTATTGATACAGAAAATTACATGATATTTTTTCTGGTCCCATAGCTTTATGTCACATTGTAATCACCACGTTGGGTATACTTTATTTTTCTGTAAATGAAAGGCAAAATACAGTAGGTTTTTAATATTGAGAACGTCGTTCGTAAAGGCAAAGGTAGCACGACGACGAAAAGTATTGTCAAACATGTGAATCTCGTCCTTCACTTTTATATAATGAAGGTCAATAAATTTTAGTTGCTGCAATTATTATTATTATTTGTTTTATTATTACATTCTTGACAATGTCTTTAATTCTCATTTGTAACATTAGAATATTAAGTTATGTTTCATATATAAATAATAGCAATACGAACGGAAGAAATATTATTATCACCAAATTATTTCAAATTAATACAAGAGGGGGGGGGGGGGAGGGAGAAATTTTCACCTAATTTAAATTATAGTATTTATAGGCCTGCGGATATAGGGATACATCATAATGTGTGCATATACGTATTTTATACATAACAATATGCGTGTACTGTGTATGTTTGTGTTTATTACCATCTAAACCTGAATTCGGTAAAAAGCCGAAAAATTGTTAAAATTGCAAAATTATTTTAACGATTTAAAAGTTCTTTAAACGATTTAGTCCTTCCTTCCTTCTTTCCTTGTTGTTGAATTTATATTTTAACTGGCCGGGTTTCGGTATTTTCAATCTTAATAAATTTATATTTCTTGCTTAAATATCTAACAAAAAAAAAAAAAAAAAATCCAATAATTCAAATTTGTTCATTTCATTTTCTTCTTCTAAAATTAGTATACAAAAACAATTAATTATGCTAAGGTAAGATAAACATCTCCAAAAATATAGAAATGATTGTCAAAATTACATTCTATGAAAATGCTATTTAAAATTGCCACTTTTACAAAAAATGTATAAATATTGATGCATAGTAATCAATAAATTATATGTGTATATATTATTTCATTATTTTTGTATAAAATTTTAAAAAGTACACAATTTTTACCTGGTTGGACTCCACTCTATAGGTCCCGAATTGATCGTTAAAGAATAAGAAAAGTATGATGGGTATAATATTTAATGCCATCGTCTTCTTAAATCTCATTTATCACGTAATATTGTTTATTTTACGAAAACATTAATTTTATCGGTATAGCAAATAATGCTTTTTGTTCAGTTTGTGACCTTATAGACAAATAGATAACTCGCTATTATACATTTTTATGCTACACCCCATGATGGACCTTAGTTATACATTTCTGTCCTTGTATACTTTTTTTCCCTACTGTGACTTGTACGTATCATATTAATGTTCCACATCGTGACGTTTGAAAAATTCTACAGTATATTATTGAACACTTTTTATGCACATTCCATAATAAACATACTCGGAAGGGTGGGAATATTTAATATTTTGAAAAATCCGCTACACGACTCTGTTGATTTAAATTTTGCATCACACATTATTCGTATCATACTGGATTTTAATCAAAACCGTTTGATTATTCCGCGTAATTTTCAGGTTTAGAACGATTTCAATTTTGGTTGGTAGCACAGATAATATATTATATTATATTATATTATATTATATTATATTATATTATATTATATTATATTATATTATATTATATTATATTATATTATATATTATATTATATTATATTATATTATATTATATTATATTATATTATATTATATTATATTATATTATATTATATTATATTATATTATATTATATTATATTATATTATATTATATTATATTATATTATATTATATTATGTACAGTACTGTATTTTAAATATATAATTTGGCAGGTCGCAACACATGACCATAAAGCAATCGATTATGATACGCTGCTGTATGTGACTGTTTCTACTACTAATCCTCCACAAGCAGTTAAGCTTAATAGAGAAGTGAATTATGACACATATTCATTTGCATTTCATGCTGATACCAAAAATACAACTACAACTACAACTACAACAACAACAACAACAACAACAACAACTACTACTACTACTACTTCAACTGCAGCTCCAATAACTACTACTACTAACCCTTCCCTCAAAACTACTAAGAGAAAGCAATGGACTCGCGGGGGCAAGTCACGTCAACCTGTCGGGAAATCAGCAAGATCTGGTGCGACTAAAAATAGTCGATCTCATTCAGCCACCTCATATAGAGAATATGAAGGGTATAAACTGTTTTTACAAACTCGTCCGCCACTTTCTGAGCCTGAAAAATATAGCCCACAAGTAAGAGCAAAAATTGAAGAAGATATGAGACCAAGTAGTGATGGAATCTGTAAAGGAAAAATTGCTCAGCCACGTATGTATATCTCATAGTCATATTTGTTTTTAAGTTATACCATCTGACCATTGAATAGTATGATTATTTTGATTATTAAACACGAAAATCTAACGCAAAAGAGAGCCGTAGTGAGCGAGAAACAAACAGACTCAGAGACAGGGACAAAAGACAAAAAAATGAATTTGTTCCTTCATTTTATTAATATCTTTCTTTAAAAACGCATATAATTAAACCTGTTGTAGCCTTGCATGTAATGTAAGTTTTTACTAATTAAATAAACTTTGCCTACTCTGTACTTTAGTAATTATTTGTTCAATAAAAAAATTAAAGTTTAAATTATTTGGTGTAGCAAATCCAAATGAATTGGTTGACATAAGGATGAAAAATAACAAATTAATTATAATTGCTAACTGTTATTTACGAAGTCCAGCAAAAAAAGCTAGAATTCCAATTGAAATGTTTGAAGTGACAGTAGACCAATGAACAAGACAACTTATATCAAGCTCATTTCTGGGCAAACAAATGCACCAAAATCTTTTTAAGGAAATAATAATAGTAATAAAAATGCCTCCTCTAACCAATTCAGTTCTTTTATTTAAAAATATCTAGAATATTTCTAAAGGAACTTAATAAAAGAATTGCAAAGCTGGTTTTAGTGAAAAAAAAAAAAAAAAAAAAAAAACTCGGGGCCTAATAAAACTGATAAAGTGCTAGCAGACGACTTTGTGTTCCTGTCTTGATTCAACATGCTTTCTTATAATAGAATGAAGTATCTTATATAACTCAAGTTTTATTTATTTTTTCTCAATACTGAAATTTTTACTGCAGTTTTTTTTTTTTTTTTTTTTTTTTTTTTTTTATAAAAATTAAAAACAAAACAAAAACTTAATTAATCTTGAGTCAATTTTCTTCATGAGTCAAGAGAATAAAAAAATAATTTGTAACTAAATTGATGAAATGCAGGAAAAAAATCTCTCTCTCGTCGGCTGCCTATAAGGATGTAGGTTTTCTGTGGTTTCCCTTCGTCAATTCAGGTGAATACCGGGGCAATTCCTTTTATTTTAGGCCACAGCCGCTTACCTTCTAAATCCTAGCAACCTTTTGCTTTTACCTCCTCGCGAATTTTTTTTTTCCGCTGTACGTGTCTTTTGTCACATTATATATTTTGTTTATAAATACATGGTATTTTGGGCCAAAAAGCCTGTTTGACTTTTCCTTCAGCCTATGCCTATAAGTACCATCCAATAAGTGGGATCGCGCGGTAAAGGAAAAAAAAAAAAAAAAAAAAAAAAAAGAACAAGAACAAGAACAAGAAGAAGCTTTTGAGGCTATAAGTAAGCTGTAGTAGTAAAACAGTGTTGAAAATGAATTCTATGTCGAGTTATAGTTGCTTCATTTTATTCCTGGATAGAAATCTTCTTTTGAAAGTTTTCTATTTCGCACAATTAATTTCTAATTAATATCCATACATTCATTTTGGGAATTTTAACATTGCAAAATTGAAGAAATGAAAATATTATAACTTGATTTTCTTTAAATTTAATTCAGAGAACACTTAGAAGATTTCATAATTTTGTGCATAATGTCCAGAAATTAGCTTGATAGTATCCAATAATAACATTTTAAGTTCGCTGCCATCGAAAGTTCTAAGATTTTATTATGACTTTAAACCATCTCTGAGGTTTAAAAAGCAATAAAAATGACTATATTGTTTAATGTAGGATATTTAACTCTACATGAAATTATGTAACTCAAGTCTGTTAATTAACTTTCATTAGTAATTAAAATTACACTTCTTTTACAAGTGAATCATGAAAATTCCGGTCTAGTGTATTCCAAGTTGCAGCAAGTCAACTATTAAGTCGATTTTTTTTTTTTTTTTTTTTTTTTTTACATTTGTTGTTTATTATTTCCAGAATTAAATCTGTATTAAATTTTTGCTAAACGCAAATAAAGGATATTTTGCAAACATACTTCTCATAATTATACTCTTATACAAACGTAACTGCATTGTGTTTCTATACAAGTTTGTTTTCAAATTAAAAAACACATGAACTAGACATATAGTTAAAGATAAGAAAATAACAATTATAAATCAATAAATAATTTAATCATAACATTCTGCATTTAATAACTATATTATTATATTAATTTTTGTTATTACAGTTACTGCAGTTGAGGAACGTGGTCTAGTTTCCAATATTTTGATATACTGTATAGACGTATATATATATATATATATATATATTATATATATATATATATATATATATATATATATATATATATATATATATATATATATATATATATATATATATATATATATATATATATATATAATGAGTTATTAATTACTCTTTTCTCAACTTAAACATGCTGTCAGTTAGGGAACAAATTTATTTGTATAAAAACTAAATTACCCATATAACTATAATCAAAGTGACCAAGTAAAAAAAAAAAATGTTTCAAAATGAAGCACATCTTCGAAGTGTCGAAGACAGTTTCTGGTGAAACTTATTTATTTGGTGTGTTTTGAAAAATACTCTAAAACTATAAGAACATGGATTTTTTTTTGTAGGTGTACATTTCAATGTAGGTGTACATTTCATTTCATACGAACCAATTTTTATGCACATTTACCTATTTTGTCTGCATCTCGTTCATTCAAGCTAATTTTTGTCCTTTGTCACTTCCGTTTGTTGATTTTATTGTCATACAGTCAATGTGATAATATTGCATTGAAATCAAGCATCCTGCAGTGTTACAAAACAAACTGTGATATATATATATATATATATATATATATATATATATATATATATATATATATATATATATATATATATATATATATATATATATAATGTACAACACTATCAAAATTTATGTACTTAAATATTCTATAGGTGCTCCTAAAATAGAGTATTTAGAATATATCATTATAAACACTCTATTTTTAATCAAATGAAAAATATAACTATCTAAGTCAATGTGTTATTCTGCTTGATAATGTTTAGGAATATTGTAAACATAAATTTTTACAATTACTTTCATCAAAATAATGCATGATTATAATTAAATTTATGGTTATACTTATAAATCATTTTGATACCGTTTTATTGCAAAAGACATCTTCCCTGTCATGATAATGCGTCATAATAAGTATTATTTGATTGGTAGATTGTGAGTGGTTGATTGATTGATTTATTGATTGATTGATTGATTGATTGATTGATTGATTGATTGATTGATTGATTGATGTCGCTTGTATAATAAAAAACATACAGGCCTTGTGACAAGAAATGTTACTCTATTGCTTTTCACATCAAACCGTTTATTTACATGGAACATTACGTTGATTAAAGTCTCCATATACGAGTGAATTGATTGCCACAGGGCAATAGAATGAAATTTTATATTACAGTGTCAGTACTGGTTTTATGTTTCTATCTTTTCAGAAAATGCCGGCAAAATGGTAACAAAAGATGCAATAGTACCAAGTGGAGCAATTACTAGGGGTCAGTTCCCGTGGCATGCAGGCATTGTTGGTGACAACATAATTTTCTGTAGTGGTGCTCTAATTTCTCTGCATTGGGTTCTCACCGTAGCAAGTTGCGCAGACCAGTGAGTGTGCATTATATATTCTATATTTCTTAAATTAATCTATCATATCATAAATATGTTATCATAATGTAGAGCATTGCACTAATTATAGAGTTCGTGTATTTTTTATTTTACATTTTGTTTTCAAGTGTGCCGGCCCGTGTGTGCTTTTCCATTAATTGGAAAGTCCTTACCTGTCGATAAGACAATGTCTTGACTGGGACTGGGATGGGTGTAGCACGATAACGCAAAAATGGCAAGCAAGCAAAAAAAAAAAAAAAAAAAAAAAAAAGCACCCTAGTTAAAGTAAAAGAAACTTGATTTTAAACCAACACTGACATAGTAAAAAAGGAGGGGTAATCTATTTTAACGACAAATTAAAATGTAATACTAATGGGAGCTCTGTCAGGCACGTTTTGTTAATATATTTGCTCAAGGTTAGAAAAAATATATCATTGATAGACTCGTTGAAAAACACAATCTAGTATCTGACATTTATTTTCGGAATATTTCTTTTTCATACATGAAATATAGCAAATTGACACATTATATTGAGGACAATCATCCATAGTTCTAATGGCGTTTTGTTGTGCAAAAAATGAGCAGGATATATTTATCCCCACCATGCCATATCATCCTCATAAATCAATAGTATAATTAATGTATACTACTTTTTCTATGCAAAGTTGATAATTTATAAATGTGTTAAGTTTTCAAAAAAAAAAAAAAATTTAAAGTTGTGTTAAACTTTTTATGAAACTAGAAATGGCAATAATTTATGATTAATGTATACAATGTATACAAGTTATAACTTGATAATGCTTAATGCATGTTTTGACGGTGCTGTAATATTGTTAATGTATTATGCGCAATACGTTTGATTGGATGCAATCTCTATATTTAAATTATCATAAAACTTAATTCTATAGCAACCAAATTTTATGCACCAACATTTATTGTAATAAGGAAGACCAACAATTTTTTAGGGTTGATTTTCTGAAAAAAAGGAATCATCTTGAATCGATTGGTGTATGATTTTGTATTTTTTTTTAGTTTATTAAGTATTTTTCAATTTGTGATAATCATGATTTGACATCGTCGGTAACTTTTGCATAAGAACGAATGCAAAAAAAGTTACCGAGCAAGACGTCATATTGCGATTTTCAAAAATCAATTAAAAATACTTTATGAACTCAAAAATTACACAATCATTAATTACATCAATCGATTCAGGATGATTTGCTTAAAAAAAAAAAAGATTATTAAAAAATAAAATACAAAAAGTTCAATATATATAAAAAAGGCACTATGTTTTTAAAATAATTTCAAATTTATTTAAAGCTAGAAAATTATTTTAAAAGCAGTAAATACCTCTATTCTGTGCTTTACAGACAGGTATTTCTATTCTCTCATTTCTTTCTTTTTTTTTTAACCACATTAAAAAAAAGGGCTTAAAATTTTGAACTTTAGAACGTGATCATCGGATCAAAAAAACGTTCGATCACAGGCTAAATGTGATCGAAATCAGATCACGTTCATTTTTTAAACAAAAAGGGGCAGGGTATCTTTTAGGGAAAATTTAGAACTGCCCAAATCCTGGGAAATTCTACAAATGACGGGGGGGGGGGGGAGGGGAGGGAGCCCGCCGCAGGCGCGATTTTTTCCCAGGTAGTCACGTGATCGATTCGGAGCAATTTGGTGAGGGTATTTTTGTTTTTGATTGGAAATATTGGCCCTGCAAGTTTGTAACTTTTTTAATAACTATAATACTTCAAAACATCTTAAAAATTAAATTATTTAAATTATTATAATATATAATTCAAAACACATATTAGATTTATTATTATTATTTTAATGTAAGGTAAGACTAGATACTGCTTTCAAATAAATTTTTGCATTTATATTTTAAATACTCCAAGAGCTCCAATCGTAAAATTTGATTATTTATCATTTTTTCAAACACAATGTAAACCACTTGCAAACATTTTACTTAATATTAATATGTAACGTATTCATGATAACGATTTTCTTTCGGAATGGATTAAGTGGTTCATTGTCCATTGGGGCGGTCTGTTTAAAAATTAATATAATTTTGATAACTCTCGCTCTATACATATTATGACTTTATAGTTCCTTGATCAGGTATTATAAAATTGCTTATATAGTTCAATTTAAAAAAAATATATTTATAAATATTTCTTTTTAAAAAATTAGGCTCACATAATGACACTTTGTCACTAGCAAAGGGTCATAGTCATAAGGTCGATTACTGGCAAGAGTCATTATTAGTTTTATGTTAATTTTGAATTGCTTTCTTCAAAATCACTAAAGCACAAGTTAAATTACCATAAAGTAAAGGCACATGTCAAAAATTATTTAGGACGAGAGCGAGCTTAATCAGTCAAAGGAATAACGATTTGCAAAATCAGTGCGCAAAGGTGACTTTAAGTAAGGGGTAATTTTGCGCAAAAAATTGTAGTTCCATGAAGCTTAATTTTTAAAATATGGTTTGAAATGACATATTATTACTATATTCGAATAGCCAATAATGAGAAACTAAAATTTCTGCAGGAATCCAAACCTCCATGATCCACACAGTCCAGATTCTCGTTTGGAATCTACTTTGAGAACATTTTTCACTGCGTTCCTTTAACTGAGGCTCGTTCACGTGCTACATAGTTTTGGAGTTGTGCTTTTTATTATTGTGGTTTTTGATTTAAAGTGTTTTAGTAATTCTGAATGACAAAAAATTTAAACCCCTTAATTTAACGTGTTAAGCCAGGTTGCAAATTCACATAAAACTCATGCCAGTGATTGACTTAACTTTGCTCTTGACTATGTAAAGTTTATCATTCTGAAAAAAAAAAAAAAAAAAGTATACTAATACTAATAGTACTTATAATTAGAAAAATCAGCTATTTTTTTATATAAAAAAAGCACGGAGTTCAATTTTATTAAGCATTTTGCGTGCATAATTGCTGTCATTATTTTTATCTAAATTTTATAATCAATATTATTATTTTTTTTTTAAATATTTAATTTTTTCTTATGTTGGGAAACAAAATTGCAAGCAGAATAAGGCAAAGTGAGCATTGTAAATTCTGATATACACATGTATTTTGTGAATTTTCCAAAGTGTTTTTTTTTTTTTTTTTTTTTTTTTTTTTCCTTCCTAAACAGAAGTATATAGGAAATATTTGATATAATGCAAATTTGTGCGTAGAAAAAAAAAATAGTGAAAATGAACACCTGGGTAACTGGCATGATTTAACAATAAAAATATTCTGAAACAGCCCTATTTTTCATAAAATTAAAAACTTTCTGGTTTTCAAATTGACCTGTTTGCATTTTCTTCTAAAATGTCAACTGCCCAAATTTTGCTTTAGAACTGCTCAAAATCTTTCAGAGCTGCCCAACCAAGTCAGAACTACCCACTAAAAGATACCCTGAAAAGGGGTCAATCCGATTACCGATTCGATCGAATGATTGTGATCTGAACGTGGTTGGTTCGAAAAACGATCGATCGACTACAACACTGCAAAAAAAAAAAAAATAATAAAATAAATAATAATAATAAATTGAAATGATGAAAAAGTGAAATAACTTTTTATACTTATAAATGCTTTTTTTCACTTTTTCGTGCTTTTTTGCTCCTTTTCGTGCTTTTTTTTGGAATAAAATACTTACTTTTTTAAGTGCTTTTTTTTGCTAAAAATAAAACCTTTTTTTTCCGGACTCTAATTATTATATATATATTAATATATTGTATTATGCTATTATTATATTATTATTTGCAGGATATCGAATTTCACAATTCATTTAGGTATGCAAAGTCGCTACTCCTTTGAGTTGGGACGCCTTACATTCATGGCGGACAACAAGTACTTACACAAGGAATATTCTCCTGCATATTTGAAGAATAATATTGCTCTGCTCTATCTGCCTTACGGTGGTATATCACTCACTAATGCTAATTATCAACAATGTAAGTACCATTTTTTTGTGAGAAATTATGTTTAAATGCAATTTCTTGATATGACCGTACTGTTCAGTTTCACTTTTCTGACTATATTCTATAGATTTCATGCTGCCTGTCCGCCTTCCAACCAAAGCAGACGCAGAAAGTACTTTTGAAGAAGTAACAGCATCAGTTACTGGCTGGGGACGTTTATCAGTTGGTAAAATAATTGATTGACCTCACCTTTTTTTTTTTGCACATTATACAGTTGATAAAACCCTGGAAATATGAAAATGGGGACAACTTAAATAAATAGGATATTCGGCAATATAATAAATAACAAATCAGTGAATATAAATTAATCGAGAAAATAATGCAAAAGTAGGAAAAAAATATAATACAAACGCAACACTTATTAAATCTAGCAGAAATGCCTTCATGTAGATAAAAAAAAAATGAATATATGAAGTCTGCAAAAATGCAAGAGTTTTATTTTTTTATTTTTATTTTTTTTATTTTTTGTAAACGTGGCAGATTTTTTATTACCTATACTAAAACTGAACATGGCCAAAAGCAACAACAACAACATAATAATATTAATAAAAAAAACTCACAAAGTGTTAAGTGATCGATTTTTTTTTAGCTATAAGCCCAAATTGCATTTACTTTATTAGTTTTGTGTCAAAAGTTTTGGAGCAAAAATAATTTGTCCAAAACTAAAATACAAAATACCAAATTTGGGTTTTATTTATGACTGCCGATGACAACAACTACATTATCATGGAATATTTTTCATGATTTCTAACTTCTAACCAAGATTATTACAAATAATATTGCTTCTTTACTTAATAACATTTATTACATAAATCATTTATCAGTGCCTATGATACATTTTATGTACATATACACTGCAATCAGGGTCGGACTGGCCATAAGAGCAAGTCCGCAATTGCGGACGTGGCCCCCCCTGTTTGGAGGCCCATAAGGCCCAAAAAGGGGCGTAACTAGGGTGTTACGCCCCCTTTGTGGCCCCTAAAGAGTGTTTTGCGGACGAGGCCCCTTGATTGCCAGTCCGACCCTGACTGCAATTATCACACAAACGTATAGTTTAACTAAAACTTTACTTTATTAAATGTAAAGTCCAATAGCAGAATAGTATAGATCTGTAGGTATTCTCTATAGGTCTATATAGTACCTAACCTCCTTAATAAACTAAGCATATTTAAAGTTGTCCATCAATCCAGTCTAGGTGTTAGTGTACTAAAAAATCAATAATATTTTATGGTACTGCAATAATATTTTAAATGTAGTTGCAAATATTACATACATGTCACTAGAGAAATTATGAGCAGTCGTTCATTTCTTGTTATCATTAACGATTGTGGTTTATAATAACTTCATGCATTTCTAGTTTATAAACTTTCGAAATACACACACACACACACACACACACACACACACACACACACACACACACACACACACACACACACACACACACACACACACACACACACACACACACATATATATATATATATATATATATATATATATATATATATATATACATATATACATACACATATACAAAAAATTTCAAATTTCTTGATTTCTTATCAGCATTCAATTTCAAATACCAGAAGCTTTTAGTTACGTAACAATTTCCCCGGTTGCTGGTGGTTCAAAAATTTGAAATACATTTCTAAAGTTTAACAGTTTGTCTATAGGGTTTTCTTATTCATTTTGGTCGCAACTTTTTTTGCTGAAAAATGTGTGATATAAAACCGAAATAGTCGTTCTTTCACACTGTTTTTTTATTTATTTTTGTATTACAAACGTTAGATCATTTCAGTAATCAGTCAAATATTTTTATTTTTACTAAATCCAGATTTAAGTGGTATAGCATCATTGCACAATTTATTTGCAAACCCAGCCTATATTGTATTGTACTGTATCACATATTCATAACAATTTTATAAGAAAAAAATGTGAATTCTTGGAGATAGTGTTCACAGCTCAGCATAGGAAGATATTCATTTATCGACCAACAAATAATGCAAAACACTAAATCCTTCTTCAGATGCTTCAACCACAATGAATTTTTTTAGAAAAGGTTGAAACTCATATTTTTTGGGGAAAGAAAGGTGAAACCGCTCTGGTTGCTCTGGAAATGCTTGTTTTCACAGCCTGAATTTTTTCCCTTTTTCGATCCAGCAAAAAATTCCCGGAATGAAAGCAGAGCAAAGACAAAAGTAAATTTTCTTTGTATAGGACACATTTTTGAGCTTAAATATACAGCACATATAAAAAGAAAAATACATATTAATTATTAATCCCCGAGTTTTTGTAACAACATTAAACATATGTAACGTGAAAACTTAAAACATGCGAATTTATTCTCATTTAAAATGTGGGAAATAATGTACTTTGATAGTTATAACTATCAAAGCCCGCGTTGTTTTCTCCATTTTGAAGATAATATGTATAGCGTATGCAAATCAATAAAATCTCTTACTAAAGCTTTTAATGAACCAATGTGTGTGTGGGTGTATATATATATATATATTTATATATATATATATATATATATATATATATATATATATATATATATATATATATATATATATATATATATATATATATATATATATATATATATATATATATACAGGGTGTCCATAAAGTCTCTGAGGGTGTTTAGACGTTAATAAAACACATAAGGCTCAACGTAAAATAAACTTTTTATACATCAAATTAAAGCTTGAATTATGACAATTTTGAAAATCAAAACATAAATGCAATCAGATGATTATTAATCTTGCTGCATCAAAAACCGCAAAAAAAGAGAAAATTGACGTCCGATTTGCACATTTTAACGCTTGCATCATCTGAAAAAACACATACAGATTCAAAATTTGTAAGGTCTAACTCGAATTTTCTGAAACATTACCTCAAGGCCTCTCAACATGCGCCCATTGGTAGCACGACACACGTCGAGACGAACCTCTAGCTCGCGCGACACGTTGCGGAGAGTCTGAGGAGTGAAGGCCTCAACAGCGGCGGTGATAATCTGCTTCAACTCACGCATGTCACGCACTTTCGTCTTGAACACCTGGTCCCTGACGTAGTCCCAGAGACAAAAGTCGGGTGGCGTTAGATCAGGAGACGAGTGCATTGCGTGTTTGTGTGATAAAGCAAAAACTGACAGAACGTGTGTTTCTGGAGCACTGAACGTTCAGACACAGCTCGTACGTTCGAACGTGACAGTCCCAAGGTAATTATTTGGTGCGCAGTCCTGTACGATTGTGTGATGAGCCCGTTCTTCTTCCACGAGTTAACTGTCCACTGGAACAACTACCTGAACATGTTTGAGATTTACGCCATCCCTTAGCTGCTGCAGGCCCAGACGAAGTGGGGTTACGAGCTCATCTTCCAGCAGGACGGAGCGCTCCCATATTGGGCGCACGTTGTCAGAGACGAGCTGGATTAGGTGTTTCTAGGCAGATGGCTACGTCGTGGTGGACCCATGGCGTGGGCTCCCAGGTCTTCTGATCTCACGCCACCCGACTTTTATCTGAGGGGCTACGTCAAGGACCAGGTCTTCAAGACGAAAATGCGTGACATGCGTGAGTTGAAGCAGCGTATCACCGCCGCTATCGATGCCATCACTCCTCAGACTCTCCGCAACGTGTCGCGCGAGCTAGAGGTTCGTCTCGACGTGTGTCGTGCTACCAATGGGCGCATGTTGAGAGGCCTTGAGGTAATGTTTCAGAAAATTCGAGTTAGACCTTACAAATTTTGAATCTGTATGTGTTTTTTCAGATGATGCAAGCGTTAAAATGTGCAAATCGGACGTCAATTTTCTCTTTTTTTGCGGTTTTTGATGCAGCAAGATTAATAATCATCTGATTGCATTTATGTTTTGATTTTCAAAATTGTCATAATTCAAGCTTTAATTTGATGTATAAAAAGTTTATTTTACGTTGAGCCTTATGTGTTTTATTAACGTCTAAACACCCTCAGAGACTTTATGGACACCCTGTATATATATATATATATATATATATATATATATATATATATATATATATATATACATACAAATCGCTATTTAGATATCGTTAATATGAAGAAATATTGCCCAGTGAGCTTATACAATTCAATTTACTAAATTTCGCAGTAAACTTTAAAGTTGTAGTAATATTTATATCAATAGTTGATATGACACGATTTCATAAATATTTTGTAACATAGTATCTATCAACTGTTGACTTTCAGTTAAAATAAAATTATATAATAATAAATACTTTTGTACATAAATTTAATAATGTTGTTAGCTCCAGTGGAAAATGAATTCGTAGACGAAAAGCTGAAGAGCAATGCAATGGTTGTAAATAGCAATATGGACTGCGCTGCAGTGTATGGCTCAAGTATCATCGTTTCGTCCACCCTATGTGCTTTGGCAACCGGAAACAACCAAACAGGCTGCGGTGTAAGCCTATCATTTTTTTCTTTTTTTTCTATCTCTGTTGATAGTTGATACATAAATGATTTCCATAAAAAAAATAATCATTATGTTTATTTTCTTATGTTTAATGCTTATTCTTATTATAATGAGATTTATGCGTTTTTTTATCGTCAAAGAGGTGATTTCCCCCTCAGTGCAATTTTGCTAATTATAATAACACACACACACACACACACACACACATATATATATATATATATATATATATATATATATATATATATATATATATATATATATATATAAATATAAATATATATATAAATATATATATATATATATATATATATATATATATATATATATATATAAATATAAATATATATATAAATATATATATATATATATATATATATATATATATATATATAATATATATGTAGGATACTTTGATAGATTGCGGACATTTATTCACAAAAGGGGAGTTAAGTTGATCACTGGCAAGGGTTATTTTTAATTTAATGTTAATTTTGGTCTGGTATGGGGTTTACTGTGTTAAATTGAGGTATTTTAAATTCTCAATAAGGATAACGTGCACTAAGTAGAATCCAGATACGTAGCTGGGCTTCTAAAAAATTGCTCGGTGTTGAATTTTTTCAGTGTGGGACATTTTTGAGCAACCCAACCCCGTATTTGATGTCAATTTAGAGCATATTTTTAACTTAGTTCTTTCGCTGACGCTCGTTCACGTCCTAAATATTTTTTTGTTTTGCTTTTTACTTTATTGGGATGTGCGATTTAACGCGTTTTAAAGTTTCTGAAGCGAGTAACTGAACGTTTAATAACCTCATTTTAACATGCTGGTAATTAAATCCTATAGCTACAGCAAGCGAAGATTAACATAAAATTAAAAATTGCCCTTTTCAATGGTAAACTCTGTGTTCCTTACCAAAGACGTGTCCTTTATATATATGATGGTGCCCATTCACTTTATTAGCAAATTTGTCAAAATTGTCTTCTTGCATGACATATTACTTATTCCATTTACTTTATTTTAGGTTGAAAGTGGTTCCCCTTTGGTGTACAAAGAATCTGACGGCACCTGGAGTTTGATTGGACTTGCGTCTTTCGCGCCATCTTCGACGTGCTCACATAACGCTCATCCAATTGGTTTTACGCGTGTCGCAAGCTATCTTTCCTGGATTTCATACACAGCTAATCTCCAGATACGCTAAATTTTTTTTTTATTTCCTAATATTGAGTTTTGGTGCACATGTAATAAGTAAATTTTCTAATATGTCGTGCACATTTTTTTTTTTTTTTTTTTTAATAAAGACAATCAAACACATTAGCAGTTTCTATCAAGCACGGGTAAAAGGTTAATATCTTACTATGAGAGTAACATTTAATTACAATTTTCAATCATAGAAATTCTTATAAATTAGATCTAATAATAATATATGCATCATAAAAGAGAGGGAAAGAGAGAGAGAGAGAGAGAGAAACACGTAAGGTTATCAATCATTATGTTAATCCTTTTTGATGCAATAATTATTAGTGTGACGTGCACTTTGCATGTATTTAGTTCAATATTTGAGTAACTCAAATGTAATAATTGTGGCAAATAATAGACATGAGGAATTAATTAATCATATGGTGAATCATGTATGTATAAATTGATTTTTTTATTAAAGTATACAGTATAATAATGTGTATTTGTATTGTTTGTTACTTTTTTTTATTTAAAATAATTTATTCACTTAATAACTATAGATTAAAAGATGTTTAACATAAAAGAATATAAAACAAAGTTGGAATCAAAATTGTTCGGTTTAAACTTCGTCAAGTTTAACGCAAAATAGTGAGAACCGAGAACAACCTGTATACTTATTTCATGTACGTATGTATATAGGGTGTGTGCGCATGACGTCATTTTGAGTGCTTTTCGATGCTCATCTTGAGTAATGAATAACATTGCTCAGTATAGGGCAAAGGTAGTTTTTGGCTGTTTTCTTAGGAAATTAGCTATTTTTTTGTAATTTTTATTTTTCTTACATACTTGAGGTACTAATTCAACCTGTTAACAGCATCAATGCTCTCAAAAAAATCGCGAAGTATTTTTAAACTGGCAAAATGTGCAATTTTCCTATACCACCAATGTAATTTAGTACTCACTTATGACGTCGACTTTAACATGAATGAAACCACCCTATAGAGCAGCCAGATTTACTTCAAGATATTTTTTATTGTGCTCATCATCAACTTCATCTGTGTATGTGGTGTGTGTGTGTGTGTGTGTGTGTGTGTGTGTGTATGTATATAAATTTATTACGCTTAAAACTGCAAAGAGTTGACCTAAAATAGACCACAATATAGCAAAAATTAATTATAATAATATGTAGATATATATTTACGAGGCGCATAAAGGGCTTTTCCAACCCTACAATTAAATGAACCTTGGCCATAACATATGCCAATATAATTATATATACATTATAAAATCTTCATTTGACATACAAAACAACATATAAATTGCATCTTTTAGGTGGGTACTGGATCAAAATGAGTCTGATGACATTTAAACTAGCTCGATAAATATCTTTAAATCATAAAAATTCAAAACATTAAGACTTGAACGAAACATTATGTAACCAGAATATAATTTTTAAATATTTTTCAACACAATAAAACCTAGGTGTTAAATAGCAAGCTAGTAATTTTTCTCTACATTATTTTTAAATATTACTTTTTGAATGATTAAACACAATTCAGAGCGAAGTTCATTCCATGATTATAACAGATTACTCCTAATGAGTCACTTGGAGTATCCTTACCCACAAAGGCTGCTTGCAGGTATATAAACGTCATGCTTTCTAGTTACTCGTGAATATGACATTTTTCATTAAGGTAAAAATATTACTAAGGTCACTAGGCGCATAACCATGCAATACTTTGTGAGTAAATGATAAAAAAAAAAAAAAAAAAAAAATGCAGTTCTCTTCTTCCATTTACTTTTCGAACAGATATTTTTATAAGTATAACATGCAGAGACATGATCAAATTGTCTTAGGTTAAAAGCATTATATCTCATTGCACTATGCAGTTTGTAATCTTATCAAACCTTCACAATTTAAATTACAATATGCAATTTCTACATAATTAAACAAGAGGCAAGATAAGAGTTTTAACCAAGTGTAACCTTGTCGCCGCTGGCGTGTGTTTACGTTCTAAATTTATAAAAATGGCGTAAATGGCTATACACTCTTTGAAATACGATGGATACTTGTTTCGAGCATTTTAAAGTTTTCATCAAAAAATACTCCGATATTTTTAACAAAAGTAGCCTATCTCCGTACCATTTACATTAATTTTTGTTATTTAATTGTAATTAATTTGACATTTTTAATAACAATAATAGCTTGAGTTTTTAACGGGTGAATAGTAATACACAATCCACGTGATTTTCAGACCAGCGGGAAATATTAATAATATCCTCATATACCTTTTTAACTAATAAGTTCAGTTTCTTTAGTAATAAAGCAAAATAATAATAATAATAATAATAAAAAAACTGAATAACTATCAATATAACAACAAGACCAATAACAAGAACAACAGCAATAAAAATATTATAAGGTAAGGATACAACTTTATTAGGTATTTTCCATTAAGTTTCACTCTTGCAATGCACCTAAAAAGCATTGG
Source organism: Ecdyonurus torrentis (assembly GCA_949318235.1). Classification (NCBI taxonomy): domain Eukaryota; kingdom Metazoa; phylum Arthropoda; class Insecta; order Ephemeroptera; family Heptageniidae; genus Ecdyonurus; species Ecdyonurus torrentis. The sequence continues at coordinate 45,202,941 of OX439127.1, forward strand.
ATGGTATTACATTTATATTTTGAATTTAGAATATAGTTATACGGTATGTACATTACATTTATAAATACAATGAGCTAGGAGAATCTTAACTAAAACAACAACAATAAAAAGAATAATAAACAAAATTAGAGTACAAGTAATAGAGGAACAGTAAAATACATAAAAATATGCCTTTCTTTTAATATCTATATATTATATTATTTTTCATATTATAAATTATGACAGTTGAGATGTTAGCATCTAAAGAACATAAATCCCATTTTGTATGAAATTATTATATGTTTTTGCAATTAATGCAATTTAAAAATAATATTCATTAATAATAAAAGCATTTTGCTTTTTATTTAAAAAAAAAGGAAGCAAAATTGTGTGTACTTTTCTAAACTATTCTGTTAGTGTTTAAATCCACATCGTAGAATCCAAGTAATAACATAAGATTTTTGTTTTGTTACGAATTTACAAATTTAATATACATATTTAACATATTGCATATATTTTGCAATATATATATATATATATATATATATATATATATATATATATATATATATATATATATATATATATATATATATATATATATATATTATTTTATGCCATGTAATAAGAACAATTAAATAAAAAATAGTTAATAATCAGAAACCTATCTTGAAAACTGAATTATAGTTATCTCGTTTGCTGTTTGCTGGGACAAAATTTTATATTTTCTTGGTTCGTTGGGACCTTTTCTATTTTGTTGAGACGTCTCATTATGAGCCATAAAAGTTTTGTGTTTTACTATCTTATTGGGTCTTTTAGGTCTCTTTAATGACAAAAATTAAAAAAATTGCAAAATTCGTTAATTATTAGCTAAAAATGAGTTTTGCGTGTTAGAAATAAGCAGTACTATGTATGGACACAGAGGGCACAGTGAATTGATATTTTATTTTGTCCAGTTGCATCAAAATACGTGCAAATGGGACTATCTGCTTACTGGGACCCTTTGTTTTTTATATTTTAAATTATTTTGATTTTTAAGGAGACCTACATCCTTAAATTTTGTGAAAATGATCTTTTTGGGACTGATCCCCATTTAGTAAGCCTAGAAATATTTTGTGTTAATATAACCGATTCCTTAACTAAATTTCTTAAGTAAGGATCAAAATTCTTGATCAGAAAATTTATCTTTTATATTAACTATTCACTCCCTATATGACCTCAGTAATTTCATTGAAGCGTTTTTTTGACATACTTGAATGTATTATCACCTCTTCCCAGGTAAAAAAAAAATAAGTAGAGGTGACTTTTAAGAATAAAGCCTTCCGAAAGAGAGTGGCCTTCCAAAAAGAGGGTCACTGTGGCCTCATCGAGTGGAAAGAGAGTGGCCTTCGGCCTCGATGAGGCCACAGGGACCCATAGGGAGGCCGGAAGGCCACTCTCTTTCTACTCGATGGGGCCACAGGGACCCTCTTTTTGGAAGGCCACTCTCTTTCGGAAGGCTTCTCAGAAGTCACCTCTACTTATTTTTTTTTTACCTGGGTTATCGCCTTGAAAGAAACACCTGGCCTTAAATCCAGGGTCGGCCTGGGAGGAAAAGGCCCGGTCCGCGAGATTACAATAGGGCCCGCGAACAAAGGGGGGTTTGGGGGCGAAGCCCCCCAAAAATGCGCCGCAGGAAAATTTTTTGAGGCCACGCCCCCTTTTAATTAGGAATTTACTTAACTTAAAATACTTCACTTTCGTATGATATTTTTATGACATGCACACTACAAATAAAATCATTATAATGTTTTTAAATGAGCTAAGATAATGGAGAAAAATATGGTGTTAAGAAAAAAGCTTTAATTAAAAAATACAATTGAATAAAATCAACTATTTTATTTAAACGCGGAGTTTTTCATTTTATGATCATTATACATCACTTTCAATTATTATGTAATTATATTAAGTTTGTAAAATAAATAGTAAACTAAATGCAGAGTCAATGACTCCTAAAACTGCAAGCACGTACATCGCAAAGTCACACAAATTTTCCATGTATGATTGATTATACAGTATCTTAAATAACCTCAATTAATAAAAGAAAGAAAGAAAGAAAGAAAGAAAGAAAGAAAGAAAGAAAGAAAGAAAGAAAGAAAGAAAGAAAGAAAGAAAGAAAGAAAGAAAGAAAGAAAGAAAGAAAGAAAGAAAGAAAGAAAGAAAGAAAGAAAGAAAGAAAGAAAGAAAGAAAGAAAGAAAGAAAGAAAGAAAGAAAGAAAGGATAGGATAGGATAGGATAGGATAGGATAGGATAGGATAGGATAGGATAGGATAGGAAGAGACTTTTTCGTGACGTTTTGTCTCCAAAAATCATTTTTAAATTTTATTTCTCCGTCATGCACAGTAGAAAATTTATCAATAATTAATTTTCAATGCATTCTTCTCACGCCCCTTATATTCATTTTGAAAGCACAGTCTTAATAACTTTATACATATGTCCGCCCTGAAGCTTGCAATCCGCGATACACCACTAATTCATTATTGATTTCATATTATCAAATCGACGTCACATAGAAAGATTGCGATCATTGAATAACGCCGCCAAAGTACTTCAAAAATCCAATGCTTTTCGTAATGTAAAAATTACAAAATATGCGAAGACAAAGATATTCTTGGGGTCTATTTTTAAGTATTAATTAGAAGATAATCACTGTTCAGCATTAGTATACATCCTACTTTTTCTTGACGCAATTTTTCGTAATGAAAAAAAAAATATTGTAAATTTTAATAAAACATATTATTTTTGTTGTTTCATTTTTCTTCTTCCAAAAAATCATTATAATTTATATTTGAAATATACACCTATGTTACTCAAGGGAGCAGAAAATCGCACTTGATGAGTCTTTAAGTTACTGTGTCCCGCAGCAACAAGTCTTATCATGTTTCTGACCTATTGACCCCTCATTGATAGCCTTGTATGACCAAGCGAACAACAAGCCCAACAAAGCCTGGGTGAATAGCCCAGCCATTGAGCAAGTAACCCAGCATGCACCAACTACTGTAAATTTGCTCAGACAGGTTAATTGATAATCTGACGTAATTAATTTTAATAAATCAAATGAAAGGCAATTTTATTTATTCATCCACATACAGACATACATAACACTTTTTCATTCACCCTATAATGTGACTATATTACAATTTTTTCATCTTTCCCCTTCCATTAAAATATATAATCAAGACATACAGTATACATACAGTATAACTTTAACCTCATTAAATCAAGTACATTAAATATTCATGTTACTGAAGAAGAAGAAGAAGAAGAAGAAGAAGAAGAAGAAGAAGAAGAAGAAGAAGAAGAAGAAGAAGAAGAAGAAGAAGAAGAAGAAGAAGAAGAAGAAGAAGAAGAAGAAGAAATATTTGTGACGTAGTAATTTACAGCTTAAATAGTTATGTAATTATACATAATATTCACATGCAACTAAATTTGAGCTGAAGCTGAATGTTGATTCGTTATTTACTTCATAGTATTTAATTTTAATTCACTTTATTTTATTTCGAATGTGATTCATAAAAAAACTCACATCTGCATGATTTGAAAATATTATAAAATACCCACACAGCACAGATTGAGATATCATACATATAATATATGCTTTTTATGTACATATACCAAAGGTAATTATATGTATAATATCCGTATGTAGAAGGGATGATGATCGTATGAGAAACGTTCAAACGTCCTACTTCGTGCGTAGATTATACGTATATCTCAAGACCCAAAGTATATTATACCATACGGATACTATACGTATAGAAGGTAAATGCTTTTTTTTAAGAAAAAAATGAAAATATTAATTGTATACCAATTACTGTGGTATTAACTCCAAATCTGATACGTACCCAACTCACTCATTACTTGCCCCGGCTCACTTATTGTTTAACACTTACCACACTGCAGCAGACTTTTATATTGCAATATTTTAATATGTCAAGTTGGGTATTTAAGCTTTACATTTTGGGGAACCTGACAGTAGTGAGTTCTTCAAATGCCAAGCCATACAGTTAATAACTTCTATCAGTTATAAAAACAATACAAAATAAAGTATCAATTTTATACTAAAGTTATGATTCTACACATTACTATTTACATTTTTTTTCAAAAGTCACTCCAAACTTTTAATTAAAAATCCTAATTACATTTTGTTTTTTTTGGAAGTTTTTGATTTCGAACTTTTAAAAGCATTTTGATTCAAAGATGAATTAAAAATGAAGCTAATTTTTAAGTTTCAAAAACTTGGTTACTAAAAATACGCTGTAATTAGCGCTTTTAATTAACATCTATTAAAGGTTTGGAGGTATACGTTTAGTAAATGTATACAAATAGTTTATGTGTATAGATGTGATTTTTAAAAATATTGCATACCAATTCTTTACGTATAATATACATTCACACTCCATATGTAAAGTGTACATATAGCAGTATACCAAATGAATACATATATTATATGTTTGAAAATAATATGCATATATCTGGTATATGGTAGATGAAAGGTATATGTATATTATCTCATTGTGTGCTGTGTGATAAATGTATAAGTGTAAACCTAATGTGAACCTAATGAAAATTCAAGATCTATGAGTATGACACGAAATGGCAATGCTGTATAGAATGTATCCACATGACATCATATTTAATGCGCTTGGATGACGCCATGCCATACTGGAGTAATGAATAACATTGCTCAGCATAGGACAAACTTCGTTTTTGGCTATTTTCTTTGGGAAATCGGTTAATATTTTGATATTGTTATTTTTGTCACATACTTGAGATACTATACATAGTTCAACCTAATAACAGCATCAATGCACTTTAAAATATTGCTTAGTAAATATTTTTAAATTAAGATTAAATTATTTTAATTCATTGTCTTGGTGGGACTTATGTATGTATTTTATTTTTAATAAAAAAAAAAAGAGCAAATGAGTTATTTTCCTGTACCGGCCCATGTAATGAGTTATCCAACATGGCGTAGACTTTAACATGAATGCATACACCCTTATATGGATATTTTGACAAAACTATAAAAAACAATAAGAATGTCTATATGGTATTTACTTTTTAACCAAGTAAACCAATTTTATTTATAAATTAAATTACTATACTGTAGTGAACGTAGAAATGAGAAAATATAAAGCATGGCATATTTTAGTTCGCAGACAATTGCGTACTTATGCACTGAAGAGACTTTTTAATATTATAATTTTTTATTGAAGGGGATCCGAGTTGCAAAGAAGAGACTAATGATGGGAGAAGGCTGAATATTTTGGAACGGCTGTGGTTTATGCACGAAACTATATGGGTATAGGCAAGCGGTGCTTTGACATAGCCCTACCATTACTGATAATGTTGCTTCAATGAAATAATGGGATGCAACCTAAATTCACGTGACTCAATCGCACCCGCTTATAATAGAAGCAAACAGGGGGTTATAAAACATGTACGTTATTTTTTATGATTTGCGTTCAAACCTAACCCGTACCAAAGGGGGTATTTGTGTTAAAAAAGGAAGAAAAAGAAGACAATAATAATAAAAAAAAAAATAAAAAACAAAAACATAGTGATTCGTAGTACATCACGAGCAAGCCATGAATTAAAACAATTGTCACTTAGTCATCACTTAACTTTCTGAATATAACTTGTTATGATATGCATCAGATTAAATCTTTTTATGCCCTTACGAAACTTCAAAAACAATTTGTAATTCCATGATTTTCTCACCCTTTGTATGACCTTCTATGAGTTATATGTATCACTTACCAGTTGTAATTTATTATTTCATTGCCAGCGCTAACGCACGTGTTATTACATTAGGAGCAGAACAGAATAATTTGAAAATAGTATGGTAAAACTGACGGGTGGTATAAAACATGCTAAAAATTCTTATCAATTATTCATATATGAATGGATAATACACATGCTATAAGTAAAAAAAAAACTGTTTATTAATATAATTATCAATGTCCATATTAGATAACGTTGACAATTTTATACGAAAATTGTAAGCATTTGCAAAAATAAAATGTTATCCTGATGTACCGAAAGAAAATGAATAACCTGCAATTTTAGTGATGCTTTTCAGTCTATAGTTGTGCAGCTTTTTCATTTTCTTGCGGTACATAAAAATTACTTTATAACACGCGATTAGCTATCTGCTTACATTCTTTATGTTTTTTTCAAACCCGTGCAATTAACAATAAATTATTTCATTATTTGTGTTATAAAATGTAAAGTGACACATCAGAGAATGAACTGTGACCCTGATTGTTGACCATTCATAGATTGGACGGATCTGTAATGTTGCAGTACGGCTGATATCAGAGTCGTCTTGTCTCGTGGTTGAGGGAAAGCACTACTAAACAGAGGCATAAATCTAGGCCATTTAAAGTCTTCATGAAAATTTCTCATTATAATTACATTGAAAATACTCCATACATTTTTTAATTTAGCTGAATACAGACGTATTATTATTTTGCTTTGTACATAATAATATATTACTATTTTTACTTGAAGCGGTCTCCGATACAATTAATTTTATTTTTATTTTTTTCTATAGCTTTTCGATAAAACTTTGAGCTTTAATTTGTTTGCATAATTTTACATCCTGATTCATAATACTATAAATTTTAGTAAGGAAAAATAAAATATGAAAAGGTTACGTAAGCAACCAACCGGCAGTTCAAAAGTTATTTATTGTTTGCTTGTTTTCAATAGTTTAGATATATTTTTTTAAAGAAATGTGTTATATGAAGCAATAATGCATTGTGTCATATACCATACCCATCTTAATATATAATATACACGCATATATACATAAAATTAATTAATTGCCAAAATCCTAATGAAGTAAACGGAGAGGTGTAGAAGCTATGGGGATCGCATAACTTTTAATCTTAAGATTGACAAATTTTTTATTACTTTGAAACCGCTAAACTATTTAGTTATATACATGGTGAATGCATATTTTCATATATCAGTATAGTATAATATATGTATTTCATTAATATCAGTGGTGTACATCCTTTTTTATTGTAGAATATCAATCATAAGCATATAAATGCGATATTTATTATTATTGTGGCTCTGTTATTTTTAATGTTAAAAAAAAATTCAATATATTTTTTAACAATGTTGATTGAATTAATGTAGTGGAAAAGCAATACAATTTTTAGAAATGACTTTGTTATATAAACCCAATGTGGACTTTGTGATGTCATATTTTATTCGTGACGTCTGTTGTTTTGTGTCTGCGTTCTCTCTCTCTCTCTCTCTCTCTCTCTCTCTCTCTCTCTCTCTCTCTCTCTCTCTCTCTCTCTCTCTCTCTCTCTCTCTCTCTCTCTCTCTCTCTCTCTCTCTCTGTCTCTCTCTCTCTGCCATAAATATTACATTTTATTTTATAAAAATTTATTTATTAAAATTGGTAATCGAGTCTGAAGCCCACCCACCCACCCACCCACCCACCCACCCACCCACCCACCCACCCACCCACCCACCCACCCACCCACCCACCCACCCACCCACCCACCCACCCACCCACCCACCCACCCACCCACCCACCCACCCACCCACCCACACATATAATATATATATATATATATATATATATATATATATATATATATATATATATATATATAATATGATTTGTTTTTTTAAATAAAATACTTGAGAAATATTTTTGGGAAAAATAAATGAATAAAATCTATTAACAAGGATAATTAATTTAATTATAAAAATAATTATTATCTTGATCTTGATTAATTTACTTATTTATTTTATTAGACGCACGGATAGTTACAGCCCCATATAATAATAATAAAAGATTTTTATTGAGAGGCCACAAAAGGTATACACCCACTTACATGGTCCTCTGACATATTTGAACATAATTATCTTGTCAGAGATTTGTAATAAAATAAAGATTGAACATACTATTATAGTATGGATAAAGAGATTGGGAGTAATAAGTGGTCAATGTAAGCAAGCAAGTATACACATAGTGTATAAGTACTCGTAGTTGATTCTATCAATGGTGCACAAATTAGTTTAAATTGTATGTACTTACATAGCTTAGGGTGGCAGAGAAAGAGAGATAGACAGAGAAGTGGATTGTCCGGGAAGCGAGCAACTCCAATCAAATTGAGCTCTCGTATTATATGAACGCACAAATTTGATTATTTTTTTCATGTGTGCATAAAATAATATTAATGATTTAGTTAGGATTGAAATTTCGAATATTTAACAATTGATGTATATCATAGATTCAAATAATGTTTTTTTTTACAAATATAGTGTTATCGATGATATATTTAAATATAAACTATAACTCATCTGACAGTTACATGTACAAATCAAATTAAACTAAATAATTGACTTGACTCCAGAAAATAAAAATTATTACTATATTAAATATATCATTTTTAAAGGGTGGAGGTTTAGGACTTGCAATTAACCAACATTACAAGTTACAATTTACCTTTCGTTGAAATTATAAACAGATCCGAGCCTATATATTTTGTTCTATTTACCTAAACTATTTTTAACTTTTAATATTATATGAAGTATCAATATTACTAATATTAGTATAATTAGCAATCAGATCAACAATGCAACAAAGGATAAAATAATTATAAATCAGTGGCTTTGAATGTATACTTTTTAATTTTATTATTATTATTTACATTTTTAATTTAGTATTTCAGTCTATAATACATTAGTTTGAGAGCTTTATTACACGCACTGGAAAAAAGCTGACAGCCAAACGCACACTGCAATAGTACACTTCAGTGCTTTAATTTTACCATGCATTCAATAAAGAATCTAGAAATTCACTTGAATAGCAAAAATATTAAGGGTTAAATATATTAAATGTTAAGAATAATTCACTACACGGATGATCTTAATTTTGATGTATCAGTTTTTTTGAGAAGAAACATGAATCACATTTTGGGATTGCGACGTATGCTCCAAACTGCGCATTAGTTCTCAAGACATGACAGTAAATATATAAAGCAATGATTTTTTGTTTCATCAATTTTTGATAGCTGAAATAGTATAATGGCTGCACCCATCTTCATTTAATATCAATATATATCCATGTGTACTTAAAGAATTTATTAGTTCAGCTACCTAAAATGCCATCATATTAACAAAAATTACATTCAACAAATTGACAGTTTAAGCAGGTGATTAATTATAATATATTCTTTCTGTTAATTGTTGGTATAGTCTGTAAATGGATTTTTGATATAATATTTTTATAAAACTGTCATGCAAGCTGGAAGCTGGAAAATTATCATGTCGAAATATTATATACAGCCATATTGTTATATCTTTTCCCAGCTCACAATTGAGTCATTTTAAAGTAATAGACTGACATTTTGCTCTTGATGATTATTACCATTATTATAATTAGCGATTAGTATTGCCTGTCCCGAGTCACAATTTACGAGTTAAGTATGCCAATTTAGATTAGTCATCAAATGGTCAAGCCATGTAACGAAACACATTTTAAGATTGCTGCCTATATCACGTATTCTCTTCTCTCTCTCTCTCTCTCTCTCTCTCTCTCTCTCTCTCTCTCTCTCTCTCTCTCTCTCTCTCTCTCTCTCTCTCTCTCTCTCTCTCTCTCTCTCTCTCTCTCTCTCTCTCTCTCTCTCTCTCTCTCTCTCTCTTCGTGTAGTATGATAGAGTGTTTGCGTATACGAAACGATTTCAAAAGCATACATCACAAAGATAGCCACGTCAATTTGTCAAATATTTAGACCAGCATTTATTATTTTGAAAGCTATCATGTAGAGATACCAGAGCGTCTTCGATATGTACAGTTTGGGACAAAAAAAAAATATAGAAAATTTAATAAGTCATTATTAATATTTTTGCAATGAAAGTGTATAGAAAGCCAGGGTCCCGGGGTATAGTAGATCGATCCAAGGATAAAGTGATCACTTAGGATATCTGCCTAGCAAATCAAGTTGAAGAGCTGTAACTGAATGTAATTTTACTCGAATTAAAACCATCGCATTAAATGAAAAAATCTATGATTTCCTTAAAATTATTTGGAAAAGGCACAAAAAACTAAAAAAAGTATTGTCTAGGATAATCTGGATCACCCAAAAAACACTTAGAAACGCAATTTGCAATGGGATATTGATGGATACTTAACATTACTGAAAAAAATAAAATAAATTTATCTATCAAAATATTTAAAATGTGTTCAATTATTAGGTTTTAGATGTAAAAACTGTGATAATTAGTCATTTTTCGAGGTAATTTGGAACACCAAAAATAGAAATAATATAGAAAATAGCAATATATAATAATAAAAAAATCCAACAACATTATTTCTACAATGTAACTTTGCAACAGTTACTCTAAAATTAATTTAAATTCAAGTACAAATTGTGTGTGTTTCCTCAATATTTGAGTCAGGAATGTATAAAAAACATAATTTGTACTTGAATTTAAATTAATTATAGAATATAAGTCGTAGAACTCAAATCTAATCAGTAATTAATACAATTCGTATTACCCAATATCATTTTCTTAACTCTCGAAGAAAGCCATAATTATCTAGGAGTGACCCTGATTATACCCCGTGTAAATATTTCACCAAAGGAATAAAGCACACACACACACACACACACACACACACACACACACACACACACACACACACACACACACACACACACACACACACACACACACACACACACACACACACACACACACACACACACACACACACACACACACACATATATATATACAGCTATTTTCAAAAACAAAACAGTATATTTAATTAGTAAATTCAAGAAGGATGAGATATGAAACTAATGTGCTGAACTCTCGCAGAAATTGAAAATATTGGAAATCTAAAACTTCATAAACGAAATAAGAAATTGTGACCTTTGTCCCTAATTATAAAACTAAATTGCTATTTACACCTCGTCAATAAATAAAGTAAAATGTACAATCATTTTTAAAAATGATGCATTCAATGCAGTGTAACAATAATCATCTACATTGAATCACACAAGTAGCAATATTATATAATATAGACATTGGATTTCGATTTTTTTTTTTTTGGTATTTGCACAACAAGATGATGTACATAAATAAATAAATAAATAAATAAATAAATAAATAAATAAATAAATAAATAAATAAATAAATAAATAAATAAATAAATAAATAAATAAATAAATAAATAAATAAATAAAAAATAAGCAAATAATGTTAGACTATTAAAATTTTTTTTTAACGATTCAATGAAATGAGAAATTTTGATAGGTATAATGTAATATGATGGTTTCAATGATCTTTCACAACATTATTCCTGGTTATTGAGACGGAGAGGAATATATCTTTAATTTTGTTGTAATGGTTTACAGAATTATAGAGCAGTGGAAACTTTATAAATGTGGACCTTTGTCACCCCGTTCTATGTTATCATACTTTATGTGAATGAAGTACAAGGCAATAAGGTGACTTGAACTAGCGCTATAATGACTAAAGATATGCAATAATATGCCAATAAAATGAGATTTAAAACAATAAATACAAGAAATGGTGCTAAGAATGTCAGCGGCTTCTAGAAAAAAAATGAAGAGCTGGTCATGCACAAAGGTCACAGGGGTGGGGAAGCTTCAACATCAGCCGCGGTATAAAACGCGGTGTGTCCCTTGCCTCGGTCTAACTCTGGCGCGGGGATATTGCTGCTGTTTGTTCAGAGAGCTCTATCACCCAGCAATATGGGAACGTCCCTAAAAAATCACGGGATGCTAACTCTCGGCTTAGTTTTACTCATCTTCTGTCACACCTCATATGAACGTAAGTACCGTACATTTTATTCTGTTCTGTTATTATTCCGTGTTTGAATAATACCAAGTGGATTTTTTTAAAGTATATTTTTGCAAATTAGATTTTTTTTTTTTTTAAGAAGACAACCAGTCAGCAAATAGGTAACAATATATTAAAATAAATTTTGCATATAGTAAAGTATAAATCCTTTGAACGAAACATAAAACATGAAACAGTGGCTATAATAGTAAGTACGAAGTGCATAAAGAGAAGCAATAAAAAAATTAATAATTTAGTGAAAATATGAATTCTGAAAAAAAGAACAAAAAAACTACTGATAAGTTCAAAATAGTGTCATATATATATATATATATATATATATATATATATATATATATATATATATATATATATATATATATATATATATATATATAATAAATTAATAGAGATGTTACATAAATTTTCAACAAAAAATCCTTTACTATATTTATATACTAAATTAAAAGAAGTTATGCATCAAAAGTGATAATAATGTTTTGACTGTACAATTCGTATGGAACAAGTCAACATATGACATTTAATTATGCGAAAATAAAATAAAACAAAGTTGTAAATTACTTTTTATTTTAATTGATTTTAACACATTTCTGTTGTGTTAAACGGTTTTTGATGTCGGATTTGACTTTTTCCCAAGCAATATTAAATGTTAAATTACACTATCATAATTTTAATTTAAATAAAAAATATAGCCCTTAAAATAAACTATTATGTTGCTACATTCAAGGAAGAATTGATGACGTTATATTTTCTCTATATACATGTAATTAAGAGCAATAGTATAATATAGTATAGCAATCAAGGAAACTGTCAATATTGCGGTTTAGACACATAGGGCAGGAGAACTTGATGATTTGCGTTAGGTCATGATCTCATGAGTATAGAGAAGAAGTCTGTATAAACAGTGTTGCAAGTTGCAAGTGATATTAAATTGGCTTTGTATGACCGATGCACATTTAATCCCTAACCCTTGAAAATGAATCAAATAATAATAATAACATATAATATAAAAATAATAATAAACATTCTTATTATTACTAATTATTATTATAAGCACAACCGTCTTTCAACAATCAAAATTAGGCTCGTGTGCATTAACCTTTTCATGCTGATTGTATAAATAACTTATATACGTGCGTTAATTTAAGTATTTTAAGTATATTACATAGCAAATAATATGGACCTATTAAAATTAATGATTTATGCATTATCATTATAACTTTTTTTCATGAGTACGCAGTAATTCTTTCATTAGCTAAAATTCCGATTGTACAGCACAGGATATGTATATCCATATTGTGTATTAAAATGGAAAATACCTCTAAACATTTTATTTCAAATTTGTGTGTGTGTGTGTGTATTATATATTTATATTAGTCATAATACAAATTATTACAAAAATTATTACAATGTGCTTAAGATATACGTACCCCATAATAATAATTTTTAAATGAAGTGACTAATGCACCATTCAAAGTCTTTAAAGTCATAAATTAATACTACCTAGAAAGCGGCTCGTTGCAAAGATAATAGTATTCAAATTAGACATGATGGGATGTAATCATAAAATTCTGCTACCCTCGATGATGTTGCAACACGTTGCCAAACGTTAAACTACTTTACTTGAATAAAATTATATATACACATGACAGTTCCCTCTGCCTTCTCTCCCTACATATTATAATACGCATTATAGGGACTATCATTTTAATACTACATTAACTTTTTTACAATTTTTCCAGTACGTATTTCATTATAAGATCATATTAGGCATAGAGCTTACAACTTCTTTTGGCAAGTTATTTCTCATTAGTATTGCAGCTTGGAATTCTTTTATTTGTTATCTCTATAATTACCAAATAATGAATATAATCCTTTATTTCAACGCTAACATTCTTAAAAATAATATAATTGCATGTAAATTTTTGAATTGATTTTCATTCTGGTTAGTACTAGTATGAACTCAATGCATATAAACGGATTTCTGAAAAAAGTTATTAAAAAAAACCTTTGCACTTTTATATAAGAAAAATGAAGTAGTTAGCAAAAGGACATGGAAGTTTTACCGCACGAAGCTTTCGCTAATCTGATGACCCTTTGAAAAGATGACCTCTTGTCTGCTGCCAGCAATCAGAATGACCCTGCCCTTGCTTCTTCAAACTGCCCTTGACATTTCGATAACTTAGTGAGAATCCTGGGAGTTAGGCAACCATTAATGCGCCACGCTCGTATATGCCATCTAATACGCATGCGGTACGATGTAGATAACACGATTTTTTTTTTTTTAAATATGCGAGATTGGATAACTTATAGGAAAAATTTATAGTGTTCATACAATCGTTTCTCTTCTTTTTTTTTTTTAAATGATACCTGTGAGAAGCAACGCGTGCATGCATATATGAGTCGGTTATAACGTATTTTTGTATTTATCAATTCAACCTGAAAATTTACTAGCCAAAAAAATATAACTCACGTTACAGTTACAGTACGTCTTTAAGAAACAAAGCGAACTGATCAAAATCATAACTATGGCCTGTTCATAGAAAGCTATTTTCATTGTGCAATAAATTTCATGTGGTGAAAATTTGATGCTTTTTTTATGGAGGATTGCAGATGCCATCAAATTTATTACCCGTGTGAATAAGACTATGATGGCCACAAAACACAAAATAGTATGGTACCAATATTTTGTCTCGTGTATAGAGGTACCTTATAACAATAATGTATAAAAGAGATTTATGAAATTAAATTTTATAAATAATTAAAGCATATAGTATTATGCCACTTCCTGTGCATGCGTATATAATATAATTGTGTATGTTGAATCGGAATTGGATATTTAAATAATTATAGTCGGTTGCTCGTGTTTGTTTTGTTCGTCAATCGGATATAATAAATATATGGAGCACAGTTTTGTATTTCTCTCAAATATGTTAATGTTCTTGTTGTAAATATAGCTTTAGCGAGTGACAATATCACAATATGCAATGAAAAATAAATGTGATTACAAAATTGGTATAAATGCTTGTTATCGGAAGCGACGTAGAGCACCAATCAGATATGCACGCTAGAAAAAGGTGCGGGAGCCCCAATTTAACATACGCCCTGAGAAAATATATACTGCACTATTTCCGGAAATCTTTTAAAGAGGCATACTATAGGCCTCTTTTAAAATGTTTTCAGTTTTTTTTTCTTCTTTTTTTTCAAATTTATTGACGCGTAAGAAGCATATTGAATTTCTATTTTTTATAGAGTTCAGCGCAAATCTCCGCCAAATAAGCTGCGACAATCTACGTATATAGCAGAGTAAAATTTTAAATTAAAGGATGCGCAGCAAAGCGGAGACTGCTCGAAGATTGTTACACACCAGCAGCGTTTTTCTGTTTCAATGTTTTTTTGTTGTTCAAATGTTGTTCTTTAATTTTTAATGTGAAACCTGAAATCTCCTCACTGACAGGATCAAATTTATATAATGATTAATGATATAGTTTTTTGCACCCTATTTATTTATTTATATTTCATGAATGTTAATTAAAAACAGTCTTGCACCCGATGCCTTGTTGGTATCTGAATTAATGAAAACTAAATAATATATCACCAGGGCCGGGCTGGGAGGCAAAGGGCCTCGGGGGCAATCAGGAATTGAGGGCCTCTCCCAGGGGTTTGGGGGGGGGGGGGCGGGGGATTGCGCGCCGCAGGCGCGATTTTTTAGGAGCCACGCCCCTTTTTGGCAGAAAATGCAAAATTAGTATACTTCAAAAAATTTCTATTACAATTTAAGCAATTCAAATTTATTATTATTTTCACCGGTTGAGTATAAAATTGAGGAAACATGATTGTTTTTTTTCCATAATACAAGAAACATTCTAAATGACTAAATTTTTTATCAGTTTAAAAAATACAAATTTTTGTTCCCGAGGTTAAAAAGTTTTGTTCTGAAAATTGAGTTTTCAGATTTTTCCACAACAAATTTGCGAGAAAAAAGAAGCTCGACAATTAGCCCATGTTATTTAAATATGCGATTTACATTTTTGTTTGTCCATAACAAAAAAAAAAAAATAATAATAATAATAATAAAAATCGTTTTAAAATTCAAATTTTATAAAAGTTGATTTTGTTTTAAGAAGTTGATCCGGTAAAATTTTGCGCACAAAGAGCTTCAAGTTGTATCTTTTACTTGCTAAATTTGCGTTTATATTTATAAAAAAAACTTAAAAAAATTATATAAAATTAAATTTTTTAATAATTTTTCATACAAATCGCTGACATTAAATAAAGGCTTTACAGATTGTGCATTATCAAGCTTCAATTTCTTATGCTTTTGTTTTTTAGGCTGTTTTATATAGTAGTTTTTAATTATTTTTATTTGTCACTCATCGCTTGTGCGCCCTTTTTACTCTTGCACCCAAGGGAAATGTCCCCTCATCCCCCTATCTATTGGGCCTATACTCTGGGTTACATGTGTACGTTGTAGTATTTCAAGTGAATTAAAAATTTTGAGTAAAAATATTAAAATAAAAATATTAGCTCGTCATGATGTATTCACAGATATTATAATATCTGTGTAAATTTCACACATATTATAAAACTAAAAATACATTTTTTCATCAAAATAATTAAAACTATTGGAAGAGTGATAATTGGTGCAGCCGGTGCGGGTGGCGGTTGAAAAAAAAAATGAGGAAAAAAAAAAAAAGAATTATTATAGGCCCATTCATATATCTAAATTTTTATTAACTCTCTCGAAGATTAAAAGGTAGCGTTGAGGGTTAATTACAGGCTCGGACTGGCCATAAGAGTATAGGTCTGCGATAGCGGACGTGGCCCCCCCCCCTTTGTTAGGAGGCCCTAAGGCCCTTAAAAAAAGCCTAACCACGGTGTTACACCCTCCTTTGTAGCCCCACTAGAAGTTGTTACGCCCCTTTCACTGACGTAGCCCCTTGAGTGCCACTCCGACCCTGGTTAATTATTATAATTTTTTTGCGGCTGGCGGGAGGGAAGGGATGAAAAGACGTGGGAGAATACGAAACTTATAATTTGTGCATATATTGAAATGCATAGATAGATATGATGAAAATAAGAATATAATATATTATTTTATATTTTATAACATTTTATTGGATTTTTTTGTATTAATTTTAAAAATATTAAATTTTGATATTTATTTTAGCATATTTCCTAGGGGCCTCCGGCCAGGTGGCCCCCAGGGGCCTCGGGGGGGATCGCCCCCTAAGTCTTATGGCCAGCCCGGCCCTGTATATCACATCTTTATTTATTTATGCGTATGGGTGTATAATATAATATACAACCCATCACACAGCAGTACGAAAGAAAATTTATTTACAATATAGTTTTAAAATTACATATAAGCAATTCAAAAGACGCTATATATATATATATATATATATATATATATATATATATATATATATATATATATATATATATATATATATATATATATATATATATATATATATATATATGAGGTCGTATTCTTCAATCCATTGATTATAGTCTCCAACGCTCATAGGATCCAAAAGTAGGAGGGGCAAAGGATTTCTAGGGTGGCGCAGGGAGGGATGTGGGCAGGTATTAAAGTTATAAATACCTACTTGGCAACCCAGCAAATTGGATCCTACGAGCAGTTGATTAGATGGACAGTTTGTATACATTTATTTTATTATTATTATTATTTATTAGTTATTATTGGATCCTACGAGCAGTTGATTAGATGGGCAGTTTGTATACAGTCATTTTATTTTTCTGTTTTTTTTTATATTTATTAGTATTTAATATTGGAATAAATATATACTTGCTAATAAAAATAAAAGACATTAAATTTGAATATTTATTTTTATATAAAATATTAATTTTATGAATAAAAATTTGAAAATTTATAATATCTTAAAATTTAAATAAAATCATTATCAAAATTAAGGATTTTTCATTATTTTTAATATTACAAAATGCGCCAAAGTTTTGAAACTTTATTTTATTTTTTTAACACTTATAATGATAGGAATTTCTTTAATACATTGTTATTATATTTAATTTTTTGTCCCTAATTGAATTTAGATTGTAACATTATAAAAATCAATAAGTTAGTGCAACGTAATATATTGCAAATTAACTTTTTATGTTATAGCAGGTTTTATTTTATTTTTATTATATTTTGTGATAATGCAGTCTGTGAAGTCTGTCAATCTTCATAAGAAAATGATAGAAACAAAATCGGCATATAACAACACTTAAAAAAATACTAGGAGTTAAATAAAATATATTAATTGATTAGGTATAATGCTGCATATATTTTGTATAGCAAAGTTTTGTGTTTTGTTGCTTTTTTGGGGGTATATAAATATTTTTCTGATTAACAGTCAATATAATGTAAAGAATGTTTACAAATACATAACTAAATAATGTACAAAATAAATTATAATAATTACTTTACTATTAATTAATATCAGAAAATCAAAGATCACTCTTTGAATAGTTTGGAGAGTTCGATGAGAGATATAACATGCCATGAAAATTAGTGTTCTCCCTTATAAAGTTAATATAATATTATAATATAATATATATATGAAGAATGACAATCTAGGGTTAATTTATATAGATATATCAACAAAGTAAGTCCGTTTTACAAAAAGAAAAGGTGAAACAGAAAGAAGAAATAATAATAAAAATAAAAACAAACTGCATATTATTATGCCATGTCAAACTCAAGAACACGACGTACAAATAAAAAGATAAAGCCGAATAATTATCTAACCACAGTTTTCCAGAAACATTTGTGAAATACAATAAAATTTATGCTATATACTGCATAATAACTACATTATATAGCTTTCATTAGCATATAGCATATATGTTTTTTTTTTGTTTTTTTTTTTTTGTATGAAATATTAATTACAATAAAATATAATATTATACAAAGTGAAATAACCAATAACCAGCCGATAAGACCTTGACCTAGGTTGGATTCAAGAAGAATAAAATTAGAAAAATGAATATTATCTATTATAATATATTATTATAATTGCATAGTTATTTATGATGTTCCTATTCTGCAACATTTTTGCAACAACATATAAATACAGCATACATGACTAACAATGTAAGTCAATTTCAAAATCTTAATGAGTTTAATAGGCCCTTGCAAATTATAATTGATGTATTTTTTTAAACTAATACACGGACACAAATTATATTGTGTCATGTTATGCTAGCACAAAACATTATTCATATAATATTAAATTAAAATGCTTCATGGCAAAAATAATGTTGAACAAAAAAAGTATTAATGTTATTTTTATAAATATACTCTCTATTATATTATATTTAATAGTAGTGTCAAACACGTGGCTCGCGAGGTCATTTTGAGCTGCCCGGCCGCAGAATTTCTGATAACACAATTGAATGAAATTAAACATATATATACTGTATACAGTTTTACCCAATAATTTTTGAAGTTTAATGTTAACGATGTTGATATATTTAGTAAAAGTTACAATATGTGCGTAAAAATCAATATCCACGACCCCTTACTTTTTTTTTCTTTAATAGCCTCCGGCGTGGCCTTATATATTATATTATGTAAGTATCTCCTTATACCCCCCTATATATATATATATTGAAGTTTGCGTCCAGCAAATGATTTCTAGAACCGTGTTGGCCCGGCCGGCATGCGAAATAAGTTTGACACCCTTGATATATTTTATATAAAATTGCTATATAATGAATATAAATAAGTTTCATAATTTATTTATTTTATTTCTGCTAAAAGTAGTGTCGATAATTTTCAACACAATTAGATGATTTAATTTCTTATAACGCTTAAGAATATATTTTTAACATTTTTGAATATGATTCTATCTATAGTATATAATTATAAATAAGATAGATGCTTCGCTATTAATATTTTAATGAGAGAGAGAGAGAGAGAGAGAGAGAGAGAGAGAGATGCAGTTTTTTATTTTAAAAATTTATATTGCACCTGTTTGCTTGTTATAAAGTGGCCATCATGCCTCTAAATTTCAATTGTTCATGCAATATTAATATTTTATGTCATTATATAAAAATTCAATGCTAATTTAAATAAACTATGTTTATATGAATGAAGAATGCTTTTTGGGTAACAAAGGACCGGAGACAGAAACGGTACAGTAGAAAAAATAGGTGCGGACAAAGAGCGCTTTTACAAAAACAGGGATACTGGGGGCGTCGACCTGCTACCTGAGCAAAAGACCTAAATTATCTTATGCGTGATTGATTTTGATATCACACGAAGTAATATTCACAGTGATAACATTTATACATTACTAATACTAACATTATTTTTTACTACAGTTTTATTAAAAATCATGCATATTTCTTTTTTGATTAAAGTTCTAGAGTCATTTTGAAGACCAAGATTCAAATTCAAAATATATAATGTAACAAAAATACTTTTCACACTGCAATTACACAACTCTTAAAAATAACTCTAGAACTTCAATCAAAAAAGAAATATGCATAATTTTTAGTAAAACTACGAAATAAAGTAATTTTAGTTCACTGCTATACGGTTACTTCACATTTTATATAAAAATCGTAACTCGTATAAAGGTAAGATAATACAATAGGTGTCTTGTGCTCAAGTAGGAGGTTTAATCCCTTAATTGGTATTGTACATACAGCTCTTTCTTCACTTTTTTTTTTCATCTTTTACTGTACTGTTTCTGTTTTACATAGTACTTAGTTCTTTGTTATCGAGACGAAAGTATTTCACTTTACTTTAAATATTATTTATTATTTTGAATATTTAGCAAAGAGTAATAAAAACCTCGAGAGCTATTTTTTTTTTTTTTTTTTTTTTTTTTTTGCTGCAATTTATATTGAATAAATCGTATAATAATAGGGTAAAACGAATATTTTACATTTAAAAAGTTAAATGTGTTATAGTGAAAAAATAAAATAAAAAATGGTTATGTTCACTTAAAAAATTAGAAGAAGTGAATAATAGAACTTGGAAAAACGGGGAATTATTATAAAATCAGTATACGCATGCTATCAAAAGATTTACAAGAATTTTTGCATACTCTTATAATTAAACTTTTATTGATATTACAACGATTTTTTTTACTAAATTTACTTTTCATTCTTCTTATAATTAGTAATTTATTTTTTTAAATTATAATTATTCTCCTTTTTTTTCTTACCTATTCCCAATTTAATGAAGTTAAATTTTTGGGATGACACTTTTTTAATAATTCTATTAAAAACACGATAATAAATAAATTTTCAAACTAATATATATGCCTTATAAAATTTATTTCGTATTCCAATTTTATTGCTATTTTTTAAAATTACACGAAAGGTTTGAATTACTTGTTTCCTTTTATATTTAAGTTAAAAATATTAGAATCTGATCTGTACTATATTCAAATGTAAATATATTTTTTTATGAAATACATAAATATTACAATAGACAACTTCCCATAATCAGGACATGGCACTGGCAATGGTCATCAAGTTGATAACTGGCTAGGGGTCATCATTAGTTTTATGTTAATATTGGCCTGGTATAGGTCTTACCATTAAAATTGAGGGTTTTAATTTCTTGCTTCAGAATTATTAAAACACGTTAAATTGCACATTATTAAAATGTAAAAAGCATGTAAATTAAAAAAGTATTTAAGATGAGAACTAGCCCTTGTGGTGAAAGTGGTGAAAACTGCGCTCAAATAAGTTGATCCGCCAGTTTCTACTTTGAGAAACTAACGTTTCTGGTAGAACCAAAACCCTCAAATGGAGTTGACTTTGAGCACAGTTTTCACCCCGTTCCTTTCACTGGGGTTTAATTGTTCACGTCCTAAATAAATTTTTTAGTTATGCTTTTTACTTTATGATAATGTGCAATTTAACGTGTTTTAATAATTCTGATAGGCAAGAAATTTAAAAAATAAAACGCTACCAATGGTAAGCTCTGTATACCGAAAAAATTAACATAAAACTAATGATGACCCTTGCCAGTGATCAACCTGATGACCCTTGCCATTGACAATTGCTGATTATGTGAAGTTGTCTATTAACAATAAAAATAGGTTGCAATATGATAAAAATTTCTACTTTTTCGTTTATTATTGTTCCTCCTTTCAAGCTTTTTTATTATTATGAACTTTAATAAAAAAAATTCTTTCTTTTCTTTGTCTTTCTTTTTGTTTCTTCTTCTTCCATTTTTTTCTTCCCAAAATAACTGCTTTTCTATACTCTGACTCATGTCTATGCTCTGACTTAAAATAAATAAAAATTAACTGTAACAACATAATATTGTATCTTGAACAATATGATTATAAAATAATTATTTGTCCTCTTTCGATATAAATTTATCAACATAATTTTTATAACGCCATTGTAAAATTCAACTTATGCTATATAAATTAAAGTCTCTTCTTTCTTATAATATCAAATAAAAATGTGTGATTACTGATTAGTGATTACAATGATTTATTATTATTAATTATTATTATTATTTTTTTTTTTTTGCTTGTTTGAAATTGGAACTAATAATAAAAATAACAGTAATAATATAAAAAAACAACTTTGGATTATTGATTATTGCAAACAATTGTACTTTATGGTATTTGTATACGTGCCTCCAAAAATTATATATATTCTTTCTTTGAGGGTTTGACATCGTCCATGAAATTAATGCTTGCAAAATTAATAAAAATAATAAAATTTGTATTACAACCATCACCTACATTTTTATTTGCAATTTATTTTTTCATAAATTAACGTTAAAATTAATTAAAATTTTATATTATATATTGTAATGATTGTTATTTATATTACCTTTTCAGAAGTCCAAAATTTTGCTAAATGCAAGGATTTGCATATCAAAATTTTGAGCCCTTGAAATATCGTAATTTTTTTTATTCATTTGTTTTAATAACGTTAATTATTTATATTATATTATGTTATATAGTTAAATCAAAAAATTTAATTATTTTTATGTATAATATTTTGATAATATTTGACATAAGAAAAAGAACATTTCTTTTAATTAACTTTTATAAACATGAACAGTACATATTGTTATATTGAATATAATTATATATTTATTGCAATATATTAGAAATATATTATTTATTTTTAAATACTATCAAAATGACTATTTTAATTATAAAAAATAATAAAAAATATATATTTTTATACATATATTTACCTTATTACACACATACAAATTATAAAAAAAAGTACAATAAACAAATTTAACTAAATAAAATTTAAATATAATTGTGATTTTCACCAAAGATAAAAAAAATGAAATTTTAAAAATAAGATTAATATATATAAAACTAAAGTAAATAACTATAAATATGTTAACAGAGTCCAAGGATTTTAGGATCCAAAGGACAATGTTGCCAGACTTTTTACGTCAATCAACTGCTTTGTCCGCCCATAACCCCCACTCTTACTCCAGAGGGCGTATTTTGGATCCTATGCACGTTGGAGACTGGGATCGTTGGGTTCTATATTACAGGCTCATATATATATATATATATATATATATATATATAATAATATATATATATATATATATATATATATATATATATATATATATATATATATATATATATATATATATATATATATATATATATATATATATATATATATATATATAATTAAAAAAAAAAGTATATGACTCAAAGCAGAGTCCCCTCCGGAGGGGACTCTGCTCAAAGACACCCTCTGCTCTTGGAATGCGCATCTTTTAAAGATGCAAAACCAATAAAACCAATAAACCAATAAAAATCATAGTTCACATTCCATTTCGCGCCATTGCGTGACCCAGGCTGCCCCAAACAAGCATAAAAAAATAATACTGTTCGTAAACCCTGTTCTCTGCACCAAAAATGACAATCGCCTTTGGTTATTCAAATGGAATGCGCATTTTTTGGTGCAAGAGAACAGGGTTTACGAACAGCATTGCGTTGAGCACGGTTGAGCATTGAGCAAAAAAAAAAAAAAAAAAAGCTGCACAGCTGACATTTGTTTATGATTTTTTGTTCCAGTGCCCACACCACAAACCTGTCCTGAATATGAATGTTCAGGTAAGTTTTTATAACTAAAAAATTAAGTGTCTGTATTATAGTCCATTCATAATCAAACTGTTTACCGATAATCTTTAAAAAAAATTAGAATAATAGTGTATTTATGTAATTAATTCGCTTTGTTTTGAATAATAAAGTATATCATTTTTTTATGGATACATATTTATTATATTGCAAATGAAATAATCGTTATATTTATGTATTGATCTTTTTGTACAGAATTTTTAAATATCCTAGCTCTCCATATTCATCATACATAAATATGCATACCGCATATTTTAAACATATCTGTGTGATAATAATAATAGTAAAATCCTTTTGGGCGTATGTATGTATATCATCCCCAAATATATGGTTATATAGGCTTGTAACTAATTAATTGCCCTAATATTATACTGTATAATTAGGACCTAGGTCTAACTAATACATACATGTATGACCCACTTTTTTACTCCTTGTAAAATCCAAATAATAATAATTTTATTTTATATAAATTATAGTAAATTAATGTAGGATTTTAAAGCTATATCGGAGGAGAGAAAAAATATGTAATGTAATTTAAGTTTTATTTACATGCAATTAATAGAGAAATACTCTTTAAATGAGGGAAAAAAAAAAAAAAAAAAAAAAAAGAATGTATAATATATTAAACACGTCTTTTTTTATTCATACAATTTTATGATACCTACTGTGTGCATGTTTTCATAGGTTCCGATAGCTTGCTTGCTTTTCAACCCGGCAAGTCATATGTGTACAAATTTGAAGCTTCGTCAGAAAATATTTTAAGTGGTGCAAGTATACCCAGTCCAGGGGGAAAGCTTCATTTAACAGCCACAGCAGAGTTGCAAGCAATCTCACCGTGTCAATTTGGGTTGTCAATAAGTCAAGTACAAGTTGTTGGCTCAGATGGCAAGGTATGGAACAATCACATTATAATAATAATTTCTGAAGTGTACAGGTATATCAGTAAACCCATGAATAAAAATAATGGTTACTCCCATTCTTCTTTACTTATTTAGAGACACTCAAGCTTGTCAGGGCTGGAAGGCAAGGCTGTTCAATTTAAACTGGATGATGGTACACTTGCTTCTGAGATTTGCGTTGATGAATCAGATGGCATCAACTCTCTTAACCTCAAGAGAGCTGTTGCATCACTTCTTCAAGTATCCTCCGATTCCACCACACAGATGGTAAGAAAAATTAAATAAAAAATCTATTAAGGACTTTAAAAAAAACGCATCTCTATTAAAAAAAAAGTACAATTATAAATATATAGGCCTATACCTCACATACAGTTTATTAGAATTTTACACACAGCTAACTCTAGATTGTGTGAAAGCTCAAAGGACCTCGGAATTGGTCAATTCATCAAATCAAATTTCACAATATGAAGCACTTAAAAAGCCACATTTCATAAACCAACAATATTGGGAAAAAAGATGATAGAAACTGTTTTTTTTTTCTTCTTTCAAAAAATCTCCCCAAAAAAGTTAATTTTGAGCAAAAAATGTTGGGAAAATGTTGAAAATTTATGAAAACGTTGAAAAAGTTTTAAAAGAGCATAAAAATGGTTTATTTATAGTTCTGGAATAAGTTTTACACAAACTTCTACGTAAGTTTTAGGTGTTTTAACTAAAATTTCAAACAAGATTAAATGCTTAAATCATTTAAATTCATAAATAAAAATAATTAATGTGAGGAAATTCAGAGTTTAAATAATGTTTCAACATTTACTAATTTTCAATTTGCAAATACTTTTTAGGGTTGCAATAAAAGGTCATATCTTTCACATTCAAATTTCAACCCCAAACTTTTCAATTTAATTAATATTCAAACATGGCACAACTATACCCAATATATGATAAAAAAAAATAATAAAAAAAAAAAAACAACAGTGCTCATCTTGACTGTCGGACAAGGGAGAATAAATTTCTTTGAATTAACATGGGGCATTATGAGCTTACATTTTCAAAAACTCCACAATTTCGTAGTTTCAAATATTTAATGTTCCTCTTTTTATTTATTTATTAAATTTTTTTTTTACATCTTGTATTATTATTATTCTATGACGTTATCAAAAAACGGGACTAAAATTATTGTTTGTTTGCTTTTGCGTACTTTTGCGTAAACACTCGCTATGAATTCCCTTACACGGTTGTTGTTAACAAAAAACAAAAGAAGTACACTAACTAGGTATAATTTCATTTATATCCTATATATATATATATATATATAATTATATATATATATATATATATATTATAGACCTATATTTTTTTTTACCTTCTTCTTCTTTGAAAACGACACAAAAAAGTAATTTAAAAGTAATTTTAAGTTCCGCACAGTTATAGTTAGTCAAATTTTTCCTTTAAAATTTGAAAATGTTATTTTTATTTTTTTAAATGCAATTTTATGCTAACACGTAATACGTTGCAAAATGTTAAAAAAAAGTTGAAAATAATTGAAAAATAGTGAAAATGGTGAAGAAAAAAAAAAAAAAAAATTGTTGTTAAATGTTGGAAATAAATGGGTCTTAAAGAACTTAAAATAGCCCAATTTGCACTTCTTTTTTTTTTATTAAAAGTGACCTTGTAATGACAGAAAAAAAAGTGGTAAAAACTAAAAATCTATTCTGTAATGAATAGCATACTTTTGTTGAACTGTGGTTTTAGTCATTGTTTTTAAAATATCGTAACAAACTACAAAAGTAAAACTCCATTTTTTTAAATTTTTTTTTAATGATACACACCAAAATTATACAAGAGTATGCAATGGAAAATACTTTGCTTGTGACATAGAGCCATACATATGGTCCTAATGTTAACATTAAAATAAACTAACTTGATTTCATATTCTGTTTTTAAGAGATTCCAGTACTGTAATTATTATTATTTCATGGATTAGTGGGACCAGCTTACTTCTTCTTCTTTTTTAAAAACTTGATATAAGAGAGTAAAATTGAAACCCTATACTTGATTTAAGTGTTGTTGATTAAATACAACTCACTATTGTCTTATTGGCAGTAAAATAAATTAATGAATTCATTTACAGTATTTAAGGAAAATAAGCCACCATGGTTAGATTGATAATTTTAATGAAAATAATAGAAGGAACCAGCAAGGGCCTTGCCATAGTGAAGAGAGTCTCATAATTTGGTGAAAATCTTGCGAGCACAGAGATAAAAAAAAACTAGAACTTATTGGATAGCTTTAGGTACTAAACTCCAAGAGAAAATGGAGTATGTTTGTGTGCCTTTGTCAGTCCTTACAGACTCAGAGAGGAAGAGAGAAGACTCTGAGAGAAAGAGAGAAGACTCTGAGACTGTAAGGACCAAAAAAGGCACACACTCACATACTCCATTTTCTCTTGGAGCTTAGTGCTGGAAGATGTCCAGTATTATATATATCCAGTATTATATAGATCAGTGTCCAGTATGTGTTAGCTATTTTTATCCCTGTGCTAGTAAGATTTTCACCAACCTATGGGACTCTTTTCACTATGGTAAGGCCCTAGCTGGTTCCCTCTATCCTTTTCTTCATGCATCATAAGATTTTATTATTTTCACAATAAATATATTATTTTAAGACAAACATCAAGCTCACTTAGTTGGAATTTTTGTAGGAAAGTGGTACAAATTGTTTCACAAAATCAAGAGTTCCTAAACTTTTTATGCCTTCAGACCAAAATTTTGCTGCACAAAATCAGAAATTTCACAACACCTAGAGGATTTAGCACTATGCATTTAGCATCAAGCAGTTGACATCACTAAATCAAGAGTATGCTGTATATACCTAAAGCATAAAGCACCTTATTATTTTCAATAAACACACTTGGTGTACAACATACCATAAATTTACATAATATTATTAAAATTAAATTAAATATCTCATTCCTGTGCATATGTCGTTAGACTAATACAATGATTAGATTAGAACAATTCAACAAATGATATTGATCACATTGCTCAATAAAGCACCTTACCATAACTAATATTATGTTGATTCTTAATTGAATAGCCTATAGTATATTTAGTCTTCATTCTGTTTAATTACTTAAATTATTATTATTACTTAAATTAAATCACAATAAATTAAATATCCATATATGGATATATACTGCATGGATAATGTATTTTATGTAATGCTTTTTTGTTTTGTTTTTGGCAGACGGATGTGTTTGGTGATTGCCCTGTGGATGTAAAAACCAGTGCAGGTAGTGAAGGTATTAGAATTGTGAACACAGTCAGGGATCTGAATAAGTGCCAGCGCCGAGAAAACATTGTTTCAAACATTCCTGCTACAACTTATTTGTTTGATTCTGTAAGTATTTTGCAATTTGTATGAAGTGTTGCACACTCATCTGATGCTTATCGGTAAATATATTTCTAAAGTATTTATGATGTAAAAACTTCAAATGGTGATTTTTTTCCCACCAGGATACCCAAGCTGCACCATTACTTAAAGCCACTGCAAAGATGCAGCAGAGAGTAAGAGGAGGAATTTTAGAAGCTGCAACAACCCACGAAGAGTATGCATATCGTCCCTTCTCCAATCAAGGCTCTGGCGCAGTTGTGTCTGTACATACATCTCTGACATTGCTGCCACAAAATGCAAAGAAGGCTTTTAAAGGTTGGTTAATTTCAAGAAAGCAAAACCAAAAGGGAATGCAGGGATTTGTCTTCTTCTTTTATTTTGTGCTATAAAACATCCATATTCATATATCTTTGAATCTACTAGTTTGTTGTGTCTATGTTCACAGCACCTACTCAATCTCAGATTCAATCTGTTGTATTTGAGCCTCCTCATGGCTTTGGCACTGAACATTCCAATGTTAAAACTGTCACTGATACACTGAAAGCAGCTTGTGAATCCATGCCTAGCGAAGCTAGCGTAAGTGCAGCGCGCTCAGTGCGCAAGCTGATTCAACTCCTTAGACAAACTACCAAGGATGATATGCTGACTGTCTATGGTGCAGTCAAAGCTGGAGCAGGCTTTAAAAATGCCAAGTCAGCAAAGTAAGTAACTTTCTTCATAATATCTTATAAACTCTCTCTCTCTCTCTCTCCTCTCTCTCTCTCTCTCTCTCTCTCTCTCTCTCTCTCTCTCTCTCACTCTCTCTCTCTCTCTCTCTCTGTTAGCACCAAAGCCAGAAATTGATCAAAAGTGGGTATTTTTGCTCTCTTCTTTGTTTAGCTAGTCACTTTTGATCAAAACACGGAGACCCAGTTTATTTTGGCTTTTGGTCACGAAATTTTGACCAATACTAGTTTTGAGCATTTTGCAAAAAGCAAAACCTGGTATAAACAATTATATATAGTTTTGGTCTTCAGATTTTGACCAAGACTAGTTTTGATCAAAATAGAAAAATTAACAACTGAAAACGAACATTTCTCAACTAAGAATTTTATTTAAGACTATATCATGCATTATGTTTAGGTATAATTATTGAGGCGTTAAACTGATATAATCTTATTGTTTTACTTGAAATGCAAAATATAATGTTCTGAGCAAGGTCAACTTGATTTGAATGCATTGACCAGTCTTAAAATCTCACGGCTAGATACAGAATATAAATTAAGACAACATGAAGAATAAACTTATTGTGTGACCTAGCAGCTTATTAATTATTCGCGGTACTTTTTTTTAAGGGGTTACTTAGGATTAAATGTAAATACAGAGCTCTTTATAAAACTGTAAACCATATTCACTTATAATCTGCACACCAACAATATGCGTGAACTATTCAAACACTTTCAAATGCTGTTTCTAACGACTATTATGAAATTATGAACCATGTTTTGCCCACAGAGACAGAGCAGAGATTATATTTTAAAATATTGTTATATCTTGATAAAAAAAGGTGGTCAGGAATTTTTAACCAATGTACATATATAAGGAA
This sequence comes from Ecdyonurus torrentis, assembly GCA_949318235.1. Lineage (NCBI taxonomy): Eukaryota > Metazoa > Arthropoda > Insecta > Ephemeroptera > Heptageniidae > Ecdyonurus > Ecdyonurus torrentis. The sequence continues at coordinate 45,232,833 of OX439127.1, forward strand.
GGGGAAGTAATTATAGTACAGTAGAACACTGTTATTTTTTAATTAAAATATATATAGGCCTATTTTATATATTTTTTATTTAACATAAGCCTTGTTCTCTCTCTCTCTCTCTCTCTCTCTCTCTCTCTCTCTCTCTCTCTCTCTCTCTCTCTCTCTCTCTCTCTCTCTCTCTCTCTCTCTCTCTCTCTCTCTCTCTCTCTCTCTCTCTCTCTCTCTCTCTCTCTCTCTCTCTCTCTCTCTCTCTCTCTCTCTCTCTCTCTCTCTCTCTCTCTGTCTCTCTTCTTCTCAAGAAGATTTCTTAGCAAATATTTGAGTTGAGAAATGTTCATATTTGGCTTTTGATTTTTCTATTTTGATCAAAAGTAGCTTTGATCAAAATTCAACAAACAAAAGTAGATACAAATGTTTACACCGGGTTTTGCTTTTTAATTAATTATAATAATCTTTTATTAAGGTGCATACAGGGCTATTTCAGCCATATTACATGAACCTTGGCCATAAATTGAGCCAATAATATTACAATAAAAAGACAAAACATTACAATATGCAACAAAATTAAACCATTGGCGGTAGCGCAAAATCAGCGCATCACATCGCGCATCACATCTTGCTTACTGGACATAACTTATTTGACACACAGAAAATAACACTTCTATAATAATATATAAATAAAACTTTTACTATCACTTATTTGCCAACACAATTCGAAAATATTTACATACAAAAAAATAATAAAAAAAAATAGATATATTTATTAACAAAATAATTTTACTTATATAGACATTGACTTAGTTATAAATTTTCACCACAACATTTAAAATCTTGGTGTTAAGTACCTTGCCAGTAAGCTCTTCTCAACCTGATTTTTAAATACGTTTTTAGATACATTGCAACACAGTTCCGAGCGAATCTCATTCCATAATTTATAGCAAATCACGCTCAAAGAATTACTAGGCGCATCCTTACCAACAAAAAGAGCTTGAAGATAAAATTCATGTTTCCTAGTCACACAGGACTTAACATCCTTCATAAGGGTAAAAATGTCCTTGAGATAATGAGGAGCATAACCATGTAAAACCTTACGTGTATAAATGCTAACAAATGAATGGAAATGCTCAAAACTAGTGTTGATCAAATTTCGTGACCACTTTTTTTCAGTGATATTTTTCTTAATGTATTTTTGTTTTCTTTGTGTGCGCAAAACTCACGCCGTTTTAACCAACATGCAAGCCAAAATTCCCCTTTTTCATGGAGCTTGCTTTCTACAGAGCAATATGAGCTACTAGTTCATACGCTTAAAATTTCATTTTTGGCCTGTGTTAGTGCTCATTATCTATCTATCTATCTATCTATCTATCTATCTATCTATCTATCTATCTATCTATCTATCTATCTATCTATCTATCTATCTATCTATCTATCTATCTATCTATCTATCTATCTATCTATCTATCTATCTATCTATCTATCTATCTATCTATCTATCTATCTATCTATCTATCTATCTATCTATCTATCTATCTATCTATCTATCTATCTATCTATCTATCTATCTATCTATCTATCTATCTATCTATCTATCTATCTATCTATCTATCTATCTATCTATCTATCTATCTATCTATCTATCTATCTATCTATCTATCTATCTATCTATCTATCTATCTATCTATCTATCTATCTATCTATCTATCTATCTATCTATCTATCTATCTATCTATCTATCTATCTATCTATCTATCTATCTATCTATCTATCTATCTATCTATCTATCTATCTATCTATCTATCTATCTATCTATCTATCTATCTATCTATCTATCTATCTATATCTATATTTTCATGCATTTTTATCTTGGTGGAAGCAAATAAATAAAGTATAACCCTATACATTTGTTTTGTAGGAAAGTTTACCTTGATGCATTGTTACATACTGCAACTGGAGAATCAGTAGAAGTTTTAGCTGAACTAATAAAGAGAAAGGAACTGGAAGAACCAACATTGTTCTACTCAAGTTTGACTTTCACAAGGCATGCAACACTTTCTGCTATTCGTGGTGTTACTGTAAGTACATTTCAATATAAATAAGTATAATAATAGTAATAATAAAAAGGAAATAGAAGAAGAAAATCAATTCATATATTAGATATAAGAAAAAATCATGTCATATTGAAAATTATATTACACAAATTTTTTTAATAAATAGTAACAATAATGGGATATGGGATTTATTAACAGCAAGCTCTATAGATACTTCAAAGATTTGATAGAAAAAAACAGATAGATTTTGAAAAGTTGTGGAATGGGATATAGTATAAGCTTACACTAACAGGGACGCCGTGGTATAGAAAATATTCTAACCCAGGCTGAAAAGAAAAATTTTAAGGGTATGTAAGTGGCTCATATTGCTCTGTAGAAAGCAAGCTTCATTAAAAAGGGGAATTTTGGCTTGCATATTGGTTTAGACGGCATGAGCATTGTGCATGCTCATAGTAAGCTCATAGTATCTCCCATTCCACAATTTTTTCAAATCTATCTATGTGTTTTTCTATCAAGTCTTTTAGTTATCATATCATTATCAATTATTGCATAGACGATTTTTTCTAATATTTATTATGCAAGATCTATAGGCTTGATATAAGGAGAGGGTGGAATATTTTCTAATACACTTGAGACTTGAGATCAAATGTTCTAGCAGAGATGAGTGCTAGATATTTTTTGATAAAATATATATTAAAAGGATAGGAATGCTGTGTACACACTATTGTGATAATATTTTTTACCATTTAAATTGAGTGCGTGTTTTTCTCATAAGAATAATATTGGAAATTAAGCGTTAGATTTTGAATGGTAAAATATCTTATCACAAGTGTGTGTACAATATACTAGAACATTTGATTCCATTTAACTACATAAATTAAAGAACGTTCACGCTTTGTTAATTTTCAATGCAACATTCTCTAATCTCTCTCCTTTTATTTTCTATTTTTAATTTTAATTGTAATTTTTTAACATATATTATGTTTTTTCCCTCTGATTCATTATTTTACTGTTAGCACATTTTTTTTTATGGATATAATTAAGTTTAAATTCCTTCTTATATGTACAAAACACAATGCTGTATGTACTTTACGCTCAAACACAATTAAATTGTTTACCATTGAAACTTCACATGCATACATTAGAATAGCCAAGGTCCATATAATAAAGAGGTTGACCATAGCACAAAACTCGCGCATTTGATTTCATTTTGTGATGAATTTTACTACACTTTTAAACCAATAACATGCAGTTGACCAGTTACATCACTGTTTAGACGAATAAAGTTGCTCTGAGAGTCTAAATTACCTGTAGTACTCTATTAGTAATGTTCAAACTATCACCAAAGTCAATCCAGATATGACTGGGTAAAATCAAACAGCATATTTAAATAAATATTAATGTACTCCATAATAATACTTAAGTACTTAATAATACTCCATAATTGCACTTTGAACTGTAAAAAATACAATCTGCTCATAATAATAGGAAATTTGGTGTCTCATATTAGTTGTCTCCTGTCTTGGACAGTAGAGGATGATAAATAATAATAATAATAATAATAAACAAACAAAAAGACAAAAATAATAATAAAAAAATGCATCAGTGACCAGTGACGGCACTATTGAGTCACATGACTTGGTATGTGTCATGGTTTGATCACGTAGTGATATGACGTCTTTGGTGAATTCCTCTAAACCCAATGAAATTTAAACATTGTACCACAAAATTAAATAGCTCTACCGTTTGGATATAGGACTTTTAGCTGCCCGACCTTGATCAAAACTTTGTCTGGAGCAACCAACCTCTTTATTAGATGTACCTTGTAGAATAGCAGAATTGTAGAATTTGGCTCAAATAATTGAATGGTTAAAATTTAGGTGTTGGTTAAAAGTATATAATGTGCAGAACTTCTTTAAAATTGCATTTACAATAAAATTCAATGGTTTGTGCAGGGACTTTTGGAACAAGGTAATCCACCTAGAGAATTAGTGCTTGGCGCTGGTTCCCTTGCGGGACACTATTTTGAACAACATGGTCGTCATGGAAATGATGATATTGAGCAACTACTTACAAAAATTGCTCGACCATTGAACAACTGCAAGCCTAAAGGCCATGAACAGGAAAACAAGGTAAAATAATATATATATATATATATATATATATATATATATATATATATATATATATATATATATATATTATATATATATATAGTATTTAGGAAAAAGGAAAGGTACCATCGCGGTAAGGACAAACATGTGACGTTAAAATTTGATAGGGAGAAACCAAATGAGAGTTGGCGCCAGGCAGCAGCGTCAACTGAAAATCTCAAATGGCGATAGTGGAATAAAAAATATATATTTGAAAAATATATATATCATGCCATATATTGTCTCAAGCCGTTATGCACGGCCCTATGCATGCTAGGCGTGCAAGGCTATAAGCACTTTTATGCATGTATAACTAATTAGGAGTTAGGAATTTTAGTAGGAGGCGGGGGGTTGCAATACTAAAATTCCTAACTCCTAATTAGTTATACATGCATAAAAGTGCTCATAGCCTTGCACGCCTAGCGTGCATAGGGCCGTGCATAACGGCTTGAGACAATGGCATGATATATATATTTTTTAATCCACTATCGCCATTTGAGATTTTCAGTTGACGCTGCTGCCTGGCGCCAACTCTCATTTGGTTTCTCCCTATCAAATTTTAACGTCACATGTTTATATATATATATATATATATATATCCCTATATATATATATATATTAGGAATAAATCGTCTGTGCGATAGTTGATAATATATAAAAGATTTGATAGAAACACATAGATAGATTAGGAAAAATTGGGGAATGGGAGATAGTGTGAGCTTATACACTTATACAGTGACGCGAGATAGAGAAAATATTCGCGTCACTGTATAAGTGTATAAGCTCACACTATCTCCCATTCCCCAATTTTTCCTAATCTATCTATGTGTTTCTATCAAATCTTTTATATATATATATATATATATATATATATATATATATATATATATATATATATATATATATATATATATATATATATATATATATATTCTTTTTAAAGGTGTACTTTACATAAATAGAGTAGGAAAAGATGGGTAAAGGGAGATAGCAGCTTCATTTTTTATTTGAGAAAATGATTTTTGAGCCATCAGGTCTTAATTAAATGCATAGGATTTCAGCTTTGGTTTGAAATTATTTTCTCTCTCATAATGAGGAAGTCTACAAAAAAAATTTAAGGAGGTAATTTTATTTCATATTCTTAAAGAGGAAATTGTCCTGATTCGATACATATGCAAATGTCTAATTTTTGAGTTCATTAAGTATTTTTAATTAATTTTTGAAAGTCACGAAATGACATCACAGGTTGTAACTTATGCATGGGAGCATAGGAAAAAGTTGAAGCCTGTGACATCATTTCGTGACTTTCAAAATTTAATTAAAAATACTCAATGAACCCAGCTGCGGGGCCACTGGGTATAAAAGCTCAGTAAATTCGCAGACCACTGCACAGTCTGCTAGCAGATGTGGTGTGAGCATCATCTCTAGCGTGACTGTGTTACTCTTCCCGTTACATTGATGAGCCTGTGGGGAGGCGAAACGTTTGTAACTATTGAGTTATATTTATTGTTATGTAATATATTGCTGTGCTTGCACCCCCCCCCCCCCCCGCCTCCTACTAAAATTCCATTAACTCCTAATTAATTATACATGCATAAAAGTGCTCATAGCCTTGCACGCCTAGCGTGCATAGAGCCATGCATAACGGCTTGAGACAATATATGGCATGATATATATATTTTTTAAACCACTATTGCCATTTGAGATTTTCAGTTGACGCTGCTGCCTGGCGCCAACTCTCATTTGGTTTCTCCCTATCAAAAATTTTAACGTCACATGTTTGTCAATGAACTCAAAAATTAGAAATTCACACCTGTATCAATTCAGGACAATGTACTCTTTTAGAACATGAAATAAAATTACCCCCTAAACTTTTTCAGTATTCCTCATTAGTCCCTGTAAGGTAATAGCTCTGTCTATCTGCCTTTCTTTTTCTTTCTTTTTTTTTTTACACAAAATTTTCTAATTTATGTATATAGGCTTATATATTTTATATAAGGCTTATATATATTATGTTCTGAAGTGCCTTATGCCCTTTCACCACAGTATGAAATATTTGACAAATAATCTGCACAACAATCATTGAGGGCAATCTTTTAAGTTAGATTGAAAACATTTCATATTGCAGTACACAATAAAATAAAGTAGTGTATATCTTTTTTTTTTTTTTTTTTTTTTTTTTGTTGTTGTCTTTTATGTTGTTGTTTTTGTTATTGAAGGGCTGTCTTGAAAACATTAAAAGTAAATCACATTTAATCCTACATATTATTTGAAAATTCTGGGTCATTGATTTAATTCAAGAAGCCTGGAGTATAATGTTTTATTTTTAATAATTATAACACTCGAAATTCAATGTAGGTTGTGACAGCTCTTAAGGGTTTACACAATGCCCACTACATCCCCAACTCAATAGCTGAGAAAATAAAAGATTGTGCAACTAATAAAAAAGCTTCAAACCGTGTGAGGGCTGCTGCTCTGGATTCAATGCAAGGAGATCCATCTAACAAGAAACTTAAGCAAGTAGCTACAGACATTCTTAAGGATGAACATGAAGATGCTGAACTGAGAATAAAAGCTTATTTAATGCTGGTTTCTTGCCCTTGTGGTGAAGTAGCAAACACAGTACAAACTTTATTGGATAATGAGAAATGCAACCAAGGCAAGTTTAAATAAGTATAATACAAGGCAAGTTTCTTACAATTCATTTTTATTTTATTTTTATATTATAGTTGGCTCATTCATATCATCCCATCTGCGCAACATGAGGGCTTCAAGTAACCCTGAGAAAGTGAATGCTCGTAAATACCTTGCCAATATTCGCATTCCTACTGATAAATTTTCTCTGGATATCCGAAAATTTTCAACCAACACAGAACTGAGCTACTCTTTGGGTCAAGCTAATGCTGCTGCATCTGCAGAATCAAATGTCATCTTCTCTCAAAATAGTTTTGTTCCACGATCCACAAGTCTTAATGTCACTACTAATTTGTTTGGACACTCATTCAATCTTTTTGAGGTAATGCTGCATACTAGATTCTCTCTCTTTCTCTTGATCTCTCTTTCTCTTGCTCTCTCTTTCTCTTGCTCTCTCTGTCACACACTTTAACAGATTACATTTCTTTAAAGGTCGGTTTGAGAGCTGAAAATTTAGATCACATTTTGGAGTCTTACTTTGGACCTAAAGGATACTTCAAGACACATTCTCCAAATGAAGTGCTCAAGACTGGATCAAATAAAGTAAACACTTTAGCTGAGAAAATTAAAGAACGTGCAAAGAAAGCTTTCCGTGGACGTCGTTCTCTTTCCAAGTCTGATGTTGATAAAATGGACAAAATGGTAAGCTAACATGATAAAAAGAAGTCAATGATGTAAATAATTGCCTGGAAATTATTATTACTATGAGACCTACATGCATGTTCATCTTCATAAGTTAAATTATTCTTGGCAAAACGCATCTTGGTTTAATTTTAAAATCTTATCCAAGTTATTAACTTTTAAACTTGGGCTTAAAATTTTTATTTTGTAGTTTTTGTTTCATTTTTTTATTGTTTATTTTTGTAATTGTTCACACTGTGGATATATATTTTTTTACATTTTATTAATTTGGTTTGTAGGTACAACATACTGATGAAGATAACATTAATCTGGATATGTACCTCAAACTGTTTGGTGCTGAACTAGCATTTGTTTCTTATTATGGTGACCCCAGCTCTGTCTCTCCCTCAGCACTTGTTGACAAAATATTTAACAAAATTGACACCATCATCACCAAAGCCAAAAGCTATGATGTAAGTATATTGTCATGAAAATTTCAGATTGACAAAGTAAACATTGTTCTTTTTTTCTTTGCACACTTACTCTTCTGTGCAATATATTAATAAAATAATGTATTTTACAGTATTCACTGAAGGAGCATATGCTTCTTTTTGACTCTGAATTGGTCTACCCAACTGCAACTGGTTTCCCACTTCGTCTTGCTGCCTCAAGCACAGCAGCCCTTCACGTACATCTAGAAGGAAACTTTGACATTAAATCCATGATCAATGATCCCAAGAATGCTAATCTTAAATTCAACTTCATGCCTAGGTTAGTTTGAACTACATGTCTAATTAATATAAATAAAAGGATAGGAGAAACCAACAAGGGCCTTACTATAGTGAAGAGAGTCCCATAGTTTGGTGAAAATCTTGCTAGCATGTACAGATATAAAAAACTAACACATTGGAAATATTTTGGCAATAAACTCCAAGAAATATGGAGTATGTTATGCCTTCATCAGTCCTTACAGACTCAGAGCAAACTGATGAAGGCATAACACACTCCATCTCTCTTGGAGTTTATTGCCAAAATATTTCCTATGTGTTAGTTTTATATATTTGTGCTAGTAAGATTTTCACCAAACTATGGGACTCTCTTCACTATGGTAAGACCCTTGCTGGTTTCTCCTATCCTTTTCTTTCAAATTTATCATACCTAACCATGATGGTTTATTTTCCTTAATATATCTAAATATAAATAAAAAACAAACAAAATAATTTTCAAGCTCTGAATTCTTTATATTATATAGATAGTACACAGCAAGCAAGAGCCTTACCATAGTTTTTTCTTGCTAAAGTACAGAGATAAAAAAACTTGCACATATTGGATGGCTATTTTGGTACTAAACTCCAAGAGAAAAATGAAGCATGTGTGTGTGCCTTTGTTGGTTCTTTCAAACTCTATTTGACATAGTTTCAAACACACTATATATATATATATATATATATATATATATATATATATATATATATATATATATATATATATATATATATATATATATATATATATATATATATATATATCGCACGCATAGAATGAAAAGCTCGTATTAGAAATTCCCGTGTTTTCGAAGTATGAATCGTTATAATACAAAAATAAAAAGTCACAAAAAATTGAAATTACTTTTGTCGTGAGGCTTATAAATCAAACAATATATTTTATAAAATTCATATTTTTATCGAAAACAGTTCGTTCACAATTCATCAATTAGTAAACTAAAACACCCTGTTTTCGAACGTTGTCCAAAAATGTGTTATTAAAATTATTTTTCCCATGCAACAACAAGCAATAAAAATGTCAAATTAATATCATAGAGTCAAGAAATGTTGCTTAATCATAATGTACAGTTAAAATTTTTTTGCAAGCAACCCCTTTGCCAAAAGTTGCAAAAAACGGATCTCGCGTTATATTAATGCTTTGAATTTGAAAATTATTTTAGGGGTGCAATTTTGAATCCCTTACATGTTCTTTTGCTAATAATGTAAATATCTTATTTTCATAATATTAAACGAATTTTTAAAAATTTGATGTACTGCTGGTTGCGGTAATCAGGCATTTTATGTACTGCTTTTTGCGTAAATACAGGGGTTATAAATTAATTAATTCATAAGTTTAGTTAATTTTAAAATAATTTTGTGTATTGCAAAGAAATCTTTTAAGAATAAGAAATTGCACCCCTAAAATAATTTTCAGCTTCAAAGCATTAATACAATGCGAGATCAATTTTTTGCAAATTTTGACAAAGGGGTTGCTTGCAAAAAAATTTCAACTGTACATTAAGAATAGGTAACATTTCTTGAATCTATGATATAAATTTGAAGTATTTATTGCTTGTTGTTGCATGGGAAAAATAATTTTAATTTAACTTTTTTGAACAAAGTTCAAAACAGGATGTTTTAGTTTACTAATTACTAATTTGTGAGCAAAATTTTTGCAATAAAATTTTGAAATTTATCAAATGTATTGTCAGATATATAAGTCACAGGACAAAAATAATTTCAATTTTTTGTGACTTTTTATTTTCGTATTATAACGATTCAAACTTCGAAAACACGGGAATTTCTAATATGAGCTTTTCATTCTACGCGTGCGATATATATATATATATGATAAATTGAAAGGAAAGGATAGGAGAAAACCAGCAAGGGCCTTACCATAGTGAAGAGAGTCCCATAGTTCGGTGAAAATCTTGCTAGCACAGATATAAAATAACTAACACATTGGAAATATTTCGGCAATCGACTCCAAGAGAGATATGGAGCGTGTTATGCCTTCATCAGTCCTTAGAGACTCAGAAAGAAACTATGAATGATGGCTCTGCTGGTGTTACTTTGTGGTATATATAGATGTGGTGAGGGTGGGGGAAGTTTGGTAGGATATGATGAGCAAGGATAATAATAAGGGAGGGAGGGAACAGAGGAGTAAAGAGAGGGAACAGAGGAGTAAAGAGAGGGAACAGAGGAATAAGGGAGTCGGGAAAGTGAAATAAGGAAAATGGAGGGGGATAGGAGGGGATGATTAAATGTGTGTTAACGTAAATTTTGCCCAGGTCGACCTACTGCCTTCCTGGATTGCAAAATGTACTGATACGCTAATTCCCATTGTCGTAATACTGCATTGTTAGCTGGGCCCGGAATGTGTTTTAGGATTTTTACTGACAAGCCTGTGGCTGAACAAGCGGCCTCTCATAACAAGAAATTCAACGACTTCTTCACAGTAAAAATCATAAAACACATTCCGGGCCCAGCTAACAATGCAGTATTACGACAATGGGAATTAGCGTATCAGTACATTTTGCAATCCAGGAAGGCAGTAGGTCGACCTGGGCAAAATTTACGTTAACACACATTTAATCATCCCCTCCTATCCCCCTCCATATTCCTTATTTCACTTTCCCGACTCCCTTATTCCTCTGTTCCCTCTCTTTACTCCTCTGTTCCCTCTCTTTACTCCTCTGTTCCCTCCCTCCCTTATTATTATCCTTGCTCATCATATCCTACCAAACTTCCCCCACCCTCACCACATCTATATATACCACAAAGTAACACCAGCAGAGCCATCATTCATAGTTTCTCTCTGAGTCTGTAAGGACTGATGAAGGCATAACACGCTCCATATCTCTCTTGGAGTCGATTGCCGAAATATTTCCAATGTGTTAGTTATTTTATATCTGTGCTAGCAAGATTTTCACCAAACTATGGGACTCTCTTCACTATAGTAAGGCCCTTGCTGGTTTTCTCCTATCCTTTTCTTTCAATTTATCATACCTAATATAACCGCGATGGTTTATTTTCCTTAATATACATAATATATATAATATATATACATTATGCCATACTATCTTATATAACATGATTTAATTATTAAACTTTGTCCTTTCCTTTGAATTATTATTGAAGAGATTATTTGCAGGCTTAAATATAATTCAATAAATTTAAATAATGTAACCAATATTATTTAAAACAAATTTAACAATCTAGGTATTAGGTTAGTTTCTGTACTTTATTATTATTATTGTTATTTGTTTAAATGGTTTTCCTTATGACTTACTTGCACTCTTTTAGTGCTGCTGTTGAAGTGTCTGGAGATCTGCAATTAGACTTCTATGCTGCATCAGCTGGTCTCAAACATGCTGCCACATTGCACACTTCCACTGGTCTGGATGTCACATTTAAGGTTCTGAATGGCATGGGTTTTGACCTTAACATTGGAACACCTTTGAGTAAGCAAGAAATAATCACTGCCAAGTCTGAGTTGTTTGCCACTTCAAAAGATCGTGGACAGGTTCAAGTTGATACTGCTCTACAATTCAGCCCAGATTCAAAAAGGTTAGACAGTAATAATTTTGATAAAACCTTTAACATATGAAAATATAGTTTGGGAACATGTGTGATTGCATTAAAATATTTTGCTTTTCTTGTTATAGGCGTGACTATCATGGTTGCTTTGAACAGCTATCTCCTCTCATTGGATTAACTTTCTGTGGTGATTTGGGATTCCCCTATGAGGGAGTACCTAAGAAGGGACCCTTCTTCCCACTTGATGGACCTGCCAAGTTGGTGGTCCGTGTTGAGAAAGATGACACTTCTTTAAGTAGCTACCATCTCAAAGCTCTATATAATAAAGATGGTAATAACAGACCCCCCCCCCCCCCCCCCCCTCAAGTATTTAAATTGCATTTTGTAAAGTATTGCATACAGCAGACGTTTTATTGTAATTTTTATCCATGCAAATTAAAATTTATTTCTCACTAACAGTTCCTGATCAGCGTTCTCTGGAAGTAACATTCAGTACTCCAGGATCCGATATGGACCGAACAGTCTCCTTCTTATTTGAGGGAAAATCCAAACCAGACCACGAGGTGAAACTGAGTCTCACATCTCCATTTAAGAATGCAGCTGTGTCAGGTATGTACTTGCAGCATTAAGTATTTAATTAATAAATACTAAAGCAATATACTATATCAGTTCTTCCACATAGAGACCTCATAGTAGTGTTTATTTTGCCATGCGACTATGAGCTCTATGAAAAGAACAGGTAAGATTCAAGGTTGCATCACACAAAAAAAACGCTACAACGAGGTTTTTATCCGAAAGACTTGATATAAAATATTACTTTTAATGTTGGTTTAAAACAGATTCTTTTAAAACATTTGCAATAAAAAATGTGAGCGTATACTCTCTCTCTCTCTCTCTCTCTCTCTCTCTCTCTCTCTCTCTCTCTCTCTCTCTCTCTCTCTCTCTCTCTCTCTCTCTCTCTCAATATATACATTTTTAAGAAGATTTTTAAAATATATTTACTGATTTATTTAGGTAAATTGGTAAACAACAATGAAGAACACTCCATGACTGGCACCCTTGAGCTTGATGAGGATAAGTATGTGGCTCGTCTTGGTCTGCAAGTGACAGGTGATAGTGCTACTCATGCTGAATACAAGCCTGTGCTTGAGTACTCTGTGTACTCTGGTGGCCAGGTCTCCTCTGGCTCTGCAGCAGGTCAACAGGTCTATCTGGATGGTATGCATTTGTGTTCTTTCTTATGAAAAAGGATGTCATTTTAATATGTTTCCTGAAAATTTTATGTTTTTTTGACAATTATTTTTAAAATTATAAATGAATAATATTGCGTGACTTCAGAGGAGAAAGGTTTCGCCAACTAGCAGTTTTTTGTCTCTTCTGAAAAACTATGAAAAATGCACATACGCCTTATGCTACAAACTGGCCAAATGCACATAAAGCTCTTTGGCTGCTGCTACATCGATATATATATATATACATACATACATACATACATACATACATACGGTACATATATATATATATATATATATATATATATATATATATATATATATATATATATATATATATATATATATATATATAATATATATATATAATATATATAATATATATAATATATATATATATATATATATATATATATATATATATATATATATATATATATATATATATATATATATATATATATATATATATATATATATATATATATATATATATATATATATATATATAATTATATATATATATATATATATATATATATATATATAGGCCTACTGTATAAATCCAGCAAAAGACCTTACCAAAGGGAGTCCCATCTTGATGAAAATCTTGCTAGCACAAAGTTATAAAAACTAATGCATTGGATAGCTTTTGTCACTATCCAAGAGAAATGGAGTGTGTTTTGCCTTTGTCAATCCTTACAGACTTGGAAAGAAACTATGAATGATTTTTCTATGAACTTCTCTCAGAGTTTAGTACAGAAAGCTATCCAATACGTGTTAGTTTTTTTATGTCTACCTAAATTTTCAACAAACTATGTCACTATTCACTATGGTAAGGCCTTTGTTGGTTTCTCGTATCTTTTTCTTTTATATTATTATTCTAAATATTAATATTCAATATGATGTTCTGAAATATGTTAATCATAAATTGTGTCATGCAAGATCTATAAATTGTATGGTGTATCTTGTTTCAGGTACTATCACTATGGATCGCAATCAAGAAGCTAAAGAGTTTAAATACACCTTTAGCAAGCTCTGTTTAACAACCAATGCTCGTAAATATGAGTTGGATGGCTTTGTATCTTATGAACCAAAGTCATTTGGTATTGACCTTACTTTCAAGTATGACAATATGGCACAGTCAGTCCACTTGAAGGCCAATGGAAAACGTACTGATGATACATATCACACCTATGTAGAAGCACATACAAGCCAATACCCTGACCTTGCGTTTGCAATCAACTATGATCTCAAGCATGGTGTTGGGTTGGTAGGTTTGCATAATATCATATGTTTGTTTTGATTTTAATTTTTAATACTACACACTCTGAAAATTCAATTTTGCACTTATGGGAGCTCAGGAGCTATCTTGAGTTTTATTATTTTTTTTTATTATTTTTTTTTTTTAGCATTGAGCGCTCTGGTAAAAGAAATTTTCTACTTTAAACACATCCTATATATATATATATATATATATATATATATATACCTATATATATACCTATATATCGAGTGCGAGGAGCAGGGATACGACCAATGAGCTAGCCAATGAGTTTAGGAAAACGAAAAACAAAAGTCTTAATATTTTTTTCTATAATAGCTAGAAGCTAAAAATTATTTTATATAAAACGGCTGGTTTATTAGCTTTCTGGTACATTTTTAAAAATAAAATTATGACGCAAATTAACAAAGTTAATTAATAATGGGAAATATTTGAGCGCGATTTTTGGTCTTGTTTTTACAACTGTGAAGTTCAACTCGATGTCAAAAGTTTAGTTAACATTGGATTGTAATGAATTTTTTACACAAAATACGAAACTGAACAGCGTATACTAGGATGTAATTTTTTTGGCAACCTCAAAAAATTAGCAAAGTTATTTGCACATTTCTAATTAAAAAAATTTTAGCGTTAAAATGAAGCCACAACTTTGAAATTTGGCCTCAGTGTTCACCATTAAAGTGAAAATGTTTGCTGAAAAAATAAATTATTTTTGATCATTTCTTACAATTTTACAATTTAATTGAATACTATAGAATAAATGAGAAAAGTGAAGCCGATGCGCGAGTGAAAAAAGAGAAGAAATTTTGTTAGCTACTAAAAATTCACTGTGCTAAGCTACTACGTAATTTTATTTTTGTCTATGAAAATATCAAAATTTCATACGGTACATCCGGTACCAACGAAATAACTTAATTATGCAAAATATAAAACAAATACCCAAACAAAAAGTTGCTGAAGTATGCATATTTTTACGCTGTTATACTTGCTTAAACCAACAGCTTTTTTTACGTAGTAGCTTAGGACAGTGACCTTTTAGTAGCTAACAAAATTTCTCCGCTTTTTTCTCTCGCATCGCTTTTTTCTTCACTTTTCTCATTTATTCTATAGTATTCAATTAAATTGTAAAATTGTAAGAAATGATCAAAAATAATTTATTTTTTCAGTAAACATTTTCACTTTAATGGTGAACACTGAGGCCAAATTTCAAAGTTGTGGCTTTATTTTAACGCTAAAATTTTTTTAATTAGAAATGTGCAAATAACTTTGCTAATTTTTTGAGGTTGCCAAAAAAAATTACATCCTTGTATACGCTGTTCAGTTTCGTATTTTGTGTAAAAAATTCATTACAATCCAATGTTAACTAAACTTTTGACATCGAGTTGAACTTCACAGTTGTAAAAACAAGACCAAAAATCGCGCTCAAATATTTCCCATTATTAATTAACTTTGTTAATTTGCGTCATAATTTTATTTTTAAAAATGTACCAGAAAGCTAATAAACCAGCCGTTTTATATAAAATAATTTTTAGCTTCTAGCTATTATAGAAAAAAATATTAAGACTTTTGTTTTTCGTTTTCCTAAACTCATTGGCTAGCTCATTGGTCGTATCCCTGCTCCTCGCACTCGATATATAGGGCTATATATAATCTTCAGAGGTAGTAAAGTAATTATTACAAACTTTTAACTCAATTAGAGAAATACATTAAACAGTATTATAGTATTTTTATCTAAATCTTGACTCGCATATTTCTTTGCAATAACATTTTAGCTGGAAAATAAGCTGAAGGTGCATCATGGAACAGACCTCACAAGTGAAGTTAATTGCTTGACTGTCAGCCAGTACTGGAAGTTTGTTAAAAGTGATGATCAATCCAGCAAAGACTTTGAACTTGCAACCAAAAATCTAGGTAATGTTTCTTTTACTCTGAAATACATATTTTGAGGGACAACTGCTAGAGAAAACTCAAGGACTTTTTTTTGTTTTTTTTTTCTTCACATTTTCTCTTTTTATATAAAAGAGGAAAAAAAGCATGACAGTTTTGATATTAAAGATAAAATAATAATAGAGAATAGTAGGTAGAGAGTTTATTAGAGTTTGTTGAATTCTTTAATTTATTTAGCCAATTGGGACTTGGGATCAAATCTTCTAGTTCTCATCTTTGATCTCAAGTCCCAATTAACTATATAAATTATAGAGAATCTTTGTGTTTTATAAATTATGAAATAAGATTATGATTATTATTTTTATTGTTTAATACCCACATACAGAAATCCAACCAAAAGGCCTATAGACCTTATCGGTTGGTTCATTATTATTAATTACATAGTTTTACACGCTAAATCATCTATTAAATTAAAAAAGAAAAAAAATCTTACTGAAAATACATGCATATATTATATATTTACATACATAAATAGTAATAAATACACATTATACATATATGTACAAAATTAATTTTTTAGCTGATATATTCAAGCGTCGATTGTTAATTTAAAATAGCAAACAAATTATTATTTCAAACAACTTAAAAACTATTTCTTTTAGCTCTTTTTTTTTACCCAATTCTTTGAATTTAATATTTTTAAATGTCCTGGAATCTGATTCCATAGTTTAGGCAATATATAATTACTTGTTCTTTCACTAAATCTGTTTACAATTTTTGGTACAATGGATTTGTAAGTGCTATTATAAGAATGTAATCTTGGTATTCCATGAGATTCTACAAGATAATTTTGTCACAAAAATAAAAAATTACGTATTACTTCAATCGGCAAAATTTTACAATGTTTGAAATAATCAATAAAGCAATAAATCATTTTCAAAAGACTTTCCCTTCTCAGCATCTTTACAATTCTTTTGTACATTTTTTTAAACTCATTTAGTTTTCCTAACTTTATAAATCCATGTCGTACAATACCAGATAAAATTTGTGAATGAACAAGCAAAAAATACAACGATCTCATCGTAGCTTCATTTACAAAGTTTTTAACAGTTTTTAATTGAAATATAGACTATCTTAGTTTATTAATTAGTGCAATAATATGAATATCCCAATTAAAATTTTAATCAAAATGTGCTCCTAGATATATACCTAGATAGGATAGATACCTATCAATTTGTTCAACAAAGATACAAGTACAATTAATATGAAAATTATGTGAACAATTAATTATATCAGGAGCTTTATTTTTTTATTTTTTATTTTTTCATGCTTACATATTTATTAAATACATGCATAACTTTACTCTTCTTCCTATCAATAATGAGTTTTCTGTCATGCGACCATTCCAACACTCTGTCAAAGTCAGATTTCAATATTTTTACAGCCTCCTCAAAATTTTCATTTCATGCTATCATAAGAAAATCATCGGCAAACATTTTTCCAATACAGAATTTTAACAGACTAAAGATTTTGTTTACATACCTAAATTAAAGAATAAAAAATGCACTTATTATCCCTCCCATAAATTATTATGTGCTCTAATCTCTTTGCCTACATTATTCTTTAATATTATTATTTTATCAAAAATTGAGTGTGTGTGTGTGTGTGTGTGTGTGTGTGTGTGTGTGTGTGTGTGTGTGTGTGTGTGTGTGTGTGTGTGTGTGTGTGTGTGTGTGTGTGTGTGAGTGAGTGAGTGAGTGTGTGTGTGTGTGTGTGTGTGTGTGTGTGTGTGTGTGTGTGTGTGTGTGTGTGTGTGTGTGTGTGTGCGTGCATGTGTGCGTGCGTGTAAAAACGCACATCTATATGATGTAAACCTTACTGACTCATGTATTTGCACTTTTTTTTAGTAAGTTACCCAGCTCTAGAGTTGCGTGTTCAGTTTGATGCTGAAGCTACTCACAAGAGTTTCCATTATTTGTTAGAGGGAGGTATGGATAAACATCGTTTATCCTCTGAGCTTACTCTAAAGCATAGCATTCCTGGTCCTGAAGCTCAACAAAATCCAAAGGACCCTGGAGGTTATGAATTTGTTTTTAAGGTAAATAATTTATCATCAAAAGTTCATTATCTTTACAGAAGATGATGACTCTTTTAGCTATATACATAATTTATACCATTATGGGAAACTAACATCTGAAAATCATATGAAATATGGGTTTTATTGTTATCATTACTTTGAGATCTTCTTTGAGATCTATTAATTAAAATAAACCATCGTGGTTAGGTATGATAAATTTGAAAGAAAAGGATAGGAGAGGAGAAACCAACAAGCCTTACCATAGTGAAGAGAGTCCCATAGTTTGGTGAAAATCTTGCTAGCACACACACACACACACACACACACACACACACACACACACACACACACACACACACACACACACACACACACACACACACACACACACACACACACACACACACACACATACATGCATGCATATATATATATATATATATATATATATATATATATATATATATATACTATATATATATATATATATACACACACACACACACATACATATCATGACGCTATAATCCCTTTCGGGGTAAGCCATCAACACAGATGTTTTATCCTGACCCAGTGATAGACCTCCACAACTTCCTATCCTGACATACTTCACTTGCTTCCTTCAGTCTCATACCTTGTTTCATACATTTCATTTTGCATTTCATACTGCGTACATTCTTATTTTTCAGACATTTTCCAACCACCTCAGACCATGATGTTTTAGGCCTGCCTCTATCTCTCCTTCCATCCACTCTCTACTATGAAACACCTGTTTTGCTATTCTTTCATCACCCATTCTCTCAACATGACCAAACCACCGTAATACACTGTTCTCATACTTCTCAGTCACTCATATATATATTATTCTGTTCTCATATATATATATATATATATATATATATATATATATATATATATATATATATATATATATATATATATATATATATATATATATATATATATATATATATATATATATATATATCGACGGTCTCGCGGCTATTATATGTATCTCACAATCTCGCCGCGCCACACAAAATAGGTATCTCACAATCTCGCTGCGACACACAAAGTAGGTATCTGACTTTCTCGCGATGCGCACAATATAGGTATTAGAAAATCTCGCCATACGCACAAATTAGGTATCTCTATTTTACACAAAATAGGTATCTTACAGCCGTAGAGAATTTTTCTACATAAATACTTGAAATGTTAATATATTTTGTATGTTAAAATGCTTTTAATACTTTTAAAAAATAAAATTTAATTAAAAATTAAATATTTTTTATAGAAGAAAATGTAATAATAATATTTATTTTTAAATATTTTACATTACCATTTTTGTTTAATAATGTCTTTTTACTTTAGTTTTTCAAATAATAATTAGTGATTTTAATATAAATTGTAATATATAAACCAAAAGAAATTTGTTTTAAAAATTTATATTTTCAAACTTAAAATAATAATAATAATAATAATTTATTACTAATATTATAATATACATTATTTAATTTAAGGTTCTGTAAAATTACTAAAGAAATATTTTGTGTAAAATAAAAATAGGACATTTTCAATTATTAAATGCTATTTATTTTTAATTTAATTTGTCGTATATTACATTTTTGCCAGCATGTTATATGGAAAATTACTCGCGAGATTGTCTGATACCTAATTTGTGCGTACGGCGAGATTTTCTAATACCTATATTATGCGCTGCGCGAGGAAGTCAGATACCTACTTTGTGTGTCGCGGCGAGATTGTGAGATACCTATTTTGTGTAACGTGGCGAGATTGTGAGATACATATAATAGCCGCGAGACCGTCGATATATATATATACACACACACACACACACACACACACACACACACACACACACACACATACATATTTACCTGTACGGTCACATATATGATATACTCTTTTTTTTTTTTTTACATATAATTGAATAATTTTTTTCTTCTTGCCATTTCTATTGTTTCTTATATAAAAAAAATATATGCCTATATATATATATATTTTTGTCTAATGACTCTCTCTTCCTATTAATTTTTTCCCCATTGAATTTTATAGCTATTCTCCAGCGCATGATCAACAAGTTTTGAATATCCTGTACCTCATTTTTCTATTTTTTGCCTGTCTTCGCATTCACCCTGATATCTAAAGGGCGACCTGTTTCTCCAATATATTCCTTCTCACATACACAGGGTATAGAATATCCACCATCTTTATTCAAAACTTTCTTCGTGTCTGCTTTGGTATGTGCTAAACTTTATTTTGATGTGTCTTTTGAAGAACTTGCAAACAATATGAAGATTGAATCCTTTACCAATTCATTGCATTTTTTCTTCACTCAACCCATACATATAAGGGATGCAAATAGTTGCATCTGGTTTCTTTTTTTTTTTTTTTCAAAATACATATTGAAGTCAAGTCATGTGTTTGTAGATTTAGAGAAAGCATATGATCAAATGAACAGAAGTATGATGTGGAGTGTATTAGATGAATATGGGGTGAGAGGGAGGTTATTTGAGGGTGTGAAAGCCATGTATGCAGGTAGTAAGGCATGTGTGAGAGTAAATGGAAAGTTGAGTGAGTGGTTTAAAGTGGGTATAGAGGCGTAAGGCAAGGATGTGTGATCTCGCTGTGGTTATTCAACATTTTCATGGATAAATGTATAAAGCTAGCTGAAAAGTATGGAAGCGAAGTGAACTTAGGTTTGTTAATAGTGTGGCTGTTGTTGCACGCTGATGATGCTTTGTTGGGTGGCTGAAAGTAAACTTCAAGAGATGATTAATAGGTTATTTATTTTATTTTATTTTACTTATATAAACACAGTACATAAAGTTATGAGGTCCATTCTGTTAGTCCGCTTCAGAGAGCTATATGCTTGTGTCGAAGCAATATCATATTACAAATTATATAGAAGGAAAAAAAAAAAAAAAAAAAAAAAAGATGAGTGATTGTTTTATCACAAATAGAACATATCAATCTTGTTGCGAAAAAAAGGCCTATCTCGTATTTTGTCAGGGGAACCAAAAGGCCTATGTCGTTTTTTGTCAGTGGAAGCAAAAGGTCTATCTCGAGCACCATCTATACATAACGTTCGGAAACGAGATAGGCCTTTTGCTTCCACTGACAAAAAACGAGATAGGCTTTTTGCTTCCCCTGACAAAATACGAGATAGGCCTTTTTTTCGCAACAAGATTGATATACATTAAAGCCATAGACAACATAAAACAACATGTAAAATGGGATCTTCAAAACTGATGACAATTTTTACCAGAATGATAATGTAGCCCCACGAGAGAGCGTGAAAAAACTGTAAAGTATGCAATTTAAGTGAAAATTCATGTTTATGACGTCAGAAACATGCAAAAATTAGTATGAAAATGTTGTGCAGGTTGCATAAATTTACTTTTCTGATCACTGGTACGGGGCTACAGTTGGGTTTTGAGACAAACTAATGTTATTTATGTAAATCCAATCAAGTGTTTTGTGATATAAATGCTTATGTTTTTCTCTGGTCTATTCCTTTAATTTTTCTCTGCTTAAACAAAATAAATTATTTTTATTTTATTTTTATTTTATTTTTTTCATATGGGTTTATACTTTAAATTCATATTTATATAAACATAATAAGGATACATAAGTATACATATATAATACAAATACAAATATAATACAATAGGTTGGAGGAAAGTACAAAACAAATGGATCTGAGAATAAATGTTGGGAAAACTAAAGTAACGGTATTTGGTGGAGAAAAGGATGATGGAAATGAGATCACACTGAATGGTGAAAAGCTGGAAAGAGTGAAACAGTTTGTATCTTGGGCAGATTATTTCAAGAGAATGGAAGTATAGATGGGGTGAGTGATAGGAAAGTGGCGGCAGGTAGGAAAGTGGTTGGCAGCATATGGCAGGATTGGCCAAGAGTGATGCTTTATCAAACAAAGCAAAAAATACAATGTATAATTCTGTCTTACTCCCAAACTATCTTACATGGTTCTGGATCATGGGTATATGTCAGAGTAGGCATATGAGTAGAGTGAATGCGGGTGGTATGAGTTTTCTTAGAAGTATGTGTGATAAAACAAGTTTAGATAGGGTAAGGAATACTTGGGTGATGGAGAAATGTGGAGTGAAAGAAACGGTGACTGAGAAGTATGAGAGCAATTTATTACGGTGGTTTGGTTATGTTGAGAGAATGGGTGATGAAAAAATAGCAAAACAGGTATATCATAGCAGAGTGGATGGAAGGAGAGATAGAGGCAGGCCTAAAACATCATGGTCTGAAGTAGATGGAAGGAAGGTGTTTGAAAATAAGAATGTACGCAGTATGAGATCCAAAAGAAAATGTATGAAACAAGATATGAATCTGAAGGAAGCAAGAGAAATGTCAGGATAGAAAGTTGTGGGGGTCTATCACTAGGTCATGTTAAAAACACCTATGTTGTTGGCTTACCCCGAAAGGGACTATAGCAACATGATATGCAGTGGCGTAACTACCAGGGGGGAAGAGGGAGAAGTTCCCCCGGGCCCGTTGACTTTTAGGGGCCCGTCGGCTTCTGGGGGGGGGGGGGGGGGGGGGGGCCCGTTGATGCTTGGCGCAAAAAAAAAAAAAAAATTTTTTTTTTTGGTAATATTAAATTTTATGTTGAAAAACAGTATTTAAAAGTTAAAGTGGATCAATAAAATAATATGCATTTTGCGACAGAGGGTAAATTAACATTAACTACATTTTTTTAACTGTCACCACCTTCTAATTAAATTTTCTATAAATGCCTTCTTCAAATATTATATGTATTTTTTCTATTTATAGCAAAAATTAATTATTAACAAAAATTAAAATCATGTATGATAGGCCATTTTAACGATTTTTTTTTTTCATGATAGTGACACTTTTTAATTTTCATTATAAAAAATAGCTTAAAATTTCAGTGCCACGCCCCCCTTTTCAAAAATTTTCGTCTGCAGCGCGCATCATCCCCTCCTCCCCGGCACTGTCCCTCTTTCGGGGGGCCCGTGTCAGATTTTTCCCCCTGGCCAATTTTTTGAAGTTACACTACTGATGATATGTATGCATGTATATATAATATATAGGCCTATATATATATATTACCAAACATGCTATTCTATACCACTTAACTTCACAATTTTTGACAAATTATTGTCACTAATAATGTTCTATTTGATGTGATTTAGGTTGGTGCTGCTGGTCAAACTGTCATGGTGAGCTCCAAAAGACAAATCATTACATCAGATACTTCTAAATTAAATTTTGAATTTGATATGCAACCAAAAGGACATGCCTTCAAACTTGAATCTGATTTAACCCACCGTCTTATAGATAGAGATATTAAGTTGAAGCTAACTTCTGTACTTTCAATCACTGGGCATCCTGATACTTACACGTAAGTATAATAGTTTCTCAGGCTCAGAAAAAGAGAAAAACATAAAATCTCAAGTGTTAACATTTATATTATGTGTGTGTGTGTACACTCACTCACACAATATAGAATAAATGTATTTAATTTGCAGACTGTGCACTGGCATGCAGAGCAACTTGCAAAATTATGAGGCCCATGTCAAGCTATCCAAGAATGATGACGTTTTCTATCTAGTGAAGGGACAAGTAGTTCGAGGAGACCCTACCACAGGATCAATTGAAATTCTCCTGAAGAATTATTTAGAAGGAACTGCTTCTTTCACACACTCCAAACAAACTCGTGATGGCACTTTCGAGGTATTTTCTTTGTATGTCTATCTGTGTGTATGTGTGTGTGTCCATATTTTCATTCATAAGAATCATAGTTGGTTATAGATATTGTCCAAAGAAACTGAATGTACTTAACTGAAAATGCACTGTAACAATTTAATTAACATAAACTTAAAAACAGGAGGGATTTTAATATGATTGAAAGTCATAAACTGTTGATATGTGTGATTTAGGCTGAACTCAAATCTCCAAAACTGGACCGTAGGATGGTGATTAATGGAATTGTAAAGCCTGGAGCCAAGCCTACTGTTGTTGATGTAAATCTTGATATCCAGCTTGATGCAGATTCGAATCCTGATAAGAAAATACACTTTGAATCTACCATTGATTTAAACAAGGATGGTCGTACTTTTGAAAGCAAGTAAGTTAGCAACTGCCTTGTTCAAAAGTATGATGTGTATAATATGATTGTACTTTTGTAGGAGTTCATTGGTACTGATCACTCAGAGGTTCAATTTGGCACTCAAGGGTGTAACACCAAATCGTAGTCCCACTGATGCTGGAGTTTTAGTAAAAATGGACAGTCAATTGGAGTTACCTGGAGGACAGAAAATTTTATGCTACCATGAATTGTCACAACTGCAACCTAAGGATGGCAATGGTTTAATCACAAAAATGAGATTTGATGATGGAAAAGGTATACTTTGGTTTCCACACTTTTTTTTTTTTTTTTTTTTTTTTTTTTTTTTTTTTTTTGTTAAATAAATTTTTGGTATTAGAACTTTTGATGAAAAGCCCACGCAGCTGTCTTATTTGATTTAATATTAAATTAATTTAAGAAAATAAGCCGTTGTGATTGGTTGAGAGTCAACTCAACCAAAATAAAATAAAAATAAATAAGACGGCTGCACAGACCTTTATGATTGATAACTCAACATTTCACTTTTTAAAACTACAAAAATGTTATCCGATATATAATAGCCTATATATATTTTTTCTTATAATAAAAAAATGTAGAGAAAGACAGAAATCACAAGTCTTGTCTTCAAGTTATTTTGATTTGATTGCTTAACACTTCCTTTATTCTAATCAAATTTAATTTTAAACTAATTTATCTGTAATAGGTGCAAAACTAACCTATGAGGGACGTTACTCAAGGGTAGCTGGCTTTGCTCTGCCTACTTATGATTTATCAACTAAGCTGAACCTTATTGCTCCTGGTAAGAAGGACCTCATGCTACAGTTTGATGTAGTCAACCGTGATATGGAAGGCCACCAGGCCATTGATTACAAGGTAAAATTATTACAAATATACATGGTGAAACCTGAAACCCTACTTTCCAAGAAAAAAAAAAGTTAAAAATTTACAAATAAATACAAATGAAAGAAAATAGTAAAGCAATTTGAGCATGTTGAATTGAAAACTAATTAAATGCAAAAACTCTCTACTTTGTAGATTTTGATTGGAAAAAGGGTCAAATTTCTAGCATAGAATATGCTACATAATTTAAAAATATATTATTAAATATATATTAAAAGGAAGGGTGACTGTGTCATCACACGCGACTTATGTTTTGTGGGTGGACATTTTTGATGGCTGCTGAAGATTCCAAAGGCCTGTGTCCTTTTATTGTAAATTAATCTAATGGAGCTTATCGGTTTAGGGTGCAGGGAAACACGTTAAACCCTAATTTAACATTACGGTTATGAAAAAAAAAAAAAAAAAAAAAAAAAAAAGTGTTGTTGTTGCTATTTTTGAAAAAACTACTCCACTAATTCTGGAGAAATTTGAATCAGAAATACTAGACATACTTGTAAGTGTTTTAAACCACAGTAATGTTTAAAGACATTTTTAAACAGATAACCTACATTAATTTAAAATAATCAAAGCGGATAGGATGAAACATACGTACAGCGTTTGTGTTAGAGAGTGGGATGCTGTAGGTATGTTTACATTGCATTTTAGTGTCACAGTTACCATCCTTTTAATGTCTATTAAGTAATATAAGTTTTTAATATTATAGCTAGCTAGCATATTCTACACTTAGTGTACTCTCACTTATTTTTTGAAAATATTTGTTTCAGTTTGATGCAACTGGCTCTGTGTTGCCCCAACCTATTCGTTCAACTGTTGTTGTGGAACTTGATGAAAATCCTCATTATCATCTTAAAGCCAACTATGGAAACAAATTGTCAACTGACATTGAAGCCAAATTATCGTACAAAGATCCAGTTGTGAAGTCTGCTGAACTTAATTTTGAGATGACGACAAACATTGAAGGATATGAACATATCAAGTCTAGTTCTTCATTCAACTCTGAGAAACTTCACAATTCTTTCAAGGTACTGTAGTTCTAAAACAAGTCATGAAATGTTTAAATGTTAAAAAAATTAAAAATAAATTCATTGAAAGAAAATAGTAGAATGATTAGAGGGCATGTTGAATTGATTTTTTTTTAAATTTTTAAACGTTTATATAGGCCTATATATATAATAATAATAATTAACACACTCCATATCTCTCTTGGAGTCGATTGCCGAAATATTTCCAATGTGTTAGTTATTTTATATCTGTGCTAGCAAGATTTTCACCGAACTATGGGACTCTCTTCACTACGGTAAGGCCCTTGCTGGTTTTCTCCTATCCTTTTCTTTCAATTTATCATACCTAACCGCGATGGTTTATTTTCCTTAATATACATATAATAATAATTAACGGCTTTTTAATGGGTGAAATCAGGCGGTACAACCTCTCAATTTAACCCAACTGTTTTACAGTACAGTCAGTTACAATATATAATAAATATAATACGTGTTAGACATATAATGTTAATAAAAAATGAATTAAAAATATTATGTTGACAAGATTTCACTAAAATTAGTTCATTTATAAACAAATATATTTCAATTTATGTTTTCCTTTCACTAAATTACACGATTGAGAATATATTTACATTTTAATTATATTTATTAAAAAATTGAAAAGAAAATTAATAATATATAAATACATTGAGAATTTTTTATT
This sequence comes from Ecdyonurus torrentis, assembly GCA_949318235.1. Classification (NCBI taxonomy): domain Eukaryota; kingdom Metazoa; phylum Arthropoda; class Insecta; order Ephemeroptera; family Heptageniidae; genus Ecdyonurus; species Ecdyonurus torrentis. The sequence continues at coordinate 45,259,871 of OX439127.1, forward strand.
GAGAATATTAATATATAATAAATGAGCAACGAGAGAATTCAAAGCTACAGATCCAAATATCTCTCAAATAAGAGTTTTTGTAATTGAGATTTAAATGCACTAACAGATTGAGCATTTCTCAGTTTAAGTGGTAACTTATTCCACAATTTGCCCCCCGAAACACTAAAAGAATTATCATACATTTTATAATTTGTTTTAGGAACTTTGATAATAGTTTTATCATATCTTGTATTTCTTGTTTGTACATCACAGGCTTTAGTAATAAATTGATTTAAGTAATTAGGGCATGCATTGTTTATAATTTTATAAATTTGAGTTAACAAGTGCAACTCTCTACGTTCTTTAATTTTAAGTAACTTCATTTTGGTATAATATTTAGTAGTGCTTTCACCCAATTCAAGATCATATACATATCTTATAACACCATTAAGCAAAACATCAAGTTTACGATGTAACTCATAACACAAATTAGATTGAATTGTATCACCATAATCGATAATAGGGCAGATGAGAGTTTTAGCAAGTAGAATTCTAGTTTTTTCAGGAGTAAATTTCCTAAAGCGGTACATTTTTTTTTAAAGAAAACATAACTCTTTGATATACTGTACATTTGACATATACATTATACATACAGGGTCATTCAAAATAATCCGCACAAATTTGAAATTCACTTTGTCGTGCAACCGTCAGTGCTATCTGTTAACTGTTACACTCATTAAACAGCTAATGCAATGCAGAGTGCAGATATGACTATGTATTAAATTTTATAAACGAAAATTTATTGAAGAATTTCATCATGCTGAAAAGTCACTGACCGAGAGTTTAAAGTTCTTTAGTTACCCCATTTTTTGTGTAAGCGTGGTTTAATCACAATTTTCTGAGACTGGGGGATTAGGTAAAAGGTCAGGTACCTTTGAACATAAACATCATGCATGAAAATGTGCCTTTAGGACCCTTGAAACCATTCTGAAGGCTGTATATAATTTATAAAAAGTTATTAATAGTAAAGAAAAAAAATCATAATTAAAAAAAATGGATAAAATTACCAGCAAGAGAGCCTTACCACAGTAGAAGTTCTATGGACAGGTCGAGGTCTCATGTGGCACAGAGTTATAGTTATAAAAATGTTCATAACTATATCTCTGTGTTACATGAGACCTTGACCTCTCCATAGAATTTCTACTGCAATAAGGGGCTTGCTGGTAATTACATCCTTTTCTTTATTTTTTATCCTAACCACGATGTTTAGTTCCTTAAATTAATTTATAAGTTATTATAAATTTATTATAGTTGCTAATAAAATATATGACATTCTATCTTTACTTTCCCTTTTTTGGAAATATGTTGATTGCATTATTTTGGAATATTTTGTAGATGGTCAACACTTACAAAGTGGAAGTCAATGACGCGCGCAAAATCGACTCCACATTCAAGTTGGAAAATAGTAAGGAGGAGGATCATTGCTTGGGAGAAAGTGAATGGACGTTGTACTTAGGACCTGAAGAGCAAGAACCAAGAGTGTGGACTACTAAGTATGACTACAGAGGACCCAGTCCTATGAAAGCTACACTTGATACACCTCAAAAATTCTCTGGAAGCTCAATTTTGAAGCAAGAATCTACTGAGTTTGGTGTTATTGTCAGTTCAGAAAGGATAGGTGATGGTACTCGCAGTGGAATACTAAATTTAGAGATACATACTCCAGTGCAGGGCTATGAAAAAATGGAAATAAATATTGACCACAAGGTAAGCATGTGCAGGACCCAAAAACATAATATTTTTTTATCTGTATTGTTACAAAAACTGTATGACTTAAAGAATAAGAAACTTTATTGACCCAAGCAGTCATATTAACATTATAGTTACATTATATTAGTATATATACCAGGGCTTAAAGTAGATCTGAAGTCTTACCGGAACGCAAACGTGAGACTATTCCAAACCCCATTGGGGGGTCTGGGGGGCGTAGCCCCCCAGTTGCCTGCCGCAGGAGAATTTTTTTTGAAAAAGGGGCGTGGCTCTCTTATTTTTTGCTTAATTTTAAGCTAAAATTTTGTTCGCTAGGTTTAAAAAAAATTAAAATAAAATTGCTTATAATTAGAGACCGGATTTTCAGGTGATCACCTTTTTGTTGCTATGAATTATATGTTCCTTTTTTATAACAATATCCACGAACTAGCAACTTTCGAGCCGTTTGAGATCAACTTTTTTTCTCACCTTTTTTTAGGTTTTCACTTTTTTTCACCTTTTCATCAAATTTTTTCACCTAAATGCGGATTTCTTTTTTTAAGAATTTACAAAACGTTAAAAAAATTGATTTTTTACCAAAATTTTCAAAACAGAGATTCATTGTATGTCATCTAAAGTGACAATTTTTTAAATTTATTTTTGAATCATAATTTTTTTTTTTGTTCTAGGTTGTACTTGTAACCACAAAATACCTATAGGCAGTATAGCATACACTAAAAAAAATTATAATAAATAAAAGAGAAATTTTATTATTATTTTTTTTAATTTTTTTTTTAATTTTATCACCTTTTTCTGATTTTTTAAAATTTTTTTTATTTTTTTTCGTCACCTTTTTTCACCTTTTTTGTGCAAAAAAAAAAAAAAAAAAAAAAAAAAAAAACTTTTTTAGACCCTCAACAAAATTTTCACCTGAAAATCCGGTCTCTACTTATAAATTATTTTGATTTTTAGTGAATAAAATTGTATACAATTTTATAATAATATTAATATGTAATGTATTTTGAAACAACTTTTTTTTCAATTTTAATTTAGGAAAACAAATTACATAAGACCAGATTTTTTTATATTTTCAAAAGGTTACTGGTTAATATTAAAATTATGAGTGGAATGCCATATCATTTTGATTGATTATTTGATGAAAATATGCTGACTTATGAGTGAAATTTGAGAAACATTCGCGCCCAGTAAACACGACTCGTGGAACTTTAGGGACACTCAGGGAAAACTAGTGGAAAGGTCCACGTTCTACGAGTGTCTCCCTAATATCCACCTATTTCGACAAGTTTTATTTTTTTGTTTCAAAAAAACATTAGACACAATTTTCAGTGCGTTCTATGCAAAAAATTAGAAAATGCATAATAATAAATAGTGTTTAATTTTTAATCTTTTACTGGAATCAATGAAAAAAAAAATTTCGTTTTTTTTTATTTTTTGCCCAAAAGTGCCTTTTTTCAAAAAGTTACCAACCCGTAAGAAATTTTATTGCGTTTTTGGATGTAACTAGATTTTTTTGCCCAAATAAGTTGTGCTAAATTAATTTATAAGTATATAATATATTAATTAAATATAACTTAAGTTCTTTCACAAAAAAAAAAAAAAAAAAAAAAAAAAAAAAAAACTGGTGGAAGTTTGGTGGACCATTCTACCAACTGGTGGACAACTCGTCGTAATTGATGACATATGGTCCACCAGTTGAGGTCCACGACAATCCACGAGGTATCCTCGTGGTCTCTTCATGGTCGTGTTTACTTCTATTTATTTTTTAACTTCGGTGCTCATAGAATTTAATTATAGATCACTTTTTTAATAATCTATAAATTCAGCAAAAAATCATCACTTTTAATTTTAAAATCATAAAATAAATTGATTATATAAAAAAGCCAGGTTATAGAAAAAAAACAATGGAAATATAATAATATATTTATAAGTTATATAAGTTTGATTCTGGTGATATTTCATGTCATCTCGCAATGGGTTTACTAGATATCTAAAAAATAAAAAAACTGAACTAAAATATATTCACGAAAATTCAAATAAATTTGAATATATTTGTTTTACCTCAAATTTTTCTTACCTACTGAAACTGCGTTCTGGCAGACAAATTCTTACCGGTATGGCGTACCGGTGCGTACCGGCTTACTTCAAGCCCTGTATTATAGTATATAGTTATATTATTATATAGTAGCTACTTTATATTGTAGATTTGGTACATGTACTTGTCCCATAGCCATAACAAAGATTATATTTGCACTTCATTTCTTTGTAATAAATCTTTCATTATTATTATTATTCATGCTTTATTATAGAATATAAATTGAATGCTTTTCTGTAGAAACATAATTTTCAATCATGAACTAACATTATTAATTTACTCTAATTTCAGAGTGAAAAGGGCAACAAGCAAATGACAAGTAAAATTGATATTAACTTGAATAACAAACAACACTTTGAGGTTGAAGGCAATGTTGACTTGAGTGAAATTAATCGTTCATTTGCTGTATGTGTGCAACGCCAAGGAAGTGCCAACCCCATCATCAAGGCATCTCTTGGATATTCCAGAGCTGTTACATCTGAATTGAGTGGAGAATTCAGTATTGTGGCTGGAGAGACAAAGTGAGTTTTTTCTCATATATTATTATTATTTCACAGTTTATGCTATTATGTCAGGAAAATATAATATAATTCAGTATGATGAGATTGATGAGTAATAAGCTCAAATTTTAGTGATTCGCATCATAACTTACTATATTTATATTTGTGTACCAAGGCCACGTTCACTGGCTGTTTCTGGAACTGCCAAATACCCTGGAGGTATTGATGACTTTGAAGTAGAACTCAGTGTGGATTCAGCAACTCTCAAATTGAACCAGGTCAAGGTTGAAGTGTCAAATAAACCTGGTGGCAAGGGCGGACGTAAAATTATCGTTGTTGCAAAATCGCCTGAAAAAACTCTCTTTGAAGGAAGGTAAGAGAATATACTTATAGAATACATTACTGTAAGATTATGGTAAAAGGTAAAACTGATGGAAAAAGATAGGATACAACCAGCAAGGGCCATATCACAAGGAAGAGAGTCCCATAGTTTGGTGAAAATCTTGCTAGCACAGAGATAAAAAAACTAACACATATTTGATAGCTTTCAGCACTTAACTCCAAGAGAAACAGAGTGTGTTATATACCTTTGTCAGTCTTTACTGACTCAGAGAGAAACTTTCTGAGAAGCTTTTCTGGTGAGGCATTAGCACTCTCCATTTCTCTTAGAGTTAAGTGTCGAAAGCTATCCGATATGTGTTACTTTTCTATCTCTGTGCTAAAAAGATTTTCACCAAACTATTGAACTCTCTTCGTTATGGTAAGGCCCTTACTGATTTTACAAATTTATAATACCCAGCCAGTAACCACAATGGTTTATTTTCCTTAGCATCTTTACTGTAAGATACAAATACTTTTTATCTTTCAACTAATTTATCACATTTTAGGTTCTATTGTAAAGTAATACTGTGACAGTTAAACTCATATATTTTTTTTCATTCCTAGCACTAGCTACCAGCGTAAAGAAGAAAGTGGGGCTGTCATTTATGAAGGTCAAGGTAGCTTCACAGTTGACACTGAGAGTCGTACATCAAATTTCCGACTTATTACCAAAGTTCTAAGTACTGAGAAAGATGGTGAAACTGGCTTTGAAGCTAATCTTGAAGCTGATTTGACTGGAAGCCAAGGACAACAGACCCTGGAAATTGTCAACAAGTTAACTGATAAATCTTTACGAGTCTTTGATAAATATTGTGACCAAAATTCAAAATGTTCATCAGCAGAAATCAGCAATCAAGTTAAAATTTCAGGTAAGGTGTAACAAATATTTCTGAATGTTATATAGAACAAGGTTTGATAGAAAAAGAAGGAGAAGAAGGAAGGGGGAAAAAAAAAAAAAACTTAGAAAACTTGGGATATTGAGCTTTAATCTGACAGGACCACCTTGTGACTTGTGAGAAAAAAATAATTTCTAATCCAGGTAGAGATTAATGTATATAGCATATTATGTGCTGTTTAACAACAACAAAAGTTTGTACTAGCCACTTTAGAAGGGCTATTTCATATTCTTGCATGGTTAATTCACTGTACAAGTTTTATTACAGCCTGGATTAGAAATTATGTTCTCTCTCACAAAATGTCAAAGGGAGCTTAAAACTCACTATTTCTCATTCTCCAAGTTTACCTATAGTCTTGGTGTTTTTTCAATCAAATATTTTTTATTACTATGTTAATGCATCAAAGTTGTTGTTTTTCCTTAAACTATAATTATAATAATAATAATTGATTGATTTAAGGAAATTGGAATCCATTTAGATTGGAATATGTTATCTAAGAACAAATAAACCAACTATGATGATGTCCATAGTGAAGATTTTGATGGCACACCCGGTTTACTTATATAATTATATTTATTTAGACATTTTGAAGGCAACAGCCCTTCATTAATTGCTTTGAGTGCCATGAAACTTTGTCATTATAAGATATTCACTTTGCTACCCTATTAAAAATTTCATTATTTCTAATTAAGAATTCTAATTAGAAAGGTCCTTTTCTAAGTAGAAAAGCACGATTTCTAATTAGTTTTGTAATATTCTAATAGGAAATTTTGATTTCTAATTAGAAAAGTAGTATTCTAAGTAGATTTCCTATGTTCTAATTAGAATTAAATTTCTAATTAGAAGTAAATTGTTAAATAAAAATTCTAATTAGAAAAAGTTCCATTTCTAAGTGGAAAAGCACCAATTCTAATTAGTTTTGTATCATTCTAATAGGAAATTTTTATATCTAATTAGAAAAGAAGTATTCTAATTAGAATCAAGATTCTTAATTAGAAAATACTTGGAAAAAATATAAAAGCTTATTTTACACAATTTCCAGGATTCTATGCAAAAAATTAAAAAATGCATAAGAATAAATAGTGTTTATTTTTTGTTATGTAAATAGAATCAAAGAAATTTTTTTTTCGGGTTTTTTGATTTTCTGCCCAAAAAGTGCGTTTTTTTCGAAAAGTTGCGAACCCGTTAGAAATTTTATTGCGTTTTTGGATGTATCTCGATTTTCAATACCCAGAAGAGTCACTTGAATTTATTAATTAACATTACTTATTTTTATTTTGAAAAGATTTTGGTTCATCACACCAACTTGAAAAAATTCTAAATATATATCTCTTTCTAATTAGAACATTTCTAATTAGAATATTTCTAACTAGAAATTTGCTCAAAATCTGACTAGAAATTTTTTCTTTTTCTAATTAGAAAAACTAATTAGAAATTTTTAGTAGGGTACAGACATCATTTTGATAAGCTTGGTTTTCTTGTTCTTTCCTGTGATAGCATAATATTAATAATAATAATCATTGCGTGGATTAATGATAAACCAAATAAAAATAATAATAAAAGCAGACATAATTATTCATGTTCATAAACTGTACCTTCTTAAAAACTAGAAAATATATATTCTGTATTTCAGATATTACTGATGTAAATGTTCAAAATAAATTACTTCTGGACCTGCAACATTTACCTGGAGTACCTGCAATTGAAGTGAATGGCAAGCTCTTACGCCAAAAACTTGAGTTTGAACATCGTGTGGCAGCAACATTAGGCAAGGATGACACTGCAAGTACCTATGTGTATGAGGCTTTCATTAAGAACTACAAGGCAGGTGTGCACCTCACTTTACCTCAAAGAACTATGGCTATTGATGGAGTGCTTGTTACACCTGAATCCAGTGGAAAGGTAAAAAAATAAGATAACATAAATATTTAAAAAGAAAAGGGTAGTAAAAACCTATCATTACACAGCTATAATGCAGAAAAATACACATATAGCCTTAATGTGCACGTAGAATATAGAATAATAATGAAAGTATAAGACAAGAGAGAGAGAGAGAGAGAGAGAGAGAGAGAGAGAGAGAGAGAGAGAGAGAGAGAGAGAGAGAGAGAGAGAGAGAGAATTGAGAATTCCAACCTTTTTTTTTCTTTTATAATTATTCTATTGCCTACAAGCACATTAAGCACATATGTGTTTCTCTGCATTATAGCTGTGTAACGATAGGTTTTTACTATCCTTTTCTTTTTATTTATTATCAGTAACTGTGATGGTTTAATTTTCTAATTGTATGAAATAAAAATGTATTCATATACAGTATACTTTTATTTTCATTTTGAGTGCATGTGATGAAAGAGCCTTTTAGCATTAATTTCATTCTTCTAGCAAGAGTTAAAAATATACTTGCACAAATTAATATGTTCTGTGGGATTTTTTTTTAAAGATTTTTCATTAAAACGTAAATTTGATAACTCCACTCAATATTTTATAGCAAGAAAGGCATTGAAAATAATGAAAATGGCAATAAATATAAATAATAAATTAACATGTACAAATAATTGTAGCTCTTGACAAAAGAATGATACCTTGCTTCTGTATTGTAGGCCAAGCAAACTGACAGTTTACGCACCTACAAGCTTGAAGTGACTGCAGGTCTTGACTTGGTGCGCGAACCAAATCAAAAGCTTACTTTGCTTTCGACAATGACTAGAAACAAAGGAAAGGATGGTGTTATTTACACATCAGATATGAAAATTTCTCATCCATCTTTAGGCAGAGTAAGTGATACACTCACAATTTATTTTTAATTGCATGACTGTACAGAAATTTTAATTCATTTATGTACAAATTATGAATTATAATATAATTAAATTAAAATAACCATTTAAGTGTATGTTAAGATTTTGCTACAAGTAGAATTTCTGTATTTTTGAAGGACCTGAGTGTGAAAAGCAAGAATCTATATGGCGTAGGTCAAGTGATACTGGACTCATCGCTTACTCTTGATGTCTTTGCTAAGAAAAACCAAGCTGTGGAAATAACTCTTAGGAATGAAAATATTCCAGTTAATGGAGGATACAATGTAACCTCAGTATTCACTGTAATCAGCAAAGGACAAAATTTGGACACTAAAATTACTAGTCATGCAATTGCCACCAAATCTGAGATTGGTTTTGGATCTGTTGCTGTTGTCACCGATACTAAGCTTGGCTCATCAGAATCTGGCATTCTTTTCTCTATTTCGCTCGATAAGGTATTGTTGTTAGCTAGAGCACCAACCTGTGAACTGCTCAGATTGGAGGGTGAATGTAAGAGGTCTAAGAATGAAGATACCAAGGCTCACTTTAAACTTGCTGTTCTGCAAACTTTGACAATAGAAGGAGAAAACATTGGCTACAGACATGCAAAATATCAGGCTTACAATCAAAGTAAGTAAATAAACATGATGTTTCTCTACTTCAATAAATAAATTTTTGCTTGATGTTTTAAAGTGAGTATGTATATACAAGACACACACACACACACACACACACACACACACACACACACACACACACACACACACACACACACACACACACACACACACACACGAGTGATGCGAAAATTATATTGTATATTATTTATATATTTCGGTTATATAACGTGTACATAACACATATTACGTGATGGTAACATAGAAACTATAGTTATACCAAATCATTGCTTGTTCAAGGTCATGTCATATTTACTTTTAATTAATTTATTAAACATAGATTTGTGTACCTAAATTTTTTACAATTACTTCACATTACATTATATTGCTAATATAATAATAATAATAATCTTACCATGGGAGTTTAGAATTATGGTAGTGAAAATTTTCAATTTGTTAAAAATGCATGACAGAAAAAAAAATGTCTTGGAGGGTGTGGGTTGTGGGGCGCTCCATGAATCTCACGATAGGGGTTAAGAATCAGGGTAGTGAAAATTTTGAATTGTTTTGCACGACAGAAAAAAATGTCGCAGAGGGTGCACTATATTGAGCGGCAAAACTTGAATTTTATTTAACTACTTTTGTTATTGTTGGATGCTCATTATATAACCCGTTATATAACCTAGTTATAACATGACAGCCACGGTAATGTAAGATACCTCTCATCACTGATACACACACACACACACACATACACACACACACACACACACACACACACACACACACACACACACACACACACACACACACACACACACACACACACACACATATAGCATAAATTGTAATGTAGTTTTAATATTTCTATCTGCATTGTAGATACTCCCAATGATCGCATCATTTACACTGGCTTCATGGAACTTGAGCAGAAACTGGAAGTGTTAGCAGAACATACAACTGGAGGCAAAAACAACAAGCTTTTCCACTTGTTTGTTTCATTTGAGCCAGAGACTTTCCTGAAGACAGAGAACACAATTAATGGGGATAATCTCAAGACTGCTGCAGACAAATTACAACTTGCAGGTCGAGTTCAGCTTGATTGTGTTGATTTCAATTAAATTTCACTTGTGTTCACTTTTATTTCATTGAATTCGAGACAGCATTATGTGAATTCATCTTTATTTTGTTGAATTCAAGCATTTCATTTAAGCTCATTTTAGTTTGATGCAATGAATACAGAAACTTCATTTGAGTCAGAGAATTTCAAAGCAATAATACATTACAGAATAAGTAAATAATAATAATAATTATATTAATAAAAATAAAAATGGAATTTGGAAAAATAAATAATATTACTTCATTGTTAATTTACAGTGAGGGCTGCTGGAGACAGACTATCTGTTCTTGTTGCCGACACCACTAAAGATGCAACAGCACGTGCCAAGTCTTCCATTGAAAATTTCAAGAAGGCTCAATTTAATTTCAAACCATTACTTGATCATTTGAAACAAGAGTACAAAGAGCTTCAAGAAGAACTCAAGACTGATACCTCTGTACAAGAAATTGTTGATTTAATGTGAGTTGACTTCTCTCATGTATATAATATAGTAAAGAAAAGGATATAAATACCAGCAAGGGCCTTACCACAGTAGAAGTTTTATAAAGAGGTTGAGGTCGTACGTGGCACAGAGTTATAGTAATAATGTTTGTATAACCAAGAGCTTTCGCCATCGTAATGACATTTTCAATCAAAGAAGAGATTTACTTGAGCACATCACATTGGGCAGTCTTATATTAGTCTACAAGAGTGCTGTACACGCCACTCTGTTATGTGCTCAATAAAATCTCTCCTTTGATTGAAAATGTCATTACAATCGTGAAAGCTCTTGTTTATACAAACATTATATAACAATAACTCTGTACCACAAGAGACCTCTCATGTGACCTCTGACCTCCTTACCACTATAGTAAGGCCCTTGCTGGTATTTCTATATGTTTGTGATGCTCATCCTAACTGGATTTTTTTCCATTAAATTAAATATATAAATAAAAATCTTTTAAATTGTCAATCATTGCATAGTTGATTTTTCCTGAATTTTTATTAAATTGAATATATATATCCTATATATATATATATATATCCTATATATATATATATATATATATATATATATATATATATATATATATATATATATATATATATATATATCGCTGGTCGCGCGTCTAAATGTTAAAAAAACAATTTTCATGAACTGCGCGAGTGGTAAATAAGCATCTTTCACGGCCGCTGCGAGTGGCAAATAAGCTATGCTCACAGCACATGACATTTGCCACTCGCGACGGCCGTGAAAGGTGTATATTCACCACTCGCTCAGTTCATGAAAATTGCTTTTTTACCATTTAGATGCGCGGCCAGTGATATATAGGATATATATGGCTATATATTAAAATTCTGTACTTAAATTAGCTACAAAAATATATAATTTTATAATTATTCTTGTTAATGACACTTTTATATCAACAATCTTTACTCTGGTGTCTAAAATATTACCCAGGAAAGTAAAGTTATTAAGGAATTCCTTTAATATACCATGTAAAAATGTTATATTTGCAGAAGGAGCATGGTTAGTGGTATTGCCCAAGCAATGGGCAAGTTCCTTGAAACTTTTACTGTTCATGCAGAGAAAATCAGTAAGAGAATTCAGGAGATAAGTGGCAAAATTTCTGAGCTAATTTCCAAGTTGAGTCCCATACTTACTGAGGCTGCTGGTAAAGTAAGCAAGGCAATTGCTACTGCATTTGCCTCCATGCTACACATCCTCACAACTCTTACTGCCAGAGTTCTCGAAATACTCAAAGAGAACAGCGAAGAGTTACAGAAGTTCTTCTCTCTGATCATAGACTTTGTCAAAGGTAAGCAAAACTATTCTTATGGAATTGCTAAATTGATTAATTTGATTGTTTGAATGTAGAGCAAAGCAAACATCTTAGCAGTGTTCTGGCTGATGTGAAGAAATATCTTGATGAATTCATCAAGACCTTAGTTGCACAAATAAAGGCATTGCCTTTAGTAGATAACATAAAGGAGCGTTACAAGGAGGTATGTTGCAATACAATCCCCAAATTAAATGGTCCAACAACTAAGTATTATTATAACAATAATAATTAAGGAAATTTCCTTAGTTTTTATAATTTCCTTAAACTAGCCTTTAATGGCTTCCAAATAGTTGTGATGTATTAGAGGGGGGTTGGACAGTGATTTGTATCATTAAACCAATACAGAAAATTAATATTATTGCTATGATTAAAAATGAAAGCAGATATTACTATATAGAAATGTTTTTTAATATGTTAAAAATCTGTAATTTGAAGAAACTGCAGTAAAAGGGATAAGTAAAATGAGAAACTATATTAGCATTTCATAGTAACAATAATCTATATAACTTAAGCATTATTTTTTTATTTTATTCAATAAACACACATGGTGTACAACATATAACCTAAATTTACAAAATAGGAATAGTAAATTACATACATAAACATTAATCTTGAGCATATGCTGTTAGACTAATGCTACGATTAGTACATTTCAGCAAATGATATTGATCACATGGCTCACCAGTCACCACACAATTTACATTTACATGAGGTACTACACTCGTGGTACTCTTTAATTGTGCAAATCTTATGATGAAAACCATGCACTGCGAATCTAGTAAAAATGTGCCTATTTTTAAAATTTGGATTTTTCCAATTAACATTATTAAAGGCTGGGGCCGGGGTATTGTAAAATGGCAGGTTGATGTCCTCAGACTTATCAACTCTTCTTTTGATAAACGTCTCAAACACAGGTTAACGGCAAATTAAATTGGGTTTGAAGTTCTTGAACTTGTTAGTTCATAAACTAATCTACTTTTAGTGAATTTAGAAAGACAAAGTGCTCTTTTAAGAAAGTTAGCTTTTACTGGTTCCAGATTTGCAAAGTCAGTTAGTGATAAATATGGCCAAATAATTTGAATTCCATATGAAGCTACTGGAGACACTTTCAGATTAAAAAATTTTATTGCAGTTTTAATTGATAATAAATGAAGATTTGAAATTGTGTAACAAGAAGAAATAGCCTTTTGACATCTGTCCTTGACATGCTTAGCAAAAGATTTAGCCGATTGCTGAAAAGTTACCCTTAAATATTTATATGAAGTTACCAATATTCTAATTTTTCACCATTACAATACAATGTTTCTTCTTTTTGATTTAATTTTGAGCGGCCAGCACTTGCATATTTAACAATTTTTATTTTTACTTGCATTTATTTATTTGCATGCATTTATAACTTAAGCATTATGATTATTTAATTTATTTTGCCTCACCATACCATGATTTATCTATTACTATTGTACACACACTGACATGGAAAATATTTTTTTCTCATGCTAAATTATTATATCAAAGTATTTATTATTAATTAAGCATTTTTTCCTCTTGACTACTATTATTATAAAGCAAAGCTTAGGGGTTAGTTTGGATTATGTTTCATTCAGTGGTACAAGTAATAGTAATAAACTTTATCAAGGCATTGCGTGAGGGCATGGCAGTCCTACAAAACCTTGACTATAGACATTTATAGTTTATACAGTAACTTGCCACTATTTTAAATACCTACTCTTAAAATAATAATATTAATAACAATCTACCCTTTTTATTATTCATATTATTGCAAAATTCAATGCTGGTGTAATCTTAAATTAATGTGTGATCGTGATATTAGTTTATATATTTTTTCAGGTTTATGACAACATTTTGTCTAGATTTGAAGGAGTACATCATGATATTTTTGATACCCTAAAGGATATTATCCCTAATGATGATTTTAAGAGTTTTATTGAAGAGGTTTCTGAGTACATTGACAAGGTATTTATAATATATATTTGAATTTAGGAAAAGGAAAGGAGTACCATCGCGGTATGGACAAACATGTGAAGTTAAAATTTGATAGGGAGAAACCAAATGAGAGTTGGCACCAGGCAGCAGCGTCAGCTGAAAATCTCAAATGGCGATAGAGGTTTTAAAATATATCATGCCATATATTGTCTCAAGCCGTTATGCACGGCCCTATGTACGCTAATGCGTGCAAGGTGATGAGAACGTTTATGCATGTTTAACTAATTAGGAGTTACAGGAATTTTAGTAGGAGGCGGGGGGTTGCAAGCACAGCAATATATTGTACATAACAAATAAATATAACTCAATAGTATGTAACTATTGAGTTATATGTGCTTGCAACCCCCTGCCTCCTACTAAAATTCCTGTAACTCCTAATTAGTTAAACATGCATAAACGTTCTCATCACCATGCATGCATTAGCGTACATAGAGCCGTGCATAATGGCTTGAGACAATATATGGCATGACATATTTTTAAACCTCTATCGCCATTTGAGATTTTTGTTTGACGCTGCTGCCTGGTGCCAACTCTCATTTGGTTTCTCTCTATCAAATTTTAACTTCACATGTTTGTTAATATATATTTGAATTTGAATTTTAATTTACTTATAATTTCTTTAATTGTTGAGGCATTACCAATAGTTACTAATTATTTTATTTTGCAGAAAATCAAAAAGGAGTCAGTTGATGATGTTGCTGAATTAGAGAAAATTAGTAAACTATTTTTGAAGGCAGTACGATCTCTACTGTCGTCCTTTGGTACAGCAACTCCACCAGGTTTGCCAGCATTTAACTTGGATGCTCTACTGAAATTGGCCACTGTAAGTTAATACAAGACATTCTATTATCTTTTAAATATCAAGGTCCAATTTTCACATTATGTGTATCTTATATAAATATAATATGTATATTAAGGAAAATAAACCATCGCGGTTAGGTATGATAAATTGAAAGAAAAGGATAGGAGAAAACCAGCAAAGGCCTTACCATAGTGAAGAGAGTCCCATAGTTCGGTGAAAATCTTGCTAGCACAGATATAAAATAATTAACACATTGGAAATATTTCGGCAATCGACTCCAAGAGAGATATGGAGCGTGTTATGCCTTCATCAGTCCTTACAGACTCAGAGAGAAACTATGAATGATCATTCATAGTTTCTCTCTGAGTCTGGAAATATTTCGGCAATCGACTCCAAGAGAGATATGGAGCGTGTTATGCCTTCATCAGTCCTTACAGACTCAGAGAGAAACTATGAATGATCATTCATAGTTTCTCTCTGAGTCTTTAAGGACTGATGAAGGCATAACACGCTCCATATCTCTCTTGGAGTCGATTGCCGAAATATTTCCAATGTGTTAGTTATTTTATATCTGTGCTAGCAAGATTTTCACTGAACTATGGGACTCTCTTCACTATGGTAAGGCCCTTGCTGGTTTTCTCCTATCCTTTTCTTTCAATTTATCTTATATAACTATATATAATATATATATATATATATATATATATATATATATATATATATATATATATATATATATATATATATATATATATATATATATATATATACATATATATATGTATATTATATAATATAAATAAATAAAGGAAATCAGCAAAAGCCTTCCACTATCGTTTCCTTGAAATTCAGTTGTTTCCAATGTGATGGTTCTTTTCCTTGATTTATCGTGTTATTAATAATATTAATGAGGACGTTGATATTGATATATAATACATTTAGAGAGAGAGAGAGAGAGAGAGAGAGAGAGAGAGAGAGAGAGAGAGAGAGAGAGAGAGAGAGAGAGAGAGAGAGAGAGAGAGAGATTAGAGCCTATTAAATTAAAAATTAATAAAACACAAAGATTCACTAAGAAAATCTTTAGGCTTTACTAATTTATTTGTAAGCTAGCTACTGCGTAAAAGATGGGAAATAATTGACCAATAAACCAGCAAGATTTTATAGTAAGATGCTAGCAAGATTTTCACTTAACTATGATACTTATTCACTATGATAAGGCCCTTGCTGATTTTCTCTATCCTGTACTTTTATATTCTCATATATACATATCATGATGCATAAATCCCTTTTGGGATAAGCCAACAACTCATATGTTTTTAACCTGACCTAGCTTTTTGCATAGCATTTTGCACTGATAATTTGCATTTGGCTGTTGTACAAACTTTTATACCTTCGTTTTTTAAGCATAGATATCAAAGTTTCAGAACAAAATGCAGTGTAAAAAGCAATTAGTATTCTTTTCTTTTATAATGTTATCATAACTGCAATAGTTTTAATTCTATATTATTTATATCCGGCTTATTTCAGACCCCTGTATCCCTTGAGGCTCTCCAGTCTATTCCAAAGTGGTTTAACTTACGTCTCAGCATTGTTGACTTACTCAGTAGTGAGGACTTCCCTTCTGCTGCAGACTTGCTGGCTACTTACAGTACTCCCAGGCACTATGATGACATTTTCCCACCACATAAAGGTATACAAAAATTTAATCACTTATGTTTTTTCCCCTGTGCTATTTGTGATTTGAAAAATTTTTATTACCTTAAATTTTGAAACAATTGGCATAATTTTTCTACACCATAAATTAATTTATAATGTTTTCTTGCTCATGAATGAATTTACACTTTAAAAACATTTAGTATTATCCAATCATGCAATACAAGTATTGTATGTATATTAATGTATTTTGTTGTTTTGGTGTGAATACAGCATATGGTCAGATATCTGGATCCCAACACTTCTTTACATTTGATGGTGACCACTACACACTCAAGGGGGATTGCCAGTACTTGTTGGCACGTGATTTTGATGATGGCAACTTTAGCTTATCTGTGGATTTGGCTGGTGGAAAACTCCAATCCGTCTCACTCATGGATCGGCAAGATACAGTTGATTTGCGTGCTGATCATACAGTAAGCTATCACTTCTCCTTTTGCGTTGTATTTTTTCTTATTATTTAAAAAACAATATTAAAATATAATATAAAAAATTATATGTATTTGTTAGCATCAAAACCCAAAATTGACCAAAACTAGGTATTTTTGCCCATTTCGGCTTTTGGTTGGTCGCTTTTGACCAAAACCCGGAATGCCAATTTATTTCGGCTTTTGGTCACGAAATTTTGATCAATACTAGTTTTGAGCATTTTGCAAAAAGCAAAACCTGGTGTAAACTTTTATATCTAGTTTTGGTCTTTGAATTTTGACCAGAACTAGTTTTAGTCAAAATAGAAAAATCAAATCCAAAAATGAACATTTCTCAACTCAAATATTTGCCATAAGAATAAAAGAGAGAGAGAGAGAGAGAGAGAGAGAGAACACGACTTACATTGACTAAAAAAGTTAAAATATTTAATTTAATTTACAATAAGATTGATATTATGACAATGTTCCCTTATACATTGGTTCAAAGTTCAACTCCACCTTTTATATCCAGTGATAACAATCTATTTTATAATATTTATTGTAAGTATTCAGTTGAATGTTTGTCTCTGTGTGGAACACGTCGTTTATAATTTCATAACATTTGTTAGAAACGGAATAAGAAAGTGTTTTAATTGGAAAAGTGTACAGCACACATATATTGTTGCTGCGCAAATTATAAGTGAACATGGTTGGTGGTTTCATACATAGCTCTTAATTTATATTACATTTGATCGTAAGTAGCGCCTTAAAATAATAATAGTAGTAATTTATTACTGAATGGACCACATTGCAATAAAATTATTTTAATTGTTGCAACAAAAGTAAGTAAAAACGATTTATCCATCAGAAATGCATTAAGAATATTTCAAATTATTTTAAAAAGTTCGTTCATTGCAAGTGGTCCATTGCTACGTCAAACAGTAAGTTTATTTTTCGTATTGTCTCAATTTTTATTCCGAATATAGCCATAAGATTTAAAGATTGTGGTCAGTGCATCTAATCAAATAAATCTTTCAGATCACATATTTTGCATTTCAAGTAAAATAATAAAATATATTGTTCTAACGCCTCAATTATAATACCAAAACATTATGCATTATATGATCTTAAATCATTGCATAAAATTCTGAGTTAAGAAATGTTCATTTTCAGCTTTTGATTTGTCTATTTTGACCAAAACTAGTTCTGTTCAAAATTCAAAATGTTTACAGTGGGTTTTGCTTTTTGCAAAATTCTCAAAACTAGTATTGATCAAAATTTTGTGACCAAAAGCCGAAATAAACTGGCATTCCGGGTTTTGGTCAAAAGCAACGAACCAAAAACCGAAATGAGCAAAAATATCTAGTTTTGGTCAATTTCGGGTTTTGATGCTAACACATATACTGTATATATATATATATACCTAATTATTATTATTATTATTATTACCTATTAAAAAAATAAATAAATAAAAAACGTAATTTATGACTTTAATTCATGCTCTGCTTGTTCATTACATTAAAATTGCAGTTGCCTTTAATGCAATTTTAAGGATTCGAAAATATTAGGTAATCCAATTTTGAAAGCAAAACAAATTGCTTCATGCAAACGATTGCAAATTGATATCAGCAGTAAACCTCGGCATACCTCATGATAAACTATGATAACATTTTGTTTAAGAGTTTGCATAATTTAATGCTGTATTTTATAGGTCCTCCTCAATGGTCAAGCTGTAGAGTTACCTCTCCATCACAATGATATGGCTCTTTTCCGCACTCTGCATAGTGTACATATCAAGAATAAGGCTGGTGTGGTTATTGTATGTGATTTGCACCATGATCTCTGCTCATTCGTTGTCAATGGTTATTACTTTGGCAAGACTAGAGGATTACTTGGAACAATTTCAAATGAGAAGTGTGATGACATGGCTCTGCCTAATGGAAAGGTGAGACATTTTTGTTTGTGAGCAGCAAATTTTCAGTATAGTGCAATTGCAAAGGACCCATACAGTTACTGCAGCTTGATTAAGAAATTACTTCTTTTTTTACCACTATTATTTTACTTGTTTAAAGTTACAATTCTTTATATATATATATATATATATATATATATATATATATTATATATATCCTATATATAAGCCTATATAATATAAATTTTTTTAATATGCAGCAATTTCAAACTCTTGTTACATTCATGCCATAAAAGAAAATTAATTATTATTTTGATTTAACCCCTCTAAACTAAAATTATTTTTTTAAATGTCTATCTGAATGTTTTGAAAATACAAGTCACTGCAATTTCATCAAACAAATACCCTTTTAAGTTAAACTTAAAGGCGTAGAACAATTTGAACAAAAAGCTTGCCTAATATCCTAACATACTGCGGGCATATCAACATTGATTTGGCCGGAATCATTGATTTCTAATTTATTTTCCATTCAAGAAATGGCAACTGCGAACTCTGACGTCACAGCTTGCCTGGTAAAACAAGCGAGCTGTGACGGCACAGTCCGCACCAGCCTTTCAGTGAATGGAAAATAACTTAGAAATCAATGACTCTGGCCAAATCAACGTTGATATTCTGGTATGTTAGGATATTGGGCAAGTTTTTTGTTCAACGTGTTCTATGCCTTTAAGTAAATCACAGTTTAATTAATTATCAGAATGCAATATTGCTAAAACGATATAAATCTTGACTCATGTTATTCATTGCTAGTTTTTGTGATTTTTATTATTTTAAACCATACCCAAATAATAAATATTAAGAAAAATCGTCTATACAATAATGAATAATTATAAAAGATTTGATAGAAAAACACATAGATTGGGAAAAAATTGGGGAATGGGAGATAGTGTGAGCTTACACTATCTCTCATTCCCTAATTTCTTTCTAATCTATCTATGTGTTTTTCTATCAAATCTTTTAATTATCATACCCAAATAATGTATGTTAGAATGTTTAAAATAATGCAAGTGCTTGTTTTTTCTGTTATAGGTTGCTACTACTGTACAGCAGTTTGCAAATGCATACACATTGAGTGACTCGTGCAAGAAGCAAACACCAGTTGAACATCAGCACACTTCTCATAAGGAGTGTGCATATGCTTTCTCTAGCCAAAATAGTCTCAGGTATTTTATTTATCAGCTTCACTTAAAAGTTTTCATGCTTAAAAAATATTGAAGCTTATAAACTTTACTACTTTACTATTATGGAACATAATGGAACTCTATTACTTTTATGGAACATGTCTTTTTATGTGTTAAGTATTATTCACATGACGTGTAAATTGGACGCATGTTACAAAGCTGGAACAATGTAAATAAATGGAGCCGTTCACATTGTTTTTGAAAATTACATGTGAATGGCTCCATTTGTTTACATTGTTCCAACTTTGCACCGCGCGTCGACGCACATTGACGCGTGTCAAATTTATGCATCATGTGAGTAATACTTTATTCATTTTTATGTTGAATAATGTTATAATAGAAACTTAAATTACTGTATAAGAATAAATTACACATACTAGGAAAGTTTGAAGAAAATCTGTGACATAGTATTTATAAAAATGTTATGTTGTATCATATTATATTGTATTTCTGTTGTGTGTGTGTGTGTGTGTGTGTGTGTGTGTGTGTGTGTGTGTGTGTGTGTTTGTGTGTGTGTGTTTAATGTGTTTAATCAAAGCTATACAATTAAAAAAAATGGAATTCATGTTTTTGTAGTCGTTATCTTATATAAAATATTCCATTTTTAGTGCATGCTTCCGCTTTGTTGACCCAACTCCATACCGCCAAGCATGTGATGATGCTAGTGATGATGCTACTTCCCCTGAAGACACACTCAATGCAATCTGTGAGGCCTCTGCAGCCTATGTTACCAAGTGTAGATATGCTACTTTCTTGAGACCTAACCTACCTGCCAACTGTGGTAAGCATAAAATATTCTTTCATTATCATTCATTCACACTTTTTATTACATTATTAACTCTCAGTTTCAAGATTTTCTTTATTTTTACAAAATGCTTAGTTAGATCTACTGCAGCCATCAATGCTAATATGCACTTATTCATTGTTAGATTTTTTTAATTGATTTTGTAACACTTTGTGTATTAGCATTCATCAATTTCACAAAATTGAGAGTTGGGTTATTATTAATGAATTATTTCTAATATTTTTTGTACAGCTAAATGCAATCTGGGTGGTAAGGATGTAGAAATTGGAGGCACAGCTACAGTGAAGTCTCCTCAGGGCAAGGCTGATGTTGTAATCTTGGTTGAACAAGTATCAGAAAATGAAGAAGCTTTCACTGGTTTCCTTTCCCCTCTTACTAGCTCACTCATCAGCGACCTCCAGAGTAAGGGTATTAGGTAAGTTCAAGAATTAAATGTATCTTGTGCCTTCTAATTTACTCCCATTGGTGAAGTATCTGCTATATTTTTATCTACACATCCTTCTGGATGTTCTGGAGAAGTGCTAACTCTTCCAATAAATCACAATTCATGATTAGTTTTGCTGTTTCATCTCTCTCTCTCTCTCTCTCTCTCTCTCTCTCTCTCTCTCTCTCTCTCTCTCTCTCTCTCCCTCTCCCTCTCCCTCTCTCTCCCTTCCTCCACCCCCTCATTTTTTATAAATTTATATAATCTGTAGCTAATAATTATTTCTCCATTATATATTCTTCATAAGTGTGATTATTTTATTTATATTTTACTACTCACATACAATTACAAAATTTACAAATCATATAATATGTCTTTACATTTTGTTTTAGTGATACAAAGGTCTCTTTAATTGGTTATGGAGGTCCTGGACAGAAATGGCCTGCACTTTTCACTACTAATGGCAAGTTTGCATTTGATGGCAAGAATCGCCCTGCCCAGCTGAAGTTTGGTGCTAAATCTGCTGACACTCCTACAAATGAACAACATCCGGTTCTGCAATTCCTGGATCGTGCAAGAGATTGGGCAACAGTTGAAAGTGGAATGACTCCTCTTGCCCAAGCATTCCAACAAGTCCTGCAATACCCATTCCGTGCAGATGCAGCTAAAGCAGTTATTCTTTTGAGACATTCAACTTGTCGCAAGAGTTTCAGTCCAATCTCTGTAAGTACACATAGTTTTAATTGTCAAGAACATTTCATTTTATATATATATATATATATATATATATATATATATATATATATATATATATATATACATACATACACATACATACATACATACATACATACATACATACATACATACATATATCACGAGTGTAATGATAAATGTGTATGTTTGTTATGTGGTGGCCTATGTACTAGGTACCACTTACTTCAGTGTCCATCTCGGACCCTATCATTAAGTCAATATGCAAAAAATGTAGACTTATAGAGTGAAATGTAAATATATATGTATAAGTACACCATTGGTGTTTAATAAATAAAATAAATATGTATTGATGCTTCCGGGTCAAAAGAGAGCATCTACACTTTCCAGTGTTGTGACAAACAAAGTATCTACATGTTCCGCCATCAAGGGTGTCGAGCATCTGCAATGTTAAATGAATACTAGACACTAGTTCAGTTACAGCATTGTGCAGAAAGTGTAGATGCTCGCTTTTGACGCAGAAGTATCAATATATTTGATGCAGGGATTTGTATATGCATTAAAATAATTACTGATGTCATAGGACAATGGTTATTCAAAAATATGTGAAAAAAAGAAGTAAAGGATCATTTAAAGTATTATAAAGTTAATTATAAGTTATTATAATAGTTATTATAAGCTCATACTGCCCCATGTTAATTCTACAAAAAAAAAAAAAAAAAAAAAAAAAAAAAAAAAAAAAAAAAACGCTATTAAACAGTCATGATGATAGTACTGAAAAATTGTCATCATATTTTGGATAGTTGTTATATCATTGACTATTAATTGAATAACATTGAAAATGTAGGGGGTCAAATTTTTAATTTTAGAGATATGAGCTTTCATCACAACCCTGAAAAGTATTAATTTGTAAATTGAAAATGATAAATTTGAAAGAAAAGGATAGGAGAAACTAGCAAAGGCCTTACCATAGTAAAGAGAGTTCCATAGCTTGGTGAAAATCCTGCTAGCACAGATATAAAAAACTAATTAAAGCACATTAGAAATGTTTTGGCAATAAACTCCAAGAGAGATGGAGTGTGTTATACCATTATCAGTCCTTACAGACTCGGAGAGAATCATATACAGTGCAGTAATTATAAGTACAAATAAATCATTTTCAAGCTATTTTACATTTTCCAACATTTTTTCAAAAATTTCACCTCTTTTTTGCAAAAAAAAAAGCAAATAACTTTTTCTAAGACATTAAAAAAAAAAAAAAAAAAAAAATCTGGTCTCTAATTAATCGGTAATATTAAACATATAATATATAATATAAGAAAAAAAACATTGGTTTGAAATACAAATCAAAGAAAAGTACTTACATGCATACATATCATGATGCTGTAATCCCTTTCGGGGTAAGCCAACAACACAGATGTTTTATCCTGACCCAGGTCAAGACCTGGGTCAAGAAAAGTAATAGATATAATTAATTAAAGCACGCTATATTGAAAGCTATATTTTGTATATATTTAATTAAAGATTTTCGCGTAATATAGCTTTCAATATAGCGTGCTTTAATTAATTATATCTATTACTTTTCTTTGATTTGCATAACAATATTAAACAAGTGATCAGTGTGCTTTTATACAGGCAGCCAGCAGCCATGTGCCTTCCCTCACCTGCTGGAGTTCCCCAACTCCAGAAAGTTTGAAAGAACATAATATAGCTTCTTCCAGCATTGCATTGCTCCAGGCAAAAAGACTCATGCCTTCCAACTTGTAACATGTACAGATTAGGATATGTAACCCAGCCTCTGGCATTGCTTGACTTGTTTGAAGTCCGCTACCATCGGATGAGCAAGAAAATGGGTTAAGCTTGTTAACCCTCTCCCCCCCCCCCCCACTTGTTATAAGAAAGTGGGATAGCTTGAGTCCAATAGTGGTTGATCAGAATAGTGTTGGAAGTATACGCTAGACTTCACATTCACAATGTAATGGCTGAGGGAAACCAAGCACATGCTAATTGTAATAATACTAGGAATTAGAGAGGTAGAATAATGCATTTATTGATACTGGCACTTTTTATGCACTTGGCATAGTTTTTAGTATGTACTTAGTGATGCTGCTATGTATGAGGGTGGAAAATAATATTATACATAAATGTAACAATCTTATTTACACAAGATAAAACAAAAAAATAGACACTGAGAAAAATTATGTGATATGATTTATTTTATTATTAATACAAATGTTTTTTCCATTGCAGTTGCAGAGGCTAACCATAGCCTATGCTCGTGAGTTCTTCCGTGATAAGGGTATTATTGTGGCATTTGCTCAACCCGTAGATGTCGCTGTTGCAGCTTCAGGAGATAAGAAATTGATAGGTAATTTTTTTTAAGGGAGTAGGGTACCAAGCTTATATCTCAAAAACTAGAAGTGTTTTGGGTCTAAATTTGGTGTTCTTGTGTTGCTAAAGGTCACACCTAGCTGTGATAAAAATTTCATGATGTTTGACCGTCCCTAAAAAAAGAAAAAAATTATTGAAATTAACATTGGGCCTTATGGGCTTAAAATTTCAAAAAATCATATAAAATTAATTTGCATGGTGACCCCCCAAAATTTTTATATATTTGAAATTGTCTCAAGCTGAAGAATCATTGTGCAAAATTTCAGATTTTTTTGACAAGAAAAGTTTGAGTCTAATGGCTGACGTCGGTCCCCTACTCCCTTAAAGTATTATAAAGTGTTGAATTTGTTATTTATAGATAACAAATTATATAACAAAGATATAGGCCTATCTATAAAATTTTTGTGTATGTTTTTAAATATTAAAGAAATAAAGGATAGAAATACCAGCAAGGGCTTTACTACAGTAGAAAGTATGGAGAGGTCGAGGTCATCTGTGCCACATGAGACCTTGACCTCTCCTCACATATAGAACCTCTACTGTGGTAAGACCCTTGCTGCTTTCTTTTATAAATTTCTTTAGTATTTATTATATGATTTATACATCGCAGGCCTATGCCGCCTATGTGTAACAAATAATAAAGATAATACAATCAGGGCCGGCTTGGGAGCTAAAAGCCCGGTCCGGGAGAAAAAAGAAAAGGCCCGCACTTCAACGGGGGGGTCTGGGGTGCGCTAGCCCCCCAGTTTGCGCCGCAGGGGAAAATTTTTTTAAAAAGGGGCGTGGCACGTGGATTTTTGGCTAATTCTGAACTAAATTTTTATTTTTCACTTTTCCAGAGAAATTAAAAATTATTCCTTAGCAAGCTTTAAAAATTTAGAGAACAAAAATGAATAAATAATAGAAGAAAAAGATACTTCTTCATTAAAGAAATACTTTTATGTGTTTATGCTAGAAATTATTAAAATAAAAAAATGCAAATAAAAAAGTGCAAAAAAAAAAAAAAAAAAAAAAAAAATCAGCAAGAACTTATAATATGTAAGTTTATAATTAGAGCTATGAAAAGTTTGATTTTTTTAGAACGGTTGACTTTAAGCCCAAGTTATGCTTGAAATCAAGCTTAAATCCGAAAAATGAGCTACAACTTGTTAAAACTTTATGTTTGAGCAGATATTCAAAAATGAGCTCTCGAACCTATAGCAAAAAAAAAAAAAAAAAAAAAAAACGCTTTTCATTGTATACAAAAATAATGATTGTTATTAAAGTCAAAAGTCGAAAAAAAAAAAGAACTTTAAAATTCTAAAGAAATTTGCATGAGTCTTTCATGGGTTGAACTGGAGCTGGCTCGTTCTTGAGCTAAAAGCTCAAAACCCAGGTCCATTTTTGTTTAGCAAATTTTTAAGGGTACCCTAAGATTTTGGCCCAAGTGGGGGCTCGAACCATTTTAAATTGCAGCTACAATATTATACACATATTATAAAAAAAAGAAAGAATAATGCTGATGTGAGCCATTGAATTCAGCGTGCGTGGGGCTTAAATCGTTTAAAAAAAAAAAATTAATTGAAAAGCTTTCAAAAATATAATAATACACAAGAAGTAAAGGGAAGAAACAAAAATACGACAGGTTTAAAAAATACATTATAATTAAAAGTGACAATTTCAGGAAACAACAATGATCTTTCTTTTTTTTTTTTAAACAAAAGTAAAATAAAAAAAATAAAATAAAAAATGTGCACATTTTTTCAAATCAACTTTACACTTTCACTTTTTTTTCTTTTCTTTTCTGTTCTCTCACTTTTTTTTCTTTTTTGTTTTTTTTTTCCTTTTTTTTTCTCTCTTTCTCTTTTTTTCCCCCAAAATAAAAGGCCCGCAAAAGCAAAGGCCCGGTCCGGGATCCCAGACTAAGGGCTTATCAGCCTTATGCCAAGCCGGCCCTGAATACAATATTAATCAGTAATCACTATTAATTTAATGAGGTTTATTGCGGTATCTTAATTACAGTTGTGAAACAAATTAATTACACAATAAAGCGGAAACAACTATATTGAGTTTTAATATTTTGTTGCAGGATTTGATACTCATAATGCATTGACTTATAGTAAGAAACCAGTGGACCCTACTCTGAGATCTGATCTTGATTACAGTTCTGACTCTTGTGCACCATTCATTGATATGGTAAATATCAATGATAAATTTAGTAACTAACAAATATGCTCATAAAATTATGTATATTTATTTATTTATTTATTTATTTATTTATTTATTTATTTATTTATTTATTTATTTATTTATTTATTTATTTATTTATTTATTTATTTATTTATTTATTTATTTATGTATTTATTTATTTATTTATTTATTTATTGTTATTATTATTTTTGTATTTAAGGTGGAACCCACCGTGTTTAGTATGAAGAATTTCAAGGACCTCAAGTCTAACCAACGCAAACAGTTTGTGCAATCTTCCTCCTCAAGATTGTCAAGTTTATTGACAAGCAATGAGTGGACACAGAGCTGTGAATGTGGACTTCATGGAGGTCTGCACACTGAAGAAAGGTGCTCAATAACAGCTAAGTCAGCGGTGAGTTAAACTTTAATTAATACCCCCCCCCCCCCCCCCCCATTGTTAACTTTAGCATACCAAGCACTTCAGAATAAGTTAAGAACAAAGTAAGTAAAAGGCAACATCGTTTCAGGATATATTTTTGTCACCCACTGCACACATTCTCTACCTTTGACCTTTGTTATCTTTGGGGATGTTGCTACATTTATGATTTTTCCATACATCCAATACTTTGCAACTTGTGTGCCAACTGCCAAATTAGTGCAACATTTTATAATTACTGTACAAATGCAGGATTAATTTATAGTAAAATAATAATAATGAAATTTTTGTACTATAGTAAGGTGCACATGTATGTGCTTTGAAAAGTTCATTTAATGCAGAATCATTTTTGTGCTCTTTAATTTGTATTGACTCTGATTCTGTAAAATTGATGGTGCCATCAGTTTGATGGCTTTTATGTTAATTAATGTTTGCAACAATTGTAATGCAATCTGTTGACTTAGTATACTTTGAAAATATAGCGGACAAAAATATAACATTGTCAGTTGTATTGCTGTGTGTGAATGTGACAGGGCATAATATCAGAGGAAAATGGGTGCTATTCTGTTGACTAATCATAGTTTTTTTGTTTGTTTACAGAGCCAGAAGAAGGCAGCAAAACCATAAAATCAATATTATTTTGTCACTAATTGTAAGTTATCTAATGTAATATAATAAACAAAACGCAAACAAGTAATTAATTATACATGTTACTCATGTTATAGTTGAGTAGATATGCAATTTATTGTAGAAATAATGTCATGTATTTTTGGTATTAAAATGTTTTGTTAAACTATTTTTGAATGCAAATTGATAATAATAAATAAATACTCTCTGTTGCTGTCCACATGGTGTTTGTTTTATTTCCAAATTCAAATACTTAATATTGATATTACAAATATCTTTTTAGCATAGCCACACTCTCGACAAAGTATGAAATAATTTTATGTCATTATTTATGACTACAACCCTTCAAAACAAAAATTATGATTGTGAGCTTATTTTAAAATAACTGCTAGCAATTAATAATTGGCAATTATGAATGTAAAAACAAAATAATCAAGATGAGGCTCTTTTTTAATTATATTTTTATTTTACTATAAATATTACTTAATTTTTATTAATCACTTATATAGGTATAAGTATCTATATAGGTATCGATGTTGTTGCGAGCAAAATGTGTAACTCGTTTTTTGTCACGCGAAGCAATGTGTAAGTCGAGTGCTATCTCCATTACGTTCGGAAACGACTCACACATTTTGCTTAGCTTGACAAAAAACAAGTTTCCCATTTTGCTCGCAACAAGGTCGATATATAATACACACATATAGGCTAATATATTATTATTTACCTATTATATAGGCCTATGTAGAGATTGACAACTCTAATATTCCACCTTGGACAATTACTTATGCATCTTTCTTTCTTTGATTATATATATATATATATATATATATATATATATATATATATATATATATATATATATATACAGGGTGACCACAAAAATCGCTACGATTTCAAGACGCTATAAAAATAATAAATTTAATTATTTTTTAAACTTTTATTACATCAAATTGAAGCCTAAATTTACACATTTTTAAAACTAAAACTAAAATTTTGTTGCGTTGCTTGGTTCTTTTGCGAGACGCCAAAAAGTAAAAGACGATCCTGGGCCGAAAAAATAACACTTTGAGGCACCAAATCCAGCTAAAAACAATTGTTTTTAAATCTCTTTCCATTTTTTTTCCAGACAACATACCTTATGTTTTCTCAACGTGAGCACCATTTAGAGCTCGGCACAAGTCGAGACGCTCTCCTCCAGCTCGCGCCATACATTCTGCAAAATGTGCGTTTCTGGGGCACATAGAGACCTGATTGCTCCCGCACTTTTGAGAGAGACAGTCCAAAAATTAACATGTGTTTTTGTTGTGTGCTTTACGACCGCATCATTAGCCCGTTTATTTTTAATGAACAAAGTGTAAAGTGGGAAGATTATCTGGACATTCTGGAGTATTACAGTCGTGCCTCAGTTACTACAATCCCATCAAGAGTGGAACTATAATACGACCTAATCTTCCAGCAGGATGGCGCCCCTCGCCTCACTGGGCACTTATTCTTAAACCAGACCTTCCCAAACAGGCGGTTAATTGGGACGCGATGGACCACTGGTATGGGCACCAAGATCTCCTGATCTTACTCCTCGCCCAATTTCTTTCTTTGGGCGGCTACGTGAAGGATGTTGTTATTAAAACACCATGCAGTGCGAAACATCAGGGACCTCAAAATGTGCATCACAGAAGCGATCAACTCTCATGTCACTCCCGAGATGTTGCAGAATGTATGGCGCGATCTGGAGGAGCGTCTCGACTTGTGCCGAGCTCTAAATGGTGCTCACATTAAGAAGTAAGCCATAGGGTAAGTTGTGTGAAGAAAAAAAGAAAGACAAAAAAAAAAAAAAAAAAAAAAAAAAAAACATGGAAAGAGATTTAAAAACAATTTTTTCTAGCTGGATTTGATGCCCAGAAGTGTGATTTTTTCGGCCCAGGCTCGTCTTTTACTTTTTGGCGTCTGCTCGCAAAAGAACCAAGCAACGCAACCAAATTTCATTTTTAGTTTTAAAAATGTGTAAATTCAGGCTTAATTCAATTTGATGTAATAAAAGTTTAAAAAATAATAAAATTTCTAATTTTTATAGCATCTTGAAATCGTAGCGATTTAAATTTTGTGGTCACCCTGTATATTTTTATGATTTGCTTCAACTTCGATGCTCTCTGAAGCTATGACCATATGAAATGAATATATATATAGTATATATATATGTAATCCATGTGTTTTAAATATAATAAAAAAAATATATATTTAGTATTTACACTTTGATTAAGATGTTTTGATGGAGAAAACCCTTTTCACTCTAAAGTCGAAATAAACAGCCATATCAGCAGTCGGTCTTTTGCGACAAAGACTGCTAGAGTTTGGATTATATAGTCTAACTTTTGCAACTCAGTGATAATAATTGTCGCACCAATTATTATATATATATATATAATATATATATATATATATATATATATATATATATATATATATATATATATATATATATATATATATATATATATATATATATGTGTTATATAAACGATACCATATAGTGTGCCATATATGCCATATATATCAAGATATCTTCATGCACCTATATATAGATTTTATTATGTATATATTATGTAATATATAGCGTAAAAAGTATCGCTATATATATAAGTCATTAACAAGTCCTATATTATTAATATACTTATTTAATATATTATTAAAGGAATATAAAAACCATCATGTTGTTAGTTATGAGGTATATGATAATTTTAAAGAAATAATTAAGGCTAGAAAAAAACAGTGAAATTATATTAAGAGTCCCCCCGCATATATAGTTTGGTGGAAATCTTTTTTGCTATATAGCACAGGAGAAAAAAACTTTTTTCTTTATTATTTTTGTGCTAGCCGAGATTTTTACTGATCTAAATTATCATTTAGTCTATCTATTATATATATATATATATATATATATATATATATATATATATATATATATATAATATATATATATATATATATATATATATATATATATATATATATATATATATATATATAATATATTATATATATATATATATATATATAATACATACATATAAAATATTTTATATATTATATATATATATTAGGCCTATATATAATTATATCACATTATAATTAATGAAGTCCAAAAAATAATAAAGTTAAAAATAATTAAAAGAAAACTGCAATGTTTCTTTCTCATGTAACATCATCAATTTGCGTGTGACTGTACAAGACTTAAAAATACTGTACATTGCTCATTGCTTGGAAGAATCGTTTGGAGCTGTCTTCACGACATTTCCCAGGCGCACAGCTTTGCTGTGGTTGGTCGCCCGAGTTTGGCCTAGGCAGGCAACCATCTTCATTCATTTCATTGTTGTGTGCACTGTGCAGGTGATAGAACAGAACTTTTAATAGCAGATTCGATGCAGGTGTATTGATATGTGTTGATTTTCATTTTAATGCGTTGTGTTTCTTTATTATCTGAGGGAGAATATGAATGGCATAATTAAACGTCGTACAGTATGCCTTCAATAAGAAAACGTGTAGTTGGATTTATTCGACAATTTTCTCACTCTCATCAATCATCAACACAAGATCAACAAGACGGCCCGCCCAAAAACTCTGGTTGTTTCATTCAGCGATACTTAAGCGGGTAATTATTATTATTGTTTATCATTATAATTATATTAATGCATTGCAGTATAGAACTTTATCCATAGAATATATGTATTTAACCTGCTATCACTTTTGCTCTTAGAGAATAAAATTGATTTCTACTGTACGTCTATTGCATTTTATGTATGTACTATGTACATACGTACGTATGATACATACATACATAAATCATTTTAAGTGTCCCATTTATAGGAGCATAACACATATTATTATGTCATGTTGCAATAAAATTGATTTATTTATATTATATATGTATGTATTTTGTTAATGGTTTAGTAACCATGCAATGCAATAACATATACAGTACATGTCATACATACATATATATACACATGCAAACATGCAGCTTTTGCTAACACATTATAAAAAAATGTATCATTGCATACATACAGGTATATACATACATATAGGTAAAAAGATTTTGCTATTAAAAAAATTAATGTTTATGTAATTACCGTATGTACCGCAAGGAAATAAAAAACCCTGCGCAACTATATAGACTGAAAAGCATCACTAAAATTGCAGGTTATTCATTTCACCCCTAAAATAATTTTCAGATTCAAAGCATTAATAGAACGCGAGATCCGTTTTTTGCAAATTTTGGCACAGGGGTTGCTTGCAAAAAAATTTCAACTGTACATTATGAATAAGCAACATTTCTTGACTCTATGATATTAATTTGAAATTTTTATTGCTTGTTGTTGCATGGGAAAAATAATTTTAATAACACATTTTTGGACAACGTTCGAAAACAGGGTGTTTTAGTTTACTAATTGATGAATTGTGAACGAACTGTTTGCGATAAAAATATGAAATTTATAAAATATATGTTCAGATTTATAAGCCGCACGACAAAAGTAATTTTAATTTTTTGTGACTTTTTATTTTTGTATTATAACGATTCAAACTTCGAAAACACGGGGATTTCTAATACGAGCTTTTCATTCTATTCGTGCGATATGTATGTACTAGCTGTACAGTACAGAATAATAGGACTAGGACTATTGTCAGCTTAAGTGTCTTAAGGTTCAAATTCCTATAGTAATGTTGAGAAAAGCAGCCAAACTAACACTGCCGCAGATATCGGCACCCCTATTTATATCGGCCCCCATTAGTGATAAAAGAATTTTAAGCAGTGTTATGGCAAGTAGACGGAATTCTAAGATGGTTTTGGTTCTAGTTAAAATCTCGTAAACTTATTACTTTCACCGTAAAAAGAGCCTGCCGATAACTAACACATATACCATACATAATATTACGTATTTACGCACCTTGAATAAAAATTTGAATTTTTTTAATATGTACAGTAATATATAATGTCAAAGTGAAACTGTTGAGCTGCGTGTGTGTTTCACATATAATTCTGATTTTGCATACCACTTATTTGCATAACAAAATTCAACAAAACATTTTCATTGTTCAGTGTATTCAACAATAATTTTTTATTATATTTATTGAAATTTGTAATGCAAAAATCAGAATTATGTGATTACAAATAATACATTACACACATAAACGTACCAATGATAATCAAATTAATTATAGTTGTGTTTAGATGTTGTAGATATAACATATTTATGTAATGAGCAGTTTAATCTAATAATATGTAATCTTCTGATCATTATAAATATACAGTATTAAACTTTTAATGGGTGTAACACCATTGCATTTACCAACACATAAAGTTCAATACAGTCAACACCCAATTATCTCTGTCTTGGGACCTCGATCATTTTAGAAATTTGAAGAATGTTATTATGTAGTTTAAATTTCTTTTTGATCTTAATGGCATATCTCAAAATTTTGAAATGAGTCCCCAAAGTAGAGATAATTGGGTACACCCTATTACCCACCCCATTGTGCCACCCCAAGTGTTCAAAGTCACACCTGCATTGACTTTATACATACTCACAAGTGTTTAATAAAAGCAGCTCACACCAGGATGTTAACGTTGGCATATGCACTGTTTTGCTTACTGATTGTAAGAGAACAAAAATGAATAAACATGAATTGCTGTTGGGTTTAAAATAGTAAATCATTACTGGTGCGTCAGGAGTAGATAGTATCACTGGAACTGTAAAAGTTTTCAATCAAAAAGAGCGTGCCCTCGTACAGGCTTTCCATCTTTCTGGTGACAAAAATACATATCATATGGTCCATGTACACTAGTTATCGGTACGCCGCAGTTATCAGCAGGCTCTTTTTACGGCGAAAGTAATAAGTTTATGAGATTCTAACTAGAACCAACCATCTAAGAATTCCGTCTACTTGCCATATACTCAAAACTTTTTTTATCACTACAGGGAGCCGAGATAAATAGGGGTGCCAGTAACTGCGGCAGTGTCGGTTTGGCTGCTTTTTCTCAACAATACTATAGGAATTTCAACCTTAAGACACTTAAGCTGCCGATAACTAGTACATTTACCATAATCACCTCAGTTGCAAGTAACTGCGTGATGTGCACAGCCACACATATCGGCAATTGGGCATATGTACACTCCCCCGCTTTTAAAATAACCCATTAAAGCAATGCTGCTTTCTTTAGAAAATGGTCAACATGTCATCTTAAGTGACAGCAGCGTTACCAGATTTAACCTCGCGGAGCACCTGCAGCTCCCTTAGTGAAGGTTAAGTCTGGCAACGCTGCTGTCACTTAAGATATCATCAGGGCCGGCTTGGGAGCTAAAAGCCTGGGCCAGGCACCTTAAGAAAAGGCCTGCACAGCAATGGGGGGCGCCAGTTTGCGCCGCAGGTGAAACTTTTTTGAAAGGGGGCGTGGCACCTGGTTTTTACGCTAATTCTGAACTAAAATTTTATTTTTCACACTTTCTACAACAATGTGCAAGACTATATTATTATATTGAAAAATAAGTATCCAATTGAACCATGCCATTTGATATATTTCATGACCTTCGGACGCCTTTAAAAATATAGAAAAAAAAATAATGTATAGTATAAAAAATAATCTACATTGAAGGCATACTTGTTATATTGTAATGGTGTAAAGAACTTGAAATTTTTTAAAACAGTTTGACTTGCAACCCTGGGTTGAGCTTGAAATCGAGCTCAAATCCAAAAAACGAGCCTAGAGTCGAAAAAGTAGAGTCGGCTGTACACCCGTAATTAGGCAGTCTCTTAATATTTACAAGGGATTTAGTCCAGTCCATACATATTTTTATTTTTTAAAGATATTTTCAGGCATAGATAAGTTTGTTTCAAAATTATATACCCTACTATTGTTTATAATTTCTTGATTAATGTTGTCAAGAGAATTACAGTTATTTATATCATTATTGCAAAATTTATTTTTAGCAACATTTCCAACCCCATACACAAAACCTCTGTTAAATTAACTTGCGATTACACATGGATCACTAAAACCCTCACCATTAAATGATATTGTACCAACTTGATAGTGAAACTTTGGTTTCCATTGAGTTTCCTGATTTATTACATGCCATGATACTACTATGAGATATTAAGGAAAATAAAACATTACAGTTACATATTATCATTTGATATAGGTACATAATGAATGCATAGCATAATAACAATACATAGTAATATAATAAAATAAACAAATATACAAAATCTTTGTTCCTTGTTTTTATTTGGGATATTTGTTGTTTTTGTTGCAGTGATGAACAACGTCAGCAGCAACCTCCCATTGTACACACAAGTGGTAACAATGGAAGAGAATTGCCAGTCCGACATTTGGGCCACATTTGTCCTGTGGTGTTTGCCGCTTACACTGGCCCAGATGGAGGAATAACTACAGTAAATCGGAGCCAGAGACATGTGTCAACAAATGATCCAGATGTGGATTTCATTGACGAGCAATCCTCATCTCAGTCATCAAGAAGAAGCTCTCTTAATTCCAGTAAGCCTCTTTCTTTAGCTTCTCCAAGACATCATTATTATTTTAACAGTGGACTTGGTGCAAGGAGTGTTGATAATTCTGTAATGAATATACGTGCCATGGGGTTAGTGTATAGCATAGGTGGGGAAGAAGGTCAAGGTAAAAGAAGTGTGCACACTTCGGTAAGTGATCTCTGTGATTTTCAAGACGAGGAAAATAACAACGAAGAAGATTTTCCAATTTTACCACCCCCTGCTGAGTATTGTAATAATGTAGAAACAGTAATGCACCGCTCATGCAGTGCCCCTGCCTCTCCACTTTATAATGGTGGCACTAACAAATGTGCTAGATACGACAACCAATATGATGAAGGAATGTTTGATTCAGGCGGGCGTGACGGGGAGGGTGAGTCTTAATTAAGTATACTTGGATGCCTCTTGCATATACTAGTATCATGTTTGGAATGATTCTATTTACCTCTAGGCTGTATATGATAAGTTAAATTTAATGTTGAAAATGAATGATGTTTTGCATTTTAATTTAGTTTTAGTGCATCCACTAATAGTTTTAAATGAGTCACTAAAATCATAACTTATAATTCTGCAGTATATTATTATTATTATTTTGGTAATGGCTTATCTTAAAATAAATAGTAAAATAATATAATTCAATAAATAAAATGTTGCCAGTAAAGTTTAATAGTTTTGAATTAGAATTAATAGAATATAAAACTTATTTATAGCACTTCAACAAGTCATTATGTAAAATATTTGCATTGATGCAATTTTAACTTGCAATTGATGTGCCAAAACAAAATTTGCTTTATTAAAATATAATATATACTCTTGATTTTTTTTTCTTGAAGTTTATTTTTTTTATACTTTATTATACAGTATACCATAGTATATATAATTTTTTTTTCTCTTCACAAAAGTTTAAAAATGAAAAATATTATTGCATGAGTAATAATTTTAATAATAATAAAATAATAATTAAAGGTTCAGACTGCGCTTTTTGAATCTCGATCTACAATTGTTTTTATCTATATTTACAAGGGTCAGATGAAAAGTTCTAAGAAACACATTATTTACAAACAGTGGTCCTCTTTCTCCACATAGTATCCCTTGACACTTATGCACTCGGTCCAGTTACTCTCCCATCCCTTAATGCAATTATAATGCGGTGGTTGAGGGAGGAACTCAAAATGCCCATTTTTTTCAGTTAGCTTACTTAGATTAAATTTAAGTCATTTAAAGGGCCACAGACACTAACTTTTTTGAAGTTGTGCTTAATCCACTATTTATGAAAATAATTGTAAATGTTGTATGAAGCCGGTGCGCCTCTTCCGTTTAATTAAAACATTAAATCAAAGTTTGCCACGCCCCCTTATATACTCCGCTTCACGTATCTTTAGAACTGTCTTGCGCTATTTGGTCACTTTTGGTGGCCAAAATCACATTAACAGTTATTGCTGCTTCATACAAGGCAATACCTGTTTGTCATTTTGACAATAAAATGTGGCTGAGTGCTGATTAAAGCTCAAAACTTACATAAATCAAAGTATAAAATTCAGCTGATCGTTGTTAAGCCAAACAACGATCAAACTTTCATTTAATATTTAAATTAGAAGAAATAGTCGCATCAGATTTTAACAACTTGTGAAATTGTTTTTGTACCTAAAAGATTCTAAAAAGCCAGGGTGTCTGTGCCCCTTTAACACACAATGTTTCCCTTGACAGGAATATGTCTTGGGTTCAACTTTTAATAGTTTGAACCCATTGTTCATCTTTCATGGCCATTTAACCTACCTATGCAGAATTTTTTCATTTAAAGTGGTTGTTATTGATTTATTTTTACTAAAAATGGTAAAAAAAAAAGAAAAAAAAAGTACTGCAAACCGGCATAAAGAGTACTTGGCAGGGAAACAAAAGAGTGCAAGAGAAATTCATGATATCACATTGGAAACAATAAGGGACGCTGCTCTATCATATTGGTAGTTTTCAAATGGGTACCTAAATTTTATACTGGTTATACTAAATGTAGAAGTTGACCCCTCTAAAATATCCAAAATCTGCTCCTGCTGTTAGTAGGCCTATGATAAAAAAATTACACCAAATTTTGCTTCAACACCAATGTATGATCCATATATCAGCAGAAAGACAAAACTCTGGGAAACAAAAAATTTATGGGGATAAAAATGGGTAACGCAATTGGACAAGTTGTTGTTGCCCATTTATGGCACACTTTTTCCTAGTATTTTTTATTGATTATTATTATTATTTGTTACCAAATTTGAAAAGTTTTGTGTTCGCATTATTTTGTTTTGATTTCATGTAATAGCCCAGAGTCTTGGCTTTCTTTGCCATTTTTGCCTTTTTGAGTCTTGGCCATTTTAGAGGGGTCAACTTCAACAGTCAGTATAACCAGTCTAAGATTAAGATACCCGTTTGGCAACTGCAGTATGTAATAGAGCAGTGTTCCTTATTGTTTTCAATGGGACATTATGAATTCCTTTACTTCATTGAATTACTCTTTGTTTTCCTGTCAGGTACTTTCTGCAGCACATTCTTGGCTTGCAGCAGCCAATTATGCTTCACATTGGTTACCACCCTACACTTAATAAATGTCACAATGGTATGAAATTTTAAAGATTGTATATTTAAATATAACTGCTACATGGATAATTTTTATCTTGTCCTAATATAAATATTTATGTGTTTCTCAGAACTTTTCATACGACCCTTGTATCTAATTTATAAAACTTCAGCCATGTTTGTATTTAGTGGCCCATTTTTATGGTTTTACTGATCTATAGATAAAATAAAGCGTGAATAACTAAACATTTATGGTATTAGCTGTAACTAAAACATAGTAATAGCACTAATAGCATACATTATAATCAGTAATCACTATTACTTTGCAAGTTTTGGTTACTTTTTACAATAATGTACTGTACATAATCTACACAATAATGTTTCTTACCAGCTAGGGATAAAAAAAAATATATATATAAAAAAATAAATAAAAATAAAACACATTAGAGTATACGTACATAGCAATACAATTTTCGTAGTATGTATAGTAATTATATAATGCCTCATTTATTATTATTTTTTTTGTAGTAATAATTGTATTTGTTTCTTATGTGGTTTGACATGTGATCATTCTCATCTCTTCTCATGTACTAAGTAAGAGGCAGTTAAGTCTGCGCTATTATTCCAAGGGCACTGATCAGCATGTATAATGGTGTGGTTTTTAATATTATTTATAGGTTTAACGGCCTATCTGTATCTCTATATTATATAAAATTGAATGTCTAGATTTATGTTGTACACGCATTGTGTTTAATAAATAAAATAAAAATTTCGTTTCTATTGGAATCGGCGCATTAGTTTTCTCAAAAATCGTAAAAAAAAAATAAATAAATAAAATTAAAAAAATCCCTTAAAGATTATGTTAAATTATTGGGTACCACGCCTTTTTTCCAGCGCACCTCTGATTGGTGCTATGCGTCAACAGTGTCAACACTGATAATAAGTATTGACCATAGTAGCTGTGTAACTTAAATCTATGTGGATGTACCTTTTTCCACTAATCACAAAGTCTAATCTTATATAGTAAGTCAAACATAGAGACTTCAAAAGTTATTGTTTGTGTTAACCAAACAACACGCAAAGCACGAGATACACACATTTTTTTTTTTTTTTTTTTAATTTTATAGAGAAAATGTTTTGAAATTACTTAAACCGTCGCTTTTTAATTAAATGTTTAGTACATGTATGTACACAGTTCTAGCAATATAATTATATTGGAATTGCAGTATTATATAATATAGAAAAGTAAAATATAATAAGTAAACACACACTATACGCGTATTGATTTCATTTTACATGTTTGTCTACATGCAAGTGTGCAATACAGAATTTTAGCGATTCATTTATGTCAATACTGTTTCCTATTCCACCTTCACCCCACCACCTCTGTATAATTATTTACCATTGTTTCCTTTTTTTTACGTTACAATTGTTTTGTTATGTTTAATTTTAATTTGTATCAAAGTAAAGTAACTAACTGAAATAAAGACGCGTGATTGCCAAAATTTTGGATAGTTGCGACAGAGGGGTTATTTTGCGCTTCTCTATTTTTACACCTGTTACCGTATTGTATTCGAGGACAGAAATCCTCCTATCCTGATGATATAATCGTAAAATAGTATATTATATTGTTCATATTAATTATAATGTATTTTATAATTTGATTGCGTTATATGTGCATGTCATATCGATTTCAGCGCAAACTTGTCCTGTGCTGTATTACGTAACGTACGTATTTTCATAAGTATTGTCTACACTACTACATAGCTTTCAAAAAGAAAAGCAGATGCGTTACTCTAACCTACTTTATAAAGTTCTAGCTTCATTAACATTAATTAAATGATGACTATACACTATGAAAGTACAACAAAGTTCTTAGGTTGCTAAATAATGTATAAACTCTCGTTGTACTTTAAAAATAATAAACACAAACTTGAAGAGAGAGAGATAGAGAGATGAGATGAGATGATAAAGAAAGATTAAGTTAAAATACTACCTTGACAACATAACTTTTGCTTCGAAATGAAAGGTAATAAGAATAGAAACTTCGATAATTGATATTATATGGTATACTGTGTACGCACGTAATTTTATTTATTCTTTGCTACATGATTTATTGTGAACTTATTGAAGTTGTGGAACCTGCCTTGCGGAATACTATTGATTGACTTATAACTCAATGTTTTAATATTTTTTATTATTATTATTTTTTTTGTACCTGCTGGGATTTTATATAATATAACTTTATAGGATAGGGATAACTTTTCTCATAGATTTAATCCTCATTTCATTTTTTATTTTGTATTTGTATTGCAACATGCACATCGCTCTAATCGATAAGAAAGACTAAAAATATGAAACTACAGCTTACGAACTCCTTGTCATCATAAAGAAATACTTTGTGAAAGTTTTATTGCGTGAGTTTATTTTTTCTTCTTATCATTGCTAACTCTGATATAGAAAACTAATAATAAGATTTTATTACGTTCCATGTCTATAGTAGAACAAGTCAAAATACAACATTCATACAAAACAAAAATCACAATACAGTACAGTGAATCATATATCAATATTATATTATATACCTAATGATGTGAAATATCAATTATATTTAACATTATTGAAGGGGTAGTTTACAAGCGACTTTATAGTGATCAACTAATCATCGTGTTATTAATCCTCCCGAAAACGCGATCTTAACATTTTAATTAATAACGCGCTGAGAGCAAAAGCCGTTTAGCGACCACGAACCTACGTCACAGCTACAACTTGCTCTCACGCTAGTTTGACGCAAGTGTGACTCTCACTACTTGACGTAATATTTTATGTACTGTATATAAAATGTTTTTCCGGCTACAGATCTGTAGTAAAATAATTTATGTAAAGATAAGAGTAACTCCAGCTCACGCCAAGCTAGCGTGAGAGCAAGCTGTATAGCTGTGACGTAAATTCGGGGTCGCTAAACGGTTTTGCTCTCACGTCAGCACGTTAATAATATAAAAATTTCAGATCATGTTTTCGGGAGGTTTAATAGCACGATGATAACTATTAAAAAAACAACTTTGCTTTAAGTGCTATATAGTCAGCCACACGGTAAAACGTATATTTTGAAGTAGGTATTTCTGTACTGCTTTTTTAAATAGCAAATAGGACGCGCATTGTTTTATATCAATTGGAATAAGTGCATTTGTATACTAGATGAATACGATATTCTGAGCACTTTTTAAGGATTAACCTCAGACCTAGCAAAAGCAAAATATCTCAAAATTGGTTCGACAACTTTTTTTAAAAACTTTAAGGGGGTTAAAAAATGTCATCATCTACGAGCTCCAGTTAACATTGTGACAATATTTAGTCAATATTTGTGACTCGAGATAATTAGGATTGAAATTTGCATATGATTAGCATTGTGTTTTTGTTTTTTCAATTTAAAAATATTTTGGTTCGACAACTTTTTTTGAAACTTTCTGACGTTATAGATATGTCCAAGCTCTATCGATTACTTTTTGTTTTATATTTTAAAATTATTTCTGGTTCGAGAAAATTAAGCGTTAGTTTGCCCATTTGAATAACATTGATTTTGAATTTCGCGGCAAAATAAAATTGATTAAAAATTAATTGTGAGAAATGTATGGCAATTATGAAGAAATTATACTTGAACTTCTATTTTGTAAAGATGAGATCTATCCAAAAATAATTTTTAAAATATTTTACGATAAGTTTTTGAAAAAAGGGGGCGGTTCTGCGGTCTGAGGTTCATCGTTAAACAAAGGGTGGTAGTTTGAATGCTTGCACCTCTAAAATTCAAAAGATAACCCCTCATGACTTTTATGATATCATTTGATATGCGATGTTAACAGAGCTATAGTTACGAAAAATATTTTAAGATTTTAATGTGACCATCATAAGGGAAATATAAAAACTATTGAAATTATCATGCAGCCTCGTCGGAGTAAAATTCATAGTTCAAAATTTCGGTTGGAATTGTAGTATTTTAAAATGTGTGTGTGTGTGTGTATATATTATATACATAATATATTATATGAAATTGAAGTATTCATTGTTTGTTTCGTCTAAAATTTTGCCGAAAAATTGCTTCATCTTCACCATAATAACTTAATTCCTCACTAATAGAAACCGGATTTTGAGGTAAAAATGGCGACTGCGCCTACAACAATAGTAAGTTATTTACCTGCATCACAACCTACTGTGAGTTTACATAAATGTTATTTCTAAACGTCTAGCAGTGAAGTACCAATTTTTTAAAAACACACATTAGATTGTGAAGCAAAAAGCATAGTTAGCTAATAAAAACTTGCAGGCGTAATTGTAATTTTCACCAAAAAATCCGGTCTCTACCTCGTCTACTCGTAAACATTACAAACATTGAGAATTTCATTTCTTATGACTTGGAGACGACCGGT
This sequence comes from Ecdyonurus torrentis, assembly GCA_949318235.1. Taxonomy (NCBI): domain Eukaryota; kingdom Metazoa; phylum Arthropoda; class Insecta; order Ephemeroptera; family Heptageniidae; genus Ecdyonurus; species Ecdyonurus torrentis. Next base: position 45,302,029 of record OX439127.1, read on the forward strand.
AAATAATAAATCAACAGGCAACGGCGAACATTCGATGTTTCATTTTCCACTTTCGGTTACAAAAATACTCTTTAGTAGTGTCTTTGCAGTAACTTCCTTTTCGTATATTTTATGAACTTAATTTTTAATAACAAACAATTTTACGTGATCGTTACCTATGATTTAAAGCAATTTTAAGTCTCAAATTTTCTGTATATCATCGCACTTTAGTGGTTCTATTTTTATTTCAACCAATATATCGCTTTTACCATAGCTGGTTAAATTTACGAACAAAATTGACTTATTTATTTTAGCGTAAAAACAATATCATTTTTTTTTTTTTTTTTTGTCAAAATTTTGAAGTGTGAAAATGTGAGTAGGGGGGAGGATAGAAAACAAATAAAATAATAAGGGCCGGATGCGTTCAACAATAATTTAAAATTTTATATATTTGTATGGTTTGAGAGAGGAAAAAAAATGTGGGATAGGAAGACCATGACTGGATACATTGTTGGTACAGTACATGTATATATAATAATATGTAATGTACGTACTGTATACTGCTCTAAAATCCTGGGATACTTTTTACTGCATTCCATATACCTTTTTATTTTTATCTGACGTGCGGTGAACAAAATACAATTTCAGTGTGTGCGTTTTAATAACTGACACATATTAAATTAGAGGTACGTTAAAATTACGAAAGTCTTATTTGTATACGTTTTAAGTATATGCATATTACTAGGGAATGCATAATTCGTATTTAATTTCATATAGTTAAAGCCACTATAGCTTAATAAGGTTCAATGTATGTACTGTACGTACTTGAGTGCTTGAAAGACAACTGCACAATTAATCGTAGCGTCTGCTTGGCATGATGATTGATTGATTGGCATGTATTTGACATTGACACTATATGCATTTGCAGCTTGAGGAATGCACCCAGCAGATGATCATCTTATAACGACGTCATATTTTTTGCCTATATTTAGTTTCTTGCCTGTTTTGTTACATTAAATCATAAGCAAAACTAAGACACTTTAAATCAATGTAAAGGTCTGTTCACAATGACGCGTAAATTGACATAACTCTTACGTGAAGATACAACAATCAATGTTACTTGAATTCTGACGTGGAATTTATGTGAATTACTCGTCATTGTGAACTGCCCATAATACTGTTGCTTATTAAAATAACACTATGCATTATATTTGTAAAATAAGTTGTGTACCAGTGTCTGATAGTTTAATTTCTCGATGTAAATATTAATTGATGTTGTGGAAGGATTCGTGTCTAAAATTCATTACATAAAGTCTTGTTATCATTATTATATATATATATATATATATATATATATATATATATATATATATATATATATATATATATATATATATATATATATAATACCTTGTATATTACCCTGTGTCACTATTGAGCACAATCTTTTGCTTTTGAGATTTTCAATTCGCAGCTTAAACGTAATATTAAAAATGGCTTTATTTAATCAATAATAATACAACAAGCTTTTTTTTTTTTTTTATTATCATTATTATTATTTTTTTTTTTGTATGCAATAATACGTGTAACGTGTGAAGTATAATTTTAAAAAATCCGGGTTTTGTTTTCAGATTGCGATTTATTAGCAAAGTGCCGTCATGTTGAGATTGCTGGAGTAACCGATTGGTATCGGCCGCATCCACGAGTGTTTGGTGCAGCGACAAGTTTGTACGAACGACACCCTGTAACACGGGAGAATGCTGGTAACCCAATAGCAGATGCATTTGCTGTGGTAGCAAGAGAAAATAGTGCAGTTCTTGCCTTAGCTGATGGCGTCAACTGGGGGGAAAAAGCGAGTTTAGCAGCTCGAGCCGCTGTACATGGTTCAATCGACTACCTTAATAAGGTCATCTTTGGTACAGGCAACAAAGCACCACCCACACCCAGGCCGACAAACACAGCTGTAAGTCTCCCCAAAGTATATTCGATAATAAAATTTGGGTTAATAACCACTGCAGGGTTTCTTAATCACGCGTGTAACCTCGCACGCTAATTGGATGTATCATAAATGCGATGTTTTTCGTGCTGTCAATTTTGCTAATGTAATTCCACAATTAAATAAAATGCTTGAGTGATTAAAGAACCTTGATGAATCAAGACAATTTAGGAAAAGCGTGCGTGTAAACTGTGGGCAGCAATTTAAAAGATATACACCGTGGAAATAATAAACTACGTAATTTATGCTACATTTATGTCATTAAAGCATAAATTGTGCTAAATTAGAACAGAAAAGATTAATAGATTCTTATGCTATATACAACATAATATATAATATTTATGTTATTGTAACAAAGTTATTAAGCATTATAGCATAAATTATGTTGTAATGAATGAATTGTCCTGAAAATGAGCTAGAATAATTATTACGTAATTATTATTGCCCGTGTATTCAATTCAATTACATAATATATTGAACCTTAAACAAAAAAGTTGCATACTATCCTAACAAACCTGAAAATCAATGTTGATTTGGCCGGAGTCATTGATTTTTAATTAATTTTCCATTCACAAAATGACACTGGCGGTCACTGACGTCACAGCTTGCGCGTGGACCAGGCAAGCTGTGACGTCAGTGACCGCCAGCAGTATTTTGTGAATGGAAAATGAATTAGAAATCAACGACTTCGGCCAAATCAACTTTGATTTTCAGGTTTGTTAGGATATTACACAACTTTTTTGTTCAAGGTGTTCTACGCCTTTAAGTTTGCATATAATATAATTTTATGTATGTATACATAGAAATGTCATACCTCTGTGTGTAGTGCACGATGATCATGGTAATATATTTTGAAAATATAACTGGATTAATTTAATTGTTTGGTTGGCAATAGAAAATGTAAGAAATGGTATTTAATGTTATTGTTGCAGGATGTTTTTGTTGCTCTGCTACGCTCCTTTCACATGGCGCACAGTCTCATCTTACAAGAAGGTGGCATGTTGACAACATTGACAGTAGCTGTAGTGTTACCCCTACAGGAGGATGACCAGTACATTGTGTGCGTCTGTAATGTAGGAGATTCACTTGCTTATGTCTACAGCCCTCATATTGGTGTGAGGGAAATCACTCAAGGTGAGTCATAGCGTAACTTAGTGGTAATTCCATTGTTACTTTTAAGAAGGAATCTCCAAGTCATTGAAACTATTTTAAAATGTTAATTTAATAGTGATTGTGATTATAAACATTTATTGTGGAGAAGGGATCATTTAATTTAGTTTGGGTACAAGATATCATATTAATATTTCATACAAAATTGTGTTGGTGTATCCATGTGTGGTATTTTGTATGCAGATAGGCCAAAACAAACATCTGCAACATTTTTAATTCTCGCCAGATTGGTAATCCGTAACATACATTCACGGGGTGCTTAAGTAAAGGTACTAAAACTGGAATAGAAGGAAATATAGCAATCACATGATCAGGGACGGATCCAGGAATTTGGTTTGGAGGGGGGGGGGGGGGAAGCCACAGGAAAGTACCCATGAAGGACCGTAGATTTTCTTCATTTTAGACCTCTGCCACCCGGTATTTATGTGGTCACGGCACATTTAGTTTTCAAAACAAGACACTAGTAGGGAGTAAAAAACTGCTGAAGATCATGAGGGGGTCTCATTACGCGTGGCAAACTATATTTTTTGTGTATCTATAGAATCGAAGGAAGTGATGGGTCATTTTTGTAGTAGTAAGCTTTGAATTTAGCCCTTGCGCGCTCGGGAAGCTTATGCTGCAAAGACTGGACGCTGAAAGCGTCACACCACCCCCACATCTGGAATGCATTTATCGTGTCTTCTCTCGATGCACTCTCCATCTCTTTAAAAGCCACAAGCAGCTTATATTTAGGGGAGGCATCGGATTTTATTTTTCTATGCAAAAATTAGTTTGACAAATCAATTAATTGTGCAGTTAGTTTTTAGTTTACACTGCTCAGACAAAGATGACAAATGTATTATATATTTGCCAAAATCACACGGTGAGTCAAAAGTAGTTAGACACACATAGAGCATAGATATTGTCATTCAAAGTGCAAGTACTTTAATTTTAGATAGAAAGCCGCCACATTTTTTACCATATTTAAACAAATAATGCATATCTAAACCAGGCGAAATTGAAGCAAATAAATTTTTGCGATTTTTTTTTTATTGAAATATATTGAATTACAATACTTGTCCAGTAGCTATGGTGAAAGAAAATGTTATTTCCTGATAGGGACCGGATCTCCAGTTTGTTCAGTTTTTGAAATATGCATGCTAGGTCACATCTGAGTTCAGATGTTCACGAATCATGAAGTTTTATTGCCAAATATGCAAAAAAGTTTGGACTGAAAAAAACTGATTTTGAAATTTGTAAACTGGGTCAGTTATTTTAAGTTTTTCTCAGTTTTTCCCAGTTTTTCTCAGTTTTTGGAAACTGAAAATGGACTTTTACCGCACAAAAACTTAAAACGACGTGTTTTAACAAAAAAAAAAAAAAAAAGTTTTTTTTTTGTTTTTTGTTTTGGAAATATATAATTTCAATGCATATCTCAAAACTATCTGACGTCAAATGAACACCATTAAAAAATGGTTAAAAATAATTTCAAAAAGACAAAGAACAGCTCTCATTGATACTCGCTGGTAGTGTATCGGATAATAATTAAACGTATTTTTTTTTCATAAAAATTATAAATTTTATCCTTCTTTGTTGATAAATTTTCGTTTTTAAGTTAAAAATTATCAAAACTGAATTTCGCTGTTTTTGTACAATTGAACTGAAAGTGAACTGATTTTGCCGTTTTTGCAAACTGATTATGCAAAAAAACTGGACTGAATTCAGCACTGAAAATGCACATTTTCAAAACTGGAAATCCGGTCCCTATGATGACCCTTTTAATTTTTTATGTATAATATATACATATATATATATATATATATATATGACACTAGCAGTGATAAAGTTGTGACTTTAGTTATAAATATATATAGGTTTAAACACTTCCGTTTCTGTGTTGCACCTTTACATAAGCACCCATGGTATTGGTAAACTAACCTATCTCAATCTCGCGACCCAGTACTCCTTTAAGAGCAAACTTGCCTGTAATTAAAAATTTTGCATGGTGCATTTTTCCCCATAGTTATTACAAATCTGGGTTCTTCTTTCTCCAAAGTACCACTGCAGAAAATCAGTTTCTGTTGACAATAACTTTTTTGATCAGCTAAGAGCTAACAAAAATCTGCCCCAAGTTATTAAAAAAAAAAAAAAAATTGAAATATATTCCAACATACCTAAAAATCAACTCTGAAGTCATTGATTTCTAAGTTATGATGTCACAGCTTGCTTGTTTTAGACCTGCAAGCTAGTGACGTCTTGAAACCGCATCCATCATTTTGTGAATGAAAAATAAATTATAAATCAATGACTCAGGCCAAATCAACATTGATTCATTACTTTTCAGGTACGTTAGGCTATTAGCTGTCATAATGCATTTTCTTTTCAATGTGATCTATGGTTTCACTAATTAAATTAAATTTTTATAGTGTGATGACAATACACAATAAAAGGATAAAGGAAACCAGCAATTGTCTTACCGTAGTGAATAGAGTCCATAGGTCAGTAAAAATCTTGCTAGCACAGAGATGAAAAATTTAAACGCATTGGATTGCTTTTGGCATTAAACTCCAGAGAAAATGGAATGTGTGTGTGTGTGTGTGTGTGTGTGTGTGTGTGTGTGTGTGTGTGTGTGTGTGTGTGTGTGCGCCTTCTTCAGTTGATTGTTGAGTTAAGTTTAAGTTGGCAATGGATTTGAATCCAGGCAGCCAAAATCTTGCATTGGTATTACCACACTATTGTACTATATGCACACTTTATTGTGCACTGTATAGCCTACAAGTTTATATATATATATATATATATATATATATATATATATATATATATATATATATATATATATCGTCAGTGGGATATAGAAACCTCGGATTAGGAATTTGAGTGTTTCTGAAGTTTGAATCGTCATAATTCAAAAATAATAAGTTACAAAAAATTGAAATTATTTTTGTCGTGCGGCTTATATTTCTGACAATACATTTTATTAATGTCATATTTTTATTTCAAATAGTTCGCTCACAATTCATCAATTAGTAAACTAAAACACTCTGTTATTGCACTCTGTTCAAAAAAGTGAAATTAAAATTATTATTCCCTTGCAACAGTCAGCAATAAAAATTTCAAATTAATATCATAGAGTCAAGAAATGTTGCTTATTCATAATGTACAGTTGAAATTTTTTTGCAAGCAACCCCTTTGCCAAAATTTGCAAAAAACCGATATCGCGTTCTTTTAATGTTTTGAAGCCCAAAATTATTTTAGGGGTGCAATTTTGAATATCTTAAAAGATTTCACTGCAATATACAAATTTATTTTGCAATTAACTAAAATTTATGAATTAATTAACTTATGGCCCCTGTATTTACGCAAAAAGCAGTACATAAAATGCCTGATGACCGCAACCAGCAGTACATTAAATTTTTAAAAATTCATTTAATATAATAGAAATAAGATATTTACGTTATTAGCAAATGTACATTTAAGATATTCAAAATTGCACCCCTAAAATAATTTTGAGCTTCAAAACATTAAAAGAACGCGAGATCCGTTTTTTGCAAATTTTGGCAAAGGGGTTGCTTGCAAAAAAAAATCAACTGTACATTAAGAATAAGCAACATTTCTTGACTCTATGATGTTAATTTGAAATTTTTATTGCTGACTGTTGCAAGGGAATAATAATTTTAATTTAACTTTTTTGAACAGAGTGCAAAAACAGGGTGTTTTAGTTTACTAATTGATGAATTGTGAGCGAACTATTTGAAATAAAAATGTGACCTTAATAAAATGTATTGTCAGAAATATAAGCCGCACGACAAAAATAATTTCAATTTTTTGTAACTTTTTATTTTTGAATTATGACGATTAAAACTTCAGAAACACTCAAATTCCTAATCCGAGGTTTCTATATCCCACTGACGATATATCTTTTTTCTTTCACTTTGCTTTCTTATCTGTTTTGTTCCTGCACAGCACAGGTAGTGCTAAAATAATTGGCTTGTATTAATTTATTATCTATGAATAACTTAACTTTTATCATGCATTACTACTTATTGATACTGTTTGTAACCTGCATTATTATTGATGTTAGTATCACATTTTAATGTTGGCTTTTACATTACAAAATATGTGATTGCATCCGAGATATTACTATTGTTACTTGCTAAGAGGTTTGGTCGAATGAATGGAGGTGTACAGTTTTCAGTCCTCACAGACCCAGTCCCAGTCCAGTTTCTTCGGTCCATATAGATTCTGTAAGACTCAGAAAGAAACTGACTGTGAGTCTGAGTTCTCGTCTTCTCGTGTAGTTTAGTGCCGACAGCTATCCATTTTTTTTCTGTGCTATATAGCAAGATTTTCACCGACATATGGGACTCTCTTTACTATGGTAATATCCTTGCTGGTTTCCTCTATTCTTTTCTTTTATATTATCAACCTAACCGTGATGGTTTATATTCCATAATTTTGCAATTAATATATTAGAAATAAAATAATAATGCTCAATGCATGAAAAACAAGTGAAACAATTTAAGATTGTGCATCATTTACCTAATACAATACATATACAGTATAATACCATATCAATTTTCTTCATACACAAATGGGTGGAAAAACTAAATAAGGATATTTTTGTTGACCTTTAGCAGTTCATAGTAACATAATATGATAATACAATTTATATTCTTGAAATTATATAGGCTAATATAAAAAAAAAATTGTATTACAATAACCTCTCAATTTTGTGAAGTTTAATTCTGTAAATAGCTCTATTTTGTGAAATGCTCAGTTGAGTCAGCAGCACACTTCAATATAAGCATGGCAATGTTAAAGCTCTTGATTTTGTGAAATTCAGTTTTGTGAGATGTCTATTGTCTGGGTCCCTTGCGATTTCACAAAATCGAGAGTTTACTGTAGTAGATTAAATTATCGTCTTTATTCAAAAACCAGATACATTTTTGAAAGGGTGAGGTTTACGGCTGACTGCATATCTGGCCCACTCTTACACCTAACCCCCAAAATAGTACATACAAATATTAATATGCAGTATGACAAAATAGGTTATAGGGATAGTACACGTTTTTTTTTTTAATTTTTAATAGCTAAAAGATATGCCCTATTCATGAACCCTTTTGCCAGGTTCATCTCCCTGTGCTAATTAGGGCATGAGCTAATTGGATTGAGTCAGTCTGGGGCCGTGCCAGTTGGGCAGCCATTTTTAAAAAAACTCCACCCTGCTTGCTGATGGTGATATATTTTTTTCAGAGCTGTTCTTACCTTTGTATAGAGGTGAGAGAACAATTAAAGAGGGCTGTATAAATATGCAAGGGATTAACTTTTACTACCTGCATAACCCAACCATATTATGCATGATTGAATAATGATAACTCTAACTATGTATCAAAGTGACCCCAGGTTATCACAGTTGATATTGCTATTAAAAATTATGCAAATTACTTTTTTGATCAAAGTTGTAGCATGTTTCTAACCCTATACTGATTTTTTTAATCCAGCTTTTTTGATAACATGATTTAAGGGTTGATAACCTGATCAAAAAAGTAAATTGCATAATTTTTAATAACAATATCAACTGTGATAACCTGGAGTCACTTTGATACATATTTAGAGTTATCATTATTCAATCATGCATAATATGATTGGGTCATGCAGGTAGTAAAAGTTAATCCCTTGCATATTTATACAGCCCACCTTGTTCTCTCACCTCTATACAAAGGTAAGTACAGCTCTGACCAAAAGTTTGAGAACGATTTTTCTAAGCAACCCACAACCACACTATGTTATCTTTATGGGAAAACGCTGCCGCCGCCGCTGCCCCGTTCTTAAACTTTTGGCAAGAGCTGTATATCTTTGAAAAATATATATCACCATCAGCAAGCAGAGTGAAGTTTTTTTAAAAATGGCTGCCCGACTGGCACGGCATATCTTTTAACTATTGAAGAAAAAAAAAAAAAAAAAAAAAAAAACGTGTACTATCTCTTTAAGTATGCAAATAATTAAATTTAAACTTTGGCCACATGGTTTATTAACCCCTATGCCATAGCCCCAATCCAAGGGGTAGTTAACAATGAATCAACCCCTTTCATTATTATTATTTATTTTTTTCAGGTTCACATGACATTCATTCAATGCGGGATATGCGGGATGCTCTTGGAGCACTTGGCCCTGTAGATGGACATAACCCAGAGTTAAACAACCTAACATGCTCCATGACACAAGTACAAACAGGAGATATAATTTTTCTTACCAGTGATGGCATATCAGACAACTTTGATCCTGTAGTTGGCAAGTTTGCAGTGCCCAAGAAAAACTCTATGACATCTCCTTTGCCAAGTGGCAGTAGAAAGCCAAGAAGTGGAGTGCCATCGTCTGCATCTGCTGGCAGTGTATTAGATGGTACATCATCAGACGATCTTTCAGCAGTGTTAAGAAGATCACTACCACTTGTAGAAGCACACCAAAGGCATGAGTTAACTCTGATGCGAATGGAGGACCTATTAGCTCATGGAGTATCAGGTCGAGAACTGCCATGCCGTACTGCAGAAGAATTATGTCTGCAGTTAGTGGATTTTGCTAGCAAGCTTACTGTAGCTAAAAGAAGAATTTTAGAGGATCCAGAACTGTATATTGCAGACTCAGATGGCCTTGAACTGAGCAGGTCTGAGCAACGATGTCGTAGAAGAAAGGTTTGCGAAAGGTTAGCTATGGTACCAGGCAAATTAGATCATGCCTCTGTGGTAGCTTATACAGTAGGTGAATATTCAGAATATCAGCCACCAACTAGGCTTTTAGAGACAGGTTTGTGATAAAATACCCAATATACTGTAAAAACATTTACAAATTTTAGCCATACTTTCCATTTTGCTTTCTATACCCCTCCCTCCTCTTATAAAGCAAAATCAAAATAAATGAAACACCAAATGCAATTTAAAAGTTATAATTAAATAATAACAATAAGATAAAATATGTTTAAAACTCATGGCTGGCAAAAAAAAAAAAAAAAAAAAAAAAAAAAATCAAATCAACTCAAATCAAATCAATACTTTAGTAAGTCAAATTAATAATGCTCTATTGCAAGTTTCAAAAACATTAAGCCATATATTATAGTATTTTAATCTAACATAAAAACTCCTAAAATAAAAAATAACATTAATAATTACAAAAGATCGAATGAAATTATATATACATTATTTCTACTAGTAAAGCTTGGCTTCAGTAAGGTGTAATTAAATGTGACAGTAAATTTTAGACTTTGTATATCTCTTTTAACAAATTTATGCACAATATATGATATGTGTTGCATCAAGTTAGTAAATGCATCTCTAAATTAATTCATAACAATAAAAAGATTTTAAGTAAATAATAATAACTATACATATATATAAAGAAAGGACATGCATATTTATACATAATATATTATATATAAATATTTTTGACAGTTTTTAACGGAGTGATATAATTTTTGTTCTCTCTCCCTTGACAATTTTAAATGTATCCTTCATTAAGTTTCAATTCTAATTTAAAACCTAATTATTCATATAAAATGAAATTATAATTACTGCTGTGCAATATATGTGTTGTAACGTAACAGGCAACTTTTGTGACTTTTTGAGGCTTAAGACAATGTAGTTTCGCAAAATTTTGTTATGCTCTAACTGACAAACTATTTTTAATGGCACTTTATCAAATGGTGCCCTTTTAATCTAATTTTTTTAATTTGGTTGACAAATGAAAACATAACATATTAATTATGCAATGTCTGGTAAAGCAGCCAGGGGAAATTGAGCACAAAGGAGATTGTAGTAGATCAAGCAATAAGGAGACAGACAGCTTAAGTCATAGTATGTAAATGATAATATACTTAATTGGGGGGAGGGGGAGGGGGAATAATGCTATAATTTGATATGTACACTCCTGGACTTTATAAAGTTAACATCAAAGACTATACCTCTTTCTAAAGATTTCATTCATGATTTTCAGAGAATCTGGCAACACTGCCCTTACCAGACAATGTATTTTCTACTCTTTTCTTTAGAAAGCGGCATTGTTTTTTATGTTAAATATATGATATCTGCAAGTGTACATTTGACCTTGAAAAATGTTTTTTGCTGCTAATGATCTGGAATTGAAAAATCTAAAAGTAGGTGTCAACCCAACGATATACAGCCTCTATATATATATATGAGAGGCTATTTCCACTTTTTACAACGGCGGCACCCGCGACGAAAAATTTTCGCCGATCGAATTGAAATTTATACACGAAGTACATACTAATGAAACATGTTTCGTCATAAAATATTTCTTAAAAATTTTATTTGGTTCGCGAGATACACGTATTTGAAAATGGCGGCCCATGCGCGATATGGGCATTTAGAGTCAACTTCTGGGCTCTGCATCTTTTCGTATAATAGAGATATTTTAAAAATTCTTTTTCGAGGGAGTAGACCAACATGTTAACTTATAATTTATTTGTGCACCAAAATTTCAAAACAACCCAAAGTATTTTTTAATAATTTAACAAAAATGCCGAGATTCTTCAAAATTGCCTATTTTCTACGACCCGGCAAAAATACTCAAAAAATTTTTTAATGATATTTAACGCACTTTTTAGTTCAATAGTATCCTTATTAATAATTTTTTATAGAAAAAGTAATTTTTGAAAATTTACATAAAGTACAATACTCGACAAAACAACCGACATTTTGTCAAATTGATGATATTTGACCTCAAATATGGCCGTGTTACCCATTGTTTTCGGAAAATCAAAGTTGATGAAAAAAAAGCTTACATCTTACTCTACACAAGCAAAAAATAAAAAATGTGCTTATGAAGTTGCATCTACGTTTTGTAGCTATCTTCGTAACTTGCTTTTCGCGCGCTATACGTGATGTCAGCGGCTGCATATAAACATGCCCGCTAACAGTAAAACGACCAAAAATGTTGTTAAAATATTATATCTTTATAGTTTTGTTGACTTGAGTCAATTTTTTTATTGTTTCTGTAAAAAAAAAAATAATAATAATTGTTGAGTTATGCTTAATTTTTGAGGATTCCTCTTCCCGCTAACTTAATCCAGGGTAAGGGCAACTTCTAAACCTGCAATAGAATAGACATGGAGACCCCACCATTAAAAATTCTTAAAAATAGGTCATAAGTCAGTTTGTACTAATTATAATATAATTATATATAAAGATCATAACAAAATATAATTATTATTTTCATTTTTTTTGTAAAGTAATCTATAAATAATACAGATAGTAACATGCCTTTTTTTTTCCAGAAAACATCAGAATTTATTTGTTTTATTGTTTATTTGATTTATTTCCTTTTTTACAGTTTTACAGTAGAATACTTTAGCAATTACAGATGAAACCGCAGCAGGTTCAGGAAAATCTTATAATCTTCTATTTCTAAGTATTGCAAAACGATTGTTTTCAGCCATTTGCAGTTTTTTCTTCTTTTTTTTACATTTTTTTTATATATAAATTAAATACATGAATGTATTATAATTTTTTCACCTCGGTGCATTAATTTTCATCTTAAAATATTATAATAATAAACATTGTTTAGCAATGCTTAGAAATAGAAGATTATAAAATTTTCCTGAACCTTTTCGCGGTTCCGCCTGTAATTGGCGAGAGTATTCTATACTGGTAAATTGTTATAAAACAGGAATAATAATAAAAATAAAATTAATAAACAATAAAACAAATAAATTCTGATGTTTTCTGAAAAAAAAAGTCATGTTACTATCTGTATTATTTATAGATTACTTTACAAAAAAAATGGAAATAATAATTATATTTTGTTATAATCTTTATATATATATTATAATTAGTACAAACTGACTTATGACCTATTTTTAAGAATTTTTAATGGTGGGGTCTCCATGTCTATTCTATTGCAGGTTTAGAAGTTGCCCTTACCCTGGATTAAGTTAGCGGGAAGAGGAATCCTCAAAAATTAAGCATAACTCAACAAATTTTTTTTTTTTTTTTTACAGAAACAATAAAAAAATTGACTCAAGTCAACAAAACTATAAAGATATAATATTTTAACAACATTTTTGGTCGTTTTACTGTTAGCGGGCATGTTTATATGCAGCCGCTGACATCACGTATAGCGCGCGAAAAGCAAGTTACGAAGATAGCTACAAAACGTAGATGCAACTTCATAAGCACATTTTTTATTTTTTGCTTGTGTAGAGTAAGATGTAAGCTTTTTTTTCATCAACTTTGATTTTCCGAAAACAATGGGTAACACGGCCATATTTGAGGTCAAATATCATCCATTTGACAAAATGTCGGTTGTTTTGTCGAGTATTGTACTTTATGTAAATTTTCAAAAATTACTTTTTCTATAAAAAAGTATAAATAAGGATACTATTGAACTAAAAAGTGCGTTAAATATCATTAAAAAATTTTTTGAGTATTTTTGCCGGGTTGTAGAAAATAGGCAATTTTGAAGAATCTCGGCATTTTTGTTAAATTATTAAAAAATACTTTGGGTTGTTTTGAAATTTTGGTGCACAAATAAATTATAAGTTAACATGTTGGTCTACTACCTCGAAAAAGAATTTTTTAAATATCTCTTTTATACGAAAAGATGCAGAGCCCAGAAGTTGACTCTAAATGCCCATATCGCGCATGGGCCGCCATTTTCAAATACGTGTATCTCGCGAACCAAATAAAATTTTTAAGAAATATTTTATGACGAAACATGTTTCATTAGTATGTACTTCGTGTATAAATTTCAATTCGATCGGCGAAAATTTTTCGTCGCGGGTGCCGCCGTTGTAAAAAGTGGAAATAGCCTCTCATATATCTTCTCGTGTCAAGATGAAGCTACTACACTTTACAAATTTTCAATGAATGAACGATCTACACTTTACAAAGTTGCGGCTACCTGAAGCTTCTGCTATATGAAACAGGTAGGTGAAGCTCCAGGTAGCCGCAAATTTGTAAAGTGTAGGTCGTTCATTCTTCGGAAATTTGTAAAGTGTAGTAGCTTCATCTTGACGCGAGAAGATCGATATATATATATATATATATATATATATATATATATATATATATATATATATATATATATATATATATATATATATATATATATATATATATATATATATATATATATATATATAGGCCTATATATGTATCCTATACTAAATATTCTTAAAATAACACATATGTAACACACACAAACTGTAATTATTTGTCATGAGTGAATGTTGTGGCATGTTGCTACGCTTTCCCCTTTGTGTTGACTTGCTGTTGTTTGTGTATTAACTTTATGGTGTTTCAAAACTTAGTAGCATTGGCTTGCAATAACTAATAGTGTAAAGATAACCTATGTAATCCAAAGAGGATTCCTGCTCAAAAGTATTGGTCAACTGGAGATGTGTGATGCAGGTCAAAATTACATTGATCGAATGGGCAACAAAATACAACTTCCAGGATAAATAAATCTAAAGGTAGAGAAGTGGTTAAAATATCGCGTTTTTATTGTGACAGCAATAGTAAACTAGCTCTCTGATTTGCTAGTGGGAACCCACTAGCCAATCGCTGTCACAATAAATATGTGATATTTTTACCACTGTCTCTACCTTAAAAAGCAACAAAAAATTGAATAAATATATTCTCTTTGGTATACCTAAGCCATCTACTTAACTTAGTAACCAATGCAAGCCAGCTGCTAGTGTGCAGTTTTGAGGACATGTTCAGTTGGCATATTTCTTGAATGCACATTGTTTCTATTACAGTACAAAAATAATAATAATAAATTTATCAAAGATAAAATAATAATAGGGGGGGGGGACCAAGTAAATATTAATTTGAGTTAAAACATTCTGATTGTGCTTATAGTTATATGCAGTCGAGCCCATTTTTTAATGTATTTTAAACTTTTTAATACTCTTACTTGACCTGTAAAATGTTTATTGTTTATTTCTTTTTATGTATTGTTCCAATAACACAAAATATTCCATTCCTTTATATAATTACGCACTCACAAAGAAATCATGCTTAATTATTATTATATATTTTTAAATGGAAGATTTTCATTTTGTTTAATCATACATTTTTATGCAAAAATACTTTATTATAGGTTATATATATATTATATATAGGTATATTATAATATTATATATATATATATATATATATATATATATATATATATACCTATATATATACCTATATATATATATAATATATATTGTGCCATGCAGGCATGAAGCTACTAAAATTATAAATATTCTTATGATAAATTACAAGGAGCTGAGCTCATGTAACACAATTTTAAATGTAAACATATTTTCTGATGGCTGAACAGAGAGGACTTTAATGTCAAAAATCATTTTAAAATTAAATTCCAAGTGAATACTAAATTCGTATGCCACAATCGTCACATACATTCTACTAAATCTTGTAATCATACCTATCCTTACTAACTAATAGCTGCAATTAATTACATTGAAATTTTATTGGAAGTATTACGACTTGAATAAATATTTATATATCTGTAGTAAACTAAATAGTTCCTTTTGATCACATGTATACATATTATGTGTAAAGCAATACAAATTAACATATATCAAGGGTGCTCCACTATAATGTCCCAAGTCTATTTTATAAATAAATGTTATTTTTTTCCCAATGATAAAAAAAACTTATTTTACACATTTTTTCATTAAGTATTTTAAAAAAGCAAGCAGCAGTGAACAAAAATCAACATTATATGTACCTGACTCATTCTCTATTACTCAACATTAATTTAAAAGTGTTCTGTTAAGTGTTTTGAAATAAAATTGAAGCAAGGTAATCCAGTGGACCTAAATAATTAACTGAATAAGTTAGGTCCCACCTCTTACACTTTTTTTTTTTTTTTTTTTTTTTTTTTTAAGGAAAATCTACACCCATGGCACCTTGAGCAATCTCTCAAACCAAAGTCCCCTCCACCTATACTAGGTCTGAGACAAGCTCCGTGTCAGCTGTGAAACAAATGAGTGAGCAAACTGCTCAACTCAAATTAGTGGGTTATCAAATGTGCACTTCCAAGGGTTTTAAAGATAGAAATTAACAAATTCCAGTAAATCTTTTTTTCTCCTCCAAATATTTAATTGATAATCTCCATCCTAAATACAGTTTTTCAAATGTTTGATTGCTAGAAAGAGAAGAAAATTGAGGCTTTACTTCAAAGACGAGAAGAAAAGTCAGAGAAAGTGACTACGTTATTTTATAAATTTTCTTCTAGCAAAAAGAAATATCAATAGATACAGTATTGGATATTTTATTTTAGATTGATTGTTTGATTTGATATTTCTATACGTAAAGATAATTTCATCAAATGAGTCCATATAAGCTTGTAATACTTGCAAAGTGAGTTGCTATTTACTTAATTATTAGTCGAGATAGTTAGTTTTTTTGTTTCTCCAGAGATGTAAGCAAAACTGAACTTCAAACACTGGTAAATTTTCAAGCAAATGGACTTGGGACATACTGAGGAAAACCTTTGATATATATATAAACAGAGCTCTAAAAGAATTTTAGATGAAAAAAAAAAATTAATAACAATAATAATCAAACTTATGATTAAAAGATGTTTACTAGCTTTGTATATCAATTCATATAAACTTCTTTGGCCATATTATGAATGGATTTGTACAAACAAGTACGCATGAATGTATTTGTACAGAAATAGTGTTATGTACATATGGTTGTCATACTATATTTTACTATTCAAATTTGATATTGAAGAGAGACAAATTGCAACCTTGCGTATGCAGTTTATAGGTTATTTTACTGATTTACTGATCAGATACACCAGGTAGATATGTGAGTCCTCTTGTCTAGAACGTCCAGCACTCTGGGCCTTTTTTTCTTTCTTTCTTTCTTTCTTTCTTTCTTTCTTTCTTTCTTTCTTTCTTTCTTTCTTTCTTTCTTTCTTTCTTTCTTTCTTTCTTTCTTTCTTTCTTTCTTTCTTTCTTTCTTTCTTTCTTTCTTTCTTTCTTTCTTTCTTTCTTTCTTTCTTTCTTTCTTTCTTTCTTCACTCACATTTTATTACACTCGTCAAAAATCAAGCAAGCCCATTTTTTAACTTCCCCCTTCCTTCCTTCCTTCCTTCCTCCCCCCCCCCCCCCCCCTATCTCTATCTCACAAGCGCTTTTGCTAAAATAAAACTAGTTTGTTTTCATTTTATTTGAGTAGATTTTAGCATTACGGATAGAGAATTTTTTTTAAAACCAGACTCATTTTCGTAATTTTTGTCCATATAGCTAGTGCATGCGTGCAATGCTAGAGGTGACAGCCACCCCAGCATGCTGGATGTGCTTGACGTGAGCAAACTTTACACCAACCTGGTGACAAATAAAATATTTGTATCTGTTTATACAATATGGCAACTTTGTTCCACTTCTCCCTAGATCAAATTTGAAAAGTAAAATGCATTATTTCAATTGTGAATATCAGGTACATTAAATGTGTGAAACTTTCATATTAATCTAAATCAAAAGTGATAAGTATATATATATATATATATATATATATATATATATATATATATATATAATTTGTACTAAGATACAAGTTATAAAAACATTGTACTAAAAATTCACATCAGCAATTTGTGACAATTGTTAACTGGCAAGGCAAATTTACATAGCTACAATTTGTAAAAACTGAAAGTTTCAAGCATATTGCTGCAGTTATTAGCTAACAGATAAAAGGGAAAATAAAATTGTCCAAAATTTCCAAATTTCTTTAAAATTCAAGTGCTGATTTTTACAAAACATGATCATATTGCTGAGTTTTGTTTCTTTAGATATGCAGTTTGATGAATGTCTCATTTTTATTGATAAATTCTGAACAAAATTTGAAAAGTGAAAATTAATAAGTACTGACAGCCCAAATGTATGTAAGTTTTTTTACTTGCTAGTAAAAGTGATACATTATGTAAATTTCTTGACAGTATATTGAAGCAGAGCAGACATAAGTTATGTGATAAAGAAAAGTAAATATTAGGAAAAAATCGTCTATGCGATAATTGATCATTAAAAAGAGTTGATAGACAAACACAGACAGAATTAAAAAAAAAGGGTATAGGAGATAGTATGAGCTTACACAAACGGGAATGAAACCCAGGTAGAAAAGAAATTTATAAACGTATGTAAGTGGCTCATGTTGCTCTGTAGAAAGTGCTCCATTCCCCCATTGTTTCTAATCTATCTAGTGTTTTTCTATCAAATCTTTTTAATCATTGATAAAAAAAATAGAGTATGAAATTAAGTATTTGTTAAAGCTAAAAGAAAAAAAAGTTTTATTATTGAGAGTAAATGTTTAATAAAAAAAAATAATAATAAACATCACGGTTGTGACAATATCGTAAAGAAAAGTGTAGCACTTGCCTTTTACACAGCATTTTGTGCAGAAAAAAATTGCTATTAGCTACTATTGGTTGAAAAAGTGCCGAAATGTAAATTACAGGTTTCTCTATATATGCATTTGAGAGCATTCCCCAATGCTTTTAATTCTAAAAAGATGAATATTGATGGGATAATTTAGACATAAATGTAAACTACTCAATGTAGAAGTATCATTCATACAGCCACTTTGACCCTTTGAAAATTTTTACTTATATAGCAATGCAAAGCTTATGGGAATTCTCAATTTGCGAGGGGTAGGCTGCAACCCGGTTCTTTGCATTTTAGCTTTTATTATTATTTGTTTTTTCCCTTCTTCCTTTTATTTTTTTCTACATGTATATAACAACCATCAGTGCAATTTTTCAGCTTAAAATGCTGGATATAAAACAATTGCTGCATATATTATAATATAACTTCATTTACTAATATTATTATTGAGATAATTTTATATGTATATAAGATATATACATTATATATATATATATATATATATATTATAAAATATATACACACACACACACACACACAGATATATATATCGAGGGTGCTCCGCTATAATGTCCTAAGTCCATTTGACCTTGAAAAATATTTTTTGCTGCAAATGACCTGAAATGGATAAATCCAAAATTTGGGGTTGATCCGACGATTTTTTATTTTTCAAGGTCAAGTGGACTTAGGACATTATAGCGGAGCACCCTCGATATATATATATATATATATATATATATATATATATATATATATATATATATATATATATATATATATAGGCCTATGTGTGTGTGTGTGTATGTATAGTATACAGTGTGTTTAACACACTTGTAGTGCTTATGTATGGTATGTGGCAGCTATATCACATGTACCCTAAATGAAAAAAAAAAGTGATTAATTGTAATTAACTATATTTGTTATTAAAAAACTATTACAAACTTTATAATATATTATATACATTTAAATGTAGAATTTATGGACTGAAAGAAAGCTTCCCTGCTCAAATAAATATAAATGATCTCCATTTTCACAATAGTCTATAATATTTCTCTGCTAAAACTTTCTACTATTCAATCAAATGATATAACCTTAGCCTTGTCTTTAATTTCATAGATACACATTATTATTATTATTTAATATAAGCATATATAATTTATGTATATTATATTGTTTATTTGTGTAATTTATCTTTACAACTGATCAATTCGTGTTTCTGTAAATTGTTACTAAAAAGTAGATATGAAAAATATTTGGCAGGTATGTAGACTTATATCGTTAAAAGTTTTATTAATATTACAATTGTTATTTTTTATTATTTCTATACTGAGAATTATTTGAATTTGGATCTGAAGCAGTCTTTAATATTCCAGTCCAGCCTCTTTATATTACGTAGCTGGAACTGCAATGTTGGTTTTTTTTTTTTTTTTTTTTTTTTTTTTTTTTTTTTTTTTTAATTATTGGTATACGTTGTGGAAGAGTTAATAAAAGTTTCTTGTAAGAATGACCACATTTAATTATCACATCACACTAACATACTGTGGTCTCTTTGTTATTTTTTGTACTTCTCGAACGAAACATTTTGAGAAATACGGCACATGTTAAAAACAACTGTATTACTATGTTAATAAATGATAACACAAAGTACAGTCATGTTTTTTGTTTGTTTTTTTTTTTTTTTTTCATTTATAATCCAACTACCCAACTCAAGGAATTCCCACTTTCTAAATATCCAAGGTACTCAATGAAGTTAAGGTATTTCTATAGATAGGTAATCCAAAGAGAATATCGTTATTCAATTTTCTGTTGCCTTTAATTTTATTTTATCCTGGAAGTTATATTTTGTTGCCCATTTGATCAATGTAATTTTGACCCGCAATACACGTCTCCAGCTGACCAGTACTTTTCAGCGGGAATCCTCTCTGGATTACATAGGTTATCTACTTACATTAAATGAAGTTAGTACACACATCATCCATTTATAAGCTTGGAAAAGAGTAGTGACAGAATGATGCTAAAATAACCGTCATCAGTGAATTCAAATTCATATCCTCACTCACTCCAACTTTCGCTTTAACTACTATATATATATATAATATGGCATAATACCGGGTACTTCATTTTCCTTGATAACTTTTACACTCTCCATTAGATATGTGCATTTGATCGATCGGTAGATATTACTAAACATGTCAAGTAAAAATAAACAATAGTAATGTTCTGTATATATAGTGGCAATTGTACTCAGGTATATCGTTGCTTGTTTACAATTATGTATCGATTTCTGTATATTAGTAGGGATTATAGTAGATAGGTAGGTAAAGCATAAAAATGTGAGGAAGTATTTTTTTATTATTATTATTTTTTTTTTTAAACGTATCTCAATCACAATATTTTTGATGATACACTGAAATATAGATATTCTAGTGTGATGTGACTGCAGGCTTTTCTTTCTACCTCTTTAACAATGGTCCATGTAAGCTGCTAGCATTTCACAAAACCTTTTTATTTTATTTACTTACAATTACTCATCTTATGAGTCATGGGTATCGGAAAAAAGACAAACAATAGGAAATACGGACTATAGATTAAGAAAATTAATTAGACACAAGAATTATGAATTCAAGTAAGAATTTTATATATTGACAATCATTGTCTTGAGAAAATACTCATTCCTTGTTCTTACTTATATATATATATATATATAGGTATATATATTGCAATACCACAACATCAAGCCTATTCCAGTCCCAGTAAGGAATGAGTATTTTCTTACGACAATGATTGTCCCTAAACTTCTTAGTTGAATTCATAATTCTTGTATGTGTGTAATTTATTTACTTAATTTATACTCCCTATTTCCTATTGTCTGTCCTTCTTCTGATACCCATGACTTCATAAGATGAGTAATTGTTAGTAAATAAAAACAATAAGATTTTGTGAAATGCTAGAGCAGCGTACGTGGACCAATGTTAGAGAGGTAGAAAGAAAAGCCTGCAGTCACATCACTCTAGAATATCTATATTTCAGTTCATTATCAAAAATGTCGTGATTAAGTACATAAAAAAAAAAAATTAAAAAAAAAATACTTACTCGCATTTTTTTTTTGTACTACCTAAACCTAACAATCTATTCTGTTACATTTTTTAAACATATATAATTATATATAGATTGCTCAATGCATACAGGTTGAAGTAAAAATTACGCCCTTGAATTATAATTTACACTAGACGTTGAAAAACAAAAAATCTTCACCATTAGTATTTCAGAATTAAGCAGTTAGTAAATAATTTACTATTTATGCTCACTAATATGCCTTCATATCATTTTTATTTTATTATTATGTATTGAAAAAAAAGAATAACCATGCAGTATCATTGTATTTTATTAATATTTAAATAATAATTACCAGAGGTACAGCTCTGGCCACAAGTTTAAGAGCAGGGCAGCTGCGGCCACAGCGTTTTCTCATAAGATAGTATAGAGTGGTTGCGGGTTGCCTATACAGATCGTTCTCAAACTAGTGGCCAGAGCTGTACCTCTGGCGATGAGCACTGCAATTGTTGAGCAGCAAGATTTACAAAATGTTTGATTTTGCAATCCACTCATCATCTAGTTGCTCACCCCTATGCCTAGTCAATCTCTTTCAAACATCAATGGTAGCTCAGGATCCTAAGGCCTCACAATACATAACAAGCACAAAGCTGCCTTGAGTACAAGATCACAAACAGCCAATAACTTGAAAATCCTCAGATTAATCCATAATGATAATTTTTTCAAAGACCTGTGCTGTAATATTCCTAATAAATCAATATATATCCTACAAGAACAAGACTTAACTTATTTACTTTACGAAATGAATGCATCTATATAGGTAACTAAAGACAATGAATATAAATTATTATTTCTAACAAAGATAAATTGGTAAAATCTCATTAATAATTAAAATTAAGATCAATATTGCATTACTACTTCTACAGACTATATCATTTAAAATTACTGAAGATTTTATGAAATAAGTTCGAAACGTCTTTTTCATTTCTTTTTATTATTTATATAAATATAATATATATCAGTTCTTCCGGATAGAAATGTCGTTGTAGAGTTTTTTTGCCATGCGACTATGAGCTCTATGAAAAGAACAGGTAAGATTAAAGGTCGCATCACAAAAAAACCTCTACAACGACATTTCTATCCGGAAGACTTGATATATAATTTCCACAACTGTTACAAAATAGACTCAAAATTAAATAATTGAAGTCTAAATATGCATGACTTTCATGGAATTACATGAAGTCACTTGTCTATAAAGAGGAATGTGAAAATTTTAAGTTAAAAATTACAAAAAAACATTAGGTATAAGAAAAAGAAAACTTAATTTTCTTCTAGCTCAGCCTCTTCTTCAAAATCAGGTTCATCAGCAGTTGCCTCTTGATACTGTTGATACTCAGAAACAAGATCGTTCATGTTGTTCTCGGCTTCAGTGAACTCCATCTCATCCATGCCTTCACCTGTATACCAATGCAAGAAAGCCTTACGGCGGAACATGGCAGTAAACTGCTCTGAGATGCGCTTGAATAATTCTTGGATGGCAGTAGAATTACCAATGAATGTAGCAGACATCTTAAGACCACGAGGTGGAATGTCACAAACTGCGGTCTTCACGTTGTTTGGAATCCACTCAACAAAGTAGCTGCTGTTCTTGTTTTGAATGTTGAGCATCTGCTCATCTACTTCCTTCATGGACATACGGCCACGGAAAATGGCGGCCACTGTCAAGTAACGTCCATGTCGTGGGTCACAGGCAGCCATCATATTCTTGGCATCAAACATTTGCTGAGTCAGCTCAGGTACAGTCAGAGCACGATATTGTTGACTACCACGAGCTGTAAGTGGAGCAAAGCCTGGCATGAAGAAGTGGAGACGAGGGAATGGCACCATGTTAACTGCCAGCTTGCGTAGATCAGCATTCAGTTGTCCTGGGAATCTCAGGCATGTAGTGACTCCAGACATGGTGAGAGACACTAGGTGATTCAGATCGCCATATGTTGGAGTTGAAAGCTTGAGTGTACGGAAACATATATCATACAAGGCTTCATTGTCAATGCAGAAGGTCTCATCAGTGTTCTCTACAAGTTGATGTACTGATAAGGTTGCGTTGTATGGCTCAACTACAGTATCAGACACTTTTGGTGATGGCACTACGGAGTATGTGTTCATGATTCTGTCAGGATACTCCTCTCTGATCTTGGATATCAAGAGAGTTCCCATGCCTGACCCTGTACCACCTCCCAGAGAATGTGTCAGTTGGAAGCCCTGCAGGCAGTCACAACTTTCTGCTTCTTTTCTCACCACATCAAGGACCGAGTCTACCAGTTCTGCCCCTTCCGTATAGTGGCCCTTAGCCCAGTTGTTTCCAGCCCCACTTTGACCAAATACATAGTTATCAGGCCGGAAGAGTTGTCCGTACGGCCCAGAACGTACGGCATCCATAGTGCCAGGCTCCAAGTCAACCAAGATAGCGCGAGGAACGAACTTTCCGGACGAACCTGATGAGTAGTATACATCAATTCTTTCCAGTTGAAGCTCAGAGTCTCCATGGTAAGTTCCAGTGGGATCAATGCCATGTTCATCTGATATAATTTCCCAGAACTGAAAAATAGAACGCAAAGAAAAAAATTTAGTTGGAAAGCTTTTTAAATAATATATTGGTAAATGAGCATTACACGTAAGAAAACAAAAATGCAAGTAATCCTATGAAGAATAGTGTGTAGCCAATATGTTATTCATGTGCTACAATGGAGGTTATCGGTTTAAACAATTGTTAAAAATTTTCTATGGCTTAAAACACGTAAAAGTGTGTCTAGTATTTCTCATTCACATTTCTGCAAAATCGGTGGAGTAGTTTTCTCGAAAATCGCAAAAAACGTGTTTTTCTCCATAAGCGTAATGTTAAATTAGGGGACCCTTAGCTTTCCCCGCAGCACCCCGCGCGCTAAACCGATAACGTCCATTCTAACCATATAGGAAGGAGTGTTCAAGGTCGAAGTCAACCATGTCGGTGTGAACAAACACGACCCTCAAATTATACCTATTTGTGACCCTTCCCTTTGTAAATACTAATATACCACCACAAAAATTAGGGCCCTGATCAAAAAGTCGAAATGCCGCAAACACTACCGAAAATGCGAGCCCGGCGTGGGGGTCTATCGTGCAAAACCCACCGCAGTGTCTCAACTCAACTCGACCATCAAGCAAAAAAATGTAGTTTTCTTACATGTATGTACATATAAAATAAATACAAAATACAAACACACATTGGAAAAATAGATTATTTAATAATCTACAGAGTATACAGTATACACATCATACATCTTAAATAAATTCATCGCCCGCGCATTCCAACCTCCATTTTTGGAGGGTTACACATGGATGCCAAGGATGCCGCCGGCGAGGCCGGCGCCCATTCCATCAGAACAGAATATTTCGTTGACGTTATGTTTTGAACACAGGTACATAAATTTAACTGAAAAGTTATTGTCAAACTTTACAGTAAAGAAAATCTATAGCGTTACAAGTATATTCTGCAGTTTTGAGATAAATTGCGCATCCACGAGGTATGGACGAAACGAAGTTTTGCATATGCAATATACATCATACTGTACATTTGTACATACATATTTACACATAATTTTAACTAAATACATACCTTCGAGCCGATCTGGTTGCCACATTGACCAGCTTGAAGGTGGACAATCTCTCGCATTTTTGATAATGGGCTGGCAGATCCTTTTAGTACACGGGCTCGAAACGAAAGACCAGAATTGAAATCAGATGCACAGATGGAAATGGACGAGTCGGCGGTCGGCGCTGAGTCAGTAGTCAGTAACGACGACGACGAGACGAGAGACCTGCGAGATTCGAGAGACCGCGAGAGACGAATGAGACGAATGCTGCGAATGCCCACGAAACGAACTCACGAATGCCACAGCCCACAGCTACAGGTTGGAGGGGTGCGGGAGGGGTGGGGATTGGGGAAGGCAGGGGAAGGAGAGGTTTTGGAATGAGATGGGAGGGAACTGGGAGGGAAAATGAAATAAAAGTTGACTAACGATATGCGATAGACCAAGGCATCTTCATACAGGCAAAACACAGATGTTTGTTGCTTGGAGACAACGATCCTAGAGGTACGATAGGACACCAATAGAAGACATGTATAAGCGAAATTTAAAAAAACCACTTCCGGTCTTTTTAAATTTTTACTACACCCGCGAGATTTTAAAATGTCAGCTGATTTCTCAAAATTGTGTTGCTTTTGGGAGAAAAAAGTTTAGATTTCTGGATTTTCTTACTAAAATAAGTTAAAAAATATATTTATTGAAACAGTAGTCCGTATTAATAATTTTAAATGTTAAATACATTGACAGTTTAATAGTTTTATTTAAAATAGGGCTTTAATTAATATGTAATTAAATTTTAAAATTCGTGTTTCTACGGTTTCTACCACCAAAGGCCTTTTTGGTTCCACTTTGGTTCTTCACGCTCCGCTTCTGCTATCATACTTTACTGTCGCGATTAATTGAAAAGGCAATATAGCAAAGAAAGATATGGTTCATCTTCTAGATCACTCAATCACGGGAAGTACATCAAGTATTTTACGAATAAAACTATATTATGTATAAGAATATGTTGTACTTTGTGCATTTCTTTTGTGTTTTCAGGCAGGGATATACGCAGAGAGATTTGCCGTCCTCAAGCCTGAACTGGCCGTGTTATATCTTTGGTTATGTATATCTCATGTAAAAAGGTAAATATAATAAGCTTTTCCATTTATATAAAAATTAAAATTCATTATGTACGTGCCTAATAAAAATGTATCATATCATAAAATGCATACATATATGATACAGCCACATAATGAAAAGCTAGCTATACATATATCAAGCAAAGAAGGAAGTAAAAGCAAAACATTTATATCGTTTTATCTTTTTTTTTTTTTTTTTTTTTGCCATCACTGCACTTGATCCCTACCTTGACTACCTTGACCTGTGTTATCTTTGTGGCTATGTAGCTGCATATTAACATTTTTCCATTTACGTACGTCTATTATACAATACTTTGTAACTTTATGTACATACGTGTCCATATAGCGGTACTATACCTCGATCTATAACATGTACCGCAAGGAAATGAAAAACCTGCACAACTATAGACTGAAAAGCATCACTAAAATTGCAGGTTATTCATTTCATTTCGGTACATTCATACTACAATACATATCATGACGCTATAGAGTAGTCCCTTTTAGGATAAGCCAACAACATATTATATGATTTTTAGCCTGACCTATTATAGTGATAGACCTCAACAACTTTCTATCCTGACATACTTCACTTGATTCCTTCAGACTCATACCTTTGTTTCTTACATTTTCTTTTGCGTCTCATATAGTAGTACGTATGTACAGTATGTTTTATAAGAAATGGAACACAGGATTTTACGTATTTTTACCGCACCAATACGAGTCGATGCATAACAATAAGAGAGGTATTCACCGCTGCACTTCTCCGCCTTTTACTTGACTTTTATAAAAAAAATATATATATATATGCTCGCCTACCCATTATTCCTTCTCTCTTGTTTGCATGATGTTTACTCATCGCTTGGACGACTCATTTCCTGTCTTGACCCATTGGATCATCAAAATGATAGAAGCCAAGTATAAGGTGGAGATTGCAACAGTGAACACCTCTCTCATTGTTATTCATCGACTCGTATTGGTGCGGAAAAAATACGTAAAGTTCTTTGTGTCCGATTGAACATTATCCAACCACTTCAGACCATGATGTTTTAGGCTTGCCTATATCTCTCCTTCCATCCACTCTGCTATGTACTATCTGTTTTGCAATGCTTTCATCACCCATTCTCTATATAAACATGACTAAACCACCGTAACACGCTGCTACTCTCACCATTTCTTTCACGCCACATTTCTCCATCACCCAAGTATTCCTTACCCTATCTAATCTTGTTTTACCACACATACTCCTCAGAGAAAATTCATACCAACTGCATTCACCCTACTCATATGATATGCCTACTCTGACATACCCATGATTCAGAACCATATAATATAGTTAAGACAGAATTATATATGCTGTAAGTTTGATATAATTTCCATCTTCCTAACCCACAACTCCATATACGGAAAAAATTGACTTTGCAATTGATGGGGGAAAAAAATGATAGAATTATACACAGATAGTTTTAAAAAATTGGGGGATACAGAATGCTTGCTAGCTGTCAATTAACAAAGACACCTTGCATTTAGAATTTATTCTAACATATATAGTTAGAATATTTAGTTTATTTGTAAAAGTATTAGGAATAAAAACTGTGCTGAATCTTCCTCAGTTTTGATGTGATAGATTCATGAACGAGCTTTGCTCTTGCTATAGCTGCACTATCACTATCATCAAAATTTTATTTGCAGCGTTTATATGGAAAAAACATATAAACATACGAGAGTGGGTGGTGGGTGGCTTTGCTCCCACCACCAACTTAAAGAAGAGAGGAGAAATCTTTGTCACCAAAAATCATGTGGTTTAAGTGACCGATAAGAAGTAGTGTTATTGTCTTCGTTCACCTGAACGTGTGGCGAGCACCAGACAGGCAGGCAAGGAGGAAAGAAGGCAGCACGGCTGCTTGGTTTTGCCGCGATGCACTTTGACAACCTTGCATTACAACACAACATTGCACCACACAGTGGAGTCCATACTCTATAAAAAAAACTGCGTTTAGATTTGGTCTCAAAATTGTTGTGCGTTGTGATGCAAGGTCAAAGTGCATTGCGGCAAGCAAAGCTGCCTTCTTTCTTCCCTACCTGCCTGTCTGGTGCTCGCCACACGTTCAGGTGAACGAAGACAAAAACACCACACTCTTATTGCTCACTTAAACCACGTGATTTTTTGTGACAAAGTTTTCTCCTCTCTTCTTTAAGTTGATGGTGGGAGCAAAGGCACCCACCACCCACTCGTATGTTTATATGGTTTTCCCATATAAACGCTGCAAATAAAATTTTTGATGAAAATGATAGTACCTACATTGCTTCTTGTGCAAAAATAATAATAATAATAATAAAGAAGGAGAGAAGAAAAAGGGGAAAAATATTTTGTGAACATTATGACATCAGGGAAAAAATAAGTTGTAATATTTCCTTTAAATAGTCTTTATTTACAATCAATTTCCAGATGAGCACAATAAATGTTAAAATGTTATTTCTTTTTATTACATTTCAAAGTTACAAATTATAATTATTAAAGGCATAGAACACCTTGAACAAAAAACATGTCTAATATTCTAACATACCTAAATATCAACATTAATTTGGCTGGAGTAATTGATTTCTAATTTATTTTCCATTCACAAAATAGCAGCTGAGTGTTGATGATATCACAGCTCGCCTGTTTCTGCACACGTGGACTAGTGAGAGGTGGCGTCATATATCCGCAGCTGCCATTTGTGAATGGAAAATAAATAAGAAATCAATGACGCTGGCAAATCAACGTTGATTTATAGGTGTGTAAGGATATTTAACATGTTCTTTTGTTCATGCCTTTTATGCCTGTGTTCTATGCCTTTTAAGGAAAACCTCGACTATGCAAAGATTGATAATAAAAAAATCATTTTTATTTTTTTGATAGAATAAACATAGATAAGAAAAATTGGGGATTGGGAGATAGTAATGAGCATATACACTGACAGGGACACAGTGGCAAAGACAAATTTCTAACCCAGGATGAAAGGATTGTATTTGTATGTACACATTGCTCGTATTGCTCTGTTTAAAGCGAGTGTCACTGAAATACAGCTGAAATGCTGAGCAACTGAAACTGACAGTGTGCTATGCACAATGCTCATGCCAACTAAACCAAATGCAAGCCATAATTCCCTATTTTATGATGCTCTCTTTCTACAGAGCAATACGAGCAATGTGTTTGTTTGTTTGATTGTTTCTTGATTAGCAACCAAATGCTATTTTTAATGTACATACAAATACAATCCTTTCAACCTGGGTTAAATTTTTTTGTCTTTACCACTGTGTCCCTGTCAGTGTGTATGCTCATTGCTATCTCCCATTCCCCAATTTTTCCTAATCTATCTTTCTATCAAATCTTTCTATTATCAAATGCAAAATTAAGGAAAATAACCATCCCAGTTAGGTTAATGATATAAAAGAAAAGGATAGAGGAAACCAGCAAGGGACTTTACCTTAGCGCAGAGATTAAAAAAAAAAAAAACTGTGCTAGCAAGATTTTTATCAAACTATGGAGCTTCACTATGGTATAAGGCCCTTGCTGGTTTCCTCTATTTTATTATTATTATTATCAATAATAAATATTAGGAAAAAATCGTCCGTGCGATAGTTGATAGTATATGAAAGATTTGATAGAAACACATAGATAGATTAGGAAAAATTGGGGAATGGGAGATAGTATGAGCTTACACTTACAGGGACGCGAGATAGAGAAAATATTTTAACCCAGGCCGAAATAAAATTTTATGCGTATGTAAAGTCACTCATATTCTCTTTCTACAGAGCAATATGAGCCACTTTACATACGCATAAAATTTTATTTCGGCCTGGGTTAGAATATTTTCTCTATCTCGCGTCCCTGTAAGTGTAAGCTCATACTATCTCCCATTCCCCAATTTTTCCTAATCTATCTATGTGTTTCTATCAAATCTTTTATATACTATTTTTATCAACATTACAAATTCTTACAAAACAGAAGAAAAAAAAATGGATTACTAACTTTTATAAATAATGTAATGTACTTCACTTACGGTAATTTTAAAATTAAAAATTATTATACTTTATATAATTTAACAATTTTATATATAATACCAATATAAATAGTTAGAAAAGTATGAGAGAATTTAGAGTATTTTGTATATAAAATTAATACAGAGCAAGAGATTGTCACTCCTTACAGACAGAGAAATTATGAATGAATGATCTTTGAATTTGATTAAATAAGTGATTTTAATTATCATTCATAGTTTCTTTCAGAGTCTGTGAGGATTGTCAAGAGCATATACCACGTTATTAAAAGCTAGACATTTTTTTTTTTTTTTTTTTTAATCTTTGCAAGCAAGATTTTTACTGAATTACAGGAATCTATTCATTATGGTAAGACCCTTCCTGGTTTCTCCTATGCTTTAATTTATTTCAAAATCATATCATACTAATATATAGTTAAAGGTAAAAACCATTGTGGTTATAGGATCAATAATAAAGAACAGGATATTTACTAGCAAGGGCCTTACCACATTAGAAGTTCTATGGAAGGGTTGAAGTATCACATGGCATAGTTTTTTGTTATAAAATAAGATTCATTTCATATAACTGAGAGCTTCCGTCATTTTTTTAATGACATTATCAATCAAAGGAGAAAATTACTTGATCTCATCACTGAGCAGTGTCTGGTCTTTTACTGCCCGATTATGCAAGTGCTGGTTGTGAGTTGGTGAAGTGGGGTGGGGGTGGAATCAGGGAAGGAATGAATGTGAGTGAGGGAAAAGATGGGGAGGGGGGAGGGGTGCGGGAATAGGGTATATTTAAAAATATATATTATTAGCGAGTATTATGAGTCCATAAGAGGTTTTCGCACGGCACAGAGTAATAGTTAGAATATTTCTGTAATACTGATATTATAACTGAGAACTTTCGTCACCGTAATGACATTTTCAATCAAAAAAGAAAATCACTGGAGCATATCACAGAGTTGCATGAAGCCATTGATTGATAATGTTGTTACAATGATGAATGCTCTGACTTTTGTATCAGTTTTTATCAGTTATCACAGAAATATTATGTAGAGTATAATTTTAAATGTAGAAACTGGGGTGATTTAATAAATGAAGAAATAATGATTATTTTGTTCACAGTAGTATTTTATTGATGACAAATTATTTTAATAATATATAAAACTATAATTATAATAAATTAAGGATGATGAGAGAGAAGCTCTCATCCTAATATACATATTGCATTGTGAAGTTACATTTTGGACGTCCTCTAGGTGCACGTAACTAATATAATAAGATATGTTTCTCCGAACAGAAGCAGAATAATTATGATCATCATAATTATTCGGCTTCTGAGAAACATTATATATATATATATATATATATATATATATATATATATCGTCGCAGGTCCGCTATATTGTACGATGTCCATTTGACCTTGAAAAATATTTTTTTCTGCAAATGGCCTGAAATGGAAAAATCCAAAATTTGGGGTCGATCCGATGAAATATATTTTTTCAATGTCAATTGGACATCGGACATTATAGCGGACCAACAACGATATATCGTGATAAGATATATCACGAATTATGATAACAGTACAAAACTCATATCGACGAAATCAAATAGTAACCTCGTATCTCAGATTTTGATGTTTTCAAGTTTACAGTAGCACTGTAGCTCAGAAAAAAATTACAAAAAAATAACTTTTATTTTATCCTAATAAGGCACATGTATTGCACATTACTTCAGCACAGTTTCAAACTTTTCCAGCTGATGGTGTCTTTGTAATTAACTAATTAGTAACAAAAAATGACTTTTTTTGTGTAATTTTGAAAACAATGATTTGAAAAGTGCATTTCCTCTGAAAGTACATGAGATAAAAATTTCAAACTCAAACAACCAATAAAGGAAATATTGATTATTCATGCCATGCATACAAAAAAGAATGGCAAACCAACCCCTTTGCCAAAATATGCAAAAAACGTAACTTTGTGACTACAAGGGGTTTAAAGCTGAAAATCACTTTAGGGGTAGAATTGTGTATTGGTAATATGAAATTATTCAAATTATTTTGTTAAGTTAGTTGTGGGAGGAAAAATATATTTATTTAAAAAGTATATGTACTCTGGGTTGCATTTTACAGGCTGATTGTGCTGCGGGCTGCATTTATTAGGCGCTCTCAAGAATTTTACATCATAATTTGGGGTTATTTTAAGGTTATTTCAATTAAAGTATCAAATCATTTTACCAATACAAATTTATGGCTCTAAACTCTAAATTTCAGCTTCTAAACCCTTGTAGTTTCAAAGTTACTTTTTTTGCATATTTTGGCAAAGGGGTTGGTTGCAATTTTTTTTTGTATGCATGGCATGAATAATCAATATTTCCTTTATTGGTTGTTTGAGTTTGAAATTTTTATCTCATGTACTTTCAGAGGAAATGCACTTTTCAAATCATTGTTTTCAAAATTACAAAAAAAAAAAAAAATCATTTTTTGTAACTAATTAGTTATAATTACAAAGACACCATCAGCTGGAAAAGTTTGAAACTGTGCTGAAGTAATGTGCAATACATGTGCCTTAGGATAAAATAAAAGTTATTTTTTCGTAATTTTTTTCTGAGCTACAGTGCTATTGTAAACTTGAAAACATCAAAATCTAAGATACGAAGTTACTATTTGATTTCGTCGATATATGCAAATAATGTAAAGTACAATGAGTATATATTTAAAATATAAATCATTATGCTCTAAACTCTATGTTTATATACAGTATTCAAAACATACAAAAATAAGATAAAGTATATTTCAACAGAAATGATCCTTATAATATACTGTATAACAACTCTGTGTATATAAGACCTCACGAACTCTCATACTGTGTGGTTGGCTACTAATTTATATTAATCCAGATGAACATAAATACAGCACTGAATCAGTCAATTTTAGCACCTCATCTTTATAGCCATATGGACAGCTGAGACTTTTAATTCATCAGAACGTTGAGAAGAAATAAGTATATAGCCCTTTGTTTACTTACAGCATGGATGAGAACTGCAATCATGAACTGCCCGATTCATTAACATCATAATGTTATTAATATATATATTTTTTTTAGTGCTTAAATTTCAAAAAATATATCCAAAGTACAGGAGTACAGGAGTCATGTACTCTTGAGAAAAACTGGTCTGAGGAGATTGCCTTGATGCTACCAAACTTCTTCTGTGCCGTGCCATTTGAGGCAGGTGTGGACTCTCTATCGGTCTGTGAGGCTCATTGAATATATGTATACAGATAATGAGGAGCTGCCTCCAACTTGCATGATCTGTCCATCCCTTGCTCTCCCTATGCTTTAAACAAAAGAAAGGTCCAAGCTAGAGTTGTGGAACAAACTTATTTTCCTATATAGTGCAATTTTATGTGGAATAGCACTGAAAATTTTATACATATTTGACACGTATGTAAAGGTAATGTAAGACCGTGTCCCACACACAATAACACACATGCGATTACGTATAATAGTGTATATGTATATTTTGATACATATAATATAAAGTATGCATATTATTATATGATAAATATATATGTATACATATACACATACCATATTTTTGAGATATATACAACATAAATTATGAGCAGCATAACCATGATGGTTTTATATGCATAATATATTATGCATATAACCATATGGCACATGCCGCCCATCTTGTATGATACTTAATTGACTCATTGAGGAGAGTTTAAGTTGTGGTACTTATATTTGTTTAATAAATAAATAAAATATACTAAAACGCAAACTTATACCTTTTTTGTGTATGCCAAAATTTATGTTCTTCTTCCAGCTGAGCCGGACTTTTTGCCAGTTTTGTCATTTCACAGCAATAACACACACACTATGGGGATTAAATTTCCTAATTTTAGTCAAAATCATGGTCAAAAGATAAAGAGATTCAGGTAAAATTTATATTTAATTATTTTTAGGAGTCATACACACTACTCTATTAATTAAATGGATTTAGGGCATTGTAAATTTAAAAAAATCCAATGTGGAAGCACAAAATTAAAAATTGCGCGGACTTTTCAAAAACCGGATGTTTACATTTTTTAAAATCCAAGATGGCCGACCGTGGCGTATCGTACCTCTAGGATCGTTGCTTGGAGACGTAGTCATGGAGCTTGTTTATAGTCCATAAGAATACATGGAGTTAGACATGGTCATGTTAGTTTTTAAAAAGTGAAAATTATTGGTTTTTATCTAAAATTTTGTAACGATTTCGAAAATGTACGCATTTAGTAGGGTCCGTATTTGACTTTTTCGAGAAAAAAGCAAAAAACTAACATGACCATGTCTAACTCCATGTATTCTTATGGACTATAAACAAGCTCCATGACTACGTCTCAGTTTGTTTACCAAATTTTTTCGCTCGCGGAAGTGCCTGTATAAAGATGCCTTGGATAGACCTCCTTATATCATGCATGATGCAACTTTAGCGCGATTTTTTGAATGGTAAAATATAAAAATTTGAAAACAATATGTCTCTCAATGTCCCTTACCACAGTAAATTATACAGTAGTCCATCTCCTATAGCGGGAATGTCAGATCGAATGCGCGCCATAATTCCGACTGGGTGAAGTTGTCAGAACTACACGTAACATTACTTCAAATTACGGCTTCTAGTTCTGTCACCTTCACCCAGTCGGAATTATGGCGCGCATTCGATCTGACATTCCCGCTATAGGAGATGGACTACTGTACCATCTACTGTGGTCCCTTACATGTCTTCCAACTCTTGGCTGATTTTTTAGACACGCTGTTTTAAATTTCCCTCTCTAGGGAACACTTGCGATACGCATGGGGGCAATTTGAACTATTATATGATAAGGATTGATAAGGCTGACTAAAGGTCAGAAAATATATGTATGACGTAAACAGAGATAACCACTCAGAATTCTTGCGCTCAGGTGACAAGACCTCAAACCTTTGTAAAGCAATATTTGTAATATAGTAGTTTTGGCTGCCAATCGCGGCGTCAGTGTAAAAGTTTGTCTACAAATTTATACAGTGAGTCGGAAGACATGTAGGGACATTGCCTAGCTTACATGTCTTCCAACTCCTGGCTGATTTTTTTAGACACGCTGTTTTATATTTCTCTCTCTAGGGAACACTTGCGATACGCATGAACTATTATATAATAAGGATTGATAAAAGGTTGACTAAAGGTCATAAACGATATAATGTATGACGTAAACAGAGATAACCACTCAGAATTCTTGCGCTCAGGTGACAACAAGACCTCAAACCTTTGTAAAGCAGTATTTGTAATATAGTAGTTTTGGCTGCCAATCGCGGCGCCAGTGTAAAAGTTTGTCTACAAATTTATACAGGGAGTCGGAAGACATGTAAGGGACATTGAATGTCTCTCACATATGTGACATGTCTTCCAACTCCCTATGCTATAAGCGCGTAGTCCAATCTGAGTCCAATATATACCTTGATATAAAAACATTATTAAAACTCAATAAACCCAAAAATTAGAAATTCATATATTTATCGATTCAGGACAATGTCCTTTTTTAGAATATGAAATAAAATTTCCTTTTTTTCTTTTTTCTTTCTTTCTTTTGTTAGTCTTTTTCATTATATTTGAGTTTCAAAAGTTTAATTGTGGAAATTGTTAAACTTTTATTGTTAATTATATTTAACATTTCACATGAAAAAATATATGACTGTGTCAGATGCAAAAGCAGACATTCAACATTGGCTGCAAGTGTTGTTTTCTCTTACTTAGAGGAAGAGAAAGGAACCATACAGCAAATGCTTTTGCATCTGACGTGTTCATGTATCTTTATCATATAGCATTAACCATAAATTAGCATTTTCATTTGTCAACATTTAGTCGCAAGGATACAGGTAATATATATTGTCAATCTATACTATGTAATAAAATAGTTACATTATAATCTCCTTTTTACACAGAAGCAAATTTTAATATTAAAACATACATAATGACAAACACAGTTACTAACATACAGTAAGTATAAAAACAATTGTTGTGTAAATTATGATATTCACAGTTTTATACAAATGACTAGTCCCACTTGCATAGTTATGCAATACTTGCAACATTATTGAATGATGGCTGTTACTTCACTTATTAACTTAAGAGAAAAACAATCCACTAAATTATTAGTAAAAAAAAAAAAAAATAATAATAATAAAGCATGTTACAAGGAAAATTATACTATACAAAAATCTTCAATAGAAACAAAATAATAGGACATGGGATTATCATCCTATTATTATTTTCAATTAATATATATATATATATATATATATATATATATATATATATATATATATATATATATATATATATATATATATATTTTTGTGTAATATAAGTTTCCATTCAAAGTGCTCAAATTATTGAACTATTTACTACACTTTGATTAACTATACGGAATTTTGTATTTCCTTCTTTTAATGTAGGCTTATATAATAAATTACTACTATTTTTTTTTTTTTTTTTTTTTTTTACTTGTTACTTTACTTTTACTGACAAGGCAGAGGGAGAGTTAGAGAGCAAGAGAGAGAGAGAGAGAGAGAGTCAGCCAGCTATTTTCCCACAAGTAATATGCTCTTTGAAGTTTAATTTATATACTGTTAAATTTGTATAATCAAAAAAACGTAGGATATTTATATACAAACTATACCTTCCCTCTCTTCCTAATACCAAATACTTATGCAACTGCTGAAGATATCTTAAACAAACAATAAATGTATACTTCTACAATGTTGTAATATACATCAGCAGATAAAGCCATAGAAGGCCTCCCCCCCCCCCCCCCTCCCGCCGACAAATACTAATATAATTAATAACAAATAAAAAGAAACAATTTGTAAGAGGGAAGAAATAGGTTAAAAGCCCAATTCATGTTAGATATATTTGTTTCTACGTATCAATAAATACTTCTCTACGGATAGTGCCAAATTATTATAAGAAATGCCACAAAATCAAAATTATAGACACAATATTATCCCTTGACAAAAAAAAAACATTACACTTTCTGTTATTGTTTGGAGCTGTATGTGTGGCTTAAAGGCATAGAACACTGTGAACAAAAACATGTCTAGTATCCTAACATACCTAAATATCAACGTTGATTTGGCCGTAGTTTTTGATTTGTAATTTATTTTACATTCACAAAATGTCAGCTGCATGTTTATGACGTCACAGCTTGCCTGTTTTCACGCAGGTAGACTAGTAAGCTGTGACGTCATATACATGCATCTGACATTTTGTAAATGGAAAATAAATTAGAAATCAAAGACTCCGGTCAAATTAACGTTGATATTTAGGAAAGTTAGACATTTTTTTTTTGTTCAATGTGTTCTATTCCTTTAAGTTCTGAAATTTTGAAATATTTTTCTATTGTTGTCACAATAGACAAACTTTTTGTCACAGCATTTTACAACAATATATAGTATTGAAAGCACAAAGAAGTTTGCACAAAGAATAATGTTAGTAATTTTTTCATTTGCTTTACAGAAACATAGTGGTTTATCAACATCTTCTAAAAATAACTTACTAGATTCATAGAATCATATTTTTTTCTGTTGTTGATGCAAATATTACACTTACAAAACAAATTTTATATATATATATATTATGTATATGAATAAGAAACAGAAATTTTTTTTAAAAGGAATAATAATAATAAATTCTTTTGCTGAAGCTATATGTTCAAAAAGGAATTTTACCTTGCTAGCCTTCTAAATAATGTTTATTTCTCTTAACATATAATGTGAGAAGTTTAGCTAAAGACATGAAACTATCAAAGTTTACAAAGAGATAGTAATTATATTATTTACTTCAAAATGTCAAAGCTGTAACAAAGTTAAGCTAGTTGTTATAAAGCTTTTATGACAATCTTTATCCTATTACTGTTTCACTGTTTCATGGAATCTACCTGCAAAAACTGTTACCAAGAGAGAGAGAGAGAGAGAGTATAAGAAATAAACCACTATGTTTAACATTTTGAAATTACTTGGATCTTTGTTCTTTTATCTATAAAAACTTATGAATAAAAATTAGTTAACGCCATGTGTAAAAAAATAATAATAATAAAATAAAAAACAATCAAATAGTAACATCTATTTGAGATATATACATATTGTGTGAGCGTGTGTGTGTGTGTGTGTGTGTGTGTACATACACACATACATACACACACACACACACACATACACTCACACACACACACACACACACAGACACAGACACACACACACACACACACACACACACACACACACACACACACACACATACTGACATACATTTGTAAAATCAAATCAAAGTGATAATAAATTTATAAATATTTAAAACAACAGTATAACAATGATTAAATTAGACAAATATTTAACAAATAATAAGCACACGTATGTATTCATTTATCATGCTGCATGTAATGCCAAATACACAGTTATGACATGACCTTAACTTATGACATATTATATACACACACATACATACAATTTTAAATGTAACTCTGGCAACTGTGGGCAAAGTTTACACAACATTGAGTAATTTTATGACTATATGAAGTACATACAAAGCAACATTATCAATCACATTGGAATTATTCTGTGTGAATTACACAATAATATTCAAGCTTATTATTTAATTTTAAATAATAATTATTAGAAAAGTGGAAGATAGATAAAATATAATACTGTGATTTAATTGCCAATTCAAAGCATACATAAAGCTGAGCAACATATATCTTCTTTGTACACTAATCACCTTACACCTAAGATAAGTGTATATAATTAGGCACAGTACAGATAAACCCAACCCTTGAAACCAGAAACAGCTAGCTTGCAATGTAATAATTGCATTTGTTGAGTGGTTATTTTAGAATGTTTTATTTTCATTATATCGTCGTTGTTCCGCTATATTGTCCGATACACACTTGGTTCAAAGTTTACCAATGTCCGATGTCCATTTGGTTCAAGGTTTACTAATGTCCGATGTCCACCTTTAACCACTTTTCAGGAGACTCAACCAATTATCTTCTTTAATACTTGCATTATCATTAACGCATTTTATAGTTATTAGTTATTACTATCATATATATTGCCAACCTAGGCATAATTTTTTATTATAAATAACGTTATATTTTTATTAAAACTAGAATAACTGCAATGTACTTGTTCAGTTGAGTAAAAAAGTTGGCGGACTTAAACTTTAAAATAGCATAACTTATGAACGAAGCATTATATTAAAAAATTAAAAGCATAGGTATAAATTGTATATTACCTATAAATGTGATGCTTTAGTTTTTGTATAGCACATAACGGTTTATTAGCAACAGCGTGATATATGACGCAACTCACCAAAAATATGCGTAAAAATTAGTATTACTTGCTTCAAAGTTGTAAATATTTCCACAAGTGTATATATCAATAGTTTAATCAATAAAAAAAATGAATAAGATGATCGCAATATAGAAGATTGAATATTATAAAATATAAATTCAAAATTCCCTTTGTTTTGAAGTTTACGACACAATAAGTTTACAAAAAATGTCGTACAAATCAATAAAACACAAAATATATTGGACTATAGTTTCAAATTTTATCACAAACAATTAGGTCACAGTTAATAAATAAAGCCACTTTTACTCTATTTTTGAACCAGATTAGTTCGGAAACTTGAAATTATTTCTTTTCTATGCAACCGCAGACAATAAAATTTTCAAATTAAAATTTAGAGTCAAGGAATTCACAATTCATGCAATGCTGAAACTTTCCTACAAACAAAAATTTGGCAAAATTTGAAGGAAAAACAAAACTGATCTAGCAATTTGTTATGAAGCTGAAAATTAAGGTGAACAATTTTGTATTTTTAAAAGAATCTAAATGAAATTCATAAATACATAAAATTGTTTTAAATTGAAGAACAAATTGTAAATTTAATAACTGATGAGCACTGTATTTTCGCAGGCTGCGCATATATAGATAGATAAGTAATATTTCAGGAATATGAATTTCATAATATGCAATTTTTATTTTCCATGTAGTTGCATAAAAAAAATTGTTTAACTACAGAAACTACAAAAACACTTGGAATTTCTAACACAATATTTCGTTATCGTCTATCACAATACAATAGTTTTTTTATGAAATAATTATTTGTAATCATTTCTTAAATTAACAACATTTTAAGA
This sequence comes from Ecdyonurus torrentis, assembly GCA_949318235.1. Classification (NCBI taxonomy): domain Eukaryota; kingdom Metazoa; phylum Arthropoda; class Insecta; order Ephemeroptera; family Heptageniidae; genus Ecdyonurus; species Ecdyonurus torrentis. Next base: position 45,342,625 of record OX439127.1, read on the forward strand.
AAAAGAGGCGTACCATGTACCATGTACCAAAGAGGCTGACATATTTTCTCGCACAATATTTTGATTTTGATTTTTTTTTTTTTTTTTTTTTTTTTTTTTTATGTACAGTATATAATTTCAAATGGGTAAGCTATGTATAAGAAATTTGAAATATATATGCAAAACAAAATTCTGGATTGAAAAAAAGAATAAAAAAAATTGGTTTAAAATGGACATCGCAAATCAGTACATTTAAAAAAAAAATGGACATCAGACATTAGTAAACTTTGAACCAAATGGACATCGGCCATTAGTAAACTTTGAACCATGTGGACAATGGACATTATAGTGGAACACAGACGATATATTTATTTATTTATTTATTTTTTTTTTTTGTCAGTTAACAACCGCTAAATTAATAGTTTATATTCAAACACGTGATTGATAAACAGATGATACAATAAGCAAAATTAAGGAAAATCAACCAATGAGGTTAGGTTGACGATATAAAAGAAAGATTGTAACAATTAGGAAATGGGATATTGAGCTCTTAATTCACAGAGATACCTTGCAGAGAAGAGAAAATATTCTATCTCAGTCAATAAATAAATGCGAGAGGCATTTATAAATTGGAAAGGGGCATGTACTTTAGCGAACTCAATATTACATAAATATGCTCCACATTTTATAGAGAGTGAGCTTATGTGGTGTTTAAGGCTTGCATTAGTGCAGTGTTGCAAAAACATACACCACTGCTTTGAACTCCTCACTCTCAAGCCACGGACAGCTGTTTCGACCTTACTGAGCCTCATCACACTTATTAGCATGGCGTGGAGAGAGAAGCGCGCACTCTTGGGCCTATGTTATTGTGCTGGGGTTGTTGCAAGCCAACCCCTAAGCTAGGTGCCCTCTATAAAAAATTGAGCTTAGGTAATGATGAGCTCGCTGCAATTGATGAACCCCTCTAAATTTGGAAATGGGTTAAAATATTTTCTCTCTGTCAATTAACAGCTCAATTTCCTGTTCTCCATTTTTTCAAATCTACCTATGTCTTATTCTATCATCTTTTAATCAACCACTTACTCAGTCAAATTCTTTCTTTCCTTCATTCAATTATATCATAGCAGGGGATTTAATTTTTGTGACATTCCAAATTATGATTTAAGACTGCTTGTGCTATGTCATTATTTCAAAAAAATTACATGGTAAACAAAAAATCAATAAATTCTAATTTAATTTGGAAATAAATAATGGAAAAAAAAAATCTCGGTTAGGATTGAAATTAAAGTAAAGGATAGAAATACCAGCAAGACCTTACCACAGTAGAACTTCTATGGAGAGGTCGAAGTCTCTAAATAACTAAATCTCTGTGCCACGTGGGACCTCGACCTCTCCATAAAACTTCTACTGTGGTAGTTGATGGTCCTTTTCTTTAATATTAATTTTAATTTGATTCACTCTAAAAATCTTGCATGTTAGTGTAATGTGATTGTAATGCAAAGTAATGAAATTTACCTACATACCATTGAAAAAGGATCATCATCATGAGTATCAGTGTACCATAGCTCTGAAATCACTCGATTAACATTGATGTGTATTGAGAAACCATCTTCAAGCAACAAAAGCATATAATAGAGATAAGCAAGAAATTTGAAGTATACTGTAAATTTTATACAGGTATCTTACTCAAACCATGCAAAATTCTCTAAAATAAAGGACATACCAAAAAGGTGCTTGAGATTACTGCTTGACCACACATATTAAAGCAAAAGTTAAAGCTGATTAATTTTACTTTTATACATATACATACATACCGCCCTTGTTGCGTCGAAAGGGCATACTTGCATTTGGATACTTTTGATGCTGCGCGCTCATCCACTATAAGCTTAACATGTAAAACCAAGTGCAAGTATGTCCTAGGTGGTACTGGATAAAAATGCAAGTACGCCCTTTGGACGTAACAAGTGTGATATATACATATAGGTGTGTGTGTGTGTGTGTGTGTGTCTGTGTGTGTGTGTGTGTGTGTATATATATATATATATATATATATATATATATATATATATATATATATATTGCGTTGAAATGTTTTTTCTACAGTTGTTACAAACCAGATGTGTGGCGCATCTACTACAGTAAACCCTATGCAGATGCACCACATATCGGGTTTGTGATAACTTCATAAGAACTGTTTCGACGTGATAGAGACCATATATATAACATGGTTATTTTATTTGTTATCCATTTGAATCAATACAATTTCATTTTCAGTTAATTTTTCATCCAGTTAAATTATCAAGATGTTGCTGCATTCAGCATTTAAATACATATAATTTTGTGAAAAGTTTTAAAAGAAGAAGAAGAAGAAACCAAAAAGTTTTAGTTTTAAAAGATGTAAACCTTGCTTAGGTTCATTAACATTTGTGTGTAACTAATACTATTTCAATTACAGTATTTGTACAAGTATTGAAGAATTTCAAGTAAACTGGATTAAATGCAGAATACAACGTAAGAACAAATTCTGTTATGTTATGTTGCTTCATTTTACACAAAGCATGTATAACATTTTTGTTAACATTGCATGCCATATAATATTCCAGTACATTACATAATGGAGCTATTGCGTAAAATGCTTTGCTTCTGTAGGAAATCACACTTCCAAGCCAAACCCCATTTTCACATGCTAAAAGTACAGCAAGTCATTTCATTTTGCAAGTCATTTTGTGAATGTAATTCCTTACACTGTACTACTAAAAATTATCTACGTCCTACTTCATACAGTGAAATTTACCTCAAACTTTAAATTTTCTACGACAAAAAGAAAGGCATATGTAACTGCCATATTGCACATGAAAAAAGGATGCAAGTTTATTATAAAATGAAAAGGAAACAGCATTAGACAATTACTTATCTTCAAGAATTATCAAGTAATGAGGAAGTCTACACAAAGTTAACCCCTATGTTTGAATACGTCATTTGAAAGAGAAAAAGTAGTAGATAAACTTAGCATAGGCAATTACCTGGAAAATTAATGTTTTATTTAATAAAAGAAGAAATAAAAAAATTCAGTTCTCCACCCTTTGCCGACTGTGACGTCATTTGTTTACATCCGATTTTCAATTGTCTACTGGATTTCATGCGACTGCTATGAATTCAAAAAAAAATATAACGGCCAACGGCCGCGTTTCAACAATGGGATTGTCAGAAATCCAAAAGACAATCGAAATTCAGGGTTGAGAATTGAAATATTTTATTTCTTATTTTATTAAATAAAACATCAATTTTGCAGGTAATTGCCTATGCTAAGTTTAGCTACTACCTTTTCTCTTTCAAATGAAGTATTCAAACATAGGGGTTAACTTCGTGTAGACTTCCTCATTACTACCACTAAAATTATGCATTTACAAAATAACTAATACATACCGTCAAGTGAGGTGGTCGACTTTGGCCAAATTTTCATAAATTGTTTACCTCCTAACTACAGCTCATAAAAACATGAAACAACAACTATAAGCTAATGCAAAAATCAAGCTTTACTTCAGTTTTTGTTTCATGTTTCTATGAGCTTTAGTTAGGAGGTAAATAATTTTTGAATATTTTGGCCAAAGTCACCCCACTTGATGGTGGCAATGAATACCAATTGAACCAATACATTTAAAAACAAATAAGTATTTTCACAATACAAGTCAGCAGATAAAAAAATAATAATAAAAAACTTCATTCCCACACATAAATATTAATGTAAAGGATATAATTATAAATACAAGCAAGTGCGTTACCATAGTAGACATTCTATGGAGAGATCGAGGTCTCACGTGACATATAGTTTAGTTATATAATGATTGTATGACATATGTAATTACATATATGAAATTATCATTCAACAAAGAGAATTACTTGAGCACATCACAGAGAAGCATGTAGTTTTGTACTGCTCTGCTGTGCTCTTGCTGCAGTAATTCTCTTCTTTGATTGAAAATGTCATTATGATGACAAAAGCTCTAGGTTATGGTTCCACAAACTTTATATAACTAAACTCTGTGCCACATGAGACCTCAACTTCTCCATAGAACTGTGGTAAGTCCCTTGCTGGTATTTCTATCCATTACTTTAATATTCATCCTAACCACAATGTTTTTTTTTTTTTTTCCTTAAATTGAGTTCCCACACATAAAGAAAATTAGACATTCATTTGTATGCTTCAAGGAATAACCATGAATTTTATATGCCCGATTTTAAATGAATGTATTGAAACAGAAAAATTTCAGTTATCATTAACCTTTTTAAACAAATTCTTTGAAACATTTCAAGATATTATATCACAAAATAATATTAAATGACTTTGTTATGTATATGTGTGTGTGTATATATATATATATATATATATCTCGATCCTTTCGCGTCAAGATGAAGCTACTACACTTTACAAATTTCCGAAGAATGAACGATCTACACTTTACAAAGTCGCGGCTACCTGAAGCTTCTGCTATATAAAACAGGTAGGTGAAGCTCCAGGTAGCTGCAAATTTGTAAATACTTATTTGTATCCTATATATATAGGTATATATATATATATATATATATATATATATATATATATATATATATATATATATGTATGTATGTATATAAAACAATAATAAATATTAGGAAAAAATTGATGCGATAATTGATGATTAAAGATTTGATAGAAAAACACATACCGGTAGATAGATTAGGAAAAATAGGGGAATCGGAAATAGTATGAGCTTACACCAACAGGGATGCCGTGTTAAGAGTAAATATTCTAACCCAGGCCGAAAATATAATTAAAAGCCTATGTAAGTGGCTCATATTGCACTGTAGAAAGTGAGCTTCATAAAAGAAGGGGAAATTTTAACTTGCATATTGGTTTAGACAGCGTGAGCATATAAACCAATATGCAAGGCCAAAATTCCCCTTTTTTATGAAGCTTTCTTTCTACAGAGCAATATGAGCCATTGCATACACTTTTAAATTACTTTTTGACCAGGGTTAGAATATTTACTCTACCACGGCATCCCTGTTAGTGTACGCTCATACTATTTCCCATCACCTAATCTATCTGTGTTTTTATATTACATACATAATATATATTATTTTGAATATAATTAAATTAAAGCAACAACAAAAAAATCTCCAATTTGAGATATAATTCAAAACTGCTGGCTTAAACCTTGCAGATTAAAGTATAGGATGAAGGGGGGGGGGGGGGGGGAGGGGTGTTAAACAGATTTAAAAAAAAAAAAAACTCATTCCCCTACTATTATTTGTTTTGCAAAATGAAATAAAGGAAGGTGATAGGAACATTAATTGACAAAGTGGCAGCAGTTAATAATTTTTTTAACATTGATAACAATTCCCATAAGAATAAACAAGTTACATATTTTTATGTTACAAAACACTTTGATCAAACACTATTTCAACTTATTGGCAATAAACTGTTAATCATTTATCCTTGTAGTTGTTTCTTTGGAATAAATGAAACAACCCATTTGTTTCAATGAAATGAAGAGTGGTTCATATAAACCACAAAAACACAGCACCAGTCAATCTAACTAGGCAGGCACAACCTAGCACACATCAGCAATCTTAAGCTCTGAAACAAAATGTTAAATAAAATTTAGTAATTTTTTATAAAAGTTTGGGCATATAATAAAGAATATACAGTATATAACTCTAGACCATATGGAGAGAATGTCGCCGTTTTTCCCCCATGATTTTAAGGATGTTTCTGTCACAGGATGACAGTAGTTGTACACTTTGTCCCTTTTTCTTATTCTCGAAAGGTCTTTTTCAGTATGAAAGAAAAGTTTACAACCTCCCTTCATAACTTATATGGGGGAGGAGAGGGACGAGGCAACCAGAAGGGTATTTAGGGTAGTCACAGCATGAAACTGCAAGAGTAATAAAAAATCAATCGAAATATTAACTTTCTTAAATATTCATGATAGCCTTAATTTTACCATTTATTACCGATGTCATTACCTTGTTGAGTACAAGACAAGACACTGCTTAGTGATGTGCTCAAGTAATTTTCTTCTTTGATTGATAATGTCATTAATACATGACGAAAGCTCTCAGTTATAAAATGAATTTTTTTTATAACAAAACACTGTGCCATGCGAGACTTCGACCTCTCCATAGAACTTCTACTGTGGTAAGGCCCTTGCTGGTTATTCTATCCTTTTCTTTAATATTTATTACCGTTTTGTATAAAAATAACCTATTTTCCCGTTTCATTCATGATTCTACGACAATTAGAAGTCAAGTAATGCATTGATATTTTTCACCCCCTCCCGAAAAAGATTGCGCAAAAGAAAAAATATATAAAAGAAAAAGGCAAAATGTTATGTGTATGTACAAGAGGGAGGGTTGAGTGCTCGAATGCATCATGTGGGGGTGGGTAGGGTGATTTTTAGTGTTATCCTCTCCCATTGCACTTTTTTGTTCGCGATGACAGCTAGAGCCACCTGGTGATCACGAACAGGCAACTGGTTGAAAACGGTGCCACAATTTAACATAGGGTATGAAGTAGCCTGGTTTGGGTTTCAATTAGTTTTTGGTACTACAGGGTTCGGCATCTAAATTGAGACTACTTTCAATTTCGATTTCCCACCGAACCGATTATGCGATTTTCTTTTCATTTAGTTTTTCAGAAAGCTGATGATATGTAAAACATATGTTGACCATAAAACATCAGAAATTTTTAAGTGCAGTGATCGAAGTTGGTAGATGAAGTTTCAGTGACGAAAACCCTCACGCTGGAAGGTCATTTTTAATCACGGCCAGGACGTGGAAACTTGCGAGAAAATTGGGTCCTAGCTCACTTGGGGACTTCCGCGTGCTTATAAGCAAGCCATCTGTCAGCCCAGTGGGTGACCTTTGCGTTTTGAAATTTTGAAAGGAAATTATATTATCCTAAATAAAAACATAAATCGCCGCCTTTTCATTTTGTGACATTTTAAAATCGAATTTCGCAAGCTTAAGCGCCATTTACTCTGCATCTGCATAGCAATGTCAAATCAACTTTAATGGTACAAAATATGTTAACTGAGGTCTTCTTCTGCAATGCAAGCCATTTTGCAAGGTGCTGACTCTTAATTTAAGACTTGAATTATGGCACTTAACACTTATGGGCCCTTTTTGCTTAACTTTTTATGCTTTTTTTGGTTTTCATGGGTCCTAACTGCCCTTTTTCTTGGATGCTGTTTATGTTCAAAGGTAGCTGACCTTTCTACGTATTTTTTGGCTTTAGAAAATTAAGGTTAAATCTTATACACGCATAATCTATTGTAAGTACAGAATTTTAAAGTATGGGTTTACGATTTTTCAGCGTGGGCCTGTTGTTGTACTGCAACTTCATCTACCAATTTCAACCATTTTACTTAAAATTTCTGATGTTTTATGGTCAACATATGTTTTACATATCATCAGCTTTCTGAAAAACTAAATGGAAAGAAAATCGCATAATCGGTTCGGTGGGAAATCGAAATTGAAAGTAGTCTCAATTTAGATGCCGAACCCTGTATACATTCAAATACATAACATTACACTTCACAAATTAAAAATATAATTATTAATAATAATTAACATTAATATAATTGTTAATGTTGTTAAGCATTAATTTTTACCATAAATACAGTACAGAGCACAAATCAAAACAACAATAATAATAATATAAAACTTTTACTTACAGAAATAAATATTAGGAAAATTTATCAATGCAATAATTGATATTTAAAAGATTTGATACCTCGGCCAGGCCTGGGTTACAATATTTTCTCTACCATGGTGTCTCTGTTAGTTTAAGCTAATACGATCTCCCATTCCACAATTTTATGTTTATGTGTTTTCCTATCAAATCTTCTACTTACAAAAAATAATGTAAGGAAAGTTGAATCCACAAATCAATATGTTTATCTTTCACTTCATTGGGGGGAGGGGGGGGGGAGGTTTTAGATCCTGCAAGGAAGTATCATTAGTTTATTATTATAGTTTGTTTGTGGGATCATTGTATAGTATATTATAATGCTCAATGGCCTGATCTAAAATAAAGACGATGTGTATAACAAATAACTTACGCAACACAGGAGTTAAGCAGTGCAAGGATGCTCTTGCTGATGGTACACACATTAGAATGCACTTGAGCATACTCAACCAGTGCAAGTAATCTCTGCTCTCCACCTTCAGTCATCAGCATGGGACAATATCGTTTGGCTGGAAAATAATGATTATAAGTAAAAATTGTAATACCTATTACATCAATATCTAGTAAAATAAATAAAGTTACGAAATATAGAATAGCTGTATTTTTTCTAACCGATCTACCATATATACGAGGGTGGGATGAAAAGTTCTGTTAGTCGTATAGAAATAATTATATTAGGACAAAATAAAAAAAACTACCCGTCTATTAGTGATATCTCAATAGACTAACTTCAAAATTTCATACCACTGTGACACTTATTAAATGCAGGGCGCAGGGTGATAATTTATGTGAAGAAAGTCGGGTGCTCCAAGAAATGGCCAAAAATATTATGCAAACCAGCATTAAGAACGTGGCAGGGAAACAAACTAGTGCATGGGAAATTTGTTTTAACATATTGGAAACAATAAGGGACAATGCCTCATCATATCCTGCAGCTTTCAAATGGGTATCTAAATTTTAGACTACTTATGCTGACCGTTGAAGTTGACCCCTCAAAAATGGTCCAAATCTGCTTCCACTGTAGATATGATTAAAAAAATATACCACATTTTGGTTCCACACCAATGTATGAGGTATCAACAGATAGCTAAGACTCTGGGCTATAACATGATATGAAAAAAAGTTATGCACTAAAGTTAGGTGTTAAAGAGTTTTAAGTAATAACGATTTAACTTAATACTAAATTTACAAAATTTAATGTTAATTATGTTATGAACTCTTAAGGGAGTCGGGGATCAACGTCGGCCATTAGACTCAAACTTTTCTCGTCAAAAAAATCTGAAATTTTGCACAATGATACTTCAGCTTGAGACAATTTCAAATAATATATATAAAAAAATTAAGGGGTTACTGTGCAAATTAATTTTAAATTATTTTTTGAAATTTTAAGCCCATAAGGCCCAATGTTAATTTCAATAATTTGTTTCTTTTTTTGCGGGGACGGTCAAACATCATGAACTTTTTATCACGGCTAGGTGTAACCCTTGGCTACACAATGACACCAAATTTAGACCCAAAACACTTCTACTTTTTGAGATATAAGGTCGGTACCCTACTCCCTTAATTAATATAACAATAATGAAGCTGATTGTGAACAAGGCTGAATTGTATCAAACAATTGCTATTTGCAAATATTGTTGTTGTTTTTTGACCAAATTAGATTTTGGTTGGTAACACACACACACACACACACACACACACACACACACACACACACACACACACACACACACACACACACACACACACACACACACAGTACACACACACACACACACACGCACACATCATACATACACACACATTATGCTCACCATTTTTTGTACACACATGCTGAATAGCCCAAACTGCCCACAGCTGAACTGGATATGCTGTATGACAACTAAGCAGTGGGAAGAAAGGTTGAAATGAGCGATATGCTACCATTTCCCCTTCTGGTGTCTCCCAACACATCACTACTTGAGCCTGAAACATGTTTCGATGTATTAAATATTACTACAGTACCAATGTAAGGTAGTAAAAATGTATCTGTGTGTCCTTTGCTGATCATAAAGTTCTACTTCCGGTAAAAGTAACATACGTATCTATGTTAGCATCAAAACCCGAAATTGACCCAAACTAGGTATTTTTGCTCATTTCGGCTTTTGGTTCGCTACTTTTGACCAAAACCCGAAATGCCAGTTTACTTTGGCTTTTGGTCACGAAATTTTGATCAATACTAGTTTTGAGCATTTCACAAAAAGCAAAACCCAGTGTTAACATTTATATCTGGTTTTGGTCTTTGAATTTTGACCAGAACTAATTTTGGTCAAAATAGAAAAATCAAAAGCCGAAAATGAACATTTCTCAACTCAGAATTTTATGCAATGATTTTTGGTATTATAATTGAGGCGTTAAAGCAATATATTGTATTATTTTACCTGAAACGTAAAATATATGGTCTGAAAGATTAATTTGATTAGAATGCGCTAACCATAATCTTTAAATCTTATGGCTAGATACAGAATATAAATTGAGACCATAAGAAAAATAAACTTACTGTTTGACCTAGCAATGAACAAACTTTTTAAAATAATTTGAAATATTCTTAATGCATTTCTTACAAAAAAAAAATTGTTTTCACTTACTTGTTGCAACAATTACTTTGTATTGCAAGTGGTCCATTCAGTATAACAAATTATTAATACCTATTATTATTTTACGGAGCTACTTACGATTAAATGTAAATTAAGAGCTATGAATAAAACCACTAACCATATATAATGAAATTATAAACCATGTTTTCCGTTTATATATAGGCTATATATATATATATATATATATATATATATATATATATATATATATATATATATATATATATATATATATCGATGGCTCCGCGGAAAACTGAACTATCTATATAATATTTGCAGTATTAATGAGGCATTTAACAGTTATTACTATCATAAATATTGCCAAACAAGGCATAAATTATTTATTATAAATATGTTGTATTTTTATTAGAAATAGAATAATTACTCTTACGGTTGAGCAAAAAAGATCGCAAACTTTAAAAAATCATAACTCATGAACGAAGCGTTGTATTAACAAAATAAAACAATATTCTGAATTTTCGGTATATTGCCTATAATATGATGTTTTAGTTTTTATATTGCACGTTATGTAATAGCAACAGCGCGATAATTGACGCAACTCACCAAAAATATGCTTAAAAATAAGTATTACTTGCTCCAAAGTTGGCTTAAGTAAATTAAAAAAAAAAAAAAAAAAAAAAAGCATGATGGCCGTATAGAATATCTAATATTACAAATTTAAAATTCCCTTAATTTCGTTTTTAAGTTCACTTAGTAATAATTTTAAAAAATGGTCATACAAATTAATACATCAGAAAATATATTGGAGTCGTTTAAAAAAATTATTACAAACAAAATTAGGTCACAGTTAATAACTAGAGCAACTTTTGCTCTATTTTTGAACCATAGGTTTGTTCAGAAACTTGAAATTAATTCTTTTCTATGCAACTGCAGACAGTAAAAATGTCAAATTAAAATTTAGAGTCAAAGAATTCATAATTCATGTTATGTTTACTTGCAACTTGCAATTAAAGAAAAATATAAATTTAATTCAAGCACTGCATGTATTTACTCAGGTTGCGCAACTATGGATAAGTTATATTTCGTGATTATGAATTTCATACGAAATTCTTATTTTCTATGTGAGAAAAAAAAAACATTTTCAAAATAAGTGGAAAAACAGATAGGGGTATAGTTTAACACTATACTCTTTTGCAAACTGTTTGCGATAAAATTTGCAAATATTTAATATTTAAAAATATGATTATTTTTTTAATATATAGAAACTATTACAAAAAAACTTTTTCTTATCGTCTATTACGATACAATAATTTTTCTTTGTATATAAAAGTATACTTTTGCATATAATAAATTTTTTAATCAATTCTTAAACCAACAAACGCTAATTAAAAATGTAAATGTTTATTTTATATGTCAAAAAAAAAAACTCTAAATTTATATCTGCGTAATTTTAAGTTGAAGTATAGCATCGATTGTAGAAATTTACTGTTATTGAAAATTTATTTATTGAAAATTAACCGTAATAAGCCGGTAAATATAGCTATCAATTTTTAAATTAATTTCTTAAAGAAATGTTGTTATCTTTTCGTTAAAATACAAGTTTTGACAAGCAAATGATATCTGCGTGTTCGTAAAAAGAGGCGTACCGCGTATCAGCTGACGTATTTTCTCGCAATATATTTCGAGTTTTTATTGTATAAATTTTCAATTTTTTAAGCTAGCTATAAGAAATTTGAAATATATATGTATATATATATATATATATATATATATATATATATATATATATATATATATATATATATGTATATATATATGTGTATATATGTGTATATTATGTTTACCTTCTGTAAAACAACTGGGCTTTCACTCGCTGCTTAATTTGATGATAAAAATAACACACAACACCAAAACTTGTCACTATATAAATTAATAAAATACTCAATTCACAGTTTTTAAAAATCTATATACATAGCTATGTTATATTCACACAAAATTGTAACGTTTTCGAGGGCGTATATAAAACTATATACTTGTCTGCCTCTCTTCATCAGCTTACTGACTCTTGCTCACGAGGCGAGCCGACCTCCGCAATGGGGGGTGTGGCTCGTTCTCGTCAGGTGGTTTATTATTGTTTACATTTTCAACTGTACGGTCACGTGGTACACTTTTCTTAAAAGAATCTATGAGTGGAATCCAAATAGGTGGTAATTCAAAACTGGGCTGACTGATTGTTTCATTTTTTCTTCTTGCCATTTCTATTGATTCTAATATTTTTCTTTTTTTATAGTGACTCTCTCTTCCTATTACTTTTGTTTTTTCCCATAGAATTTGATGATTACTTTCCAGCGCATGATCTACTAGTTTTGAATATCCTGTATCTCTTTTTTCTATTTTTTGCCTGTGTTCATTGACCCTGATCTCTAATGGTCGACCTGTTTCTCCGATATATTCTTTCTCACATACACAGGGAATAGAATATACTACATCTTTATTCATATTTTTCTTCATGTCTGGTTTTGTACGTGCTAAACTTGATTTTAATGTTTCTTTTGAAGAACAAACAATACGAAGATTGACTCCTTTACCTATACGTTGTATTTTTTCACTCAAACCTTGTATATAGGGGATGCAGATAGTTGCGTCTGGTTTCTTTTCTTCTGTTTTGTTTTTTTCTGTGTGGTTTTTATTTTTTATTTTAGCAACAACATGTAATGGATAGTCATTTTCTCTTAAAATCTCTTCTATTTTATTAATTTCTTCATTTCTTACGTTGTTATCATTGCAGTGCGTTTTTGCCCTATGTAACAATGTAGCTGCTATACCTGTTTTTGTTGAGTGTGGATGATTTGAGTTAAAATTTAGATATCTTCCACTGTCTGTCACTTTCTATAGACTGAAGTTGTAATTTTGTTTTCTTTAGATCTTTTTACACATACATCTAGGAACGGCAATTCACCTTCTTTTTCATACTCAATCGTGAATTTTATCGTCTCTGCCTGATTATTCATATGTTCTAAGAACGATTCAACTGGGTCAGTAAGAGTCAGTAAGCTGATGAAGAGAGGCAGACAAATATATAGTTTTATATACGCCCTCGAAAACGTTACAATTTTGTGTGAATATAACATAGCTATGTATATCGAGGGTGCTCCGCTATAATGTCCTAAGTCCACTTGACCTTGAAAAATAAAAAATCGTCGGATCAACCCCAAATTTTGGATTTATCCATTTCAGGTCATTTGCAGCAAAAAATATTTTTCAAGGTCAAATGGACTTAGGACATTATAGCGGAGCACCCTCGATATAGATTTTTAAAAACTGTGAATTGAGTATTTTATTAATTTATATAGTGACAAGTTTTGGTGTTGTGTGTTATTTTTATCATCAAATTAAGCAGCGAGTGAAAGCCCAGTTGTTTTACAGAAGGTAAGACAAAAATGAAATTTTTATCATCATGTCACCTCGCTCGATATTCAAATTTTCAAACATATATATATATATATATATATATATATATATATATATATATATATATATATATATATATATATATATATATATATATATATATATATATATATATATATATATCGAGGGTGCTCCGCTATAATGTCCTAAGTCCATTTGACCTTGAAAAATATTTTTTGCTGCAAATGACCTGAAATGGATAAATCCAAAATTTGGGGTTGATCCGACGATTTTTTATTTTTCAAGGTCAAGTGGACTTAGGACATTATAGCGGAGCACCCTCGATATATATATATATATATATATATATATATATATATATATATATATATATATATATATATATATATATATATATATATATATATATATATATATATATATATATATATATACATATATATACATATATACATATATATACATATATACATATATATCCTATTTATATATAATATACACACACATTTTTTTTCTCCATCAAAATGCGAAAAGCAGTGGAAATGGAGAAATAAAATTTGCCAAAGACAAACACTTTTTTTTCTACCTTACAATATCTAAAGCTACAGTGTACAGTACTACATTGTATGCATTTCATTCAACATGTTAAAAAAAAAAAAAAAAAAAAAATGAGCACACACTATTGTAGACTTATCAAAATATTTTACTTTTTTGAAAACAATTGCAGTGTAATTTTAAGTAACAACAAAAACACTATCATTTCAATAAGAATCCTAATTATTTACCAGCTCTTGCAGCAGCTCAGAACGCTCCACTGACTTGACAATCCAATGCTCTGCTCCATCACTTGCTAAGTGAGCAATGATGCCCGCAGCAAAGTAGCTTACATCAATGTGTGAAGAATGCAACAACTTCCTGTGTACCAATCATTGAAACAAATATGTGACATTATTATTAAAAATTCTTTACAATCTTTAGGTACAGGGTTCACCGTTTTAATCTGGCCCGGTTTCAATCTTGATTTCTCACTGAACCGTTTGTGCAATTTTTTTTTTTTTTTTTTTTTTTTTTTTTTTTGGTTTTTCAGAGAGCCTATGATATGCTTATGATATGCTGATCATGAAATTTCAGAATTTTTATGTAAAGTAATAGAAGTTGGAGGGTGAATTTTTAGTAAAGAATACCCTCGTGCTGGAAAATCACTGACTAAGATTTTAAAATTCTTTAATTGCAATAGATTGTGCATGTATAAGATGTAACCATAATTTTCTGAAGTCAAAAAATATGTAAAATGATTAGCTACCTTGAAACACAAACAGCATTTAAGAAAAAGGGCAGTTTGGACCCATGAAGCCATTGGGATAGCTATTAATCTAAGCAAAAAGGACCCACCCATAAGTATAAAGTCCCATAATGTAGGGGTAAAAATAGTCAGAACCAGCAAAATGAATTGCATTGCAGGTGAAGACCTTAGTTAATATATTTTATTCCATGAAACTTGAAAGTTCATCTGACACTGCTTTGTTAATGTAAAAGTAAAAAAGATTAAGAGTTGTAAATTTTGAGTATTAAAATTCCCAAAAATGAAAAAATGCCCATATTATTATTATTTTTATTTTTTTATTTTTTTTTTGGTAATATAAATTCCTCCCAAAATGCAAAGATCAGGGCTGATAGACCGCTCGCTTATAACATAACTGTGCTGAAGTTCCTGGGCTAGCTAGAACCCAAGTTTCGCACTAGTTTCCACGGACTGGCCATGATAAAAAATTATCTTCAAGTGCGAGGTTTTTCTTTACTAAAAATTCATCCTCCAACTTCAATCACTTAACATAAAATTTCTGACATTTCAATGGTCTGCATATCATAAGCATATCATAATATTTCTGAAAAAACAAACGTAAAGAAAATCGCACAAACGGTTCAGCAAGAAATCAAGATTGAAACCGGGCTAGATTTAAACGGTGAACCCTGTATATATACGTATATGTGTATATATATATATATATATATATATATATATATATATATATATATATATATATATATATATATATATATATATATATATATATATATATCGATGCTTAACCGTCGAAGTGAACGAACTACACTTTACAAAATTTGTGAAAAATGAACGTTCTACACTTTACAAATTCCAAGTTCTCCCATATACGAGGGTGGGTCAAAAAGTTCTCAGACTAACATATATCGGGCAGCTGTATGCTCAAAATTTTCTTTGTATATTACTCACGTGATCTTCACATGTCTCAATTTCAAGTTTCAAGTTCCTAGCGCAATTAGTTTTTTTTTTTTTTTTTTTTTTTTTTTTTTTTTTTTTTTTTTTTTTTGGTGGTGGGTTTTGTGAGACAATGCCAAGTGACACTGAAAAGTGGCCCAAAACTGAGGTTCGCACTGTGATAAAGTATCCGTTGCAGGTAAATCTCTTCCCACCAAGCTGTTTTTTCAAATTAGGGAACAGATGGTAGTCAGAGGGGGCCAGATCTGGTGAATAAGGTGGATGTGGAAATGTGCTGTGTGATGGAGCACATACCCCTAATGTGTTGACCAAATCCTCATGAATCTCAGTCATACTCATTTTTTTCTGCACCAGATACTTTATCACAGTGCGAACCTCAGTTTTGGGCCACTTTTCAGTGTCACTTGACATTGTCTCACAAAACCCACCACCACCAAAAAAAAAAAAAAAAAAAAAAAACTAATTGCGCTAGGAACTTGAAACTTGAAATTGAGACATGTGAAGATCACGTGATTAATATACCAAAAAAAAATTGAGCATACAGCTGCCCAATATATGTTAGTCCGAGAACTTTTTGACCCGCCCTCGTAGTTCTCATGTTAAAATAAGTAGAAGCGCCAAACGTAGATGGTTCATTTTGAATGAAAATTTTAAAGTGTAGTTCGTTCACTTTGACGGGAAAACATCGATATATGTATATATTATATACCTATATATGTGTGTGTGTGTGTGTGTGTGTATGTGTGTGTGTGTATGTATGTATTATAATATGTATTATCAGGGGCGTATCCAGGATTTGACCATGGGGGGGGGGGGGGGGGGGGGTCCACCTGAAATTGAGAAGCATTCGCACCCATGTGAGGGGGGGACATCCCCCTGCCGGGTTGCGGGGGGTACCCCCACAAGACATTTTCATGGTTTGATGTCAAAATAGGCTATTTTAATGCGTTTTAAAAGCATTATTTTCGTATCAAATTCAATTGTTTATTTAATTTTTTTGAGCCAGATTTTGAAACCAAAATAATACTATTCGGTTTTAAATAGAAGAATTTGCAAGAGTTGGTTTTGATGAGAATATAAACAAACTCAGACCCCAACACAAGTGCTAGCAGAGAACTTTGTGTTATTGTCTATTGTTCTTTTAGAGGAAAAAAAAACATATATCACGATCGAGTTAAAAAATTTCTCAATAGTCAAATTTTTACTCTAGCTTACTCGCTTATTAGCTAGCTTCTAGCTTATTTTGCTCGCAGTTTTTTTTTTTTTTTTTTTTTCCCCGTCATTTTTAATGTTGTTTTATTTAAGGAAACACTACCTTAGCTTTCAGGCTCAGTAAGCTCTATAGAGTACAGTACAGTAAAAATTTCAGTTTCAAGAAAAATCCGTAAAAATTCAGATGAGTTATAGCTACTTCATTCCTTTATAAGAAAGGATGTTAAATGAAAGGCAGTAAGACAGAGTCATCTGCTAACACTTTGTATTGTAGGGCTTTCAGTTTGTGTTTTTCGTCAATAAACCCTCTTTTTGCAAGTCTTCTATTGCACCAAGATAAGAAAATAATTATTTTTTTCTCCCAAAAGTTCTCTTGCCAACAATTAAAAAACATCTTAATTAAATATATGCACAGGTTGGTTCATGTTTTAATAAATCATTCATCTATGCCAAATAGGTTATTATATAAAAATAAAGTAAAATATATTAATATTAAAGAATGCTATCCTAAGATAATATATATATAATTTTCGAAAAGAGCTAATTTTTTCCTTAAAGACGTAGAACACCTTGAACAAAAAAATTTGCCTAATATCCTAAAATACCCAAATATCAACATTATTTTGGCCGGAGTCATTGATTTCTAATTTATTTTCCATTTACAAAATGTCAGTTGCGGGTTTACTACGTCACAGTTCGCCTGTTTCCGCACGCGTGGACCAGGCGAGCTGTGACGTAGTAAACCCGCAACTGACATTTTGTAAATGGAAAATAAATTAGAAATCAATGACTCCGGCCAAAATAATGTTGATATTTGGGTATGTTAGGATATTAGGCAAGTTTTTTGTTCAAGGTGTTCTACGCCTTTAACTATTTTGGAGCATATTATTTTGTATTTTAAATAATTTTTTTAAATTTTCCAGGAGAGGCAAAAACAAACAAATAGTAATAATAAAAAAACTGCCAATACTGATAACTGCAATGTATCTATTTTTAAAATTACATCAATAGAAACTCATAAAATAAAATTTAAAAATCAGAAAACAAAAAATTGTAGAAAAAAGAGTTTCCTTTAAAAGAATTGTGCACTAATATATATTTTTTAATCCAAAAACCAAAAGGAATTTAGGCACTAAAATATCTTAAAATAGGCAATAGAAAGAAATTTTATCTTATAAGATCTGATTTTAAACACCATTTTTGGTTTATTCATTTTTTTTTTTTTTTTTTTTATATAAAGGCCTATATTTTATATGCGTCAAAAAATCACTTGAGTTCTTTTCGTTTGTTTGATTTCTTTGGGTGCCTCAAACCTGATGGGGGGGGGGGGGTCCGGACCCCCCCCCCCCCCCTGGATACGCCCCTGTGTATTATAATATATAGGCCTATATATATATATATATATATATATATATATATATATATATATATATATATATATATATATATATATATATATATATATATATATATATATATATATGTAGGTATATATATATTAACTATTTGCACAAACCTAAGTTTTGTGAGGAATGCATCAATCATAAGCATACATCTCAGCTCAGCAACCTCAGCAATATTGTTAATAAGTCCAAGAACTTTTGTTTCAACAGCACTTTCATCTGGGAAGGCATCTAAAACTTGTAAAAACAAGTTCATTCCTTGTTCCTTAAGAAAAACTGAACAAGTGCTGGGAGACTCGTCTGCAACATTTACATAAACAATACTACAGCAGACTATTACAGACCAAGTAAAATTGTTTCATGTATTTCAACATAACCTAAATCTGTAAAACTGTAGAACAGAGTACAATTCGATTGTGTGGTTACACTTGTTTTAATTGCTGTTTAAATACTATAAATACAGTAATTATAGAGTTAAGTTGTTCAATTCTTGATATTATGTACAGCTCTGGCCAAAAGTTAAAGAACGGGGCAGCGGCGACCACAGCGTTTTCTCATAAAGATAACATAGTGTGGTTGCAGGTTGCCTATACAAATTGTTCTCAAACTTTTGGCCAGAGCTGTACATCATGTATGACTACATAATGTTTTGCTTCTTAAAGCCAACTAAAAAAAAAAAAAAAAAAAATTGCTTTAACCATTGCTTGATTTTGAGATATTAATGTTAAATTTAAAATAAAGATACAAAATAAGTTTTTTGGTCACTTGAAAAGAAAAAGAAAAATAATTTTATTTCACTAGTACATTAGTATTTTTTTTAAATATGGACTTTAGACATTAGTAAAGAATGAACCAAGTAGACTTCGTACATTATAGCGAAGCACCCTTGTGAAACCAAGAGACCTTTAAAATGCAAAAAAAAAAAAAATGCAACTGCTACATTAATCTAATTTATTGCTGCACCATTCTGATTTTGAAATAAGACTTACCAGTTAAGTTCCACAGAGCACTAAGTGTGAATTTCATAGTAATGTCCACCACTTTTGCTTCTACTTTCAGTCTAACAATTGTTAGTAGTTTACGCATATAGTGAGGTTGAGCTCCCAATTCGGATGTCTCTCTAGTAGAAATTTTGGCCGCTAAACAGATTAAGATGTTTACAATACAGTCAATCATTTCATGACCTAAATAGGGCATTAAACCAACCTAAGATTGAGCAGATGGCAACACTCATTCGATTCATAGATGCATCATCAAAAGCACACAAGCAATTCATAACAAGTTGGGCACATCTAAATTTGTCAAATGCTACATCTTGAAGGATGCGGTCACTACACAGTGTTAGCAGAGTGTTTTTCTGCAGCTGTAAGCATAAGGAACAAAATTCATGGCATGATTAATGTCGCAGTATTTTATAAAGGAACTGATAAATTTGCAAGAAAGGATAGGAGGAAACCAGTAAGGGCCTTACCATAGTGAAGAGAGTTCCATAGTTTGGTGAAAATTTTGCTAGCAAGATGGTAACTATGGGACTCTCTTCACTATAGTAAGACCCTTGTGGGTTTTCTCATATCTTTTTCATTAAAATTTATCATACTTTACTGGGATGATTTATTTTCTTTAATATATCTATTATTACAAGGGATTTCTTATCATTAACATATCATTATGATTGAACTACTGATAATTTTATATTCAATCTTAAGCTCTACTTGTTCTACATTTCTATGTACATTGAAATTACTACTCACATAAATTAAGAGTTAAGTTTACCTGATAGTGATTTGGAAAAGTTTCCATAGCAGTTAGTGTCAAGTCAACTACACTTCTCAATACTTTTGGATGTATTTTTTGAGCTAAATCTCCTTTAGTCAAGTTGTAGAGGCAAGCTGTGGCAGCCATTTGAACACCAAATTGTTCAGGGTGTTGTGCCATTCCAGGTAATACAAGCTGAAATTCAAATACAATTAAAGTGTTATAATCATTCAACCAACCTAAATTCACTACACCGTTGGAATATGTTTTTCATAGAAATATATACATAGCAAGCAAAAACAAAATATTACCTGAATAACATCCACTCGAGCATCTTGAAAGTTTGGAGTAAGTCTGAATAGGTTATACAAACATTTCTGAACATACAGTGGACGATGTGGATATCTGAAATAAAGTTTATAGATATAATATAATTATAAATTATTATTGGCAATATCAATTTAAGGGGAAAAAAAGCACCGCAGTCAGGATCAATAATAAAGAAAAGGATAGAATTACCAACAAGGGACAAGGGCCTTACCACAGTAGAAGTTCTATAGAGAGGTTGAGGTCTCTCGTAGCACTGATTGATAATGCCATAAATATGTGACAAAAGCTATCAGTTATTGACATTTTTATAACTAAAACTCTGTGCCACATGAGACCTCGACCTCTCAATAGAACTTCTTTTGTGGTAAGGCCCTTGCTGATAATTCTAGCCTTTTCTTTATTATTAATATTATTAGCAAACGACAACATTTACCTGCGAAGTGCCTCAAGTATCTGCGCTTCACTTGCAGTTCCTGTAACAGCTAAATCCACTCGGAAGTCAGGATTGCGTTCGTCAGCAAACATGTCATCATAGCAAGCATCAGTTTGGATTAAGCCAAGGAAACTGAGTCGAGGATGCTGCTGCAGAAAATTACGTAAATCTTCAGGTTCTATGTCTTCTTTGCCAGAAATATCCAGGTGAGTCAAGTGACTTAACACTCCAGGAGGATGTCGCAGAAGGTCACAAACCTACAAATTACAACACTTATAACATGGGCAATATGTAAACATCACAGAAATCCTCCCATCACAATATTATAATGTTACAGTACTTTATTATTATTATTAGGCTATTATTTTTATTATTGAATCAAAGTTTGTCATCTATAAAACTATATCGATATTTACCTTTGACTTTACAGGAGCAAACATCTCAAAAGGATGATTATCCTTTTCATCAGACACATCCAGCCTTTGGATTACATTCATTTCAAGTAACACAGGTACCACACTGTCACAGCTAGAAACTCGAAGGTTGAACATAGCAAAAGACTTTAGACGGTCCTTAAGTCTGCAAAACACCAATTAAAAATTAAAATGCATAATAATTTACAACTGGTCAATAAATGTTTTAATTTTTAATTTTTTTATCAAAGAACAGAACATAGCCACTGCAAGAAAAACAAATGGAGTTAAATGAGTTAAAAAATAGTTTCATTTGCACCCCACCCCCCTCTCTCTCTCTCTCTAAATTCCAAACTATTCAATATGTGTTAAGTTTGTTTTTTTATCTCTGTGCTAGCAAGATTTTCACCAAACAATTGAGCTCTCTTCACTATGGTAAGGCCCTTGCTGGTCTCCTCTATCCTTTTCTTTTATATTATTAGATTACTAAATGAACCAAAATGAAAAATCATACCGTTTTATAGGTGAAATATCATCAACTCTAGTTCCTGAGATATCTAATGCTTCAAGTTGTGGCAAATCAAGAGCCACTAGTTCAAGCCCATGTCGGTTAAATTCAGTGTGTGAAACATCTAGAGAGCGTAGACCTCTTAATTTAGCCAAAGCAACCACCACACAGTATTTGGACATGTCCAAGAAGGTTCCATGAGAAACAGACAGTGTTCGTAGATTCTGTAGAGTCCATTCTCCAAGGCAACCCACCAAATCATTGACTGTGGCCCTCACCAAACCAGTAACCTCCAGATCAGTTAACTGAAAACAGTAATTATAGTGTACCAGTATCATACATTAGAAGACTTGCAAAAGTAGGTTTAGTAAGAAAGTAAACAAACTCACAGCCCAACAATACTAACAAAGTGCTAGCAGACGATTTGGTGTTCCTGTCTCAATTTAACATGCTTTCTTATGGTGGAATGCAGCAGCTATAACTTGGGTTAGAATTATTTTTCAGGGCTGAAATTTTTACTGTAGGTTACTGACGTGAGCCTCAAAGCTTTTGTTTTCCTAGGTTTCAAGTGATTTGGTTACAAATGTGTTTTTTTTACCCAATTGACTTCAAATCCAGGAAAAC
Source organism: Ecdyonurus torrentis (assembly GCA_949318235.1). Classification (NCBI taxonomy): domain Eukaryota; kingdom Metazoa; phylum Arthropoda; class Insecta; order Ephemeroptera; family Heptageniidae; genus Ecdyonurus; species Ecdyonurus torrentis. The sequence continues at coordinate 45,365,303 of OX439127.1, forward strand.
AAAAGCTTTGAGGCTCAGTACAGTAAAAATTTCAGCTCTGAAAAATAATTCTAAATCGATTTATAGCTGCTGCATTCCCCCATAAGAAAGCATGGTAAATGTAGACAGGAACACCAAGTCGTCTGCTAGCACTTTGTTAGTATTGTTGGGCTGTGAGTTTATTTTCTCACTAAACCTACTTTTGCAAGTTTTCTTATCATAATTGGGAGAAAAATAAAATAAAAATAAGCATAACCTCTACTGCAATCGGACTCAGTAAGTTACAAAGCATTGAATACATGGGGAAAAAAAGAAAAAGTAAATGAAGCAACATAGCCACAAAGATAGCACAGGTCAAGATAGAGAGCGGGTGAGGTGGGTGGCAAAATATATATTGAAATGTTGCCTTTTACTTCCTTTGTTTATAACTTTTTGTGTCCGTATTGGTACATGATTACATAATTCATACTTTTTTTCTACCAAATTATTTCTTTATTGGCAACCTAATGGCATTACTACAGTTCTCCCGTTCCCCAATTTTTACTATCTGTCCATCTAACCATCCATCTATATATTTCCTATCCAATCTTTCTTTATCACATATTGCACATTTAATTCTTTTATTAATATTAATATTATTATTTCTTCTAGTCAACTGAAAGAAAAGGATTGGAGAAACCAGCACATGCTTTAAGGCATAGAACATCTTGAACAAAAAAGTTGTGTAATATCCTAACAAACCTAAAAACCAACGTTGATTCAGCCGCAGTCATTGATTTCTAATTTATTTTCCATTCACAAAATGCCACTGGCGGTCACTGACGTCACAGCTTGCTTGTTTTACGCACGCGTAAACAGGGCCAGCTGTGACGTCAGTGACCGCCAGTGTCATTTTGTGAATGGAAAATAAATTAGAAATCAATGACTCCAGCCAAATCAACATTGATTTTCAGGTTTGTTAGGATATTACACAACTTTTTTGTTCAAGGTGTTCTACGCTTTTTACTGTTGTGAAGTCCCATGGTTGGGTGCAAATCTTGCTAGCACAAGATAATAAACATAATAAACACATTATCATACCACATGCAATGTGCTTATTATCATTGCATTGGCTAGATTTTAACCACACTTTGAAACTCTTTCACTATGGTATGGCCTGTGCTGGTATCTCGGATCTTTTTGTTTCAAATGTATCATATCTCACCGCAACAGTTTAATTTCCTTAATATCTCTTAATTATACTAATTTTATTTTAAAAACAAATATACTGTACCTTGTGACCCCTGAGAACTCGAAGTCCCCGTGCAGATATATCAGTACCAACATTACGAAGACGTACTCGTTTGAGGCGCGTTACACTTGCATCAAAGAGCGAGAGGGAGGTATCATCCAGTTTACCTCTATCACATAATGCACTCAGGAGCTGTTCTGATAACTCAGAATGCAAGAAAGCTTCTTGATGGAATAACACTGGCTGACTCTCACCATTTCCTCCTAAAACATGAAGAGTTGGTTAAATGTCAACTCTACGGAAAGGAAAAAACTCAGAAACCTTACCTTGGTGGCCACATACAGCCACAAGATTGTCACAAATGTAACCCACACACGCTTCTTGTAGTGATACAGGAGAGTCATACATGATGTTTTTCTCACCTACAAGTATAAGAAAATTACACATGAAATTTTTTGTCTCCATATAATGTATCACATGTGTATATCCAGGTAAAGGGACACATACTGTACACACGACCACGATAAGAATTTTTACCATTCGAAAACTCACGCTAAATTTGCAATGTTATTTTAATGAGAAAAGCACGTGCTGGATTTAAATGGTACAATATCTTATCGTGGTCCTGTGTACAGTGTCCGAAAAATAAAAGGTAACCATTTAAATGATCCATTTTTGGGCACCACAAAATATTATGCGTAAACAAGAAATCTCACTTCTTACGTAAATACTAATTTAAGATGTTTAAGGAATGCATTTATCTTGTCCACTCTCGGTGCACTCTCCACCTCTTTAAAACCCACAAACAAGCAGCTTATATTTAGGGGAGGCGTGTAATTGTATTTTTCTATGCAAAAAGTAGTTTGGCAAATCAATTAATTGTGCAGTTAGTTTTTATTTTTCACTGCTCAGACAAAGACAACAAACTTATTATATATTTGCCATTGCCAACATCACACAGTGAATCAAAGGTAGTTCAACCCACTTAAAACGTGATTATTGCCATTCCAAGTGCAAGTACTTTGATTTTAGATAGACCACCGCCGCATTTTATACCATATTTAAACAAATAATACAAATCTAAACCGGGCAAAATTAAACCAAATAAATTTTTTTTTTTTTTTTTTTTTTTTATAATTATTATTATTTTATTATTAAAATATATTGAACGACAATACTTGTCCAGTAGCTATATGGTGAAAGAAAATGTTATTTCCTGACAATCCCATCCTGACATCCATATTTAGATGGAGTTTAGCGTCAACTGAAATCACCATCTGATTACATTGAATGCCCATAAGCCAATAGAAATTCATTTTTTAAGTAAAATGACTTAAGTTCATCAGCTTCTGTTGTATAGGATCCTTCTATCTTTTCTTGTTTTCACTCATCCAGCCAAGGGTAGGAAATGACATCATTAAATACCTTCAGTAAAGGATGCACTTGCAACCCAAGCAAGACCTCAAAGCCTGTTTGCAAATAAAATAACATAGGGATGTTTTGGAAGGAGTGTATGCAACATAATCTGAAGAACTTGAGTACATGTCACCATCAAGAGTGTTTCAATTCTGAGAAGTTCAGCTTAGGAATGATTACATCCCCTCATCAAAATTGTTTCCTACGACTTGTAGTTTAAGTGGGTAAAGTAGTCATTTATACATATAGGTTACCTTTTCAATTTATTATTATTTGCAAATTGATTATTTTTTGTGTACGTTTATATTAACAAACTTTTTGCACGTGCAACTTATAAGCAGACTGGGTATACCGGTATATTATTAAACATATCGTCGGGTTAGAGCACAAACCGTGTATCTACAAAAGCAACAAGGCTCAAATTATTATACAAAAAAAAAAAAAAAAAAAAAAAAGTTTCGACTTAGCTGCTTTTGTAGATACACGGTTTGTGCTCTAACCCGACGATATGTGTATGTAACAATATAATGTATGCATAGTATGTACAGGAACAATATTAGATTACATTGCATTTTCTTTTAAAGTATTTTAAATAACATTTCCTTCAAAATTTTACTTGCACCAGATACATAATGTACGATGTACCGTACACAAACACAATTGTATGACATGTACATACATATATGTATGTACATACAGTACAGTACGTACATACATACATAACCCAAGTAAATGCACATATGCACATACATAGTTAATACGCACTTTACCAGCTAGCAACACTGATGAAATCAAAGTTACACAAATATATTTATGTACATACGCATGTATGTATATGATATGTATGCATGGATGTATGCATGAATGTATATGCATGCACATAATGACATACTGTGATGCGCCATAAATGCAAATGTAGTGCTCTATATATATTTTTTTAAATAAAACATGCATAGCTCTATGCTCTGTCTGCGCTTCTTACTTCATAATTTTACAAAGCTGTGTTTTTAAGCAAAAGTGAAGCGTTGCCAGGGGTCTAAATGCATGATAATTTTTATTTTATTAACTTCTCCCGAGTTAATACAAATGACAATATTCTTTGAAATACTGTCAGCTGTGCGGCTCACGATTTAACAAGCATTTAAAAGGTTACCTTAAAATGCAAGCACAGAAAAAAAATATGAATTTCATACCTGAAATACATCACGAAATAATGAAACAAGCTTTTAAACAGTTCCAATAAAGTATTTTTTCACAGTCGTAGTTAAAACAATGAGTTTTGTAAAGCAACTGCAGATTTTCCATCGCATTACGCAGCCATGATAAATTTTTTCAACAAAATGTGAAAAGACGAACGATACAGGAACGATATGCAATATTTTATGGCGGTAAAATATCAACCAGTAAACGAGCGCGTATAGCGTATAGTGAGCTGATAGTGAGCGGGTAACAAATAAGGTAGCAACATAACGACAATGCAACGCTAATTTTTTTAATAGCAATTAATGCAATGACATTGAGCGCAGAGTAGAGTCCATAAAAACGACAATGCGACACTCTGATCGACAACTGTTTTAACTATAACTAAATATAGGAAAATAACTCATTTTGCCAGTTTAAAAACACTATACGCAATATATATTTTTGAGAGCATTTGGTTGATAATGCTGTACGTGTTGTCTATCTCTCAAGTATGCGAGAAAAATATAATAACAAAAAATTAAACGATTCTTAAAAAAAAAATACCTGCGGCCCCTAAAACTAAGTTTGTCCTATGCTCAGCAATGTTATTCACTACTCCAGTATGGCATCCAAAGTGCATTAAATATAATGTCATGCGGGATACACCCTGTCAACTGAGACCATCAGGACGATATGGTGTATTTGTATTTTGTATAATCCCGGGCCCGTGGACTCCAAAAAAGCTCAGGCTCAGAGCTTTGGTATAAGACACTACACATATTATGTGTTTATATATATATTATATATAATTACCATTAAAATTAAGCGCATTTTTTTCCCATAAGAATAATATTGCAATTTTAGCACGAGTTCTTGTCATTCGTGACGTTTCGTAGAAATAAATACGCTTTTATTATTTTATATTTTAAAATTTTCTTGAGTTTTTTAAGTTTATTGCAAATTTTTGATATTCCAAAATGTGTATTTTGAATAAAGAATAAGATAAGAATAACATTTCTTTATTGACCCAGGCAGTTCATAGTAACATATATGTTAACATATGTAACACATATATGTGTTACAACAATTAAGCGTTGGTCTTATTGTCACAAAAATATTTACAATAAATTATAATTATATAAAATTACTTTCATAAAATGTCATAAAAGAATAAAAATAATAATAATAAAAGAAAAACATTAAAAAAAGCAAAATACATTCTATGCCAGGGTACTGATTATTAAATGGAAACAAAGTATTGAAACTATAGAAATTGAACGGTATACATATTAAGTAAATAATTGCAGTATAGTCAGTATAAAATTGTAGATTTGTATGTGTAGTATGCATAAGAACATCAATATCATCAATTTTTGAATTGGGATCATAAAATTCAGCTAAAGTGTAACATTCCTTAAATATAAATATTTTTTCAGAAGGTTCCGGAACAAAGTATTATTGTTAAGGTTTCTGATTAATGACGGTAAACTATCATATAATTTTGATGTAATATAATACGGGCTCCTTTCAAATAATTTAGATTTGTGTTTTGGGACCGAAATTTTACTTTGATGACGAGTATTGTAATTATGTATATTACTGTTACTTACATAATAACTATAGGGTTATTGCGTTTAAACAATAGCACATACAAAAATAAAAAGTGATGTAACATAGTTAGAGTTTTTAATTATATTAAAATATTATTATTAAATATATTATTAAATTAGTTATATTATTTTGAAGTTAAAAAAATGCTTTTAGGCAAAATAAATAATAATTATTATCAAAATTTGAAGTGGGTCAAAATCGGGGTCCAAATATAGATTCATCACATTAGCATTAGAGGGCGGGGCATTTGCAATACTTTGACGCTCTGTTGTGACGAGAGTTTTTATTTTTTAAGATAGAATTTTTTTGATTTGATTTACGAGTACACCGCAGTCTTAACTTTATTCAAAGTTATAATAAAAAATTTTCACTCCTACCCTAAAGTAGTACCTTAATGTGTATCGACTAAATCAAATATAGTAACCTCGTATCTCAGATTTTGATGTTTTCAAGTTTACAATAGCACTGTAGCTCAGAAAAAAAAAATACAAAAAATTAAGTTTTATTTTATCCTAAGGCACATGTATTGCACATTACTTCAGCTCAGTTTCAAACTTTTCCAACTGGTGGTGTCTTTGTAATTAACTAATTAGTAGCAAAAAAATGACTTTTTTTGTGTAGATTTGAAAACAATGATTTTAAAAGTGCATTTTCTTTGAAAGTACATGAGATAAAAATTTCAAATTCAAACAACCAATAAAGAAACTATTGATTATTCATGCCATGTATTTAATAAAAAATTGCAACCAACCCTTTTGCCAAAAAATGCAAAAAACGTAACTTTGTAACTACAAGGGTTTTAATGCTGAAAATCTCTTTAGGGGTAGAATTGTGTATTGGAAATATGAAACCATTCAAATCATTTTGTTAAGTTATTTGTGCGAGGAAATATATATTTATTTAAAAAGTATATGTGCTCCGGGTTGCATTTTACAGGCTGATTGTGCTGCGGGCTGCATTTATTAGGCATAATTTGGGGTTATTTTAAGGTTATTTCAATTAAAGTATCAAATCAGTTTACCAATACAAATTTATGGCTCTAAACTGATTTTCAGTTTCTAAACCCTTGTAGTTTCAAAGTTACGTTTTTTGCATATTTTGGCAAAAGGGTTGGTTGCATTTTTTTTTTTTTTTGTATGCATGGCATGAATAATCAATATTTCCTTTATTGGTTGTTTGAGTTTGAAATTGTTATCTCGTGTACTTTCAGAGGAAATGCACTTTTAAAATCATTGTTTTCAAATCTACACAAAAAAAGTCGTTTTTTGTTACTAATTAGTTAATTACAAAGACACATCAGCTGGCAAAATTTGAAACTGAGCTGAAGTAATGTGCAATACATGTGCCTTAGGATAAAATAAAAGTTAATTTTTTGTAATTTTTTTCTGAGCTACAGTGCTACTGTAAACTTGAAAACATCAAAATCTGAGATACGAGGTTACTATTTGATTTAGTCGGTATACTCTTAAAACTATATATATATATATACCCGTATAGGATCATAAATCATAAGGAATATGGGAGTTTTAAAAATCAAATAAGAACAGGGTTTATAGTTAACAAGAAACAATTTATTACATTATAACATTATAGTTTTTCTACAATATATATTGTATATGTAATTGTACTCTCTAGCTGTTCCATACAAATGTGCAATCCTCTTCTAAAAGATTTTGTGGCTTAATTTATGCACTTTATGGCATTAAAAGGTACAATACAACATACATACTAAATCGTTAATTACATTTTTTTTAATAATATTTTCTTTTGTTTAATTTGCAATTTCATCACAGCTAAGCTAAAGATAAAGATTTCATCACATCCTTTGAAAAGATTTGCATATTCAAATCTTTATACTTGCATCATTATTTTATAAGACATCAGAGCAGAGCTTTATTGTATAATTAAGACAGAGCCCTTGTAATTATCTGTAGCGCTTTTGTATCTGATAGGGTTATATATCTAAACTTTAACAAAAATCGCCACTTCAGTTATTGCATATCCTGAACCAATATTTCATTATACTGTATATATATTAGAATAATTTTTACATATATTCTTCTTTCGTTTCATTTTATATTTAAAACATCAGAAAAAAAATCTTTTAAGGGGTTTGGCGTGAAGTACTTGTGGTCAAATATTATATATATATATATATATATATATAAAGTGCAGTGTTTGCTATCGATATCGAGGAGACAACATTATAGTGTTATAAAAACTCACTAAAAAGTGAATGATTATATTTACTGCTTCATTTTTAATTAGTGTATATACGTACAGACATATATTAATTAATAAATAAAAATTGAAGTTTTGCAAAAAAGAAAATAATAATAATAAAATATACAAATGTAAGTCAAGATGTACATATTTTTCTCTCATAACTGTGGTAATATGCAAAAAGAGATCGATGCGTAAAATTTTTACAGTACGATAAGGCATTTTTATATAATACAAAAATTATTCCTCTCCGTTGTGGATTTCAACGAATTGCAAGTGTACACGCAATTCATGCATGATTATGGGAAAAAGTAACTGCATAAATGGTATATATGAGTAATCCAAAGGGGTATATACTGTGTCAATATTTAAAAACTTAAGGAGAACAAAAAGTCTAAGTGCTAGTTTAAGTCCTAAAAAGCTATATAATTGTCATTAGCTTTTACAGCTAAAAATTTTAATTCCCATTTAGATTACAACCTTTGCAAAAATTGTTGAATATAAATTAATGCACTCTGTCATAGAATATTTTATTCTTTGCTGTTACTTTAAGACAATATTTAAAATTTTATAAGACAGAGAGTGTACATTAATAATTGATACATAGATATCATTATAGTTTTCAGAGATTAATTAATTTTATCAGATTTGTCATTGGCCAGAGAGATGTAATAAACCGTGGCAGATTTTCAGTCAAATGTTTTATACACAGTTAATTTAATAATAAGGCTGTTTTTACAATTTTCTCAGTACAATTAATATTACTTCAGAAACACTATTCTTTTACAATACGAGACGGTGCATTGATTATCACTATATACTGTAATATATATATATATATATATATATATATATATATATATATATATATATATATATATATATATATATATATATATATATATATATATATATATATATAATACAATATTCATCACCTTAGAGCACAAACTGTGTATCTGCAAAAGCAACAAAATTCAAAACAATATACAACAATTCAACTTTGTTAGATGCTTTTGTAGATACACGGTTTGTGCTCTAAGGCGAGGATTATACATATTATATAATTTGAAAATTCTTAAAATCTATTTTTTATAGGAAACCGTAGTTTTTACCTTTAAACTCTACAATATTATTTATGAAACCTGAGTTTTTTTTTTTTTTTTTTCATCTAGCTGTATAGTAGAGAAGACAAAATTATGATACAATTTTTAAATTTCATCGTTTTTCGTATAAATAATGCTTGCTATAATATACAAATGCGTGCTCCCATTAATGTGGAATTCTAGTTTTGTTTCATATTTAGAAATGGTTTATAATAAATTGAATTAAATAAATAGCAAAAAAAAAAAAAAAAAAAAGCATAAGTTATCACTTATCACGTTATAAATCATTATAGTAGTGGAAAATTATCTGTAGAAAAGGGTGTAACGCAGGAGTTAAAAAAAAAATTAAAAATATATATATTTTGTTTTATACATTATACATAAAAAATGGATAACAACAGAATAATAGAAACACAAGAACTGCAGCATTGTTATATAGTGTCCATGGTATATGTGAAGTTGTCTATTAGAACAAATACATAATGACCTATGGTATTATAATTATAATTATTTTTTCACTATATATGCAAGCGGCACATGCGCAAGCATAAATTTTGTCAACTCTATTACATCTAACAATGAGCGTAAACACGTAAATAAATTAAGCAAGTTTTTTTTTTTTATTGTATTATTTTCTTAAAATGCAAAAAGAATAAAATTTTAATGAAAAATCGGTCAAATAGGGTGCCTTTTTTAAAAAATAAAAAATGTAATTAAGAATTGGTGTGTGTTTTGGATTCGTTGTAAATTTTTTAAATATTAGAGAAAAGTCTAACGTTTTCATGAAAGAGTATCTATGATTATTTGCAATTTACATATTGTATGTATGATGATTATAGTGCAAATCTATGTTCTTATATAAATATCAGAGAAATAACTAAATTATACTAGCTCGGATCGCAATACTTAATAGATCATATTTATTACATGCTATCTTTCCAACTCAAGCAATATGATGAACTTAATTAATTAATACAAGATGTATATTATGTCTATTATTTTGGTTGATTATGTTGTTTTCCGGAGAATAAATTGATCCACATTATATTATCAGTACCCCAGCTTTTCTTTTTCTTCTTAGTTGAGTGATTGTTTCCAAATTCAGTACATAAATAACCTTATATAGCTCTTACGTTTTTAGTTTTAAAAAGTTTTCCAAGCAGGATGAAAACCATGCTGAAACAGGTAATTATTAGAACTAAATTGTGAATAACGTTTAGCAATTCCAAGATACATCTTTAAAATTCTTTCAATGAATTTTGTAAAACAATCAAATCTCACGAGCAAAAAAAAAAAAAAAAAAAAAAAAACATTACCTATTATATATATATATATATATATATATATATATATATATATATATATATATATATATATATATATATATATATATATATATATATATATATATATATAGCGAGAGAGAGAGTGAGAGAAAACAAACAATTCCGGGAAATAGCACTATTAAATAGCAACATATTTTGGATGTTGCTGTAATTGAAATAAAGAATTGTTGTTGTTATTGCTTCTCAAATTGATAGTGAGGCAGACATTTATGTAAGAAGTTAAGAACAGCTGCGATATAGTTTTCTCTGTGTGTAATCAAGTGGCGAACATGCTCTGAATCTTCAAAGCATATAGAAGTTACATCTACTCCACGTTCTTCTCGAATTTCAATAAACTCTCGTACGTCCTGAAACAAAATATCAGTCAATTATTAGAAAAAAAAATCAGTAAATAAAAACTTGAAGTAAATATAAGCAAAGGTACATTTTCTAATCAACTCTCGTACGTCCTGAAACAAAATATCAGGCAATTATTAGAAAAAAAAATCAGTAAATAAAAACTTGAAGTAAATATAAGCAAAGGTACATTTTCTAATCAATATTTTCTAGTCGATCGTAAGATGAAATATTTGTTTTTATACTATATATTTATTGAAAATTAAAAATAATTAAATAAGTTAACTTTATATATATACACAATATTATTTATACTTTTTGACGAATCAAGAAATAAATATTTAATAATAATGTTATCCCAATGTCAGCAATATTGTATAATAATTATGCTGTATATAGCTTAAAAATATAAATATCTTAATGCTTGCAGCATAATTATTTATGTATAGTTTAAAAAAAAGAAAATCAATCGGATAGTTGGGGACGCTGACGGTTTATTACTGTTTTCTTTCATTACACATATAATATTGAACACATCTTAAGCTGGATGGTAACTCACAAGTTAGACTTGTAAATAAATTTTTATTCACTTTATTGTTTCCTTGAAAATTACACGAAAATTGCAACCAAAGATATGGGCAAGATAGCCCTTGATTATATATATATATATATATATATATATATATATATATATATATATATATATATATATATATATATATATATATATATATATATATATATATATATATATATATATATATATATATATATATATATATATATATATATATATATTATATACTTGTATAAAGCAGTATATATATAATATATCCGGGACAGGAACCGCTGCCAATTTTTGCGGTTATTAAGAACCGGTTCTCGGGAGCGGTTCTTGGTGGTTCGCTTAAGAACCGGTTCCGGTTCTAATTCGTTCCGCATTCGTCGTGAACACTACAAAAAAAAATTAGAGTGCCCCCCGCACTCTTTCGCGATGAATTTTTGTTTAACATGCATATATATGTAGTATATAACACTCAAAATTTAATAGAATTATGTTATTTCTGCCCTTCTTTGCAATTATTCTCTTAAAATAGTGCAAACGGTTCTTGAGAACCGGTTCTTTAAAAAGAAGAACCGGTTTTCAAAAGCGGTTCTTTAAAAAGAAGAACTGGTTTTCAAAAGCGGTTCTTAAGAAGCGGTTCTAAAAAACAGTTCTTAAGAACCGGTTCCTAAAAACGGTTCCTAAGAGCCAGTTCTTGGCGGTTCCAAGAAGCGGAACCGGTTCCGGTTCCTGTAATGTGTGTGTGTGAGTGTGAGTGTGAGTGTGTGTGTGTGTGTGTGTGTGTGTGTGTGTGTGTGTGTGTGTGTGTGTGTGTGTGTGTGTGTGTGTGTGTGTGTGTGTGTGTGTGTGTGTGTGTGTACGTGTGTGTGTGTGTGTGGAGAATTCGGGAACAGTTATGATGATGCTGAAAAATTACTTTTATAACTTAAGTTATCTACCGAGTTGTTAGAATGTTGTGTAAAACACACAACTAATATGACTAGATTGAAATCATTTTCCAAAATTAAAATACATCATTGTACTCATCACGTGATGCATTAGTGTTATATAATTTGTACCCGACTTCCTCCTATTTCCCACAAATTTAAAAGACGCTTACAGAGTCAAAAGGAAGACTTGTATTGAAATGTATGTGTGTATAAGGCATTTAAAGATTTCTAACTTACTTGCGCAGAAATCAATTTATCTTGCTGAGAGTAAAGGCAAAGTTGTGGACATGTAGATTTATCTCCAAGTAAAGGATTGAAGGGATCACCATACGGTTCTTTCTTCCTGAGAACATATGAATACCACAGAGTTTGGCTGGCCCACATGAGAACAAGTGCTGTGGCTGCTGCGAACGCCACTATAGGACCACCAAGAATTGCAGTCAAGGCACCCCATAAGGAAGAAAATCGTTTGCGACCTGGAGAGCTGTCAAATATTATGCCTTTTATTGGCAGTGGTCGGGTGGTTAATTCCTAAAAAGAAGGGAAAAAAGTGAGAGTAAGTTAAAGTTTTACATGAACTAAAAATTGTGCTCTGAATTGATTGTCTTACAAACTACAGTAAAGTCTGACGTGAGCAATCGTAGAAATAACAGAACACCAATAATACCAAAAACGTCGTAAATAATTTTTCATTTCATATAAAGTTCTGTTATGAATGTTTGACAATGTTGTGTTGCCGATATAAATCTCGGTGATTTTTTAATAATCCAATTGACCATTTTTTTATGTGGTAAATATTAAGCTTCTATAAGTATATCTAATTATGAAATATTTATTCGATGAATAATTAACTGAGCTGCATTTCCTTACTATTTTTTTTAAGACCAAGAATAGGAATATAGAAATTATATTTTATGAAAAGATAATATTAATAACAAATAATTCCCCTGGATAGGATATAATCATGATTCAATTATTCACGCAACATACTTGTAAGTTCACAGATTTGAAACCATAAACTAGATAAACTAGAATTAAAATTAGAATTATCATAAATCGAAAGACCAGGAAAATCCTTTCCACCAATGGTCGTTACTCGTTACGCATTGGTTTTCTCAATAAAAACCAAAATCAATCAAGAATATATAACTTATTTCTATATAACCAATTTATACACTTTTTTAGTTTCAAAAGTTTTACAGGGATATTTTTTTTTTTTATATAAATAATTGAATGCATTATCTGAGGTCATGGAAAGGTAGTACAAGTAACAATTCATTTACCTATATGCTTAGGGTATCTTCACATAAAAAAGGATAATTAAATTTTAATTATTATTATTTTAATAATAATGCTTTCACATTCATGTCCTAGCATGGCCAATATAATCGATGGGGTGGGGGATCATGTAGATTCTTTACAGAATAAAGAACTCAACTTTTTCCTCGTCACAGGTATTTCATTGCACATTAAATCGTGGAAAAGCAAGTTACTGATTTGTATTTTTTGATACATTCTGAAGACAACGTTTGATATGGGTGGGAATTAAAACAGTAACAATGATTTTTACCTACCCTGAGAACATGAGCATAAAGGTAAGAACCTCCATTACTGAAGAGATGAAAAATGAGTGGATGTTCGTGTAGTTTCATGTCGTAGAGTGTGTCGACGAGCTTTGCTGCCACGTCTGCCATAGCTGCGCGCTTTACGAACAGCGTGTTGACCGGCGCACTTGTCCGGAGTGTAATGAACCTATATATCAAACAGCAATCTTTTACTATGTTTCTAAAATGAGGAAGACCACAAAAAAAAAAATAGGATATAATTTTATTTCACATTCTAAAGAAGGCATTTTCCGGAATCGATTGATATGTGAATTTCAAATTTTTGAGTTCATTAAGTATTTTTAATTTATTTTTTAAAATAAAAAAATGACGTTACGGGTGGTAACTTATGCATGTGGGCAAAAGAAAAAGTTACAGACTGTGACATCATTTTGTGACTTTCAAAAATTAATAAAAAATACTCAATGAACTCAAAAATTAGAAATTCACGTATCTATCGATTCAGGACAATGTCCTCTTATAGAATATGCAATAAAATTACAAATTACCCCCTAAAATATTTTAGTCTTCCTCATTATTGTACTTTTATTTAATTAGAACATTTTCAAATTCATAACTTTTAATGATTTGAGTCTCTCTCTCTCTCTCTCTCTCTCTCTCTCTCATACACACACACACACACACACACTTTTTATATTAACTCTAATTAATATCATGTAGATATACTGACGATAAACCTGTCCAGTACAATATTCCGATATAAATCTTACTGTAGGTACTCAAAAATTAAGCATTGATAAACCAAATTTTATTTTATTAGTTATTATTTTACTACACAACATTAACCCCCGTAAGCTACAACACTAACTAACTAGTTAAACCGTAGTTAAGTTGTTATTTTGATTGTTGCAACAATTAAAAAAAGATAACTAAGGTTTAACTAGAGGTTGCAGCTTACGGCCCTAATACTCTAACATTGAAAATTTTCACCCAAAATGAAATATTGACTCATAAATGAACTGATGCCATTCAAAAAGTCCTCAAGGAATAAAAGCAATAATAATTAATTGATTGTTTCGTACTTTTACGTGAATATTTTTTTTATAATCCTGTTCCCACATAGCAACATATTCACTATACATTAAAGTTGATTGCATGCAATCTTAATTTGAACTCATTAAATTTCCATATACTCAAATGTATTGCTTCGTGTGAACAGCCCATAAATTAGTAAATAGTATGCTGTATTGTTTGCAGTAAACCCAAATCTTAAATGAATATTATATATATATATATATATATATATATATATATATATATATATATATATATATATATATATATATATATATATATATATATATATATATATATATATATATATATATATATATATATATATATATATATATATATATAATATAATGTGAAATGTGACTCGTAGGACGTCTAGGATATGAGAAAATATTTATGTGATTAAAAACAAATATTTTTTATTTTTACATGATATATTTTATTTTCTTATTAAAAACATGTTATGATATTAATAAAAATTAATGCAACTCCATTGTTTCAACAACAACAAAATTGTTGGGCCGCATTCACTATACACAAAAGGAAGAATTAACATTATATTTGTATATTTACTTAGATATTTTATTACATTTTGTTTTATACTCAAAACCAGTTTTAATTTATTCTTAGTTTTAGCTTTGTTTTGCTTTTTAGTTTCTTAGTTTTATTAGTTATTTTAGTTACTTATTATATGGAGTAATAGAAACGAGTGTGTAAGCTTATGCAAATTAATATTTTAAAATTATGTCAGTATAGTGAGCAATTATACTGCGCCAATATGCAAGCTTGTGGCGTACGTACAGTTACATTTTATTTGCTCTGCAGCTCGTGAAGCGGTAAACTAGACGATGGAACACGAATATAACACTTAAAATAATTATAGGGAACAACAATTATTTTTAACAAACAGTTACCAGAATTACAGCATTTCTTTGCAATTTTTGTGAAATCTAAATAATACCACATGTCATGATGAATTTAATTTTATTGATTTTATACTTTATGAAAGATCAATATTATACATTCCCTACACAAAGCTCATTGCTGCTTGTGTCGACGAAAAAAAATCTGACAGGCTTTAGTTGTTGACTAACTAAGAAGAAACTTACTATAACTGAATAAAAATATTCTTATGATAATTTATTTTATATTTTTTTAATAGTAAATGACACTTTTATTATTACTTGAAGTGTGGAACTTACCCTCGTTCTTCATAAATAGCGCTGTATTTGCTGAGATATTTGTCCTGACATCCTGCCCATCCTAGTAACACAATGCAAGGCACCTTATTGTCACACGAGATTTGTGAAGACGGAAATTTAATGTAATATTCAAACTGGTCATTTGCAGAAGTCATGCCGTCAGCTTTACTGCAGTACGTACACAAGTGCCATGCTTGCCGGTTCCCTGCCTGCTCACTTGTCTTGCTATATGGGACTTTTATTTTTTGCTCACTAGATTATTGATTAATTCAATCTTTACCCGCTATGCAGAGATCCGTAGTTTTGTGCTGCATGAACTAATAGTACAGCTTTCCTCAACTAGAGGACATTCTTAGTTCTGTTTGCGTTTTGCTTTCGTCGGAAGCTTTTATTTATTTCCGTTTGAATGAAGTTATGGAATCACTTTTCTCCTTTTTTTTATTATTATTTTTTTTTATTGTTATTGTTATTTTTTTACTACTTAGTTTTACTTTTTTTTCTGCGTGTATACTGTAGCATTAACTTATAATTATTGTTCTTAAATTGACTTTAAAATTAAATTAGTTCATTTTTTAATTGTTATATTATACAGTATTTTTTATTATATATATTTTATAAATATATAATATTATATATATTTTTTTTATCAACTTTACTTTCTATGTTTGTGTCTTGACTGTTTTCATGTTTGTACGTACAAATTCTTTTGCTCAATAAATATTATTATTATTTTTATGGTATGTACATATGTTTACACTCACTCAGTGTTTTCAACACGTCGAGCGTATAGGTAAATAATAATAATTAGAGTAACTCAGTATAAACTACAAAATAAAACTTTCAAAGTTTTAGAACAAAATATAACAATTTTTATTTTATTACAGACTTTTTAGAACAAAGCTTTAATTTAATTGTTTATGATTTCCAAACAATTTAAAGTGTTAATTGTCACTCGAGTTACAATTAAAAAGCAAAGTTTAATTAAATAAAAGCCATAGTTGGATATAATTATTATAATACTATTAATATTGGCTCGCTAATCCTATATATTTGCTCTCCAAATTTTGACAAGTGTATATACATATTAAGCCAGAAAATAATACTAATGGTTGCTGTGTGTAACTATACAGTATTGTGAAAACAAAACACTATCATTCCATATAGTTATCACAAGTATTCTGATTTAGTTATGTCAGTGCAAGTTAATCACCAATTAAATCTAGTTAAAGAGGTATCTCAGTGTTGTTTTAACTACGCAAATTTATTTGAATATTTTGGGCATTGATAGTGGTGAGTTCTATAAGAAATGTTATTTATTTTCTTATATACTGATATAATAAGCATTTCTGTCGAACAGAATTCCCGTATCTATTGTCCCAGCAACGGCTAAAACCAAAAAGATGCTACCTCGATATTATAGGCAGAATTTTACATCTAGAGCAGTAATTATATTGTAAATAAAAATAAAAGTTATAATATAATATTATTTTCATGTTATTTATATTCAAATAAAGTAACTTATCCTGTTTCTGACGTCAGATAGTAGAGGTAAATAATATTAGTATGAAAATGTTGTGCGGGTTGCATAAGTTGCAATTTTATTATCAAGTGGTATACCTATTTCTTTAAGTTGTAAATATTAACATTAATTTAAGCTACGAAGAGAATATGTATCAACACAAAATTAAATAGCTCGAAATTAAAAAAAAGAGAGAGAGAGAGAGAGAGAGAGAGAGAGAGAGAGAGAGAGAGAAATAAAAATACCATTAATATATTAAGTTGCAGTATTTATTCATGTATGTATGCACACATGACTATGATAAGATATTTTACCATTCAAACGCAGCGCATATTTTTCTCATAAGAATGACATTGCAAATTTGGTGCAAGTTTTTGAATGGTAAAATATATTATCACAATCATGTGTTCTTTACAATACGGTCGTCTTAGCTATTTATTAGGAATGAAAAAAAAAAAAGAAAAAAAAAGTGGTTGCTATAAAGGAATAATAAAATCAAATAATAAGTAATTGCTTTGTCACTATATTTATTTTGCATTCAAAACAGATAAAAGGAAGCCGAAAAATATAATGTACACAGACTTCAATTTATGAATTCAAATGACACACAATATGTCACAATGAGGAAGGTGAATTGAAATTTTTTTGTTGAGTTTATGATATTTTTGGAAAGAGCTTTAAAAAATTTTGAGGCGCTATTTTTTCTTAGGACGATTGGAGCATGCGAAGTATTTTTATATTAACTTTTGAAAATCGACCTAAAAAGACTCTGACGTCATCATTCCACTTTTTTCTCGGTAAATACTAATCTTTCGAGGTTCAGTAACCAGTTTAATGAAATCAGCTCGTTCTCAGGATTTCAAAAAACTGGCTACTGAACCTTCTACGGTCAATATTTTCCGAAATAAATGCCCGATTGATGACGTCAGAGTCTTTTTAGAACGATTTTCAAAAATTAATTAAAAATATCTTCCCATGCTCCAATCGTTTTAAGAAAAAATAGCGCCTCAAAATTTTTTAACGCTCTTTTCAAAAATGTCATAAAAAGTGGGGGTTAAAAAAATTCACCTTCCTCATTACTAAAAACTTAAATCTAACCTTAATTATGTATGAATAATAAATTGATAATTATTTACAGAAATTATAAACATATATAATAATTAAATCAAATATAATTGTCTTAAAATCTATAGATAATTTTCTAACAATTAACAATTACATTTTTATATTGAAATCTAAAATACAGAATTTTAGCACATTTATAATTATTAATTACAACAGATAGGCTATACCATATATACATATTTGTGATGTGATGTTCATTGCTAGCTGTCTTTTTAACGGGTAGATTGTTTCCTTAAGAGTTCGTAATTAATCCTAAGTCAAGCGGCATGCTAATGATGTTAATTTTCTTACATAATAATTACACACTTTCTCAAAACTTGACGATGGTGACGTTACACGAAGACTACGAGGAGGAAACAAAATATATAAATACCCAATATAGTAAGATACAATATTATTATAAGAAATAATATAGATGAAGTAGTAGTACGAGTTTGTAGGTAATTATTGTACATAAGCTCGATTGTAGATAGTTAATTATTTGACATCGTTTAGTTTATTGCGATACGATACGTATGTAATATTTGTAACACAAAATTAAGCAAAAAGTATAATAGATATGATATATATATTTTTTTTTATCAATATTTTATTACCAAACATTTTGCTATTTAGTTTCAATTGTAGCGTAAATATACAAGTGACTGAATCTGAATCCCTTTTAGCTATTTACAGCAACAAGTAAAGCTACAAATAAGTAGCTTAAATTTTGTTAAGGATTTTACACGTTGCAGGATGTTAAAAAAAATGCTCACAGTAAGTATACTGTAACTATTTTAAAATGTACTACAATATTATCACAACCAAAATATCATATTTTTACTATTAATTCTGTAACTGCATGATTATTGTTATTAAGTTATTTCTATAGATAAGTAATCCAAAGAAAATATCGTTATTTAATTTTCTGTTGCCTTTAGTTTTATTTTATCCTGGAAGTTATATTTTATTGCCCCTTTGATCAATGTAATTTTGACCCGCAATACACGTCTCCCGTTGACCAGTGCTTTTCACCGGGAATCCTCTTTGGATTACATAAGTTATCTACTGACATAGTTTTTATTAATATTTATTTATAAAACAAAAGTTACAGTTCAAAGCTATACCATATAACAATAAAGGATGCGGAAATTAAAGTTAAATACACCTTACTATTTAATGTAAATTGACATACTGTCTAAATACTTTACCTTGTACTAACAAAAAAATAAATATGCACTGTAATAATAAGTAAGAACGTAACCTAACTAACGTTATATAAATAACTAGTATATAACTACACATCTAGCCTACATAATAAGTACATTGAATACTTGATTTAAGATTTAAAAATATATACAACTTTTTATTGATTTATTTATGCTATGTATTAGATGCTTATTGTACAAACACTGTGACATAACACATAAAACTTTAACTTATGTTGGCATATTATATCTGTATACCTTGTATTTATGCGGGTGTATATTATATGTTAATTAAAGTGTCCATATATGTATGCTTAGTTTTGCCAGAAAGGCAAAATATAGAGTAAAATTTTATTTCAACGTATATCGTTACCTATATCATATAGTATTGTGTGGCACACTGAAATCTATCAGAAACAGATATAAGATTTTCTTATGTTTCATGTGTATAGAGAGATGAACAAATTATATTGCAACTCTGCACACACACACACACACACACACACACACACACACACACACACACACACACACACACACACACACACACACACACACACACAACACACACACATTAAAACAAAGAAAAAAGATCAACAGTATTGTAATGAAAATATTATTAGTATATATTTCTTAATAATAATTTAACTACACCATTATGTTACGTAATATTATGCTACTAGATAATTTGATACCTAGATTATAATATAATACATATTATCAAGTATTATAGATATTTCTGTACCGACTTTAAAATAAAACATAAGATTCCTAAAGTTTTTATATCAATTAAACGTGCGTCATACAGAAGACAAATACGATATTTGGGACCTTTTTAGCTAATAATAAGTGATAATCTTTGTTTTTCAATATGCATGTTTCCGCGATTCATATTAGTGAAGAATATATGGATAGTTTCAGTTTTTCAAATAATGTGTACCTTAAGGTACACATTATTTGAAATGTTTCGCTTTAACTGCAATGCCAAAGAATAAGAAATTAGGGGTCCTCTACCCTGCCCACGCACTTTGGAAGGGTGCAAAAATATGAAGTCGACTTGACATTGGAGGATATGTATACCAAATTTAGTTCTAACTGTTTTTTACATGACAAAAACTTCATTAGATCTAGGTGATTGTCCCCATGTATGTACCCCATATGTAAGTAGTAAGTACTTTATTGAAGGTGACTGGAAATGAAAACTAAAATTTCATTAGAAGTAGATATAAACTTTAACATACTCCATATTATAATAAATATTACATTGATATTATTGCAAATATAATATTTTAAAAATATAAAAGAAATTTTATCATAAGTAGAACCACAAGAAATAAAAAAAGAGGAATATTATTGTATAGTGTCTAAAAATGTGGTACCTATTTTATACCAAACTATCCTATAATAACAGCATTGAATACTTTATCTATAGGTTTTTCACTTCTCCCTCCCTTATTCTCTCTCTCTCTCTCTCTCTCTCTATGTATCTTTCCGTCTCCCTCTCGCTCGCACATTTTCCTGTCAATTTTCAATTTATTTTTGTCACTCTCTTAGAAAGATACGGTGGCTTTGTCTTTATTTGACGATCTATACTTGCTGGAGCTTTTTGCCCATGTACAAGTCCATGGTGGTTCTGACTTGATTGTTGGTGTAGTAGAGTGATTACTTGCTATTGGAGCCATTACCATATTGTCTGGTTCTGCTGTACAATTAGAAAATGACACTGGGTCTTTTTCTACTTCTCGCTTCATTGTTACTCCAGCTATTGCAGTAACAGCAGCACGGCTTTTTAAATTATCTCCCATTGCATTTCTCTTCTTACTGAAAAATCTTAATAACTCTCTTCTAAATCGTGGATGAGAAACTGCATACACATATGGGTCTAAACAAGATGCAACCTTACAAAATAGAGCAGGTATCATTGATGTTACTGGCAACAGCAAGTGTTGTTGACCACTAACACCCATTAATGCTACAACTGCATACGGAGTCCATGCACAGAACCATAGCCCAATAATTGCAATGACCACAACTGCTAACTTAATTTCAGTTTTCTTATGATGCTGCCTTGAACCTGATGTGGCACCAGCATGCATTACCATTTTACAAATATTGATGTAGCTGTAAGTTATTATAATGAATGGTACTACCCAAGCTGCAATGAAAAATATAACAATAAATATACGACTGTTATAATCAGTAGCCAAATAATCAAAACTACAACTTGTTAAATAGCCCTCTGAAACGTAATGGTTAATACCGTAAAGTGGCATAGATGCAAAAAATGCACCATATAACCAAGAAATGATAGCACACATTCCAGCGCGAAGTTTTGTTGTTCTTTTCATTGGATCAAGAGGATAGATGATGACAAAATATCGGTCCACAGCTATTGCTGCTAATGTCGCTATGGAAACTGTTCCTGTCAAACCGCCGACAAATCCATAGACTTGGCAACCTGAAACAAATATTATAAAAAACATTTCAATAAAAAATTCATGCTAGATGGGCCTATACATAATGTAACAATCCATATATATATATATATACACAAGTATATATATATATATATATATATATATATATATATATATATATATATATATATACAAATATATATATATATATATATATATATATATATATATATATATATATATATATATATACATATATATATATATATATATATATATATATATATACTGCATATATTATTTTCTTCTTTTTGTGTTCATAACATACACTTTCATGAACCTGTAAACATTATTATACATAAACAGAATTTATCTCCTTTTGAGATGCTAAGTTAATATCTATGTTGATGTAATGGTCCTATATACACGTTTCGTTGCAACTTCTAAATTTTCAAATAATTATAATATTATATATTTCTATAAGGAAAATCATAAACAAAAATAATAGTGAATAGTCTATACCTATACTGTATTTTAATTACAAGTCATATATGTTGAAATTCATGAGCAAAATAAACAAAACATTCATTACGCTGCCGAGCGCAGTATAGAATCTGGTGCTTAATAACAATCTTTGTGAATGTCATTTTATAGATATTAGCAATCATGCTTGCTTTGCTGAATGAGTTGATGTGACAGTATGAAAATGGTATGCCAGTACAGTATCAGTAATGAAACAAGTAAATATTACGCAAATAATGTGAATAATCAAACCAAACATTTTTAAAAGTTAATAATAACTACGAACGAATCAGTGGGATTTTACAATTCAAATAAATCAAGAATCGCATGCATACATTCTATAAAAGTAATATGTTATTAAAGATTTGCGTATTAGAAGTAAGTATATACATATTTAAAAATTTTAAACTAATACATAAAATATTTAGACGTAAGATTTCCACAGCGTGTAAACAATTTGTTCTTTAATGATGTTTTTATTATTGTAAAAAGTGATTAGAACATTAGTTGTTGTGTTGTTATTATTATCTTTCTAATTACTTTGTGGGCAAAAAAGGTTCTTAAGCAAGGTTTATAAAACTTGGTTCTTAAGTCTAAACACTTGCAAAGTTTTCTCTGATAACCTAAAATGCTTTATTTTTTAATAAAGCTGCAATTCTCCATTTAATTCATCTGAAATTAAATATTTTTAATATCCTATGTTAAATGCATAACGTTTATTTGAACTGTCAAAACTTTGACCTTGGTATTATTATAAAATATTTTTGACTTTGTAGTGATATTGTCGGTTTGCTGTTCAAAGTTTATTTTGATGGGACAGGGTGAAAAAAAAATTGCGTCATATCAACATCAAAGAGCTTGTTTTCAATATTACCAAACATTAACCCTTGCACTCTAGTATAGGGAGTAGAAAACAAACAAAAAGCTTAATTTTACAAGTCTCACACCGCCTGATAAAACAATTTTTATATACGTATTATAAATAAATATTTACTTAATTATTGTTGTATTAATACTAATCATTATTATTTTACGATTCTCTTTCAAAAGGTTATGCTAATGAGATTAATAAAGTGATATCTTTATTTTGATTAAGACACTTTGCAAATGATTTTTCAATCAAATAACTCTATCCGTGGCAGCGTAAAACTATGCACATTGTCGACTTTTCGTAAATTTTACAGAGGAGCAAAATATCGTAATTTTGAAATTATTCAAATTGTATAACTTTTTATATAAAGCTAGAGTGCATGCTCAGATTTTATTTTGATTACAACCTTTTTCAGTGAATATTACGCCAAAATAGAAATGTTGTTATAATTTATAAAAACTATTAGAAAATAATACTGCCGGAATAGCATTTTTTGTTTTAAGTTTAAAATACTAGGTTTGTAAAGACAACGCAGCCTTGTTTTGCATTTAACAGAAAACAATATTAGAAAAGGAATTCAATTATATAAAAATTATCACTTTTAATAAATGAGTTTAATGTACAGCTTTGTACAAAAGTTCCGAACGGGGCAGCGGCGGCCGCTGCGTTTTCTCATAAAGATAACAGAGTGTGATTGTGGGTTGCCTATGCAAATCATTCGGGAACTTTTGGCCAGAGCTGTAGAGTACGTTTTATTTAAGAGCTTAAAAATGTATTGCCTAAAGGGGTAACTTTTTCAGGGGAAACTTGGTCACCCAAAAACTCTTCAAAACTCAAATTGCTCTTATGGATACGTAAAATTAGAATTAAAAAAAATAATCTCATTTATTTGCACAAAACATTTAAATGTTAAGATTGGCTCCATATAGCTCCATATGTAAAAAATCATTTTCCGAGTCAGTAAAAATGCCGACGTGATAACTAAATTAGAACTGAGACCTCAGCCTGATATTTCTTGGCTTGTTGATCTGGCTATTTCTGCCCGTTTGCAAGGTATCGCGCGATGCGCTGTAAAGCGTTGTACCTTTGTACGTTGAAAATAACGTGCAGAAGTAGAGTAAATGAAAGTCCCCAGTGTTGGAAGAAAGCTGGCCCCACTCATCTATGAAGGGGCTGAGACAGCTTTATAATATTAATAGAAGGAAGAAAGAAAGAGAAGAAAATAATAATACAATGAAAATATTATTTCATGGTGCAACAGTCATTTAAACGTAATAAGTAATCGATAATGGTACACAATTTAACCCAAAACTTACAAATGAGAACCATATCTAGGGATTGCCTTGAACACTCCTGGTAATTTATTCACCAAGTAAAAACAGAACTTATATATATATATATATATATATATATATATATATATATATATATATATATATATATATATATATATATATATATATATATATATATATATATATATATATATATATATATATATATATATATATATAAGCTATTGAATTAAATTCTACTGTGTGGTTCTAACAAGTAAGTACAGTACTGTACCTGTACCCACCGTGCTCCAGCTTTCCCTAGTATAAAATTTGCTATACTCAATCCAATTGGACAATTTTTAAAAGAGGTTATACCTAGAATCTAATACTTGCGGAGATCAGGTTCAGATTTCAAGTAAAAAGTGTGCAATCGGGGCCATATTAAAAAGTAAGCGCATGTAGGCATCAAAATAATTTTCGGTGTAGACTAGGATTAAACCTTTTCAGTATGGACTTAACTGTATGATTTGGGATTTTGGGTTGCACAGATCTGGTAGTCGAGCCCAGAATAAATAAAAATCGGACAGTCTTAGTCAAACAGCGTAATATTGTTTTATATAAAAATACTAGTGCTTATTAATCAGTGGAAATGTTTAGGCGGCAATAGTAATAGCTAAATTTTTGTTTCACTTTGCAGTGATAAAATAATAATCAATGTGATTAATATTCATCATGTTTTGAGTATAATCACAAGAAAATAGTTTTTTTTTGTTTTTTTTTGCGTGGTGTCGTCTAAGAAAGTACGTTGAAAAATGACTTCATTTCTTACAATTATTTTTGGTAAAATTTTCGTGTTCTATTATGTGCGCATGAATATAATATAAAATATTAAACTATTATAACAAATAAAAACAAATTAAAAACATAATTTCACTACTTTTTAGAGTAACGTAACGTTGTTACTTTTCAAAAATAGTACGAGTAACGTAATCTCGTTATATTATATTATATTTTGAGACCGCGTTTTCTTGAAGTTTAATAACACAATGATCACTATTAAAAAAAAAATCGTTGACTGCCACTTTAAATTAGAAGCAAGACGAATGAACAATCTGGCATGTAACGAGCTTTCAAATTCCAATAACTTTAGAGTTGTTTTATAAGAATAAAATATTATTACAAAATATATATATATATATATGTATTTAAAACAAAAAACATGTTTTTTGTGCACTATTTAACGGGGAAAAAAATGGTAGGGGTGTTTTTGCACCGCACGGATGTACTTACTTTTTCTAGTTAGTTATATTATACAATTATTTAACAAAAGTAGAATATTTTCTTGTCTACGACATTTGAGTTTCCAAAGAAATTTAATAGCTATTAAATTAGAAAAATAAATCTTAATTTGCTTATAAAATACAGTAATTAAATGTATTTTTAAAGCTGTTGTAAACTGAAAACTTAATTTAGCTCTGCATTTATTTTTATGAAAATTTGCTCCCTTTTTTCTGGGCGACGGAAGTGTGAATTAAGTTATTGTGAAATTCCATAAATAAAAATGTATTTTAACAATACAAATGTAAGATGTAAAGCTGAATAAATATGAATAAACTATGAAATTTTTAATGGTTGAACGAACTGGCATATTGTATTTATTCATGCAAGCAAAATCGTATTTGCGTTTCCTTGCATAGAAAAACATTCAGAAACAATCAAAATATCATATTTTACCTAATGCATTTTATTATTCATTTATGTCTAACCTACACATTAAATTTGTATATATTATATATTTATATATATATATATATATATATATATATATATATATATATATATATATATATATATATATATATATATATATATATATATATATATATATATAATAATAATAATAATAATAATAATATATATATTAAACACTTTATTTTGATGCTGAAAATTCAAAATATTAAAAAAATAACACTGACTTGTTTGACATATACATGTTATAAAAAAAAATATTGAAAAAATGTTAATTTTTAAATATATGAGTTATTAGGGATACAGAAATATGAAGTTTTAAGGAACGAATGACAAAAATTTTAAGTTTGAAAATTGTATTATATTAATTATTTTAACACAAAGCTTCTACTGCAGTTAACTTAAAAATATACTTTTATACAGGCATAAAATTGTTTACTAACTTTTACTTTAATATACTTTTAAGTTTTGAGCTAACAAAATCTCTAGTTTATGTCTTAAAAATCTCATTAGTTCATACAACTCAACTGTTTCTTGGCATGTATGAAATATTAGTTTTAAAGGACATTTTAAAGGAAAATAATATACTTTTGCTCTAGAGAAAATAAAAAGTCTCAAGAGAGTAAAAAAAATTCAAAGAAGATAACTTGAAAGTATATTATTTTGACTTGAGGCATGCATAATATGTTGTTTGATTACCTATTTCTCCAAGAGCTGGGCCCAAGTAGAAACTGTTGTAGATGAAAACGGGTGTTTTGGCAAGCATGCAGAAATCACTGATGGCGAGATTCATTACAAGAATATTAGCAGGTGTTCTCAGCGAACGGCATCTGTGTACATATAGAACAATCACTCTCATCAAGCTCCATATTCACAAATATATGCACACACATCAGCGTGTCTAAAAAAGTTTTTACATATTATTTCTTTGTATAGTAATAATATGAAACAAAATGTTAAATTATTTTTTGTTTAAAATTACTTTGCTAAATAATAATAACATGTGAAAAAAAATTACAATAATTCGTATAGTTTGAAGCTTAGTGCGTAAAAAAAATAATAAAACAAAAAACAAACTATAATTGTATTTAGTGAAGAAATAATAAATATGGGTATTCGTCAATAAATATCACATGATATGGTGTGTGTGTGTGTGTGTGTGTGTGTGTGTGTGTGTGTGTGTGTGTGTGTGTGTGTGTGTGTGTGTGTTATATATATATATATATATATATACATAATATATCATCGTTTTGTTTGCTACCTCAACTTTCATTATTACGTGATAACTTTTCTTTCTTCCATCAGAGCTCATCCTCACGTAAAAGAGTTTGACATAGCGATGCTTTTAGGGGAGTTCTTGATTACTTAGCCAAAACTTTTCAACTGTTTTTTCTTGAAGTAAGCATGTTCATCAAAAGGTTTACTACTTTTTCATATTGAGTAATGAGTAATATATATATATATATATATATATATATATATATATATATATATATATATATATATTATATATATATATATATATATATATATATATATATATATATATATATATATATATATATATATATATATATATATATATATATATATAAAGTAAGTATAAGGACGAGAGAGCAATGCACGAGGAAAAAAAAACAGCATTGCAATGTTGCAGTTGCGGATCCAATGAAACTTTGTATTTTTTCACTGTTTTGTGTATAATAGAGTCAAATGAATATTTCTTCACTTCTGAATTCAATCAAAAACCAATCCAGTGTTTCATAGCAATGTTGGGAAATTGTACCTTTTATCTATACACCAATGCACAGTTTGAAGTTGGTAAAATCGATAGCTCAACTTTAATTAATACACGCTTCAAATATATTCCAATATAGGGTATTGTGAGCAACACAAGTTAATAATAGGAAATTAATGGCAACAATTAGACAATTATGTTGTTGTGCAATTAGCATCCCCTTTGTTTTATCCTTAAACACAGGTAAAAAAAATCACAAACATATTTAAATTATATCTATATTTTTACATATTGGTTTTTATTTTATTTTTTTAAATAGAAATAGAAAACGAGAAATACTACAATTTCAAAACTTAAAAAATAAAAATGATAGGATTAATAAAATTGAGTATAAAACAGACACGATTAATTTACCCCAAAGAACTAAATTTTTGGGAATCATAATTGCTAACAATTTAAGATGGACTGATCATATTATAATTATATCTAAGAAGTTATGCTCAACAATATTTGTCATTAAAGAGCTTAAACATGAAAGTCAAGTTCATTGTTTAATTACAATGTATTATGCAAATTTTCACTGTCATATTAAATATGGTATAATTTGTTGGGGAAATTCTGTGGACGCCATTCGTTTTTTTAGACTTCAAAAAAAAACTAATAATAATAATAATAAGAATTATAAGTGGTGCAGGTTTCAGAACTGAATGTAGAGATTTATTAAAAATTTTAACAATTATTATTGTTCCATGTGTTTGTATACTTGAATGTTCAATGAAAGTTAAACAAAATTTACATTACTTTACTATAGTCATGAAATAAATCACAGCCACAATACAAGAAATGTGAAATCAAAAATTACAAGTATGTATAAAAGAACTGAAATGTATAATAGAGAGGATCTTTCTGTGGATGTTTGCAGATTTAAAATAATCTACCTACATAATCATATAAGACAGATTGAAGATCCTATCATATTTAAAATGGCATTGAAAACGTTACTATTAAACAATATTATACAATTGATGAACTTTTAAAAGACAAATTATAAAATATCTCTCCAATTTATTCTTAACACGTTATAATATAACATTTTATATTATATAATATGTAGTATATTATTGTGTAATTTTTGTATTGTATTGACTATCATTTCTAATTGTGAATTTTTATTTACAATAACCTAAGCGGATATGCATTGTTGTGTATTGTGATTGTAGGATGAAAGAAATGAATATTATATATATATATATATATATATATATATATATATATATATATATATATATATATATATATATATATATTATTATATTGAATGTTTTGAATTTAATATTTTTTACTTTTCATACTTCTATACGTCCATTACTAAAAATAAAATTATCTATCACACACACACACACACACACACACACACACACACACACACACACACACACACACACACAAGATGATGCCTGTGAAAATTTTAAAGTCAATAGCACGACATACGACACAGAACGTGGATTATACTGTATAACAGCGAAGTAAAAAAAAAAAGTAATTTACTGTCTTGTTTTCAAAAGTTTCTGTTCTTATGAATTTTAAGTATGGAATGAAGGTGTTTGACATCGGCCGCAGTGGTGTAGTTTGTGAAAAAGAAAAATTTGTAAATACGCGCGGACTTCATTGTAATATATTTTTGTTAATTTGCCAGAACTTACTTTCTTTCTTTCTTTCTTTCTTTCTTTCTTTCTTTCTTTCTTTCTTTCTTTCTTTCTTTCTTTCTTTCTTTCTTTCTTTCTTTCTTTCTTTCTTTCTTTCTTTCTTTCTTTCTTTCTTTCTTTCTTTCTTTCTTTCTTTCTTTCTTTCTTTCTTTCTTTCTTTCTTTCTTTCTTTCTTTCTTTCTTTCTTTCTTTCTTTCTTTCTTTCTTTCTTTCTTTCTTTCTTTCTTTCTTTCTTTCTTTCTTTCTTTCTTTCTTTCTTTCTTTCTTTCTTTCTTTCTTTCTTTCTTTCTTTCTTTCTTTCTTTCTTTCTTTCTTTCTTTCTTTCTTTCTTTCTTTCTTTCTTTCTTTCTTTCTTTCTTTCTTTCTTTCTTTCTTTCTTTCTTTCTTTCTTTCTTTCTTTCTTTCTTTCTTTCTTTCTTTCTTTCTTTTCTCTTTTTCTCTTTCATATACAGGAAGACTAATTTGTAAACACGCTAATAAAAGTAGTTTCTGCTACTTCAAAATTATTTGTATTGTTAATATTATTCAGATTAAATATAACCTTAATTTTTGTAGTGACGCTGATTTACATTTTATAGTTATAATTATATTGATAATTGCTTTTAATGATTATATTATATTCGTTTGGTAGAATACGTCGTATGATAGTAATAAATAAATATTATATACCTAATACCTATAGAGACATTACCTGATTTCACTCATATGCCACGAATATTATATATATATATATATATATATATATATATATATATATATATATATATATATATATAATATATAATTTTATATTATTGTTAAAAAATTCTTTCAAGTGACGTTTAATCCATCTCAGTAGTAGAATTAACAATTATATATATATATATATATATATATATATATATTTAGGTTTAATACAAAGTTATTTGACAGCTCTACTTTCTTATTGCATTTTTGAAGGGTAATAAATTACACGTGTAATACCTAATATAAAGAATTCGTTCTGTACTATTGGTACAATATTAGGCAAACCCTGTACAAATTTTACTTCTTTTATAGATGTATAACACAGAATTTTGTACTGCTGTGAGCAAATTCCACACTGTAAATTTAATAACAAAAAGTCACATGTATTACATTTTAGTCTTTTAGAGAAGGAAGAGTGTGAGAGACAGAGAGATAGAGAAAGAGAGTATTACAAATACACCGTTTCCAGCATTACATTCGAAATAAAGTAGAAAGTTCTTAAGTCAGCAAAATGAGCAACTGTTGCAAAACTATAAGGACTCCCTTTTAAATATTGGTATTTGAAAGAATGTAAAAAAAAAAAAAAAAAAAAAAAAAAAAAAAAAAAAAAAAATTAACAAAAGTAGACAAAATAATTTTGCATTATTGAAGATTTATTAATATTTTTTTTTTCATGATAAATCACGCATTGGAAATGTTATGCCTAAATTACCAAGGCAGCAGAGATCCAGTACAAATGAAAAAAAAATTAAAAATATGTTTAAATGGACTCTTTGGGAATTTCAGAGGTAGGCAGATAAGACTGGCTATAATTTCTTGGTAAATTATAAACATGGGCTGCTCAAAAACCGTATCGTTGACAGAATGGTTTCAAATTTTAATGTTATCATTTAAGAGCATTTATCGTATATATACACAGGGATAATAAATACGTAATTTATGCTACGTTGAATATTTTCTATGCCATATAGCATAAATATATTTATATTTTGTAATTATGACAGCAAAGTCAAAATTCAAGGTAGCAAAAAATACGTTGTTATGAATAGAATAAATGATGCTGAAATTGGGCAAGGATACTTATTACATACTGACTGAACAGCTTATTAAATTGATATCATTTTGTATTCAATTAATGAACTTTCAGTTATTGTCGATCTATTAATCTTTTACTATAAATACAACTCTCTTTCTCTCTCTCTCTCTCTCTCTCTCTCTCTCTCTGTCTCCATCTCCCTCTCTGTTTACAATAATTTATAGTATTAATAGCTTTGTTGACCTTTATAAATAGTTCATCAATTTTTACTGATAAATAATTTATACTTTGTTATTTCATGAAAGACACGTATTGACTCTTGAGATCTTAGCAGTGGTACTTAATCCAAAATGATTCATCTCATAAATCATTTACATCATTATTGCCTGTACTTATTTATTTGCCTATAGTCATTGACATATTTATTTCTTTTGAAGCTTTTTGTTTCATTTTAATATATATAACTTTTCAACTTTAACAATAATGAAAG
The DNA here is from genome assembly GCA_949318235.1 of Ecdyonurus torrentis. NCBI lineage: Eukaryota > Metazoa > Arthropoda > Insecta > Ephemeroptera > Heptageniidae > Ecdyonurus > Ecdyonurus torrentis. The sequence continues at coordinate 45,397,431 of OX439127.1, forward strand.
GAACTAATTAGCCTATATAAGTCCAGTTCAATTATTTGAATTTGTTTGCGGCTACTTAGGTTGTAATTTAAATGTCTTTTTGATATCAGTGAGTTTTTTTTTTTTTTTTTTTAATTTATTTTGCAAAACTTAATTAATTAGAATAAAATAATTAGAACTAGTTAAACATGTTACAAGTAAATGCAGTAAATTTTGAACTGTAAACGTATCTACGTTTGCGCCTTTATATATTTTCTCAAATATTTGTTGTCTTTATTCGTCAGTATAACAGTCAGTAGTTGAACAAATTACTTTACTGTGATGTTACCTGAAAAAAACTAATTTAACTTTTTCTTTGTGTCTACGTGACTCCAATTATTAATTACTATAGTGTTTATTACTGAATGGGTTCTGAAAGTCTATTTCTTTTAATCACTGGTGAATGCAAGCTACCACAACAGTGTTTGTGTGTGTGTGTAGGAAATACTATTAATTGTATTCAAAGAAGTTTTAGCCATATTTGGGGTGGTAGCAACCCTAATAAAAAAAAATACACCACTTCGCCGTTTTTTTCAGTAAACTATTCTTTTGAAGCAATAAATAAAAAAAAATAATAACGAATTTAAAAATATTATGAAATCAGAAAAAATGATATATTTTCTATATTGATCAAAGTCATAATTTTTCCATCCATTATGTCGTAATCAAATTAAAAAGTTGAAGTTTGGTATAATTTCTTAATTTTTTTAAATTTAAATTTTGCTACACAAAAACAAGTAATATTTTTATAACCATTTATTTAGATATTATAAGCATACATTATTATTATTTTATACTTCTACGTTTTTTTACGTAGAAAACAATAGAATAAAATTAAGCAGTAATAAATAAACAAATTTGGAATTCTAAAACTTACGTATATTTTCTTATATTTAGTTGGCATTAAAGTAAAAGAAGCAAAATTCTTTTATAAAATCTTAAATAAAATTCTTAGTAAAAAGATTAGAAAACTTATAAACTTGTTACCTTTGAAATACCTTTTACTAATACAAGAGATAACAAAAAGATTTCGAAAGTTTAATGCTACCTTATACTTTCGGTGTAAATTCTTTGTGTACAAGTTCAACGGAAAACCTGACGTTGAAGAGTTTTCTGAATGACACGAAAGTTTGGCAGCAAAGCAATCGTTTTGATAGCATTAGAGAAAACGAAAGAACTCGCGCGATACTACGTGCAGCACTCTTCAGAATTATTTGTGTTATATCTAAAATGAAAATGATCGATTTTTTGCTCATTATTTTATGACAAGATTGACATAGGTTAGCGCAAGATAACTTAGTCAAATTATTTCCCGTTTTTATTATATATATATATATATATATATATATATATATATATATATATATATATATATATATATATATATATATATATTATATATATATATATATATATATATATATATATATATATATATATATATATATATATATATATATATATAAATTTTTTTTTAGCTTTTTTAATCCATGTCCAACTTTATTCCTGATAAGGATAATGACTGTTTACGGCCGGGCCTAACAAAGCCGTACGATATGAAAAGGAAAACACAGCTATTGATTTATGCTTAACTAACAACAGAATTTTGTTTCTTGGACTTCTTTTTCAACTTTTTTTCTTTAAACCCCTGACATGACTCTGACAAACTTAGTCAGCATTTTTGGATGAATTATATAACATTGAAAAGCAAGTGGCCATGTATGAAAGAAGAAACTTTTTCTTTCCTAACTAACCATAATATATTATTTTTATTGTAAATGTTATAGGATCCAATCAGCTGACAGTATTATATAAGTTTCTTTAATTGCTGATAATAATTTACTCTCTCTCTCTCTCTCTAACTCGCACACTGTTTTTCAATCTTCTTCTTTTGTCTTTTCTTTTACCTGATAGAAATACATCATGAAATAGTAAATATTGTTGCTCAATTGTAGCAACATTGATTTATTATAACTTAATTTATAGTATAATATTATATAGTGACTATAATATGTTACATAGCATTTAAATATTATGTTGTTCATCCTTATTTATTAATTTATGCAATTTAAGTTAATTAGCTATTAGTTGCTATTTTGAATAAACATCATAAATTAGGTAATTTCTATTTTTCATGTATATTTGTGTATGAATTATTGTGTCAAATATTTTTCCATTATTGAGTTCATTAAATCAAAAATAATATTTATTATTTGGTATGAAATAAATCAACTTTATTTCCCTAAAATAAATTAATGCTTAAAGCCATACACCACATAAAACAACAACATGTATTGTGCATTTTAATGAATAAACACGAAATGGGATCTTCAAAACTGTTGACAATTTTTACCAGAATGTTAATTTCAGCCCACGAGAGAGCGTGAAAATACTGTAAAGTATGCCATTTGCGTAAAAATTCATGTTTATGGCGTCAGAAACATGCACAAAAATTAATATGAAAATGTTGAGCGGGTTGCATAAATAGAAATTTATGATCACTGCTACACAGCTCTAAAAAAATTAGTTTGATTTACTTCTCATTGTATATTTAATAAAAATGTTAAAATGTTACAATTACATGTACAAGTATACTATGTAATGCATGGTTCATAATCCTTTTCATAAATATACACTTTACTTTTTAAATAATCATCAGTCAAATTATGAAAGATAGGTGATACTCTTTTTGCTATATATTTTTAAACTCTTAATAGTATGTTTAAAATAAAAAATTTCTGTATTGCAAATTATTTAATATTAATTTTATGTATTTAGTATATAAGCTATATTTTATGTATTTTAGTATGTAAGTTATATATAAATATATTTCTTATTTAAGATCAGGTTGAGAGGAGAACAAAGATATGTATGTATCTGATCTCATTTATGTGTTTTTGTATACTTGCTTTTATAATAAAACCTATATGAAACTGAAACTGAGCTACAGTTGGGTTTTGAGACAAACTAAAGTTATTTATGTAAGTCCCATCAAGTGTTTTGTGATATAAATGCTTATGTTTTTCTCTGGTCTATTCCTTTAAATTTTGTATATGTCATTCGATAGATTTACAAACTAAATACCATGATAGTTCTCAATTTCAATGCTGGGAGATCATGTTTGTAAAACTTTGAACGAAAAGTTGAAAGTTTCTGTGTGTGATTTAGTACTGGAACAAAAGTTTTGTGTCAATATCATGTTTTATATCGCGATACTGAAGCACTTTCAAATTATTGTTCAAATTAAATTTTTGTAAATCTTATCTTTGAAATATATAAGTAAAAGTCATCATTCAAAAGTTAGCAGAACCTCGGAAATTTGAGGTGTGTATGGTCCTGATGCAATTAATAGCGCAGAAGATCTTAATTAATGGCAGACGAGTTAGTATAAATACTTAAAAAAACTGTCATGTCCTAAACCAATACAGCTAGAGGGATAAAACTAGAAATTTTGGACACCCAGGGTGTATGTATTATTAGACTTGATGGTGATACCCAAATGGCCCGATATTGCCCAAATTGCCAATATTTCTCAAAATGCTATTCATTGAAATGGACTTTTTCCATTTAAATAGCCCGTAAAATATATTACACTGTCATTAATTAAGTCAGGATCAAAACACAAATTAGTTCTTTAATTGCAATTTTAATATAAATAAATATAATGTATGTTTTATCTTATTTATATTTGTAATCTTAAAACTCAAAACTGATAATAGTATAAAACAGTAATATTGTTAAATTTATTACGACATTTCTGAGTGATAAGCAGAGTTCAAAGCTAGTTCATAATATTTCTCAACAAATTGTATTATCTGCAAATGACTATTGTAAAAAATTAAACGTCATAAAATGAATATTAAGTATTAAAGCTAAAATGTACTAGGGAATGAATTCTGCTTTGAACATTACACAATTATATCTACAAAGCATTTGCGAAGAAGGATGAATGAAAATAATGATAATAATAAAAGTAAAGTAATTTTTTATTTAGATATCTAATAAGTAATTAAGATACATCATTGGTACATACATCATAAGATATTACATAAATATTTTTTGAACTCCATTTAAAACAGAAGATATTATTATCAAAAAGCATTTTACAATTTTGTCACCATGTTGTATCGTTTTTTTTTTTTTTTTTTTTTTTCAAATTATTTAAACACTTAAGTAAATATAGAATTTTTCTTAATATATAATTTTTTATCAAATTATGAATCTTCTTCTATACATTTTATTTAATCAGTAATAGATCTAACACTTTTCGGTAATGAATTAAATAAATAAATGAGTAAATTAATTAAATTAATTAAATAATTGAATTAAAATTATCATAGCCTCATCTGTAAGCATTTAATAATATCCTCATTGCTATTCATTTAGTGAACATTCACAGTTATTGCAAAAATGCAGTAATTTCTTGATAGAAATAAATTTAATTATAAATTGTCAGTGCTGAGTATGTAGATATTGTGAAGTGGTGAATGCAATGTTAGAGGCATCATTCAATCTCAAGCTATATAGCAAAAGTAATGCATGCCCCACGAACCCTCCACTAATCAATGAGTGCTCAATGCCAATGTTTTTTCCCTTGATAGTAATTTGCAATTTGCTGCTTGCCTGCTTCATCGATTACAGACTAATAACAGCTCAAAGTTACGTAAAATTTTAATTATGTCAAGTGGAGTTAATATATAGTATAAAAGTTTGGGTTCTGATATCACTTCTCAATAATTAGAGCCAAAGCACAGTATAAAAAAACAATGGAAATACGCGCGGTTCTTATGAAACATGGATTGGTCGATTGATAAAGTTCTCATTAGAAATTGTAACATTTAAGTATTTAAAGGTATACAATAACTTGATTGCTGCTATTGTTACGTTTACTCTTTCTTAATTAAATTTAATTCTAAGAAAAGAAAGTGTTTAACTTTTCCAATTATTTCTGGAAATTAATATTATACTTTGATAGTGAAAACCTATCTTTATGATATACTTTTCAGTAAATCCCATTTTCAATTTTTTCAATACTTTGTGTGGGTTTGGGTTGGTGAGTGAGTGGGTAGGTGTGGGCGGGTGTGGGTGAGCGTGGGTGGGTGGGTGGGTGTGGGTGGGTGATGTAATTGATCCTCGTATTTTAAATCAATACTATATTTATTTTTACATACTGTTTCATATGCACATATAAACATTATATCATTTAATTTTTCTTAAGCATACGTTAACAGCTAAAATACTACTTTGCTGTTTTTCATTTTTCTCATTCTCTATATTGTGTTGTTTTCATAGCGTTTTACTAAAATGAAACGCAAGTTATTGATTTTTTTTAAAGCCCGTTTAGTTTAAAAAGCACAAATTTCCTGTCTACTAAACTCTTCTAACATAATATGAGATAATATATAATACCTACATGAATTAAATATTTATGCTTACTTAAAAAGTACGCAATTAATTAGCGACTTACACTTTAAATCATATGATATCAGCAGAGAGAACGAGAAGAAACTGATTTTAGTTGCAATATTTACGTAATTAAACATGAACAGCGTTTCATATGAAGTTAATTTTATACAAATTTATTATTAATTACAAAACGACTAATGTAAATAACAAATACACGTATAATTTACATATGATTTCAAGCAAATTAGTGACATCAGTACGAGCCCCTAGAGAAAATTTGAAAGCAATAAAAAATGTTGACGAGCCGCTTTTTATACAAACATGAATATAACGAGGAAATATATTTTATTATTCAATTTTGCTCAAGTTACTCAATCATGAAAGGTAGTCTAATCAATCACAGAGGAAAATATAAATAAATTTTTGTTAAAGGTAACATTATTTTTGTATTAAAGTTTACAGAATAGCAGTATCACATTTTTTTTGTTAGTATGTTTCAGCAGAATTTAAATAATTTCCTATACTGTTAGAATTTAAATTATACAGAAAATTATACTGACCCCTATAGCTTATTGATTTGTACTCTAGTAGTTTGTTATATTATTAAAATATAAATAGAGCATCATCATTTTTATATTTACATTTTAATTTAAAAGTTTTGTAAGTCAATATTTTATTATAATATTATATAATATTAATAATACTTTAATTATAATATTGTTCAGATTTCACAATTTTGACGTTGCGTTTTTAATTATTTATTGAAATTATGAGACCCGATAACTATGTCTTACTTCTATATTTAATTTATAAGGTTTTCCCAAATGTATATCCATCTCTCTAATATATACTCTACTGTACACACGATTGTGATAATAATTATACTTTACCATTCAAAAACTCGCGCTAAAACTGTAATGTTATTCTTATGGGAATATACTGTATCTAAGTGGTAAAATATATTATCACAATCGTGGCTACACTCGACTAAAATAGTAATTTTTACCATTTAACTTCATACGTATTTCTCTCCTACGAATAAAGCTGATAATTTGCGCAGATATTTGGATGGTAAAATTTTCCAAGCTTGCATGGTTGAGTGTAAAACATTCAGATAATATCCTGTATAGTATATCGTCAGATCTAGAGTTAACCATCGTTTAAAATGTAAATTTATTCTATAAAGATATAACATGAAATATGTTGTGCATTTTATTTGATCTTAATTTAGTTTAATATGAAACCAGTATCAAGGGTAAAAATGAATGTACAATAATTATTTTATAACTGGATTTATTATATTATTAGCAAAATTTATTAATATAAACATAATTTATGATATTTTGTATAATAAATGCTGACATAAATGCAGCTTAAATAAAGTAATTGATTTTTTTTTTCGTGTAGTAAGTTATAATTAAATATCAGTATGATGGATGCTACTATATTTCACAAATATATGTTTTCATTTTTAATCGCTTGATTTACATTTTGGATACCATAAATATTAATTGCATAATTGGCTATTCAAAATAACTTTATATCTACAAAATGTCAGTTCCATGAGGCTATACAGCTATATATAATTAACAGTTATATTATTGCATTTATATTAAAGGTTATTATTTTTATATCACTGAAATTAATATAAAGAAAGAAACTGAATGAGTAATAATGATATAAAAGTCAATTATTTATTGATTTTGCAGGATGCAATAAGCTGAAAGCTTTATAAAAGACTGGTTACTTAATGTGGATTTCATTACATTACACTATTTGTATTTAAATATATTTAAGAACATTACAATAAAAACTTGTTGAGGTTGTTAAATGAATAGTTGAAGTGCTGAAAAAATATTACAACTTACAAAAGAAAGAATAGTGTTGACTGTTGAGTGGCCGTAAGTATAAGGTACAGAATATTTTAATCGATTTTTTTTAACGTTATGTTTCAAACTATATTTTTTTTAAGAGGCATCGATTATTATCATTGTATTAAGTTAAATTAAAATAAATAACTAAAGGAAAATTAAATAAAATTATAAATAAAAAAATTCATGAAGTATAATATTTCTTATTACATTTCATTAGTTGTACTGAGGTGGTAAATAAGGTTAATAAAAATCATCTCCAATGAAATGCTTGGATAATGCTCATTGATTGTAATATATTATCCAATAATACATTTTGAGTTATCAAGCTACAAAGCAACAACATTAAAATAAATAAATAATTGAGAAAATATTTGAGAAAATAGCTATGGAATAATGGGTCAAAAAAAATTACCGATAAAAATCCTTTTTTTTTTTTTGCATTATAACTATAAAATAATATTTAATATAATAATAAAATCTGGGGTATAGTTTCAACATTCTTCTTTAATCGCAGATTTAATTAGGAAAGACTAATGTACTGTAGCATAATGAGACAATAATTTAATTAATGTTTTATTTAAAGGAATAGACCAGAGAAAAACATAAGCATTTATATCACAAAACAATTGATGGGATTTACATAAATAACATTAGTTTGTCTCAAAACCCAACAGTAGCCCCGTAGCAGTGATCAAAAAGTTCGATTTATGCAACCCGCACAACATTTTCATACTAATTTTTGCATGTTTCTGACGTCATAAACATGAATTTTCACGCAAATTGCATACTTTACAGTAATTTCACGCTCTCTCGTGGGGCTACAATAACATTCTGGTAAAAATTGTCATCAGTTTTGAAGATCCCATTTCGTGTTAATTAATTAAAAAGCTCGTGTTGTTTTATGTGGTCTATGGCTTTAATAAGAATGATATTGATTTCGTTTTGAAATTTTAAAAGCTTTGGTAGAAATAAGACAAAAATAATTTATTACAATATAAAAAGCATACTGTTATTATCGTGGGAAATTTATTTAATAAAAGACATTTTAAATTAAAAATATTATGTTCAACAGAAAAAAAATTAAAAAAAATTAAGTAAATAAACAACTATCTTCCCTTCTAAATATTAAAAGGTTTTATGTAAAAAAATATATACATATAACAAATAATAAAAAATTGTATATATACTGATGATAAATGTTGCGTTTGCAAGAAATTTAATTAGAATGCAAGTTTTTTGTAAATTGTTATTTCCATTTGAACATTTTTTTATTGTAAATAAGATTACGTGATTTAGTGGCTGTTAACATTATTGATAACATTAATTGTGTATTTCAATCTGTGTGGCCTCTCCGTTTGTTAATGATTGATTACATTTTTGTGCGAAAAATATTTTTATAATAACAAAAGTATCGATGAATGAAAAATTAGGAAAACTCTACGTAAAGTATCCTAATAAATAATGTATTAAATTTATAGTTTAGTGGAAATTATAAAGCTATCATGAAATAAATCACTTTCAGCTTCATATATGATTTCATGTGTAGTACTAACAAGCAAGTGTCCTCCATGAATCTCCGAAGCAAACAAAATTCTTTTTCAATTTTTTTACAGAGAATAAAAAATTTAATACACACATCTGGCGATGGCAGCTCAGTTAATATGGCACCATGTAGGAACTTTGAATTTAATTTCTGGACAAACCATCATAGCATCAAAGTTGTTCGAAATTTTTGGCAGTATTCTCTAAATAGTTTTTATTTATTTTTTTTTGTCGTTAATTTAACTTCGTTAAATTACTGATATTAAATATTGTTTACATGTTTACGTATTTTTTTTTTTTTTTTAATCCATCGATACATGAAATGAAAACACTTTATTTCAAGCTATTGTCTATCTCCTCATCTTCAGTTTATTTTTCTTTGGTAAAGCTTCAAAGTTTTTTCTGATATACTTTTTTTTTATTATGAGAAAGTCAGGAAGAGGGGATGAGAGAAAGAGAGAGAGAGAGAGAGAGAGAGAGAGAGAGAGAGAGAGAGAGAGAGAGAGAGAGAGAGAGAGAGAGAGAGAGAGAGAGAGATTGTATTCTATCTCAACTTCTTGAAGAAAAATTACGTCAAACTTTTAATCCTCTTATACCCATACAGTATAATAATATATATACACAGACGACGTGATATACCCTTCCACTCGAGACATAAAAATATGGTCTGTATTGGTGAAATATTTTCCAAGCGATTAAAAAAATAAATAAATTATGTATCCAGAGATGTTCAATGAATGATTGTTGTGTATGCGTGTGAGTATGTACGTTTGTAGGAAAATTATTTTTTAGCAAAAAATAAAAATAATATTGTTATTATTTTTATTTAAAAAAAAAAAATTTACATAGCTTGCACACCTATACATACATAGCTTGCATATAGCTTGCTAAATAGCTTGACACACCAAAGATTTACACATTTGATAAAATATATTTACTAAAATTTCAAGTATGGACTTTTTTGTGTCTATTGTACGCTTGAATTACGTAACAACATATTTAATTACACAAATTTATTTCATTTTAACACACGTTATGTACACAGATTAATTATTGATAGCCACAGATATTATAGATGAATCAATATTCACATGAAATTTAATAAGGTTCTACAATATATATATATATATATATATATATATATATATATATATATATATATATATATATATATATATATATATATATATATATATATATATATATATATATATATGTGTGTGTGTGTGTGTGTGTGATGAGCCTTTTAGATGAAAAAAAATCTATAACGCAAATGAATAATTATTTATTGACAAGTGGTAACATAATACACATGTCTTCGTACAATATAACCAAGTCAAATACAGCAGCAAAAAAAAAAAATAAAATAAAATAAAAAACTTTTTTTAAAGTGAGCTCGTACAAAACTGTTGACATAAAATTTTTGAAAGAAAACAACAACTAGTAAATAACAATAATAAATATCGAACGTTTGGGTCCTATATAGATTGAGTCCATGTGGGCGTTTTTAATGAAAAATTTTAATGTGTATTCAAATGTTAAACTAAAATAGTATTACTTTTAAAGATTTTGTAAATTGATTTTTTTCCTTTATTATGTGCAGCAATGTATATGTATGTAAAATGTACCTGACTTATCTTGAGAAGGCCAAAATGCTTTATTGCATAGAGTGAACTATAGGATTTACAGAAAAAATATAATGTCATGTGATTATTGTGAAGTACTGAAAGAGATAATACATATATAGTTTTCTTCATTGCACGTAATTGAGCATATACATGCAGAGAAACTTCTATTTGTGATGTATTATTCAATTTGTAGCATTTCATTAATTTTCTAGCTCCACAACTGTTTCACGTCAATTTCTGAGACACGTTTTTCAGTATTTTTGCCTCTGTCTCTGACTGCATCTTTCCTTTATATTTATATTATGCTTTTTTCCCTGAATAAATTACTCATAGTCAATAATTAACATCAATTTAATATTTATATAGTTTAAAAATATTTAAAGTATCCGGCGTAAGCACAAAGTAAAACAAATCTTTGCGATCCACTAGTTTACGTATACTTTGTTTAGTGTTCCAGGCACGTTTGCATTTAGCTTATATCTCATTTAAATGTTGATAGTCCATCTTAAAAACATGCAAAGTCCCACACTTACGTTTATAAATAAATAAATTTTCTTGGCATGTAAATTGCTATGTACTACAAGTAAATTACATTATGTAAGTGTATAAATAAAAATACAAACAAACTATTTTTAGCTTTATTATTCGTGATATTAAAGAGATTACGTCATTGGTGTATTATATTTCAATACTTTTTAATACATATGGATTTTATAACTATTAAAAAGATTAATGTAAAAATTTAATAACTTTTATCCCATTTTATGCTCTGATGGACTCTGATACATAGCTAATGATTATGCTGGCTGAATCAGCTTTGCAAAATCTAGTATATAAATTAAATTACAAAATAAAATGTTTAGACTTTGAAAGTGTATTATAATTATAATACAAATTCTGCATAATATCAATAGTTTGAAGTAGCACAAAAGGCAGCGATAACAATAATGAATTATTTTTATTTAGAGGCTACAAAATGCAACAATTTGAAAAGCATTGCTGATTGCAGAATATTATCTGGTGTGAGCGCATGGTTTATTTTATATATATGTGTGTGTATTAAATATTATATTCTTTGATAAGTATGTATAATCCATTTAGATGTAATGAAACAATACACTGACTATTGCAAATTGTTTTTAAAGAAAGTCAGAGGACCATATTATGTAAGTGGGTTTATGTTTATACCTTTTTTGGCCTCTAATAAAAACCATTTATTATATATATATATATATATATATATATATATATATATATATATATATATATATATATATATATATATATATATATATATATATATATATATATATATATATATTTATATATATATACATATATATATATACACCCACACACATAAAAAAGGTGAAAAATTTTACATGCATGAAGTTTTTTACTGCACAGCTGATATCTATTAGTTAATTGCGTTCATTATGCATTTACTATGCTACTAAATGGAAATTTGAATATTATGGCATACTGTACATTAATACTATACTACATTATTTTGTATTGCATTGAAGTATTTGTTTTATTAAATTTGTGTTGTACCTATATGTACCTATTAAAATATATTTCAATTACTCAATGACATTGTGTGTGATGGAGATATGAATAATAAAGAAGTGACAACATGTTAACAAAACAATATAGCTGCGCATGCAGCATTATTTTTCGACTTGCACTGTTTAAGAAAATGAATCGAAGTACTGAATTTAAATTTTATTTTTCAACACCTGAATAATATAGATTTGAAATTTAATTTGTATTTATATTTATTAAAAAAAAAAAAAAAAAAAAAACAAACTAATTTTATGCATATAACTTAAAAATAAAGAAGCAGCCATTCAATTTACATTAATGATTTTGTTTTTGAAACAATTAAAGCAAGGCTACAGCCACAAGTGCTCCACAATATGTGTACGTAGGCAGAGCTTGTACAAATTAATTGAATAAAACCACTAGAGTGCTCAACTATACTTATTTGTAGTGGAAATAATCAAAATTGATTGATCTAGCTGATACAATGAATATATATATATATATATATATATATATATATATATATATATATATATATATATATATATATATATATATATATATATATATATATATAAACATACAATAAAGCTTATATTATTCTATTACAAGCCTAATTTTGTCAAAAAAACTAAGGAGATTCTTAGATTAAATATGAAATATTAATTTTATATTTATTTATGCTGTATTTGTGTATTATTTTTATAGGTTACAGTGATATATAATACTATTTTTATTACAATAGAAAAGGCTCTATGATAAAATAAATTTACTAAAATGCAAGGAAAAAATAAAGATTGAATTATAATAAAAATTTATAAAACAGAGTTTTTTTTTTTTTTTTAATTTAACTCTGCCAGACACTTATTGTTTATTACATTTTCTTGACATGATTTTGTTTTTGTACTTTTATAATCTTTAAAAAAATAATAATAGTAATAATAAAAACGGTAAAAAAAAAAATGTGCGTAAATAAATAATACTGAAATATTAACTGAACTTAATTAACTTGCTGATTAAATCACACCATGCATGCCTTTATAGAAACATGAATATAAAACTTACCTCAAGAGCATAATGATGACCAAAAGATTCCCAAAACATCCCACACACAATAACAAGGAATAGAAAAAGCCTAACATATAGTGACTCATAGGATTTGGTGGTGAAAAACTTAGCCAATGTACGTTTATTAATTGTAAATATTCATCAGTAAAAAAGCCATTATTTTTCCATAAATCCACAGGGTAATTTTTGAGAAAATTTGCTAATATTTGTTCTTTACTGGATGATTCATTGATAGTTGATGCAATATCATGTGTTGCGTTTGATGCTTGAAGAAGAAATCGTAACATTTTTGTTGTGTAGTAGCACTCGAGTTTGGAAGAGGACTAGTGCGAGTGCAACTCTCAGCACACCACCGCTTTCTCTTTATCAAGCATGCCCGCCTTCCTTCAACCCTGTCTTTGCGCACACTCGCAATTTCTACATCCAAACGTTTGATCCTTGTTTAACTTCCATTCATCTTCTTATTACATAATACATAACACAACTCGATGCAATATGTGATGGCTTTCAATGCCTACAATTTTACAAAATTATTTCTCAGAATTCGCAGTTTTGTTTAATTTTGTATGTCCCTGCCAAAACTAGCTTTAGGTCAAAATTATTGTATACAGTAGGGTGTATGCACATGACGTCATATTTAATGCACTTCGACGCCATACTGGAGTAATGAATATAACTCTGCTCAGCATAAGACAAACTTCATTTTTTTGCTATTTTCTTTGAGAAATCGGTTAATATTTTGTCATCATTATTTTTCTCACGTACTTGCGATGGGGCGCAAGAAAGTGTCCTCAAGTCAAAGTGTCCTCATCTTTAAACAGTAGGACACTTTCCTAATTTTGTAAACAAGCTTCATAAAAGTGAGGACACTTTCCTGTTGTCGCACAGACCCTCGTAAATCTGGCCACACTACACAAATTCTTTTATCTGGCGCTATAATTTGAATTTTTATTTTTTTGAATCTGCGGAGTATTCACTAAGTAGGTGGTATATTATATAAAGTTCAATATATTCGTAAACTTTTGGGCTATTTGTAGAAAAAACACCACCCAAAGCTAGGAAAAATGCACAAGCTCTTTTTTTATAATCCGTATGAAAAATAGTAATTTATTTTATTGCATGGAATTTATGATACGACAAATTTTTTATCTGGCGCAGTCATTTCATTTCATTTTCTTTTTTTTTTTTTAATTTTTTTTTGAAAATATGTAAATGGTAAAAATCATAGCGCTAAGATGCACAAAGCAACATTTTTTTAAATAAAGTCTACAAGTACAGTCATTTTAATTAGAAATTAATTTTCCAGCGTTTGGACCAAGTATAAGTCTTCGTAAAGCGAAGTTCGTGTTGGGAATATGTTAAATTTAATCCCAATGCGTTGAGATCAAGTTGAATATTTTCAACGTGACGGGTTCAAATTTGAAATTCTATGACGCGTTAAGAACATGCAAAATTGTTCTCAATGCATTGGGACAAAAAATAAAATTGCACAATGTGTTTCGGTACAATAATATAATTATTTGTACGAAAGCTGAATATTAACATATTTTTCAACTCAAATATATGCTAAGGAATCTTCTGTCAATGAAAAGGAGAGAGAGTGAGAGAAAGAGAGAGAGAGAGAGAGAGAGAGAGACCCTTGCACGCCTTTTTTTAAATAAAAAGTAAAAATATTTATCTCATATACGTATACTTACAAAATTAATCTATTGTGACTACTTTCCTCATACGATCAAGTTGAAAATTTTCAACGTGACGGGATCAAATTTGAAATCTTATGACGCGTTAGGAACATGCATAATTGTTCTCAATGCGTTGGGACAAAAATTGAAATTTCACAACGCCTTTCGGTACAATAATATAATTATGTGTATAAAATATCACCAAATAAATAAAAAACAAACGATAATTAAAGCAATATAATTTTTTATAGCCAAAATTTTTAAATTAAAAAAAAAATTAAATAAAATAATCGAAATCCGAAAAGGAACATTTCTCAATTCAGAAAAAAATTATGTGATGATTTGAGACTTTGCTATTATTACTCATGTATTATTATTATGCATGCTTAAATAGGTATTGTTTGTATTTTTATCTTATACTTATACATTTATAATTACTTTACTTGAAATGCAAGAATAATAGTACTGGTGTATGTGTTTTGAGCAAGTTGGAGATTTGAATCGAATGCGTAGATCAGTCGTTAAATCTCACGGATAGAATATATTGAGACATGAAAATTAAACTTAATAAAGGATCTATCTGATTATTAATTATATATAACCGATACTTTTTTTATTTTTAAGTGAACACTTACGATTAAATATGTAAATTAAGAGCCATTTGTACAACCGTTATCCACTCACATTATTATTTGCGCACCAACAATACACGTCAATTATTTATATTCAAACATTTTTTAATATATATTCTGATTCCAACGACTAACAACTATAATGAAGTTATAAACCATATTATGCTTTCCGCACAGAGAAAAACACTCAACTGAACATGTGTGAGAAAAATATATCGGTATATTGTTATCGCTGGATAAAATAAGGTAGACTTAAACTTTGAACCAATGTATGAGGAAAGTAGTCATAATAGATTAATTTTGTTAGCATATGAAATAAATATTTTTACTTTTCTTTATTTAAAATCAGTTTAAAATGAGGCGTGCTCTCTCTCTCTCTCTCCTTTTCTTCGACAGAAGATACCTTAGCAAATATTTGAGTTGAGAAAAATTGTTAATATTCGACGCGGAGTGGCATTTGTTAAAAACCACTCCGCGACGTGGTCAAAATTACGATGCACATGTGCCGAATTTTGGATCTTGGCAAAAATGCATTGGCACGCCACGACGTGGTCACTTATTTCGGCCAATGAGCGAATTCGGCAATGGTTGCCAACATATACATATGTTTCAACAATGCATTCATTTTGAGGACTCGGTTCTTAATTGGAATGGGGTGGCATATCACGTAATCGGACTTTTAATAATATATTATAATTAATATATATAATATATAATTTAATGTTGTTTTTTTAATTATAAAAAATAATAATGAAATAAAACCATGTAATATTGGATTATCCATAAATAAAAAAATAATAATAATAATAATAAAAAAATATATATATTATGTATAGTTTATAGAGTTATATTTAAATAATAGTTTAGTGCTTTTAAATATATAGCATACCATAGTAGAACGCTTAAATAAAGTTTAAGAGTAACGGGGTAGGTATAGAGAGTACGGCCTGCTCAGAGTGGTCTTGCCACGGCCAAGAAAACAACAAAAAAGTATGTAGGACACTTTCCAATGAGGACACTTTCCTGTGAGGACACTTGGTAACCCCCCACTTGCGATACTACTTTAACCTATCAACAGCATCAATGCTCTAAAAATATTGCCTATAGTACGTATTTTGAAACTGCCAAAATGAGTAATTTTATTATGCAACCTATGTTATTGAGTGATCCAACATGGCGTTGACCTTAACATGAATGATGAATGCATACACCCCATATCGAGGATGCTCCGCTATAATGTCCGTAGTTCATTTGACCTTGAAAAGTATGTTTTGCTGCAAATGACCTGAAAGGGAAAAAATGGGGTCAATCGGATGAAATTTATTTTTTCGGGTCAAGCGGTCCCGTATATTAATAATAATAATAATAATAATAATAAATGGTTTTTATTAGAGGCCAAAAAAGGTACAACCCACTTACATGGTCCTCTGACTTTCTTTAAACAATATCACTAGTCAGAGTATTTCTTCATTATATTTAATATACATAATTGACAAAGAAGAACCATAGAAATATGCATTTATAAATTAATATATAAGACACAATACAATATTATATTTGAGAGAAAAAATAGTCATTTATACATTTTTTTTTTTATTATTTTAATATTATTTTTAACACATTTATATAGCATTTATAATATATTTAAATCACTAATAACAATTCTTAACTACATTCTTTTACTATCTATGTTTTCTCCCTACTTCTTCTTATTCTTCTTCTTTTTGTTATTTTAGAAACTTATTGAAATACTCTTCATTACAATTATGGTAATTTCGTATATTGTGATTCATCCTATTCATGTTTTCATCACGTGTATTTATTTCAATTTATTTTGTGAGTACTCACAGTACATATCTAATGTTGTCTAAAGGAGCACAGTGAGCAAAAAATATCATTGTTTTCTGAAAACTAACTCATGCTTTGGTGTTCCATCAAAACAAATTGCGTACTTTCTGAACATTTTTACATAGAGAGAAAAAATATTTGTTCTCTGAGTGATATACAGTATATTTTTATTATTAACTTAGGTGTAGTGTCTAAAATGAAAATTACATTTAAATTATCTCTTGAATATTTCTAAAGTACAATCATAATATATCATTAAAACAATTGAATAAGCCCCCGTTCTTTTTCTAATTTATTTAATAAAATGTAGATGCATTAACAAAGCAAAACACTCTGGAGAGGAACATTGAACACTGCGGTAGTAATATAATGATCGTTGGATTATTTGAAGCCAAATTTTGTCAAAATAATAATACTGGATTATTCTGGTACTGGATTATTCTCACCTTCGCCTTGAATCAAGTAGGATTCCGGTGTTGGTGTTACAAGAGAAGAAAGAAAAGAATACA
The DNA here is from genome assembly GCA_949318235.1 of Ecdyonurus torrentis. NCBI lineage: Eukaryota > Metazoa > Arthropoda > Insecta > Ephemeroptera > Heptageniidae > Ecdyonurus > Ecdyonurus torrentis. The sequence continues at coordinate 45,415,183 of OX439127.1, forward strand.
TAATAATAATAAAATGTGTCACAAAACTATCAGAGTCCAGGTATTGTATGATTAACACAATCCAACTATACGCCAAAAGCAAAAGTAAAAAATTTGTATTTTTGTAAATAATATAATTTGTTTGTTTGTTCTAAATATAGTAACATTATTTACATACTCTTGTGGTTAAAAAAAATTGTGAACTGTGCTAATTTTGATAGATTATTATTGTAATTTTTTTATGCTTACTAACATTTTTATTTGTTGATTAAGCACCCACCGATAAGACTTCATTGTCTTGGTGAGACTTATGTATGTATTTATCTTTCATTAATAATAATACAAAACTGTAATAGAATTAAACAGTAAAGTTCTTTGTCGCATTTATTATTTTACTTTTACATATTTTCATTGCATTTTTAAGGACAAGTTTGTTAAGCTTTCTTCATTTAACTTAATTTTTAACATAACATTAAGATACTTATTTGAACTTATCATAGATATCGTATTTTTGAACCAAAACAGTACTGATATAATATTTCAAGAAATGGCTCTTATTTTGGCGTTGCAAATTTGTTTTTGAACACAACTTGAGACACAACACAACTGAGAGAGAGAGAGAGAGAGAGAGAGAGAGAGAGAGAGAGAGAGAATAATTTAGACGTATTAAAGTCTTTAGTAAATTTAAAAAGGTTGATACAGAGCTTACAGAGCAATATTTTAAAGTTTCCTTTCTTACATTCAACTATTGTTTGAGATTTTTTTTTTTTTTTTTTAAATAGATAAAGTTCTTTAAATTAATTTTAGCTCAATGGAATTCATTATTAATATAATAAGAAAAAAGAAAAACGCTCACCAACTGATCACGACTCTAGAAAAGGAAAGAGACAGAAGTAGTTGACTTGCAAGTCAATGATAAGTTGTATAATTAACTAGTACAGTGAGCAGGCAAGTGCTTCTAAGCATGAATAGATATGAGCTGGAAAAATAAAAAAGCTTTGATATATATATAGCATCTCGTGCAATCACCTTGCCATGCAGAGCAGTGCAGTGCAAACTGACATCACTGCATCGATATAGCATGACGTGCAACTAGAGTTTGCAAATGTTGAAGTGAAATTCAATTATAATTATAGCTATATAAAAAAGATATAAATAAAATATACACAATTGATTTTTTTTTAATTATGCGTTGAATATATTTATATTTAGTTGTACAAATAATTTTAATATTGAGCTATCTGATATCTGATCCTTGGAATATACAGTATACTGTATATCAAGAGAGAGAGAGAGAGAGAGAGAGAGAGAGAGAGAGAGAGAGAGAGAGAGAGAGAGAGAGAGAGAGAGAGACCTTATAAAATAATTTATTTCCTAATAAATTTTCTTTTTTATTTATCTGGGTATATTTAAAATGTGTTTATAATTAATAAAAATATATTATTGTCATATATATATATATATATATATATATATATAATATCTGGAGCTGTTATTAGGGAAGGAGAGTTACATAATAATACAGATATAGATTTACAGTTATATAATTACTGGGTTCTGATAGTCGATTTCAATTGGAATTATTCAAATAAAAAATTAAGTAATACTGCAATGAAAATCATGAATAATAAAAATAATGAATTATTTATTATCCCTACAATAGAAGAGAGAACATTTACAAGGTAGAACATTCTATGTATAGTTGCGCCTGAGCTGCTTCAAATTTTTCCAAGGCCCTTCCTTTTCAGGTTTTTACATTTTTTTTTTTTTTTTTTTTTTTTTTTTTTTTTTGCATTCGATATAAGAGCTAAGGGCATGTTTTGAATATACCAAATATTTGATCGCATTCATATAAAAATCTAGTTAAACATAACTAAGGAGCTATTCATAAATCAAAGGTTATTAGTGTAATTTAAAAAAAGAAGCAATAATGTTTAATTGTATAATAATAAATTTTAAATAAATAGCTACAAATATTACGTAAAAATCACTAGGGGTATATGACTCGTTCATTACGCTATATAGCACTCGTACAGTAATCATTTAAGGCATGAATAATTTTATCACATCTATAAAAGCCATTAATTATTTTTTTGTAAATAAAATTCAATAAATTAATATCTATATTAAAAAATAAAATAAGGCTTATAGCTTATTTAAAATCCACATATACATGTCCTACATACGCTTTGAATAAGTAAATTCAAAATATTTTCTGGTAAATTTATTTTGAACCACGTAATTTTCAGTTTAAAGTTATACGACTGCAGCTAACAATTTCACACAATATCCACACAAAAAAAAACTGCTATACTAATGGCAGGGACCTAAAATTCTGTAATCTGGAAACTTGTATCACCTAATACAGGAAAAAGTTTATTTTACTTGCAATCGGGTAGGCTACATTGTTTCAGGTTAATATTTACATGCAACGACAGTATTTAATTTATACCCCTGCCAATATACGTAGTAGTAATGTTTTCCGTGTATGAATTTTGTTATTCTAAAATATATTTTATTGCATCGTGAATAAAATATAAAAATATTTTGAGAAGGTGACGTATGTCCAAAAGAAGCTTCTTTAATTTATATTAGGGAACCTCTAGAGGCAAACTCCACAGCAAGCCAAAGTTCTATAAGAAGATTATTTATTCTCGTTGATACATATAGACAGAGGGATTTTTCTGCTGGTATCATAATATGATATAAAAAAAGAATTTAAATATTTTATAGTGTAGTACATTTAAAAATCGATACGTATTGAATAAAGGAAAATAATACAAGTAGTAAATAATATATATTAACGTAAATACAAAAATAATTTAACTTCAACATAACATTCAATTGAGGCTAATAGACTGGTAAGAAAATTTCCATATGAAATATACTGTATAAATTATTTCCCCGGATAAAGATACAGGATAGAAAGCTTTTGTTGAATAAACGTACTCATAATGTTTGTAGTTCAAAATCGTACCACAACAATGAAGTAAGTGTAGTTAAGCGTAACCATCGTAGGCAAATGATGTTGGCTGCGACGGTGGCACCAAGCATAACAGTAGTTGTTTATTTCGATTGTTGTGTTAAAAATTTGAACTACAAAAATTAAGGAAATAATTTTTTTGATGTGAAATAGAGTACTCTAGAATAAGGATACTCATTTTTTTCCGTAGTCCAGCTAGAGCGTTGAAACTTACGCAATTCTTATATTTTCATAAAAATAATTCAAATGTAAGTTGGGTTGCCTAATTATCTCTCTTAGTTCCAATTTTAGAAATTACGCATGCGAGACATTTACCAAAAAGTATTAAGTTGCGTTTTTTTTTTTGTTTTTTTTTTCTTTCTTTTTTTTTTTCTTTTTTCTTTCATCTAATAAATATTTTGTAACAAAATTTAAATATTCGTATTACTTATAAAATTTACATTCATTTATTGTATAACATTATTTTCTTACGCCTTATTTGATGGTAAAATAAGACGATAAGAAATGCGTGTTCTGATATTCTCCCATATTTTCAATTTGTTGATCTTCATTCTTCTGTACGTGGCACGCAGTATACATACAGACTCGCGATAGCAGAGAGATGTAGAATGTAGTCAAAATCAACTTTAACCTACCCACGTTTAACTAATTATCTTACGGAAACGAACCCTTTACCATAGTTTCTAGCTTGAAAAAACATTTAGATTCATATGCGACTGTCCAAATGTCCATAATTCGGTCCATAGTAGATCGTGAGACAGCATTTGATCACTCACGGGCGGTCGTGGTCTATATTGCGATCTACTGGACTAAAGTATTAACAGTCACATATGGGTATGAATATTTTTTCAAGTTAGAAATAATTGAGAAGGTTTTGTTTCGGTAAGATAATTAGGTAAAAAGTTGATATTTCTACAAGTATTTGCAACCTCGAGTCTGCTGGATCTGGTATACTCCCCGCTTCAAGAACTCTACAGTATAAAGCAATACAGAAGCTTCTATTATCACACTGATATTTCAAGATAGCTGATTTAAGATTATTGTAATCGGTCAATAATAAATACATAACTGTAAATCTTTCTTCATAAACAAACTAATAGATAAACTTCAGTTAGTAGGTAAACCAAGTCACAGCTTTACTGAACAAATCTACTTTCAGAGGTAAGTCGAGTAGAATTCATTGCTAATTGGTGCTTTAAAAACTTTAGTAAAATTTCGCATTGTAAAATGATAGAAATTCATTTAATGCAAATTTATATTATTTGGTAATATTATTATATCTATTTATATAGTGACACTGCTCGAATTGAGTTGGCTTTTATTTTATTATTATTTTTTTTTTTATTTTTTTTTTCATCTTAAAATTAATACATTGTACAGCTTGCGTGAGGGAGAAATACATATATTTTTTTTTCTTAATTTGAGACCTCTAAAAAAACTTATTTTTATTATTATGGAGTTTATAGGCTGATATCGATTTTTTTTCTTGTCTGTTCTTTTAATTTTGATATCGCATTTTTAACAAAAATATTTATTAATTTAACAATAAATAATAATAATAAATCAATAAGTTGATTAATTTTTATTTATTTAGTCACATATAAAGCTTGTGTAATAGAAAGTTTACTTTTTCTCAATATTATTAAACACAAGTAATAGGGAAAAAAATGTATAACGATAATGTATAAAGCAATTTATCTTTCCATATTTTATCAGTAAGAAAGTACATCTCAATTTTGCAAATAGGCCTATAGTTTACCATTGCACAACGACTAACTCCTCTTAAACTCATAAGCTTCACTAAACTTTCTGTCATTATTTTTATTACTCATTTTTTTCATTTTTATTTTTTCATTTCTACATTGTCCTCTCGTTTATAATGATCATCATTGCATTCTATTGTTCATCGCTCACTGACGTATGAGTCTTTATTTTATATATATATATATATATATATATATATATATATATATATATATATATATATAAAATATATAAAATATATTTTATATATATATATAATATTTTAGTCTGAATTAATACTATTTTAAAGAACCTCATCTGCATCTATCTATGTCATAAAATTTAATATTGACTTTTAGTACTGCGTTAAAACGTACCTGAATAATATTCCATTTTAATCAATTTATCGCTACTAAGAAGTTTTCTTTTCGCATAATTAAATTTTGAAAACTAATGAACCAATATTGTGGTCTCGGTTGTACAAGCAAAGTTATTTACTCCTAATATTGCCTTAATAAACCTAGGTATTATATTATTATTATTATATAAAGGAAATTTTTTTTTAGTAATACGGGATAGATTTTTTTTTTTTTTTTCAAGATTTATGAACCTACGAGAAATTAAACCTTTTCTTTGCGTTTTGGATAATTTATATCATTACATTGTACTATATGATTTCCAAATTTATGTACTAATTATATATAGTCTAATTTTATAGATCTGTGCTATGTTACGTGTACTCCTAATTCTACCGATTATTTGCTCGTTTATCACTGCTCAAGAACTAGAGTGGTGGCAAACGACAACTATTTACCAAATTTATCCAAGATCTTTCAAAGATGAGGTGCTTTCAGATGGTATTGGAGATATAATGGGTAAGTAATTTTAAGAAGAAGTCTATGTTCTTAATAAGCAAACGTAATATTGATTTAAAAGTGTCAGTTTTGATATTACGTCAGATCACAATTTTCTTGGCATTAAATATTAAGCAATATAATCAAATAATATAAGCATTGCTTGTGATAAAATGCAAGAGAGATAGTAAAGTAAAACTTCTTTTAATATCTAGCTGTCTATAAACAAAGTACAAGAAATATAGAAACTATAATGCAGACCAAAATCATTATCGTAAAATTTGTAGATGGTCAATTTATGAATTTTACCTTATTTTTTTTAATTTGCTGTTTTTAACGAAAAAATCTTTTTATTTTATTATAAATTTATATATATATATAACATTAAATCTATTTAAACACAGCTTATGTAATTAACTATAGTGCTCAATAACAATGGAATATTTTTTACAAGTATACTCTCACAACACATACATAATAATACAGAAAATGATTATAGTGTAAATTATTTTTACACCAAACATCTCTAAACAAAATCTAACATTATATAACATATTTTATGTAAAAAAAAAAGTCTTGGTTCTACATGAATTAATTTGGCATTACGTAATACGCCTGTTATATAAGTTATATACTACCTCGATTAGTTATACATAAAACCAACTCGAGTGTATTTGGTGAATACAATGAACAATGACAATTTGAAATAAAGCATCAAATTTCGTGAAATGTGAAGAGATGACATAAATAAATGATTTTAACAGCTTTAAAGATAAAGTTGTATTCGAGAATGACTACTCCTGGGGGACATTGGCTTTTTAATTAAATGATTATAATCATGTCTGTCTTTTTTTTTTATAATACTTATTTTTATTGATTTTTTCGTTTATATTTTGTAATTCATGTCTTTTTTCCGTCAAACTATAATATTGAAATTTGTATTATGGCTTTCTATCAAATATAACGTTTTATTATAATTATTATTTTAGCAAATCTGTGGATGAAAAAAATCTAGAAAGGGTGATATAATCCATTATTATCAAGTCGAGCTATTACAGATTGATTACACACACACACACACATACACACACACACACACACACACACACACACACACACACACACACACACACACATACATAAAATGTAATAATGTATAGTCATATAAATAAGTGATGCAACCTATAGTCTATATTTATGTGTTTTGTATTAAATTTCAACACTGCCGTGTGAGTCAATAGTTTATCATCGCTTTTCAAGCTTGCTTTCAAACTATTCATACTAATACAGTATTCCTCATTTTACATTTTAGGCCTATTATAATTTTCCATTGTTTATATCATAAGAGAGTGAGAAAGACATCGATTTATTCATTGCAATAGTCAGATATCAGTTATAGCTAATTAAATGCTTTGTTCTTATTTTAAAAACTATTTATATTATGTGATTTATTATATTATTACTAATATATTATTTCTTCTTATTATATTTATAATATTATTTTACATTTATTGTTTATAATACATAAGTTAATTTAGGGACCGGATTTTCAGTTGCAAATGTCTGTTGCGCCTGCAAGTTTGGTTGCTCCTCGTACCGCACAACAATTTACTAAATATTTATAAATTTTGGTTCATTTCAGGTATTTTAAGATAAATTACAGGTAGATAGGAAATATTTTACAAATTGATAATAAGTTGTGCAGCAGGAAAAGTAATTGCTGTTTTTGCAGGCGCAAGCAGACATTTGCAACTGAAAATCCGGTCCCTTATAATGATCTGTGACTTTTATTAAATTTAGTGCGTAAGTAGACTTGAGTGCTGCTATATAAATAAATTGAATTTTAGCATTGAAAACTTTAAATATTTATAGTTAAAATATGTTTTTTTTCTTCCTGAATATATTTTAGTACAGATAGCAGACATAATTTAATATAAAAATATGTAGTAAATATATAATAATATATATTTTTTATTTGTATAATCGGTATTTTTTTAATTTGTCTATTCATAGTGTTGATTATATTGAGATATGGAAGGCTATGTATAAGTTTGTATTTAATCTGTCACCTACATCTTATCTACATAATATTAGTTGCAATATATATGTTAATATTTTACATCACATGATATAAAGTAAACATGAAAGGATCGCTATACTTTATTATAATGCACTATCATCAAAGATCAATATGTGCTTATTCATGGTTTGATAAAAATTTTGCATTTGAATTCTATCAATGTTCTTTATAGTTAAAAAAATAATAATAATAGTGAAACAATAGCATGTTTCAAATAATAAAATTAGTTATAACTTTGTTTATTCATAGGTGTGATTGTGATGATTACCAAAATAATAATAATGATATGCACTGAAAAAATTATGAACAGTTCTCGCTTATCAAAACATACCCCCATCAATATTATAAGAGGATTAACTTTAGCGCCTGTAAAAATTGAAATATCTAAAAAATGGTCTAAGAACTTTTATTTTTAGGAACATTAGTAAAAGAGATGATCTACGAGCTACAGTATATTCCTTGTTATTAACAGATCATTAGGGGTTAAAATTGTCACATGAAATAAGCATTGCTTTTATGGTTTTTCGTTTTTATAAATTTTGCTTCGAAAACTCTTGTTTTAATTTTCTGATATTTTAGTGTTAGTTTACCAATTTGAATAATATTGTTTTGGTTGTTTAATTTTGCGCAAAATAAAAATGATTAAAAAATAATCACGAGAAATATATGAGTAGTAATCAATGGATTGAACGATACGACCTTTATGAAGAAATTCAATTTATTTATTTACGGTAACTTAACACTTTACGTTATTATGTTAAAGTACATTCATCTCGTCATTTTTAAAAGTAAATTTAAAAACTATGCTAATACTGTTTACCTACAGACAGCGTCTATTTTTAGTTGTTGTTTTTTTCTCGCCAAAACTACGTATTATTTACAAATTATTTTCCGTGTGATTTTTGCTACACTTTCATTAAAATAATCTGTATCAATACAATATTTCCTCAAAAACAATATTTATTTTTTATATTTCCTACAATAACAATTAAAAAGTCATAAAATTTTGCTGTTTAATAGCATGGAATTTATGAATATCTATGGAATATTATGATTGAGCATTGCAACTTTATTTTTATAGTTAGTATTATTTATAAAATTGAACATAAAAAATAGTTAATTCAGAGTGTTTTTTCTTTTATACATAATACAGTTACATGTAAAAATGCTAGGAACAGTTAAAAACTCAAGACTTTTAAATTGCTTATGACAAGAACTAACAGTAAGTGTATCTAATTTTTTTATGGTCCATTATGAAAATATTATCACATAAACATTATTGAGCATAATTGTCCATTATGAACAATTTCACTTTTCATTTTTAATAAGTAAACTATTTTAACTACAATTTTTAAACACTTAGATGTATATATATATTTTTAATTTTACAATAAATTTTTCAAAGGGGGGGCGGGGGATGTCAGGTGATTGAGGTTCATCGTTAAACTCGTAAATTATACACAAGACATAAAATTTTTAAGAAGTACCATTTTGTCTTCTGATAAATAAGCATAATAAATCAAATAATTTTTAATACAGTGTGTGTGTGTGTGTGTGTACTGTGTACAGTATATATATAATTATATAAACAGTAGACTGTGAATATTGTTCAATTTTTTTTGCACTGATAAGATTTCACTATTTAATAATATTTAATCTTATGCCTGATAGATTTTCTCCAACATGTCTGACGTATAACTTGTTCTAATAAATTGATTTACACAACAATGGTCTGTAGTATAGAGGGGTTTAAAGTCTCTTAAAAGCTTAACAACATTATAAAAACTGATATAATAGTTGGATAAGTTTGGAAGCCATATTAGTATAGAAGTGAAACGATTTCTCTTTGTTCTCAGGCATTACTGCAAAACTTGACCATTTAGTTGACATTGGTGTGGGGGCGATATGGCTTTCACCTGTCTTTAAATCTCCAATGAAAGACTTTGGTTATGACATTTCTGACTTCAGAGATGTGGATCCAATCTTTGGGACTATGGCACACCTTGAACAGCTCATAACAGAGGCACACTCACGAGGTAAAGATGTTATAGAACAAAGTTTTAGCATTTATAATTGCATTTTCATTAAGGGAAATATAGTTTTCAAGGTATGTACATGATTTATAATGTATTCTCGCCAATTTTTTTTTTCAAATAAAGACGAAGAGGTAAATAAGTTTCATTGAAATATTTACTTTTGTAAAAATATTTCTTCCCTATACTTATTTACTCTACAATATTTATATAAATATATTATATAAACTCAAGCAGTGCAGCTGTTAAAAGGGAAAAGTTTAATGCTGTAATAAAAATAATAACATGCTGAATACTTAAATACTTAATAACAATTTAACTTTTTATAGGAATGATAAGGTTAATCATTCTTCAATTAAATTTATGTCTATTCTGTAAATTGGGTGATTAAGTATATCACATTGTAACAGAAATATGTCGTCGGCTTAGAGTTTAAGTGTCGCATGTATGCGATTCTCAGCTCTATTTAAAGATAACATAAGGTTGAAAATCGTATCAAAATTTTTTGCACATACGATACTAAAACTGTAAGCCGACGATGTCTATTTCCTCATATATTTACATTAAATATATTTGATTTATCTCAACTATAATTACTACTTCGTTTGAGTCACATGAGTCAATGAGTCTCATGAGTCACATGAGTCACATGTGGCACTTCAGACATCAGTTAACAATTCAAAACTAATGTCCAATTTCTTGTCAACTTTACATTTTTAGATATAAAAATAATCTTGGACATTGTACCAAATCACTCTAGCGATGAACATGAATGGTTTAAAAAATCTGTGAAGAAAGAAGACCCATACACTGATTACTACACGTGGGTGGATACTAAGGGGGTGAATGAAGCTGGGGAGCAAATACCACCTAACAATTGGGTAAGTTCATTTTATTAATCTCACGTAGCTTTGCAGATCAAACAAAAATCAATACGCGCGTAATTCTAGTTGATATTTAGTTCTTCTCATTTGTAATAATTTTCATAAATAAGAATGAGAGATTCTGCCTGTGTGTGTATGTGATATATATATATATATATATATATATATATATATATATATATATATATATATGTGTGTGTGTGTGTGTATATATATATATATATATATATATATATGTATATATATATATATATATATATATAGAGAGAGAGAGAGAGAGAGAGAGAGAGAGAGAGAGAGAGAGAGAATTGAACAATGTTGCATTTGATTTTGTACAAATAGAATTTAGATTTTTATTCATTATTAATAATATTAAATTAATATTAAATATTATGTAATTTTATAATATTTTTTGGGTTTTTAAAACTTCAGGGAATTAAGTTAAATTATAATAATTTATTTCATTCTTTAATTTCAAAACTAATCAACAAATTTATGTCTAATGGCACACACACACACACACACACACACACACACACACACACACACACACACACACACACACACACACACACACACACACACACACACGCGCACACATATTTGATGCAAATAGAGTAAAATGATAAATACTTCAACAATTCTATAGAAATTTAATGCAAATTTTTAGCTTAGTGTATTTGGAGGCTCTGCTTGGGAATGGAATGAAGAGCGAGCGCAATTTTATTTGCATCAATTTGTCGCGGGCCAGCCAGATTTGAACTACCGTAATCCAGCAGTACTGCAAGAAATGAACGTACGTTGGATGTTACTCCTTTTATATTATTTTATTTTTTATTATTATCTTTTTTAACTTGATGACTTTTAGAACCTAAATTAAATATTGCCTCGTAAAGGTCAATGAAATTTTACACTATGTGTTTATTCTAGGACATCTTGAGTTTCTGGATTGACAAAGGAGTAGACGGGTTCAGAGTTGACGCTGTACCACACTTGATGGAAGATCAAGGTTTCCCTGATGAGCCCCCTTCAGGTGACCCTGAAGCGACGCCAGATCAATGGGCCTATCTCGATCACGTTTACACCAAAGACTTACCTGAACTCTATGATATCATTAGGTCTTTTAGACAGACTGTGGACATGAAACAAGAAGCTTTGGGCAGGCCATTGTAAGTGATTAATAGTTTGATTGATTTTCAGTTCTGCTCTTTTAGTGTCAACTTTATACAGTATTATTTATTTTCCACAAAGTTATATATTTACTTGCAGTTTATTTAGGTATAAGTAAAATCAATACACTAAATTATAAATTTTAGAATATTTTGTTATAACATAATCATTGATTATAATTTAACAAATATAAAATATTTAAGTAATCTTTCATTTAAATTACTAGAGAATAATATAGAAAACCAAAGGAAGTGGATTATGTCAACAAGAACAAAAAAAAAAAAAAAAAAAAAAAAATGTAACCAACTGTACTGTTAAACAGTTGGGTTAAGTTGAGAGGTTGTACGCCTGATTTCGCCCAATAAAAAGCCGTTAATTATTATTATTATTAAACATTAACAATAATTATTCATAAGTCATTTATGATAATGGTTTGAATTATAAAGCAAGAAAACTTAAAAATATTTTACCTTTTAATTGTTTATTAATGTATTAATAAAAATTAATATTATAATATAAAAGCAATATGTTTAAAAAATTGTAAAAGATTAAAAAAAAAATGGAATTGTGAGATTTGCTTTTGATCAACTGACAGCAAATCAGACTACAAATAATTGTGTATATAATATAGAATAATAATACAATATAAAATATAGTTCAGAAAAACTTGAAATTTTTTTTTTTAATTTGTAGTTTAAATAAAATAACTTCAAAGTAAAAGGGTATTTTATATTAATTAAAAAATAAGTAGAGCAATGTAAAGTATTTCAATAAACGAACCAGAGTAAATAACTTTTTTTTAATAAAACTTTTCATGGACGTTTATATAAAATATATATAGGAAAAATTTCAATTATTTATTTATAAAGACTCATTAGTATGAGCTAATTAAAAATATAGAAGGAATTTGATTGCAAATATTGAAGTATATATAGATGAAGTTTCTTTGTACAAAGTTCTAAATAAAAACATTCTTCTATATTTTATTTTTTGTAACACCATTTTTTTTTTCCTTCTTCTTCGAAGAAAAAACTTAATATAACATTTTAATTTTTAGCACGTGACGTAGTTATAAATTTCACCTGGAAAGTTTTGTAAAATTTGTATGTCTCTATATTTACTATTTAAAATTTCTGGGCATTATAAAATTATGATCGTGCCATTAAATTTAATTGTGTTTTTATTTTTAGTCAGTTGATTTTTTTTTTTCAGAGTGATGATGGTTGAAGCTTATACATCGATCGACAACACAATGAAATACTACGGTAATTCCACTCATCCCGGGGCTCACTTTCCTTTCAACTTTCAATTTATTGATGGAGTTAGTAACGAGACTCTTGCTGCTGATTTAAAAAAAGTTATTGACACATGGTATAACAACATGCCTTCTGGTCGATGGGCAAACTGGGTGGTGAGTAACACGATAAAACTCTCCGTGTGACACAAGGGTGGATCTAGCCCAAAATTTTGTAGGTGGTGATTCCCTATACTGCAATGTTAATCTCGGGGGCGGCGGATGGTGGATGGTAATACCTGTAATGTGTTTTGACCAGTTTTAGAAGGGGCGGTCGCACTCATCGCCCCTGGTGTGACAATATAGAGAGAGTATATTTAGATTAGTTAGCCTAATATATTATTTATTTTATAAAAAAAAAAATCTGATGTAAAATAAATAATTTTTATAATTTCCCTTTCCCCCCCTTTTTTTTTTTTTTTTTTTTTTCTTTTAATACGGATAGTAACATTGTTTATTTCTGTTTGTAGTTAACTAGCAATTGGATCCTAGCGTATATTTAAAAAAAATCGTGGTAAACAAAAGTACGCCAAATATGAATTTGAACCTAACAAGGATCACGTGCTTTTCATGAAATAGCTTTGGTTTGTAAATAACTCTGTTTAAGTAATAAAAATCCTTTATAAGCAATATAAACTTAAAAGATAATATTTTATGCTGTAACAGACGTCTTAACGGATCTTGATCGTACTTTTCACCTTAAAATATAATAATAATAAAATAGCAATGACGAGAAGCAAGCACATGCATGTCATTAAAAAAGCTGCAGTCCTACACACTGCTATAACATAGTGAGCAAAGTGCTTAGTTTGTAAACACCTCTGTTAGTGCCACCAATAGTTTCCATAGCTTTGTGCTAAATTACTCTCACCTTTACCTTGGCAGGAGCCTAGTGTTCGAGTTATTAAACGACGAAAGGCAAGACATAATAAAAGTAATATTATTAGGAAAAAGAATCATGGATTCTTTTATACGGTATTTATTTTTACAAAGTAGAGCACATTTCTAAATTTATGCTATAATTAATAGTTGTTTTAATTTTTTATTGTTTATTTTATTATTTTTTTATATAATGTATACACACACAAAATATACATGTTATAAGATCAACAGTCACACTTCCTGTGTGCTTGGTGCATTTGTGCCGTTTTGTTGATACCTCTCTCATTTACTAGTTTACTTTCCTCATTTTTATGTACAAAGAATTTGAGTACATATAAATGATTAAAAATAAATAAATAATATTTATGCTAAGTAACATTAGTTATTATGCAGTATAATAAATTATGTTGTAGTAAATAAGTGTTGCTGAAAATGAGCTACCACAAGTATTGTCTCTCTCTCTCTCTCTCTCTCTCTCTCTCTCTCTCTCTCTCTCTCTCTCTCTCTCTCTCTCTCTCTCTCTCTCTTCGTAAGGATTGTAAAAATACTAATTGCATTACTGTTATTATATCATCAATATGATAATCACTTATATAATAATAATCACTTTTAATGTTGTTTTACTTTTTCCTGTAATTTCTTTTTTTTTTTTTTTTTTTTTTGTCTTGCTGTTTATTTGATGTTTAATTTTCTCCTTTACTAGGCATTGGTAGTTAACAGTAGCACAAGTACAGTATACAGTACTTTGAGCTTGTTACTACATTTGTCTCGTTATTTTATCACTTACTGCGACTCTCTTATTTTAAGTTCAAGTAATACACTATCAAAATATTATAAAATTTTCCTCATCGATTGAAATGTCTTGGATTTCATTAGTCATTACATTACTATGAATTCAAAATATAATATAGTAGACACGTTGCTCAGAAAGCAAATAATGTCGATCAAGAAAAGTCTACCAGGAAAAAAACAAAAAAAAAAAAAAAAAAAAAAAAACAACGAAGGCATCGCTGTATAATAAATTTAATCAAATCAAGTGACATATTTCCATTCTATATTCTATAAAATATATGCAAAGACATAAAACTTTTACATACCATCATAAAAACTCTTACGTAAAACTATGAAAAAGTATTATGTATATTTTAAAGCACTATAATATAATATTGCATGCATATAAAAGATTTACTATCAAGATGCAATGAAATTATGACCCAGGTAGCTCATTGCAACAATACAATGTAGTCAAATATAGTTGCAGTAAGCGTTGGTCTATAGTCATTATTAACAATTTTTAAGAAAACATTATTATACACAATGCAAACAAATTTTTATTAATAAAAGATTTCTCTTCATAAATTCGTTATTGATTTTATTATTATTATTATTTTAGTTTAAAATAATAACAAAGGTAATAAAATAATAATAATAAAATAATAAGTTTTAAATAAATAACTTATTTTATAGTGATTATTGTTGAATTGAATTACTTATATTGGCGAACAGAATTTTTATTCATACTTTTTCTCTTGCTCTTATTTGAATTTGAGGATCATATAAGAATATATAAGGATGCTTTAAGGCATTTACTTAAAGGCAGAGACAAGAAGAAAACACAAAACATTTGTTGGGACTAACATAAATAACATTTATTTAGTTGGTCTCAAAACGCAACTGTAGCGCCGTAGCAGTGATCAGAAAAATTCTATTTATGCAACCCGCACAACATTTTCATACTAATTTTTGCCATTTTCTGACGTCATCAACAGAAATATTCAAGCAAATTGCACACTTTACAGTTTTTTCTCGCTTTCTCTTATAGGGCCACATTTACATTCACGTAAAAACTGTCATTTTGTGTTTAACCATTCAAAAGTACATGTTTTTCAAAAGTTGTTTATAGCTTTAAAATAAGATTTACTATATTAATGTGTACACTCGACCAAGATTGAATTATTTACTATTCAATTAGTCTTGCCTAATTTTCAATGTTATTTTTATTTGTAAAATATGCACTGAGTTCAAAAGGTAAAATATTCACACGTGGTCGAGTACACTTGACTGTGACATATATTGTACCATTTAAAAAGTCGCGTTATATTTTCAATGTTATTCTTTTGAGAAAAAAAATACTGATTATAAATGATAAAATATACTATCACAATTGTGTTTACTATGGTAATATAATATATTTATGGTATAGTGAATCTTAACTAAAGATAATATGTAGTTCTTGTTATTTTGTTTATAAGATTGGCAATCATGATCAACCCCGAGCTGCGACACGTTTTGGTCGTGACTTTAGTCTTGCAGCTCAAATGATTTCTCAGCTTCTTCCTGGCACAGCAATCACGTACAACGGGGAGGAAATCAACATGGAAAATACGTGGATTTCATGGGAAGATACCGTTGACCCTCAGGTTAGTAATTTAATTTTAAAACTTTCATTACATTATAGCTAGGCTAATTTTAACATTTTACATTTTTAAAGCTATAAAGGTTAAATATATTAAAAAGCATCAGCATGTAATTTACTATAATTTACCATGATTATTATGTTTACCTTATATTATATAAACCATCATAGTTATTAAAAAAAAAAAAAAAAAAAAAAAAAAAACGCGAGATAAAATAATAATGTTTTGAGTAGGGAAAATAAATCGAATCTTTTTGCTTGCTTTTGAATAAAAATTCTTTTTAAATTTGAAGTATTATTACATAATTATTGTTATTATTTTTTACGTGAAATAACATATCTTGTCAATTAAAATTGCAAATTTAATAATACAAAATATGTATATAACTAAACCGTAATGAAAATGCAGAAGACTACAATAAAATTTTTGTATACCTTTATATTTAGATATAAAGTTCTTCTTGTGCAAGTTTTGTAATGATGTATTTTCTGGCACGATTGCATTGTTATTTTCAGGGTTGCCAAGCAGGTATTGAATATTACGAACAATTTTCAAGAGATCCAGAACGCACACCTTTCCAATGGAGTGCAGAACCTAACGCAGGTATTGTTCTAAGTCCTGTAAACGAAGCAATATTTTGAGCATACAAATTTTATTCAAAGCATTTTTTTTTCATACAATTAAATTTAATGCGCAATAAAATATACTGTCCGTATAAACGAGTCATTGAATGTTTGACTGCTTCTGTTTACCTAAGAACTTCCGGAAGCAGAAACCACGTGATTGTAAGAAAATGGGACTAAACTCGCGCTATCTGCCAAGATAATTTGAAAATTTCATGTAAATTTAAATTAACAAATGGTGCGAGCTCACTTTCACTTTTTTACAATCACGTGGTTTCCGCTTCCAGCAGCATAGAGATAAACGAAAGCAGTCTAGCATCTAAAAGCGGAAAAGGAATTGACGGAAACAGAAATCATGTGACCCTAAAAGTGGGAGCAAACTTGGTGTCAGCAGCAAGCTAGGCCGAGCCACCTCCCACTTTTAGAGTCACGTGGTTTTCTTGTTCCGGCACTTCCGTTTCCGTTTTTTTAGCTTTACATAGATTGTTCATGTTTACTCAAAATGCGGAAAGGGAAGTGCTGGAAGAGAAAACTACGTGACTGTAAATGTGGAAGGTGGCTCATGCCTAGCTTGCTGCTGGCACCAACTTTTCTCCCACTTTTACCGTCTCGTGGTTTCCTCTTCCGGCACTTCCTTTTCCGTTTTTTAGAGTAAACATACGCACTAATAATCACTCATTATATTATTATATAGATCAGTGCATTATATAGATATGCTACTGAAGAGCCTGTTTGTATGCCACGCCTTCTAAGTATAAACTCTATTACGTACACCATGGTAGCATTAAAACCTTAGAGTTCTACAGGCCTAATTGAAAGCAAGCAATACTAAAAATTTAAATGTTATTGGTACGTTTATATTCAATTTTATCTACAAAATTTTATTTCCAGGGTTTTCTCCACCGGATTCTGTTATTCCCTGGCTACCAATCAACGAGAATTACGAAGAGTTGAATTTAGAAGCTCAACAACAAGCAGCTCCAATGAGTCCGTACTACATTTACAAAAAGTTAACTGCTGCAAGAAAAATGCATGCAGCGCAACATGGTTCTTTAATTACGAAAGTCATCAACGAGAAAGTATTTGCGTTTGCAAGGTAGGTCCGTGGTCCGGCTTTCCGTGTGTGGGTTCGAAACACTTTCTTCTGACACCATATGTGACGATCTAATATAGACTGATGGATATGGTAGTGATAATTTGCCTCTAGATAGACTATTTATTATAATTATAGGTGAGCGGAGTGCAATATTGTAGTAGTATTAGAGGCTCTTGACTTGGCCGAAGCCAAGCCAAGACTCTCTTGTGCGCGCCGTGTACCGCACGACACGCACTCCTGAATAATGCATCGTATGCATTTCTATACATAATGTAACACATAAGCATATTATTGATATGATATTTATTGAGAGGGTTGTCACAGAGGATGTGTGCCAGTTATTTTAACTTAAACTTCAGTTTATTATTACTACTATTTTTTGACACTTCTTACATTTTTACATTTGAATATTTTCTCCCTTTTTTTACAGTACATGAGTCAAAAGCTGTGTTAAAATAAAAACATTTTAAGAGGAAAAAATTACTGAGCATTAAATATTGAAACATCGATGGAGTATTATACACAATTTCAAGTAAATGATAATTATTTGCATATTTTGTAGATACGTGAAGAAGCCTGAAACGTCGTTACTTATAGTGGTTAACTTAGGTGATGAAGAGGTGAAGGTTAATGCTCGTGAGGTAGACACGTCCGTACCTACCAAAGGTGTTTACTATACAGGAAGTCTGGATACCATGTATGAAGAACAGTAAGTAAAAAAATTATAATACAAGTAAGCCAAATTAATTGTAATAGAAGAATTATTATTTAGATACCCTAGGCTAACTAATCTGTGAAAATATTTATTTTCCCGCTCTGTATTAGGGCTGAAATTACTGCTGTGAAATATCTGCTGTGATTTGACGATAAAGTATAATTCACATGACGCATAAATTTGACGCACGTCAACGTGCGTCGACGCTCGTTACAAAGGTGGAACAATGTATAAAAAAAATGGAGCTGTTCACATGTAATTTTCAAAAACAATGTGGATGGCTCCATTTATTTAAAATGTTCTAGCTTTGTAAGGCGCGTTGACGCGCGTCAAATTTACACGTATGTGAATAATAGTTAATTATTATAATTTTTTAAAACATTTTATCACACAGTAATTAAAGTTAAAGCCAACTCCAAATATGTAATAAAAATAATGATGGATTACCATGAAAAATTAGAATAAAGATTTGTTTAAATGTACTCATGTTTGTATCCATATTTTTTTGTGCCTTGTTTGATGACCATGGGTCCTGAAATTTATACCTCAAGTGTAGGTGTTATCATTGATTTGCCAATAAAACATCACACAAGCTTTATTATTATTATATATATATATATATATATATATATATATATATATATATATATATGTTTGAAAATTTGAATATTTGAATATTATATATATATATATATAATTATATTCATTTCAAAGATACAAGCCTTCTAAATACAACGTTAATTACTATTTATTATATACTATATTACAGAACACAAATTCAAATTTAAGAAATCATAGTCTTAGTCAAAAACAAACAAAACAGAAGCTATATTTAGCACTAAGATTAAAAACTAATGATTCCTTGCAATTTTAGGGCAGTTGTGGCTATCGACTCGTTGTCTCTACCTGCACGTGGAGGTCTTGTAATAAGTTACAGTAGTGCCATCTCTCTTCTTATCTCTACGTCTGTGATGGTCCTTTCCATGCTATGCATCATTTTAATTTAAGAGAGTAGTAAGTGATTGCTTTTAATTACTAAAAACAAAGTGTGTTAAAAAATATGTACACTTAACGTTGAATAATTATAAGGTTAATAAGTGTTTAATAAACTATATTAATAGTTCTTTGCCACTTTGTCATTTCCTTTACCTTCATCCTACTTTTAAATTTTAAAGAAAGAAAAGAACTGTTAAAGTCACAGTTTAATCAAAATGAAATAAGCTTGCTAGTAACTACATCATTATAATAGAAAAAAAAAGTTTTTGTAAGACTATACAATTTTAAAAGTATTGCTTTGGAATAAAACTCAGAGAAGAGGTATACAAAAAAGTTAGGCATGCTTCTCCTCACAGTAATTTGGTGCTGGCTAGTAAATGTAAGGGATTAAGGGAATTTTAGAAGATTAGGAAGTAAGTGTGATATAATGTTTGAGAAGCAACTGTTTTCATTCAGCGCATATAATTAGAAAACTTCCGTTCAAGACCAGTCAAGAAGACAGCCTAGGAGAGAGTTTGAAATTAAACTACAATAACTTCGAACTTCATATATCTGGAACTCAAATCCTCTAATTTCCCAAATGTTAAAACTGTATAGATAATACTTACTGAAGGTGATGGCAAAGTAAATAGCATCCTTGACTTATATAATAATAATAAACTTTATTAAGGTGTTGTGAGGGTATGACAGCTCTATTTTACAAAACCTTGACCAGACATTTAGGCAACATTATACAAACTCAGTGATTAAGTTTTGAAGTTAATACTTGCCGCAACCATTATGCTGCCAGATTTAAGCTTACTAATTAACTGACTTTTTTTTTTTTTTTTTTTTTTTTTATATATATCTTTACTCCGATTATGTGATTTATTAAAAATAGAAATATAAGGCCTCATTTAAATAAACAAATATATATCTGCCTGGATTGGGATTAATTAACCGAAACAAAAAAAAAAAACTTGGAGGCGACAGTTTGTTTGTTTACATAACCATGGACAACCCTTTGTTAAGTGGCGTGAAGCAGTACGCAAAAGAATGCATGGGAACTGAGTAAAAAACGGAGCTGTGCGGCTGCTGTACTGACATGGGCAATTATATAGTGCAACCGCTCTGCATACAAACACAACTTAAGCTGTGATTAGCAAGTATAGCTCCACGCACTTTTTTGAGTGTTGCCAACATAAGAGGTTTTAATTACGAGGATAAATTTTCTGGTCTTTCGTTTCTCAATCTATAATTGCAATTTATTTTCAACATATGGCACAAGCATAACTCACTGATTTTTTTTATTTTTTATTATTATATAGTTTTTTTATTACTTTATTATGATTACTTTTTTAATTGGCTGACAGACTTTTTATTGAAAATTATTATAACAAGCTTAATTTTATTATAAAATATCTCAAAATATTAATATAAGACAAATTAGGAAAATATGTATTTCACGTATAATCATTGGGACAGCTGAGCGAGATATGAAAAAAAAGCATCTTTCAAATGGTTGGCTATTCTGCTCATTTCTTTTACTTTGTACTGTACAGAGCGCACAGTACTTGACATAAACGAGTTCAGTCACTGTAGAATATCGAGTGTGTTGCGTGCTCGGGTGCGCACTAATTATAGTGTCAAGACTTATTGAAAACATTTTTCCTGATAGTTATTAGTTGGCAGTATGTCGCTAACAATATCTGAGATTTTAGAGAAGGTGAATTTTGATTGCTCTTTCCTCGTGGGAGACATCGATCCTCAAGTAAGTGCAATTTATATTTTAAATATAATTATTAACTAATTTGTTGGCCTGTGTTCTTGAATTATTTTACTTGGTTGTCATGTAAAATATATTGTGATACAATGATTGCCAAGAGAAAATTCTCTATCTCTCTCTCTCTCTCCTCTCTCTTGGTGACGCATTTTCTTCTACTCACTCTTCCTCCTTTTTAAGTATAAACAAAGTCGCACTTAAAAAAACTAATAGAGGTATTACATTATTTATATATAATATATTATATTGTATCTACTATATTAATATATTATATCTTTGAATTTAACTACATATTTAATCGATATAAACAAACTTGATATTCAATATTATTATTTATTATACCTTCTTCAAAATAAAATTTTATTCCTCTGGTCTATTTGTTTTTTTGAAATTACTTCCGTTGTGATTTATATTATCCTTGTTTTTTTTTTTTTTTTTTTTTTTGTTACTTGATAATTTTTTAAATTTTTTTTCTCTCTAATTAAACTATGCATATTTTGTTATTTATAATATTAAAATTTTAATTTTAAACTCATTGTTCAATGATGTGTAATTATGTTTTATTGCTTAATTCGTTCATTTCCTATCATATTAGTGATTATTAGTGATAATCCTATTGAATGATAATTATGATCATTCAATGGAGGTTATCGGTTTAAAAAATTGTTAAAAATTTTCTATGGCTTAAAACACGTAAAAGTATGTCTAGTATTTCTCATTTAAATTTCTCCAAAATCGGTGGAGTAGTTTTCTCAAAAATCGCAAAAAACGTGTTTTTCTCCATAAGCGTAATGTTAAATTAGGGGACCCTTAGCTTTCCCCGCAGCACCCCGCGCGCTAAACCGATAACGTCCAAATTTATTTATTTTTTATTTATGTACTGTATTAATTTCACTTGAAAATAAATTGAGATTAGTTATGTTTGCGATAAAGTGTAACACATGATAATTAGTCAGAGACCCAACATTGTTGTGTGGAGCCAGGGAAAGATACCATAAAAGGATATCAAATTATACTACCATACTCTGCATGATGACTTTAAACTAGGATATGGAGTGATATGACATGATGCATCACAAATTAATATTATCAATCATGAATAATACGAGTTACTCATTGCAGATGTAATAGATTTTAGTATTTCTATTATATTAATTTTATTTAATTTCAAATCCTACAAAAAGAAACAGGCATGCATTTGCTATATTTTCAAAAACTTCAGTTTTCATGTTTATAAAATGGCCTTATTTTGTTTTTAAAATAACTAGGTATCTGGAAAATACACAAATAAAGCACGTTTTATAAGCAGCTTGTTGTTGCACTTTAAGTTATTAGTTATTGTTTTCTTCTTCAGAGATATAAAATAATATTGCAGTTTTATTTCTAAATTTCTACTCGGCATTTCTACTACAGTACATTTAGTTAAAAATAAGTAATAAATCAATTTATCATTTTGTTATAAACCTTATTTAAATATAATACTTTCTCTATTAAATGGTTAGATTTCTTACACAACCACACTTATAATTTTAATTAATGAATTAAATTAAATGAAAATAATTTTATATCACTGTAATATACTAGATTCATATTATCATAGTCGCGAAAATTGCGTTTTTGTGATTAATGTTTTCTTATAATATTTGCTGCGAAAAAATATATTTATTTTTATATAGCGTGATTAGTTATTTTTTTTATTGCAATCAATATATGATTGACTTCATTGTCATACGCTTTATTTATATATATATATATATATATATATATATATATATATATATATATATATATATATATATATATACTATTATGTACTACGTATTATGTGAGGATTGTGTTTTGTGTCATTTTATCCCAAAAAAAGTTACCCTCCAGCAAAGTGACTGTCAATTTATTTTTCACAAAAAATCAAAACACGTGATACTTTCTGGGTTGTACTATACTAAATTTGAAATATAATCAAAATGTAAGCTTCAATTTAATTTGTTTCCCTTCTTTTAACATAAAGTAGAACAATAGCCTCAAGGGTCAAAGTTTATTTTCGTCTTTTAATTCTACGCTGGCAACGTGATGTTAACTTCAAATACTCATTTCCGTTCGTTTTTGTGTGTTTTGTAATACAGTGCACCTCGTTGCAGAATTTACCGTGTGGGAGTGAAACTCGGTGCACTTTTTTCGTGAAGTTAATTTACGATCTTTTGCTCCAGCTATTAATATTTATTTATAAATATAACAAAAACCATATTATTATTGTTTTTTACTATTTTCTTCTTCTTCTACTTATTATTTCATTGCTTGCTTCTTTAATCGTTTTATACATTTGAAATCACAACAATATAAACTTCGAAGGAAAGCTTAATTTATTTTTAAACTTTAAAATTTTAAAATTTTATTTTTGTAGTACATAAAGAGTGTTGAATTTAAAATAAAATATTAGTAATAAAGCAAAAAAAAAAAAAATGAGATTGCTATTTAGGCTAAATTTTAAGAGTCCGCTGCACTGCTGTCCCTTAATAGATAGGCAACTTGTCGTACACATAGTTAACTAAATGAAAATTGAATTTAGTCAATTTTAATATTAAAGGCTATTTAGTACTAAATAAAATAAGACGGCTGCGTGGGCCTCTAGAATCATTCTTATTTTCATTGTACTTTATATTTTGTGAGTTTAATGGTATTTTTTAATTAAAATTAAAAACCTTCCGAATATCACTTCAGAAATAATAACTTCTGATTTATTGTACCATATAGTTATTGATTTTTACTTCGTTACAAATTGATTATATATTATTGTTCTATAATAACCTACATGATACTTTTTTTTAAGTAATAATTATAAGGAGTTGCCAAGCGTTACAAAACAATATTAAATTTGATATTGATACTCTTGTTGTGTCCAGAAAAAAAGTCATACTGTTGTGAGCTGACGCGATATCAACAAACAAAAACACTTATGTGTATTATATTTAGCTCTTTTAAACACTATATATGGTGACGCAACTAGGAAAATACAGCACAGTGTGTACTCATCTAATAGTATGTTTATAAAAAGATTTTTGTTTTTAGTATTATAACTCTCCCTACAAAATGTACACTAAAGTATGTATGCCATTATATTATATTTTAGTACATGCTGAGGGTTTTTTTCTCTCTCTTTTGCTTTATGTTTTCAAATTATGTAGTGCGCGAAGAACAAAAATAGCATTTGACAATATGAAAAGTTTTTTTTTTTTTTTTTTTTCATTTTTTTTTATTTCAAATGTTTGTATAGTTAGAAAGCAAAGGGGACTTTTGATTGCAGTACAGTTCGTTAAATTATTCTACGTTTTTTTTCATATTCACATTCAGTATTAGAGAAAATTCACAACTGCATGCAAAAATAATAATAATAATAATAAAATAAAAAAATATATAAAAAAGTTTAAGTGTAATAAAAGATGCGTGCAATTAACAATAATAAATTATTGAGAGACCATTATTATTTACATTTTTAAGTTAACGGTCTTTTGACATACATCTGCATTATAAAAAAAAAAAAAAAAAAACTGTCAGTATAATACATAACTCATATAAAATTTTAATTAGTATTTCTTAGTGGATATATTATCATACATAGTTATTCTAGTTTAATAAAATATTATAATAATTTTTATATGTATTAAGGGAGTAAAGGACCGACATCGGTCATTAGACTCAAACTTTTCTCATAAAAAAAATCTGAAATTTTGCACAATGATACTTCAGCTTAAGACAATTTCAAATATATAAAAATTTTGGGGGGTCACTGTGCAAATTAATTTTATATGATTTTTTGAAATTTTAAGCCCATAAGGCCCAATGTTAATCTCAGTAATTATTTTATTTTTTTCGGGACGTTCAAACATCATGAAATTTTTATCACGGCTAGGTGTGACCCTTAGCTATTAAATGACACCAAATTTAGACCCAAAACACTTCTAGTTTTTGAGATATAAGGTTGGTACCCTACTCCCTTAAACAGAAATGTATTTATATATATTTAATATAAATAGTGTGCTTTTAGTATTTTAATAGATTAATATTCATCATATATTTATGAAAAGCTAGAAATTGAATTTTAAGTCTTATAGATTCAAGACTTATTTTACTTGGTTTTATATAAAAAAAAATACAGTATAATTATGTATAAGAACCATAAAAATTTAGCAGCTAAATAGAGTCTATTCAACAGCCTTACTTATCCAAAAAAATAATCAAAACATTATTGTACTTAACTCTCCCATTTCAAATTTCGTAATAATAATAATAATAACTTTATAACGGCGTTGTGAGAGCTTGTTAGTACTATTTTTCAAAAACCTAATCACAATATTAACAAAAGAAAAAAAATATATAAGCAAAATAGTTAAACAATGTTGTAGCCTATATTATAAATTAATCAGCACAATAAAAACTATAAAAAAACACATACAACTTCTATTGGCAATAATATCTTTTATATTCATTTTTTTATGAAAATATCATGTTTGATGGCAGTATGCATAATAATAATAAAAGATAATTTACATAAATCAATATTTCAATTTTTTTTTTTCATAATTAAGCTTATTTACAGTCAAAGTGTATACAGAATACATAGTCGAGAAATAATATAACTTTTAAATTGCCGTTGATTTATTTTAAAATTTACATTTTACATACATGATTGGTTAATGGTTTGTTAGTTGGAATACTAGAGCATTCAAATTTATCAAAATACCATTGCAAATAACTTTTTTTATTATTATTATTTTTCTTTATATAATTCACAAGGTTCAGTACATAATCCAACCAAGGCATAGCCTTATCGGTCGGTTCATAAGTATTTTTGTTTTTAATATCATCACATTATATTACGTGTTACGTAAAAAAAATAATAAAAAAACAACAATAAACTGATAAAATAAAATATTGATTTTTTTTCTCTCTACACATATAATTTCAAAATATCATTTCATTATTTTTATACTTGCTCACAACAGATAGTCTTATATAGAATTATATATTATTTTATAAAAAGATTTTTAATTAACTGTTTTTTAACCTGAACTTAATTAAGTTTTTTTTTTAAATTACAAGGAATTTGATTCCATAAACTAGGCAATATAAATTTAAAGGAAAATTTTAGGAACAAACATAGGATTAGTTTCCGCAACTCTCGTATGATGCACTTTTGGTTCACCATGACTATTTTCAAAACAATTTTCCTACAACATTTATGTATTTTTTTTGTATGGTTCTTTAATAAATTTAGGAGAGCTTTGTATATGTTGTTTAAAATAGCTAGACGAATAAAGATATTAAGTTTAAAAATGGTACACATTATTGATATTAAATATACGTATTTATTCAAAAAAAAAAAAAAAAAAAAAGAAGAAAAAAAATTTGATAGGGATAAGTTTAAGCCTGGCTAAAATGACTAGCTCACTCTTACACCTAACTGCTAATTTGACACTTTAACGTGGAATAAAAATTTAAATGTTCAACTTTTTTTTCTTTGTTCGTTAAATGCTATGCTGAAAGTTGAAAGTAATTTTTGTATCTAAAACCTTTTTATTATTATTATTATTTTGTTTTTATTTTTTTTTTAAATTTCTCGTGTTATTTTTAATTTGTTATGTATATATACATTTTTTATTTATTCCATCATACATTGTAAACAATTCAAATTTTACAAAAATATACAATACGGTAAAATGATGGAGGGTACATACAAGGCATTACTACACACGAATGTGGTATGCTACCGTAAGAGTATTGCTACCCTATGCAAATTTATTGTTATCTTAAAAACGTTTTCACAATTTTATCACAATACATTTTAAATGGCAGCTGAGAACAACTGCAAAATAACAATAATTTGTTTCCGTGTATACGATAATATTGAACACCATATGAGTTCGAAAGACAAAAGACCCTTAGACGGTTATTTAATTCCAAACTAATTTTGCTATTTGGCCTCAACATTCATTAAAAAGCAAGATTTACATGAATGATTGCATAACAAATAATTATTAACAAAATAAATAATATAATAATAACATTTTTGTGTCTAATAAGCTAATAACAATTTCAGTCGAAGATTTTTTTTTTTAATTTTTTTTTATTAAATGTATATATATATATATATATATATATATACACACACACACACACAATCATATGCAATCATATATTATTCTAAATTTTCTGTTCTATTTTAAAATAAATATGAAATGTAAATATATTATCAATTATGTAATTTAGTGAAAAGAAATTTAAAAATTAAAAATTTGAGTTTATAAATGAACTAATTTTAGTTAAACTTTTTTACCATAATTATTAAAAATAATTTGTAACATTATAATATGCTGTCTAACACTAGCAATGTTATATTGTAACTGACTGTACTATAAAACAGTTGGGTAAATTGAGAGGTTGTACCGTACGCCTGATTTCGTCCAATAAAAGTCGTCAATTATTATTATTACTTATCCCTTACAATAGTGAACCTTTTAAAAATATCTCTCAGAAGCTTAAATCAAAATAACAAAATAAAATAAACCAATAACATTACCGATAATAGAGACTTAATACTTGATAAAATAATATTTTTTATGAATTCTCAACTATTGTTATTAAGTAAAATATTTTTTAAATTTGTGTCATATATTATGTGTCTTAAATCTTAACTGGCCTTAAAGCCATAGACCACATAAAACAACACGAGCTTTTTAATGAATAAACACGAAATGGGATCTTCAAAACTAATGACAATTTTTACCAGAATGTTAATGTAGCCTCACAAGAGAGTGTGAAAAAACTGTAAAGTATGCAATTTGCGTGAAAATTCATGTTTATGACGTCAGAAACATGCAAAAATTAGTATGAAAATGTTGTGCGGGTTGCATAAATCGAATTTTCTGATCACTGCTACGGAGCTACTGTTGGGTTTTGAGACAAACTAATGTTATTTATGTAAATCCCATAAAGTGTTTTGTGATATAAATGCTTATTTTTTTCTCTGGTCTATTCCTTTAAGAGTGACCAACGGATATTCAAACTGAAAAATGTAATTACAACAAATGTGTCAAAAAGTGTCATACACAATTTATAAGCAAATGTTTATAACTATGCATATTATAGCGGAGCCGCATTTTTTTAGTGTAGACGAGTGACTTAATCATCATTCTAAAAATACATAACTGAGAAAGAAAGAATGTCACGTAATGAACTAATATTGCGCAATTGACTTCTTTACAATTCTCCCCCCCCCCTCTCTCTCTCTCTCTCTCTCTCTCCTCTCTCTCTTCTCTCTATAAGGTAACTATCATGATTAATAGTAAAAAATATCAATAACTCACCGTATTGTCAATTAATGTTGGCTTGTAAATTGTAAACAATTTTTTGATCAATAATAAAAAAAAAAAAAAAAAAAAAAGTATACTTTTTTTATTATTATTATTATTATTTTTAAACACACAATTTATACAAAATCCAACCAAGGCATAGCCTTATCGGTTGGTTCATTATATTTTTTTTTCACAGAATGTCATAGTATTAAGTAATTACTAAATTAATCATGAATTATGCTTATATTTCTAAACAAATAAAAATAAAGTATCAACACAAAAGTAACAAAAGTAACAAAAGTAAGTTCTTTTCAAAATACAGAGAATAAGATCATATGATGGAAACAAAATTAATAAATATTTATAAATTATTAAAGAAGAATTTTGTCATACTAACTTTCATTTCATTTTAATTTTTAAATTTTTTTAACTCTGTTGGAACTTGATTCCACAATTTAGGTAATAAGAATTTGTTAGTCCTTTCAGTAAATCTGTTAACAATCTTTGGTACAAATAGAGAATTGGTTTCTGCAATTCTAGTACTATGAATATGAGTTCTAGGTATACCATGAAAATTTGCAAAGTAATTATCACAAATGAAAGTACATTTACAGTTTCTTCTATTGGTAATATATTAAAATATTTAAAATACTCAATATCACTTTGTAACTTTTTACCTTTCTTCAAATTTTTTAATATTCTGATTTGCATCTTTTTCAACTCCCATAATTTACCCGACTTAGTACAACCATGTGATAATAAACCATATAGTATAATATGAGAATGCACAAAAGAAAAATAAAGTTGTCTCATCGTTTGTTCATTCACATAATATGGTTTTACAGTCCTTAGTTTAGGTTGCTGTTATTAAAAAGGTTGCGGATATTAAGAAATTTGTGGAATAATGCCTTATCAGATCAGTATATTGGCAATTTCTAATCTGCGAATAATGCTTTTAAATTTTAAATACAATAAATACATGCAAGTGCTATAATATAGCAGAACAATATTGTAATAACGGGAGCATTTTTAGAAATTTTCATCACACACATATATATATATATATATATATATATATATATATATATATATATATATATATATAACTATTTTTTAATTGACCTAATTTTTTTCCATGTTATTCTCAATTTTATTGCATTAATAAAGTTAGACGCTGCCTAAGTTATTTCTTAATAATAGCCCTTTCTAATGCCAATAGTATTAATATGAAATAATGACTTCATAATAAACAAAAATTATTATACAAGGCGCTTCTAAAATAAATAAATAAATAATAATAAATAATCGTCTTTATTCAAAAAAATGCATAGAAAAAAAATACAAATTTTTGAAAGGGCGAGGTTTAAGCCTGACAATATGTCATTGACAATAAAATCATGAAGCTAATTTAATCCTTATAATCAATTATTATTATTTTAATAATAGAGATCGTATATAACTTCAAATTAAATTCTTGTATTATGCTTTTTTTATAGAAAATTCATTGATGCCACCCAAATAGTGAGAACATGAACAAGAAAACGTATTTTGGAACAAATTTTTATTCTATTCCGCGATGGTTATAGTCCATTACACTATTTAATTTATGAATTTGCTATTACTTATCAACGTGTTTTCTCAAAATATTATAATAACTCCCGATTGCACGAGCTTAATTTTTCATTCTTGTTCATTTACTTTTTCTTCTACTTGTTCTTCATTTTTGTCGCTCACCAGAAATCTAGCCGAGAAATAAAGTGGCATACTTATTTATAAATTTTACGCTTGTTAATAACTATTGAAGAAGTAGTTAGCAAAGTGCTTTGTTTGTAAACGTCTCTGTCTCTAACATCAAACTGTAGTCTCCATATTAAAGTCATATTAAATTACTCTTACCTCCATCATGTTTTTAGTAAGAGGTCGGTGTTAACAAAAGAAGAAAAAAGCAATACATGATAATAATATTATTCATTCGGAACTCATAACGTGCAAAACCGAATTAAAAATATACCTGAAGGTATATTTTTAAATCTGTTAATTATGTTTTATGTTTCTATGTTTAATTCTGTTTTGCACGTTGTGAGTTTAAAATGAATATTATTATAAAATAAAGTAATGTTATGCAATGCAATCAAAAGACACCTACATCACACCTAAGTTATCTACATGACATTATAAACAAAACTATAATTATTTTTCAACAAAGTGTTGCAAACTGCTGCCTATAAGATGACAAATTACATGCATTACGTAAGGTAATATCATAATAAATTATAGTACAGTTATTATTGTCATTGTTGAAGGTAATGCCTGGAAACTCGACGGCCCTTTCAAGAGAGAGTCCCGTCCTTAAATCTCTAATTGAAGATGGTAGATTTCTTACTCCAGAACGGCATGTGCGGATTAAAAATATCGATCCGCAGACATTTTTGCTTGCGTGTTGGTAAGATTACAGTATAATATATTATTATAGTTATATAATTTTAGTTTAGTTCTTTACTACCATAATATGACAATTTTAAAATTAATAATAATAATGCAAAGTCAATTACAAGTTATTTTTCACTCTTAAATTAAATTTTCCTCGTGTCAAAATTGAGCCGTTATGTTATGAAATTTTATATAAAACTATATAAAATTTATCAGTTCAAAATTTTAATTATTAATTTTTAAAATATTTACCCACCTTACCTTTAATGTACAGTTAGTCAAGAATTACAAACATATCAAAGTTACAGTCTAATTTCTTTATTGACTTAAAAATTAAGTACCTTCTTTGTAGTACTTGTACATATTGTATTTAACTTGTTTTAAACTTACTATGTATGTACGTACTAAGCTAACCAAATCTTGTTTATTTGTTTCATTTTGTCGTGAATAATTTTATTATTTATTTATTATTTGTTGAAGAATGAATGATTAAGAAAAACAAATAAGAAAGCAAAATAATAAAATAGCACCCACGCACAAATATATTGAATTTTATAGTTATTCTTTATTTCAGTTATTAATAATTTTTTAATTTTTTTTTTTTTTTTTAGTTTCATCTACATAGGTGCTCTTCCTACCTCCGGTATTAACTTAATATCATTAGTGGCATTGATGCTCGCCGCAAGAAGCTTGCGCATGCCCAATCTTTGGGTGCAATGTGAGGACAGAATTTGTACCCTTGTGTCGGTAAGCTATAGACCAGCTATAGATAGCATCAACTTAATACAAATAAGTTAAGACTAAATGAAACATTTTGTTTCAATTTTTAATAAATATTGTGTATAAATTTTATAAACATGTAACAAGATACCAACGCTTATTTTAACTCTTAGTTAAGTTGTAGTACCTGGTTCAATAAAAATTTCAATATTATCAAATTAAAATGATTAATTATTTAAAAAAAAAAAAAAAAAAAAAAAAACTAGATTCCTTTATTTAGGTATTTGGTGTTGACTTGAATTAATTATATAACAGGGAATATTATAACAGCCATATCGCTATAAGATTATTAAAGCAATAGAATTAGTTAATATTGCGAAACGTAGGAGTCTATAAGTTATTTTTATTTTTTCAGACTGACAACGTTCTAAAATTGATGGAGCAATGCTATTACTTTGAGAGTGAAAAGATTACGCTGAAGCTCATTGAGGTAGGCTTATTAAAATGTAACTTAGTGTTATTATGCTTTTGCATAAAATTTGTTACGTATATTTCTATTTTTATTACAGTTTTTTTGTGAAAATGCTGAACATCTATTCGTGGATAAAAATTTCCTTCACCTCTCATCTAGCATCCTGACACAGATTGTACAACAAGACAAGATCAACATTGTCACTGAGTTACAGGTGATAGAAGCTTACGTTGAGTGGACAAAAAACTACTGCAAAGTCCTAGGTAAGCCAGTAAATGATGATAATATCCGTATTACTCTTGTGGACAACTTTATGCAACATTTTCGGTTTTTATCCCTATCTCCGCAAGAATTTGTCAAAGGACTGGCAAAATGTGGTTGGCTCACAGATAAGGAAAAAGTGTCGATATTTAGCCGGATCGTAGTTCCCAAAGATTATGACCAAAGTCCCGTCCTCTGTGGAAGTACCATCACTAAAAAACGCTCATCAATTCCTATGATGTTTTTAGGAATTTCCATTCCAAAAGGAATCATGAGCCACAATGAAAAAAACACAATATACAAGAATGCTATAATATTTAATGCTGACCTGATACTTCATGGGATAACCTGTTATGCTCAAATATTTAATCCTGATCAGTTGTTCAAGAATGACATATCGTTTGAGCTTGGTAATTCTTATGAAGAAGAAATGGTCTTGATTGTGTCAGAGAAGGACATTGTTAATTTTAACTTGGAGGATAATGGAGATTCCTTCAGTGATTCACTGATGCAGATGAAGTTTCAAAAGCTGTCAACCTACACCTCTCTGATAAAGTTTGACTTTTTCTTTAAGATAAAGAAAAATGAAGTTGTATTCATCTACTTAATATGTAAAACAAAAGGATTTTATCCAATGTGTGCTGAATTAGACTCCATCCAATTGAATCACTTGAAAATTTCTCCACATCAACCAAGTGATGATTTCAACATACCTTCTCCTCTGACTGCATTGTCAATATATTGTCCGAGAGACAAGCCGTCAAATAACATTGAAGTCCCTCAAGCTTAAGGTATTTTGATATAACAGGTAATCCAAAGAGAAGGACAGCCCACTAGACAGGAAACAGAGCTGGGGTAACAAACACTCACCAAGTCATTCTGTGTATTTTTAATCCAGTTTAATATTTAATGTTCATTTCTTACCTTCTATATTGGTTACTTCATAGAATTGATTTTTATTATTTATCCATGTAATTATTAAAAATTACGATACAAAAAAATAGTGATAAAAGAAAATGTTTGATTTCGAAGTGTTTGTTGCCTATTTTTCATTGGTCATTCAGGCAACAAATTAAAAAAAAAAAGCACTATAATAAGTGATAAATTTCATAATCTACAAATTCTAGAGTATAACACTAAAATGCGAGCACTATATTAAAGTTTGTTACAATATTTATTTATTTATTGGACATAGGTAGATTTCAGTAATATTAAAAAAAAAATGTTACACTACATTCGTCTCGTCAGTTTTACAGTGTTTCAATTAATACTAATTATTAAATTAAATAATTGTTAGATATACTATTATACAATTTACATTAATAAAAATAAGAAAACAAAAATTAAAAATATTTCTGCAATTCCTTATATTTAATTATTTATATTTTCTTCAGATATTTTAAAATTAAGATATTTTGATATCATGATCATCAAAAAAATCTTTAATACTGTAATATTCTTTTATAATCAACAATTTTTTTACTACATTTTTAAGCGATACATAATTTTTCATATATCTCAAAATAATTGGTAAGAAATCATAATAGTTAGCTGTTTGATAGTAAGGACTTCTCTCTACAGTTTTTATATTATGATATGGCAATGATAAGTTACTTTTATTCCTAGTATTGTATTGATGATAATCACTATTAAGAGTATATAATTCTGGGTGTAATCTTTTATACATAATACAATTAAAAATAAAAATGCTTCAAACAGTTAACCAATTTAAATTCTTAAAATAATGTTTACATGAACATAATATGATATCTAAATTTTTGATATATATAGAACTATAGTTCTTACGGCTCTTTTTTGTAACTTAAATACACGATCAATAGTGTCCTGATCCGTTCCCCAATAATATACAATATTTAAATTTATATATAAAACAAATATCAAAAATAAACTGA
Organism: Ecdyonurus torrentis; assembly: GCA_949318235.1. Taxonomy (NCBI): domain Eukaryota; kingdom Metazoa; phylum Arthropoda; class Insecta; order Ephemeroptera; family Heptageniidae; genus Ecdyonurus; species Ecdyonurus torrentis. The sequence continues at coordinate 45,449,839 of OX439127.1, forward strand.
ACGTAAAATTTGTTAAGATACTTTTTCTTTAACATAAAAAGAACAAAGTTAGATGAATCCAATTTTTTACAAACAAAATCAACATGACTATTCCAGTTTAAATTTTCAATAATTGTTAAGCCTAAAAACACAGTTTCATTCACCCTTTTAACTAACTGACCTTCAATTTTAATGTATAAACGTTTATCCGGAATTTGATTTTTTGTATGAAATTGAATAAAATTTGATTTTAAAGGATTTAAAACAAGCCTATACATAAAACAAAAATATTCTGTTTCCGAAAATTGTAATTTTAATTTTGTTAACTAATTCCTCATATGTATCTGCAATGATAATTACACTTTAATCATCTGCATATTGTAAGGGCTCAGCTATACACTTAAATTTTTTGGAAGATCTACTTTTGAAATATCTTAATATCACTTATATGCGACCAAAGTCCACGAGAGTCACAAACGTAACCGATTTACATAAGCTCTTATGGCTCTAAAAACACATGCATCAAACAATTGAAAAATGTAATTCACCGGAAGTGCATTTTCCCTCTTTGGATTACCTATCAATAGAAATACCTTACTCAAGCTGAATAATAAGCTGTGACAATTATTGAATTTCAATAAATAATCTTCTAACGACTCTCCTGTGTTAGAGTATATTATATGTGTGTAAGTTTTAAGGGGTGGTTTCGAAAAGGTTAATTAATATTAGTGTAATCCAGGCAATATATTTTTTTTCTCTTTTTTTTTTAGGACGCGAAGTTTAAACTGACAAGAGTGCAAGTGAAACCAAATTGTTAAAATACATAATACTTGTTAAGCAAGCTGATGTTATTTTTTTAGACCCTTACTTTAGCTTTTCTTAATCCTGCTATAAAGGGGGAGAAATATGCATTAGTCGACATGATGTTAAAAATCGATCGCTTTTACCCATCATTGCCAAAGTGAAGCTGTGCTTCTAAATCCTTACGAATTTGATATTTTATTATTTAGCCATAAATATTAAAAATTGTAGGTGGTATTTAAAAACATATTTTGTAAATTTGTAGCTTTACTAGGTAGAGCAGGCGGGAATTTAAAAAAATGTGCATTTTTACAACTACCTTAAAAATTATAATATTAAAGTCATTTTTCCGACAATATGTAAATTTTTAAAGGGGCAATGGCAATAAAATTACAATGTTTTCTTTAATAGTGATAATCGTGTTATTAAATTTCCCGAAATCGCGATTTTAAAATTTTAACTATTAATGCGCTGAGAGCAACCGCCGTTCAGCGACTCAGAACTCAGAACCTACGTCACAGCTACAACTTGCTCTCACGCTAGCTTGGCGCGAGTTGGAGCTACTCCTATCTTTACATAAATTATTTTCCTACATCTTAAGACATAAAAACATTTTATTTACGTAAAATATGATATCAAGTAGCGAGAGCAAAAATAAGGGTAACGTCTGCTCGCGCCAAGCTAGCGTGAGAGGAAGTTGTAGCTGTGACGTAGGTTCTGAGTCGCTAAGCCGCGGTTGCTCTCAGCGAATTAATAATTAAAATTTCAAGATCGTGATTTCGGGAGGATTAATAACACGAGGATCACTATTAAAAAAAAACTTTTTCATAAATCGTAGTCATTATTATTTTTTAGTTATTTTTATATTTATATTACTAACATTAGAACGAAATTCATATTGGTTTCAGAGCACCGCCTCACTTAGGCAATTATGGGCAAAATTGAACGATTTTTAATGTATATTCCAAGATTAATGCAAAATTGATTTTTTTTTTCTTTTTGCTTAAAGCAGAATGAAGAAAAGCTATAGGTTCTAAAAAAAATTATACCAACTTACTAAACAAGTTTAATGTACTGTATTTTTACAATTAGGTCTGAACTTTAGTATGAACTTCACACTCTAAGAAAACTAGTTGTACTTGGATGACGCTAAAAATTACAATTATCCTTTTTCTAGCCTCCCTAAAAAAAACTCGTGACTTCCATTTATTGTTATTTATGAACTTGTAAGTTGAATTTTAAAAGTTCAAACTAAAATAAATGTTGTGTGCCATACCCAAACAATATTTTGTAATATATAAAAGTATTGTAAATTTAATGATATTTTTTGTGAGGATGTTTGTAAATAATATATGCTCCAACCACTGTCACGTCACTGATGACCGTGCGCTAATACAGGCAATGACATTCATGACCCTCCTTGCCTCGGCTAGCCCGAAATATTATTAAAAATAAAACCTTTAATTTTAACCTATTTAATTTATACAGTGTTACAAGATTACCATGGCATATAACAATTTATAATTCTATTATACTCATGTTTATGTATCAATTATGTATGTCGGATACTACTCAATAAACTGGAAGTTACAATTCCTTATTAACTTCTGATAGTTTCCTTGAACCATAATGGTACAAACTTATATTATTCTGCTTACAAGTTGAAATTATGTGCAATATAAAAAATAAATATTCCCATGTCAGTTGTGTAACCAGAGGTGAAAGTCTCTTAAAGGGTTCATACTCCAAACAAACGGTTAAAAATCATAAGATGGGACCATCATACATACAATGTCATACATATAATGTCTCTTCACCCTTTTGCACCCTCATAAACAGTGGTTAAAAAATTGCAAAGAAGGCAACTTTTGGAATTCATAGGATCATGCAATCCAGATCAATAATAGAAATTTTAAAGCAGGTTGCCTACTTTACAACATTTTTCCCGTTTGTATCAGGCATTTTATTTTTTTATTTTTTTATATTTATTTACTTACTATTTAAATTTATATATTAAAAATATTTGGGTTGATATGAGTGAAAATTTGTCTATATACATCTGACTTCAAACAAGTGTTGCATATATTTTGCATATTATATAAATATAAAATTAACCCATTCAAACTGAAAATCTGAAACAGCTATACAGAAGGGTTGAGATATATAATATATTAATATATATAAAGGTCCCATTTAATGACTTATCAATGAAGAAATTATTATTTTATTTATTTTTAGAAACAGGATCCCTTGAAGAAAATTAATGTTTCACCCCCAACCTATACACTTTGAAATAGAGTTTGCAATAAACTGTATGTATGTATAATTTTTGGTGTTTTAATTATTATTAATTTCATAAGAAAATTAAAAAATTATGTTAATTAAATGATATACCAAGAGAAAATAATAATTTGACTAAAATGTGAAAAAACTTAGCTCACGTGTACATACATTTTGTTTAACACTAAATATACACATTTTTTATAATATTATACTTGTGATATTTTTTTATGAGTATATGACAACATATGACCAAATCTGCATTGTAACACATTTGCATTAAATTGAATATTTTATTCCCGTATACTTTACTATTTTAAATTGTTATTATATTAATTTCCAGACTTACTCAGATTTTTAAATTTAACTGAGTCAAGTCTAACCTGTATACCTTCATCCCTTCATCTTTTTCTTCAAATTTCCCTACTGCTGCATGGCAGTAAGTGACAATAAAACCAATGTTTCACTTTGACTGTTGGTTGTTGCCGAATAATAATCTGTAACAACATACTATATGGTTTACACCTTAGCCTGATAATAATCACTGTAAATATAAACTAAAAACGTAAAAACAACTTTATTAAAATATCTATTTCATAAATCCCACAGTATACTAAATACTAATTATGACGACTTATTGCATATGCAATCAAAGTATTTTATTTTATGTATGATTATTATTATTATTTTTTAATAATAGTAATTTTTTTGTATGCCGTATTCTATGGTGGAAATATATATACAGTATATATAGTATATATATATATATATATATATATATATATATATATATATATATATATATACATAAAAGTACATATACATTTCCACATTAGCATTATTATTTGTATAGAATGCAGCTGATTTAGAGTGTATAAGAACTTTTCTTTTTCGTGTGCCACAATTGTAACAGTTAAATTTTATGTGTTATTACTTATAAATATTTAAATGATATAGAATTATTATTATTATTTTTTTTTTTGCACTGGAATGTTTTTTTAAAAATTCAGCCATTAAAATTAAATATTTTTTGTTCAATATAATTATAATATAGGACATAATAATTGTTATGCAGCAATAAAAGATTATATAAAAGATATAAAAAAAGATTAAAAAATAAAATATTTGTACGTGCTTAATTTATTGTTTAATAAATGAAGAAATATGTATTTGACAAAAAGCTAACATAATAAACGTTATGACTGAACTGCTTAAGCATATTTTATATTTTTGTTTTATTTATATTTTAACCTGTTACTCTGTCATAATTTGAGTTAATCTAGTGTATACTTGATTTATTTCCTTCAAAAGGAAATTTGATTAAAATATTATGATTCATTTATTTAAAAGTTACTTATTTTTTAAATTCATTCTGTACGTTTGTCACTGTTAAAATCGACTATTAAAAAAAAGTGTATATATAAATATATATATATATATATATATATATATATATATATAAAGTGGACAATAGCAATAGAAACAAATAGCAACCATCTAAATTTTCACCATCAATTTTATTGCCTCGTATGAACGTGACAATATATGACAATACATAGTATAATAGTAGTATATTATGATGTACAGTACTGTACAGCTAATATGTTATCAATAATTTATTCATTCTGTAAAGAGCAATCTGACAACAACCTATTTGACAAAATCTATCTCAATACTTTATTGATAATAAAAAATAATGGCCTACACGCAGAATTTGTTCAATAATTTAAATTGTAAATCACATGCAATTCTTGTTCAACTACAGTACATGCAAGCAAAGTTACTGCTCATTATTGAAAATTTTGCACATGTGACCAGGCCAAATTATATAAACCTTAAAGAGCTAATACTTTAAACAAACTAATGTAAGCCATGAGATGAGATGTCATACATATTATGCACGTTAATATCTCTTTAGTCTTCACCAGTGTTTTAGCCCCAAAACAATGGAGTTCAAATTTTGTTAAGGATTTGTTTAAAATTTGATCTTGTTAGACAAACAGCCAAAATATTATTATCAACTATGTACACACGATTGTGGCAAAATATTTTAATATATCAATTTTGATATACAGCAGTGCTAAATGGGTCATTGCATTGACAATTCATAGATTATTTTAAAAATAAGAAACATTTTTTTTAAGAAACATCACATTTAAAAATAACTACAATCAGCGGCCAGTTAAAATTTTGAAAACATGTTAACAAGAAGTAATTCTTCATCTGTAGAACGTTGAAAATGATGAGATTGCGTACATAAAAATGCTTAGTATTAGAACACCAATTTTAAAACTTAAATCATGGTGCTCTAATTCTATACACTTTAATGTATGCTGTTCTTATCCGGAAATGTTTCTTCAGCAGCAGGGCATTCAATAATGTGGTGTGACTGGCGTTGTAAACCGTAGATAGAAAATATAGATAAATACATAGAAATATATTTCCTATTTGAGGCACTCAAGATAGCAGTAATAACATGAATATTATATATATATATATATTATATAATAATATATATATAATATTATATATAACACATTCCTTAACATAAGGAAAAAAAAGTCAAAGAGAATACTTTATTGGGTTAATTATTGATGCTACTAAAATTCTTATCAATTTCAATAGTTACAAAGTTTACATTATTGCGACAATTGATGCATTGTTATTACTTTTTTTTTAATTTTGATATATACAGCAGTGCTAAGCGGGACATTTCATTAACAGTTCACAGGCTATTGTAAAAATAAGATACATTTCTTTTTTAAGAAACATCACATTAAAAAATAACTACAGTCAGTGGCATGTTAAAATTTTGAAAACACGTTAACAAGAACTAATTCTTCATTCTCATTCTTCATCTGTAGAACGTTGAAAATGATGAGATTGCGTACATAAAAATTCTTAGTATCAGAACACCAATTTTAAAACTTAAACCCTGGTGCTCCAATTCTAGGAACTTTAATGTATACTGTTGTTATCTGGAAATGTTTCTCCAGCATCAGTCTATTCGATAATGTGGTGTGACTGGCGTTGTAAACTGTAGATAGAAAATGTAGGTAAATACATAGAAATATATTTCCTATTTCAGGAACTCAAGATAGCAGTAATAACATGAATATTATATATATATATATATATATATATATATATATATATATCAGTGGCGTAGCCAGGGGGGGGGGGGGGTTTGGGGGTTCAAACCCCCCCTGTGGATTTGGAAAAGATACAAAAACATACAAAGTGAACAAAAATTTTGAAACAAAAATAATATTTTAGGAGAAAATTTCGTAAAAATTTTATCGCTTCGCTCGAATATGTTTATTATTATTTTTGTTACTAATTTTACATTCTTCACTGATACATATGTAGTACAGTGTTAAACACTATATTAGCCTTTAAGGTACCAAATATTTTGTAGTAAACCAAACAAATAACCAGATTTTTCATTAAATATTGTAAATTTTCTGTTTTCCATGAAAAAAAAAATATATATTTATTAGTAAAAACTTCACAGTTCTCTATAGCATAGAATGGGTAAGGAAATAAAAAACGACGTGATTTCAAATGCGCAGTGTTGGGGTCGAACACCATTTTAGTTGAACTCGAACTGATCACGAACACTTAAAATTCTTTCGAACACGATCCGAACACGAACATTTCGAACTTTTTGCAATTTCGAACTCATCACGAACTGTTCGATCGAACTGTTAGTATTTAAAAAAATACTACACAAATAAACAAACTTTTTTGTTTTTATTTTTTATTTAAACATATTTGTATGTAATATAATTATTGGAAATCGTTGAAAATCCTTTCATTTTACATAAATGTACACCTATTTTTCATTTTAAATTTTTAACTAATTTATAACTTTTAACATGTAAAACTTAATTGCAAAAGTGTTCGACTTTGAGTTTGAAATTTCGAACAATCAGCAGTGAAAATGGTGTTCGTCGAACACGAACTCGAACACCTCAAAAAATCTAAACGAACTCGCACACGAACTGTTCGAGTTCGTTTGTGCTGTTCGAAAAATGTTCGACGTCGCACTCGAACACCCCAAGACTGCAAAAGCGTACACAGAAACAAAACTTTCAAACGATACTAGTATAAGGAAATTTTCAAAATATATTAAGTTTATTCTAGTCCTCGATAATTTTTAGCCAATTAGCCAATTTGAGAAAAAAAAAAACTAAAAAGAAGTAAAATTGGTATTGCAAAAATTGCGTATAAGAGTTGCTGAAATTCTCTTTAGGTTTGATTGGTTTTTCTTTTATTGTAAAACAATGAATTCCCTGATATATACTTTCGAACTAAAAAAAAATAATAAAAAAAAAAAAAAAAAAAAGTCTTGCGTTCCAAAAATGATTTGAAGCTCAAAGTTATTTTTAAGGTTGTAATTTTGTATTCCTGAAATCATCTTTTTACAATAATGGAAGTATTTTCTGCCAGTAAAGTTTAATGATAATGATATATATTTTTTTTCTAAGTTTTTGTGTACCTCGGGTTGCGGTCATCAGGTGTTTTACGTTCTGCGGGCTGCGTAGATGCAGTGCTATATAAAATGAAATACAAAGAATACAGCAATTCATAATTTTTATAGTTAATTTTAAATTTTTTTTTTATATAGAATTCTTTAAAAAAAATGCACCCTTTTAAAAGTATTTTGAGCATCAAAACATTGGTTTAATGAAAGATCCACATTGCTTGATCATAGAGTGGCTTAATTAGGCATTATATTTATAGCTTTTCTCTCCATTTCATTTTTATTTTATTATTATTTTTTTTATTTTTTTTGCTGGTCATATTCCCAATCAAAATTGACTAAAATAGTTATAAGTATCAAGTATTGTCTCTAAACTAAAATATTAATAATGTAGCAAATAAAATAGTAGTTTTAATTTTGTATGTCAGAAGCAAATCCACATTTTAACACGTCAAAATCTCAAACTTAAGTTTTACCTCATTTAAAATTAAATGCATAATAAATACATAAATTTCATCAAAAAAAGGGGCGTGGCCTCAAAAAATTTCGCGCCTGCGGCGGGCTTTTGGGGGCTTCGCCCCGTCTGATTCGACCTGAACCCCCCCTGTGGTAAAATCCTGGCTACGCCACTGATATATATATATATATATATTATAAAACAATCATTAATATAAGGAAAAAAAAGTCAAAGAGAATACTTTATTGGGTAAATTATTGATGCTACTAAAATTCTTATCAATTTCAATAGTTACAAAGTTTACATTATTGCGACAATTGATGCATTGTTATTACTTTTTTTTTAATTTTGATATATACAGCAGTGCTAAGCGGGACATTTCATTAACAGTTCACAGGCTATTGTAAAAATAAGATACATTTCTTTTTTAAGAAACATCACATTAAAAAATAACTACAATCAATGGCATGTTATAATTTTGAAAACACGTTAACAAGAACTAATTCTTCATTCTCATTCTTCATCTGTAGAACGTTGAAAATGATGAGATTGCGTACATAAAAATTCTTAGTATCAGAACACCAATTTTAAAACTTAAATCCTGGTGATCCAATTCTAGGAACTTTAATGTATAATGTTGTTATCTGGAAATGTTTCTCCAGCATCAGACTATTCGATAATGTGATGTGACTGGCGTTGTGAACTGTAGATAGAATGTAGATAAATACATAGAAATATATTTACTATTTCAGGAACTCAAGATAGCAGTAATAACATGAATATATATATATATATATATATATATATATATATATATATATATATATATATATATATATATATATATATATATATATATATATATATATATATATATATATATTATATAAAACAATCCTTAAAGGGATCTTGGCCTCAAAAAACGTTTTTTTGGCATTTTTTCGTTAACATGAGTGAACATGAGTGTTATTATACATGTAAAATTCATTTTCATCAAAGTTCGCTGCAAATTGGGGATATTTAGGGACGAAGTAAAAAAAAGCTGGTAAAGGTGACGTCACCTTTACCACAGGCAAAGGTTTGGCAAACCTGCACAGTATAAAAATTTAAGAATAGTGATTTGAGTTGTGGAAGGGGTTGTAAGACGTGACGTCACAACTCATAGAATTTTTACACAGAACTGCATAAGGGTTATTTTTTAGTGTCATGTAGAGGAAAAATGAGCCTTATACAGAAAATTAAATATATAGTTTTGTTTTGCTTGGCACGCGCCTGCATATATACCTTACAAAACGACCCCAATTATCTTACGCGTCAATGATTTTGATAGTTTGGGAAGAAACAGTCACAGTGCATCAAATTTATTTTAGATTTAAGTTTTATTAAAAATCATGCATATTTATTTTTTGATCGAAGTTCTAGCAAGATTTTGAACTGCAGTGATTTAAAAGTAATGAGTATTACGTAATGTTTTTTATTTGAATATATTGCTTTAAAATGAAGCTAGAACTTCGATCAAAAAAGCAATATGCATGATTTTTAATAAAACTAACATCTAAAATTAATTTGATTCCCTGTGACTGTTTCTTCACAAACTATCAAAATCATTGACGCGAAAGATAATTGGGGTCGTTTTTTCAAGCATCAGGTATTCCCTTCTATTGAAAAACTGCTCTTTGTTCGCTTATTTTTATACTGCACCTCCTCTCTCTCAACTCTTTTCCCTCAATTCATACTTTACTTTCCCTCTCATCGTTTACTAATATTTCTTTCACTGAAGAAGCAACATTGTTGCCATTTAAAAAATAGAATTAGGCGATTTATTAAAAAAAAAATTAAAAGTTGGGCAAATAATTTTTTTTAGTCACAAATGTATTTTATAATGCATTATGACCACATTACACTCGCATTTCTTTAGTTTTGGGAGGACTGGTAACCATGCCAGGATCCCTTTAATATAAGGAAAAAAAGTCAAAAAGAATACTTTATTGGGTAAATTATTGATGCTACTAAAATTCTTATCAATTTCAATAGTTACAAAGTTTTCATTATTGCGACAATTGATGCATTGTTATTACTTTTTTTTTAAATTTTGATATATACAGCAGTGCTAAGCGGGACATTTCATTAACAGTTCACAGGCTATTGTAAAAATAAGATAAATTTCTTTTTTAAGAAACATCACATTAAAAAATAACTACAATCAATGGCATGTTAAAATTTTGAAAACACTTTAACAAGAACTATCTCTTCATTCTCATTCTTCATCTGTAGAACGTTGAAAATGATGAGATTGCGTACATAAAAATGCTTAGTATCAGAACACCAATTTTAAAAATTAAACCCTGGTGCTCCAATTCTAGGAACTTTAATGTATACTGTTGTTATTCTGGAAATGTTTCTCCAGCATCAGACTATTCGTTAATGTGGTGTGACTGGCGTTGTAAACTGTAGATAGAATATGTAGGTAAATACATAGAAATATACTTCCTATTTGAGGAACTCAAGATTGCAATAATAACATAAATATTTTATAGATAATATGTTAAAAGGTGGCGCGGTTTCTGATTTATTTAAAATATGTTTTGTCATCAACAGCAACCAATTCCTTTCTATCATTTCTTCTTTTTCATAATATTACCAATTGTAGAGAAACGAATACAAAATCTATTATCATAAATGCAATTACAGAAAACTATTATCATTACAAATAAAATTCTTTACAATAGTATTATTAAACCAATAAATTTTTTAAACCTCTGTTACTAATTAAAAATAAAATTGATATTAAGAGCAAATTAATTAATTGTGATGGTCCATATTTATACATGCCATAAATAAACCCAGTTATTAATATGTCTTATTTGTTTGTTCTGTATGTGTCATGTTTAAGATAGTGATATTTTTAAGACAGTATATATATAAAATTCGCTAGAGAAAAGGACCAATGATTTATATTGAGACAACATTGGTTCACTTTCTTTAACGGATCTCACATACAAAATTTCGCTGATTTTGGCCATTCTTGAGACTCAATAAGCTGTAGGTAAACATAACAGAAATATCAGTGCTACTTTTTTGTACTATAAATAGTATCAAAAATGTATGTTCACAGTACAACATTTTTTATTGGGAAATCAGTGGCCCATCAGTATACAGTGTGACGTCAGATAAGTTTTATTTCAACTTTCAAATAGAAAATAAATGAAAATAAATACAAAATCAACGCGTTGATGTCTATTTCCGCCATAATAAGGTATGTAAATTATTAACCTAGTAATCTAAAGGATGTTAAAAAAGTGCATTATGCCTTTAAGATAAGATCTTTGTGCCTGATATAGATTGCAGCTAAGACTGTGTGCATTAAAACCGTAAGAAGAAAAGCATCAAGTTTTATTATACTAAAAAGGGAAATTTATGCTATATATAAATCAACTGAAAATTGTTTCGAAAAAAGTGTCCCAAAATGCTAAATAATAAATTTAAACTTTTATCTCATCACAGTATTGATAATATAAACTATTATAGTAATACCAACAGCTCTCTATTAATCATTTTTCTTACAAAAGTTAAAGCCTCAACCAAAATAAAATATGTTTTGTCATCAACAGCAACCCATTCATTTCTATCATTTCTTCTTTTTCATATTATTACCAATAGTAGAAAAATGAATACAATATTTATTATTATTAATGCAATTACAGAAAACTATTATCATTACAATAAAATTCTTTACAATTGTTTTGTTAAAGCATTAAATTATTTAAAACCCTCTGTTACTAATTCAAAATAAAATTGATATTTACAGCAGTTTAATTAATTCTCATGGTTCTTATTTATACATACCATAAATAAACCCAGTTATTAAAATTTCTTATTTCTTTGTTCTGTATGTGTCGTGTTCAAGATAGCGATTTTCAAGACAATTTATATATAAAATACCAGTGTTTAAAGTGTCCAATGATTCATATTGAGTCAGCATTGTTTCACTTTCTTCAATGGATCTTACATACAAAATTTCGCTGATTTTGGCCATTCTTGAGACTCGGTAAGCTGTAGGTAAACATAACAGAAATATCAGTGCTATTTTTTAGTACTATAAATAGTATGAAAAATGTATGCTCACATTGCAACATTTTTTATTGTGCAATAAATTTGATTGTATCGTCATTTGAAGACATTCAAATTCCATACAGTAAAATATATATTGCGTACTAAAATTGGGCATCGTGTGTACAGTCCATTATGATAAATGTAAAGGGTAATAAATACTTTTGTATCTTACATTTCTAGATCCAAGACAGCACCAAGAACCAGGCTACGCTACTTTTTAACACTTTACCAAACCAGGTCTTAATTTAGTGGCAGAGTGGTGCGGAGAGATCCTTAAGTTCAGAGGGTCAGTAGAGTAGACTTGACCCTCCAAGACGACGGGCTACAAGGAAAACACAGTTTTTTTATTATAATTAATCAACAATTATGACCAGCTTTCAAATTGTCATTACCCACACAGCACACAATGATATAGTATACATATACCTTTCATCTACCATACTATTATACCAGATATATGTATATTATTTTCATACATATAATATATATGCATTCATTTGGTATACTGCCATACGTATATTTTAAATATGAAGTGTAAATGTATAATATACGGATAAAATTAGTCTGCATTTTTTTTTTGAAAATTACATCAACAAATATTCTATTTGTATACATTTACTAAATGTATACCTCCAAAAGTTTTGTAGATGTTCATTAAAAGTGCTAATACAGCGTATTTTAATCATCAAATTTTAGAAATCAACAAAATTTGCTTCTTTTTCATTTTATCTTTGAATCAAAATGCTTTTACAAGCGCTTGCTTTAAAACTTTAATAAAAATTATAAAATGTAATTAGGATTGCTAATTAAAAGTTTGGAGTGACTTTTAGAAAATATTATAGATAGAAATTTGTAGAGTGATAACAATTTTATAAAATTGATATTTTATTTTAAAATTGTTTTTAAAACTGCTAGTAGTTATTAACCTTATGGCTTGGAATGTAGAGAACTCACTACCGTCAGGTACCACAAAGCTTGAAGCTTATATACCCAACTTGACATATTAAAATGTAGTAATATAAAAGTCTGCTATAGCATAGTAAGTGTTAAGCAATAAGTGAGCCGTTGTCTATAACGATATGTGTTGGGTACGTATCAGAAATGGAGCTAGAGCAACATAAATTAAAATACAATCAATATTTTAAATTTTTGCTTAAAAAAGAATCTACCCATACGTATATTGTATGTATGTTACTATCTACATTGAAACGTTTGATATATTATGCAACATATAGGACGTTTGAACGATTCTCATACGATCAATATCCCTTTTTCAAATGGATATTATACATATATATTCCGTTGATATACGTATATAAAATACATATATTATATGTATTATATCTCAGTCTGTGTTGTGTGGGTAAGATGGAATGCATTAAAAAACAATATTTTACAAACGCAAAATGAGACGATATTTAATTAGATAATATTTATAAAGCAAATAGTTAAACAAATTATAATTCTATTACGCATTGGTTGAAAATAAAACCAGTTCTACTATTAATGATTTAGTCATTTAAAGGCGTAGAACACCTTGAACAAAAAATTGCGTAATATCCTAACAAACCTAAAAATAAACGTTGATTTGGCCGAAATTATTGATTTCTAATTTATTTTACATTCACAAAATGCCGATGCCGGTCACTGACGTCACAAATTGCCCGGCTTACTTGCGCGTGGACCAGGCGAGCTGTGAATTCAGTGACCGCCAGCGGCATTTTGTTAATGAAAAAAAATTAGAAATCAATGACTCCGGCCAAATCAACGATATGGCCAGATAAGCAAACAACTTTATATTAGTGAACTTAGTATGAATAAAGTGTTGTCAATTATATGCATATAATTGTATACAACATATCAGTACAATGATAATTATGGTTTACTTTGGTTTGTTAAGACAAGATTTTTGTGCTTGATATAGATTGCAGCTTAGACTGCGTGTGCATTAAAACTGTAAGAATAATTTCTTCTTAAGAAAAGCAATAAATTTTATATTTCTAAAAAGTGAAATTTATGCTATAAATAAACTGAAAATTGTTACGAAAAAGGTGTCCCAAAATGCTAAATACTAAATTTAAACTTTAATCTCATCACAATATTGATAATATAAATTATTATAGTAATACAAACAGCTCTAAATATTTTTCTTACAAAAGTTAAAGCCTCAATTAAAATAAAATATGTTTTGTCATCAACAGCAACCAATTCCTTTCAATCATTTCTTCTTTTTCATAATATTACCAATAGTAGAGAAACGAATACAAAATCTATTACCATAAATGCAATTACAGAAAACTATTATCATTACAAATAAAATTCTTTACAATAGTATTTTTAAACCAATAAATTTTTTAAACCCCTGTTACTAATTAAAAATAAAATTGATATTAACAGCAAATTAATTAATTGTGATGGTCCATATTTATACATGCCATAAATAAACCCAGTTATTAATATGTCTTTGATAGATAGATAGATAATAATTTTTATTGAGGCCACAAAAGGTACAAAACCCACTGGAGTGGTCCTCTGATATTCTTGCTGTCAGAGGTTTATAGTTTGACAATTTTTATTACATAGTTTTCAAAAACGATAGCTAAAGGAGAGTACATATAAACAAAATATTAATTTTCAACTCATAACAGCAATTGTTTTCTGATATTATATAGAATTCTGTCTTATTTGTTTGTTCTGTATTGTGTCATGTTCAAGATAGTGATTTTTATGACAGTTTATATATAAAATTCGCTAGAGAAAAGGACCAATGATTTATATTGAGACAACATTGGTTCACTTTCTTTAACGGATCTCACATACAAAATTTCGCTGATTTTGGCCATTCTTGAGACTCAATAAGCTGTAGGTAAACATAACAGAAATATCAGTGCTACTTTTTTGTACTATAAATAGTATCAAAAATGTATGTTCACAGTACAACATTTTTTATTGGGAAATCAGTGGCCCATCAGTATACAGTGTGACGTCAGATAAGTTTTATTTCAACTTTCAAATAGAAAATAAATGAAAATAAATACAAAATCAACGCGTTGATGTCTATTTCCGCCATAATAAGGTATGTAAATTATTAACCTAGTAATCTAAAGGATGTTAAAAAAGTGCATTATGCCTTTAAGATAAGATCTTTGTGCCTGATATAGATTGCAGCTAAGACTGTGTGCATTAAAACCGTAAGAAGAAAAGCATCAAGTTTTATTATACTAAAAAGGGAAATTTATGCTATATATAAATCAACTGAAAATTGTTTCGAAAAAAGTGTCCCAAAATGCTAAATAATAAATTTAAACTTTTATCTCATCACAGTATTGATAATATAAACTATTATAGTAATACCAACAGCTCTCTATTAATCATTTTTCTTACAAAAGTTAAAGCCTCAACCAAAATAAAATATGTTTTGTCATCAACAGCAACCCATTCATTTCTATCATTTCTTCTTTTTCATATTATTACCAATAGTAGAAAAATGAATACAATATTTATTATTATTAATGCAATTACAGAAAACTATTATCATTACAATAAAATTCTTTACAATTGTTTTGTTAAAGCATTAAATTATTTAAAACCCTCTGTTACTAATTCAAAATAAAATTGATATTTACAGCAGTTTAATTAATTCTCATGGTTCTTATTTATACATGCCATAAATAAACCCAGTTATTAAAATTTCTTATTTCTTTGTTCTGTATGTGTCGTGTTCAAGATAGCGATTTTCAAGACAATTTATATATAAAATACCAGTGTTTAAAGTGTCCAATGATTCATATTGAGTCAGCATTGTTTCACTTTCTTCAATGGATCTTACATACAAAATTTCGCTGATTTTGGCCATTCTTGAGACTCGGTAAGCTGTAGGTAAACATAACAGAAATATCAGTGCTATTTTTTAGTACTATAAATAGTATGAAAAATGTATGCTCACATTGCAACATTTTTTATTGTGCAATAAATTTGATTGTATCGTCATTTGAAGACATTCAAATTCCATACAGTAAAATATATATTGCTTACTAAAATGGGGCTTCGTGTGTATAGTCCATTATGATAAATGTAAAGGGTAATAAAAACTTTTGTATCTTACATTTCTAGATCCAAGACAGCACCAAGAACCAGGCTACGCTACTTTTTAACACTCTACCAGACCAGGCCTTAATTTAGTAGCAGAGTGGTGCGGAGAGATCCTTAAGTTCAGAGGGTCAGTAGAGTAGACTTGACCCTCCACGACGACGGGCTACGAGGAAAACACAGTATTTTTATTGTTATTAATCAACAATTATGACCAGCTTTCAATATGTCATTAAGATGGAATGCATTAAAAACAATATTTTATAAACGCAACATGAGACGGTATTTAATAAGATAATATTTATAAAACAAATAGTTAAACAAATTATAATTCAATTATGCATTGGTTGAAAATGAAACCAGTTCTATTATTAATGATTTAGCCATTTATTGTTATAAAATCTACACCATTTATCAGAAATTTCACTGAATTGTACTTTAATTTTGATTCTTACGAAATAAATATCATATAATTTAATATTCTTATTCAATGATTTTTAAAATTTCTAAGCTCAAAAACTGCTAATCAGGCAGCTAGCTTGTGCATAGAATTTAATATTAATTTTTAAGTGGGTATACATTAAAAGAATAAGTTACTTACATTATGAAATAATTAAAATAAAAATAACAATATCTGCTTAATATTAGAAATGCAGGAAGAAATTTGCTTGCTTTGTAATTTGCATTTATCTTTCGCAAGATCAGCACCGAAAAAAAAAGCAGGCGTGATTAGTATAGTATTGGGGATGAATAGCTTTTTTAATCATTTGACTTTACTGTCTAAAATAGTAGAAGTTTATATTGATATTGCTTAAAATCCAATTATTCACGAGAATATCAATTTCCAAACTTGTCATCATTGAATTTAATAAAACTTGCAATCACAATGTGTGAAAAGTTAGCAATTGCAGGAAATAATACTTCATCTGTATATAGAACGGTAAAAAGCAGGAGATTGTGTACAGTACAGTAGAATGCTTTATATCGATGATACTAAAATTCTTCTCAATGTTAATAGTTTCAAAGTTTTCATTATTGCAACAAAATAATGCATTTTTAATATTTATTTATTTTATAAACAAAACTCACTATCACAATTAATGTCAGGCTAGCATTGATAAAAAAGAAAAAAACTTTAATTGTTGAACGTTGAACACAAAGACGACTGTAAAAAAAGAGCATGATTACAAAAGATAATCTACAATGCTCTACTTCTGAACACACTAGTGTACTGTACAGTACATACGTGTAATAACGTATCTTTTGCTCTAGGCAATAAGATAATATGTTGTAAATTTAGATGTTAACATATCAGATAGAAAATATCACAATTATTTTGTTGTCTTTTTTTTTTACATTTTTTTAAGTTGTTACATAATATATTACAAGTTGGCTTGCTGCGTTTGGGACACACAAATTTGTTGTTGCCGATGAGAGTAAAATAAATAAAGCTACTGAAGTTAACAGAAGATAGAAAAAAAATTTAATTCATAATAAATTTTTCAATTTTTACATTGTATTAATTTAAGCTAACCAACAATATGAATTTCTCGATTTTTGTCCCAAAAGGCTTCAAATTATATTTCATTATTTTCCGTATTTCAACAAATTAACAATCTAAGGTGCATCGAGCAGTCTTATTTTATATAAAAGTTTTTCAAGAAGTCTCTAACCATGTGATATTTGCCTTAAAAAATACATTTAAAAAAACATGATACTATCAAAGAATTTAATATCAATTAATATTACGTGCACCAAAGGTTTAGATTTTATAATATATTTTGTACTCTATTGTCTTATAAAAACACAAAGCAACTATGAGGTGATTTTAATGAACGCAATTGCTGAATTGAAATAATTATACATTTTATGTTAACATAAATATAAGGCAATAAAAAAAAAAGCAATCAGGCAGTTTTTTAGTAACAGAAGTCGTTACAAGTTACAACATGGAATGCTTATTTCAATAAATAATGCTTAAGTATAAATATTTACATTAAAGAAATATAAAAACAAATATAAATTATTAAGTGTAGAATTCTATAACGTAAATAATAATTCTCACTCATATTTTATACTTTTGGTAAAGTACAAGTATACAAGTGAATTTAGTATTGCGTCTAAATCAATTATGCATGCTTAATACAATTAATAAATGTGTCGTCATAGCGATACATGTTTTGAAAATTTTTAAATAAAAATTATCACACAAAAATACTAATGTACTATTTTTGGAAAAACTTTGACACAAATCGTGTAACAACTTTTATAAAATATTGTACGTGAATTTTCGTGGCATTTCTAGCATCCGGAGAGCTGTAGTTAAGGGGGTAGGTGACCGACTGATATCTCGCAAACTAGGACGGTTGCGAATAATAATAAATAACACAAAGTAAAGAAGAAATATTACTTAAAAATTTAGTTATGTCAAACATGTGAAAACACGATCAATTATTTAAGTTATTACACTTTAAAGATAACATGTAAATGTGGAAATTTAAAATTGAGCGGGAAATTTTAGTCAAATTAGAAACTTTTTTACAATTAAAAATATCATTAAAAAATTTTGTTGGTATAAAAAAATATTTTTTAAATTTACTTGATTTTATTTGAAAATTATAGTGTTTGTTTTACTGTAAATAAATCATGTACTAAAAATTATTGAGAAAATATAGTTTTTCTTTTAGCGATTTCCGGTCCAAGTCGGTCCCCCACCGCCTTAAATCATATTATTTATATGTTTATATATGTATATATATATATATATATATATATATATATATATATATATATATATATATATATAAGCATTCACATTCTTTGTTCGAAGACAAGAATGATATAAAGGAGAAAAAATTACTTTTACATCCTAAATTTCTAGATGTCAGGACAGTTTCAAGATTTGGTTAACAAGTTGACAGAGCTAGTTGGTTAAAGCATGAAATATAAAAATATAGACCTCATTATCCCCCAAGTACTCACATCTGCGTAATCCAAGGTGCAAAAATTGAGTCAAACAACCACGAGAATACCAATCTATAAATTTTTCATCATTGTTACAACAGTTGTATTTAATAAAATTCACAATCACAATTAGCGGATTGTGACATTAAACCTCATATTTACTACTATGAGAAAGTGACTTTAAATATATACACTTACATACATATATACTTACTTATGTTACTTGAAATATAAATGTTTAATTTTCTAGGTTTGCACAATAAAAATAACAAGTGATTAGAAATACCTTTGTATTAAATGTTTGCAATGAATAAAATTTCTATGCCAATTTTTCTATATCAATCGATAATCATTGCTACACATTTTTGCATAAAAAAAATAGTAATTTTATATTTTAATATACAAAAATTAGCTCTTTATCTGGAGAATGTAAAAAAGCTGTAGATTGCCCGATTGTTGTATCGTTGTTTCGAATTGTTAACTATATAGTTCTCTCTTTCTGGACTCTTTTGTGTACTCTTTTCGTGCCTAGAATTATTGCTTTTTCTATACAGAAATTTGAATAATTTAGTGTAAAATATTTTGTTAATTAATTAATAAATATTTGTTAAATTATTAACTCATAACCAATTAATTGATTAATAATATAGAGAGTTAGATTTTTATTCATTATAACAAAATAGGAAAGATGTAAAAATTGAAAAGTTACAAGTATATCATGTACAATGTGGTATGTATAGTTGTGAATTTAGTATTCACTATTACTTAATTATACATGCTAAATACAATTAAAATAAATTTATAATTATACGTTATTAGGTCTATTTGTAGATTGTTAAAACGACTGCATGCATTAAAAGCATTAAATAAGAATAGCATTAATTTAATAATACTGTAAGTGATAAATACTATATAAATAAAATATACCCAAGCATAACTAAAAAATGTATCTCATGAAAATTCAATTATTTATTAATATAATTCAATTATGTATTTAAACAATTCAGATTTCATAACAATCAAATTTATTGTGCCAGCAAATAATGAAAGAAACCTTCACAACTTACTTTGCATTTAAAATTTTGGTCACTTATAACATGTATTGCCTGAATTGCAAGTAGCAATAAATGTGTAAGTAAACTCACAGTTGAAAGCACAAGAGCAATTTTACCGAAATATGTGGTAAATCATTAAATCATAACAATCATTATGATTTCTCTAAATTGAACCTTTTTTATTAAATGAACATGTTGCTTAACTTTCAATCTATCTTCATGACGACGTCAAGACAAAATTTCATACGCGCAACATACTATACTACGATAATCACGAATAACAAATAGAAACAACACAGCAAGAAAAAGTAACAAATTTTGCATTATTTACAAACAATTATTCAGAAAATATCAATGCATAGAATATTTATGTTTATCAATATTGCAATAAATAAGATTGAGACAAATTGTTTTATAAAATTCATTACAAGAAAGAAGGTAAAATTACAGTATGCGTACCTGTCTATAGAGGCGATTGCAAGTAGACAACACAGCGAATGAATGAAACAAAATAACACATATTTTTAGTATTACTTTGTACTGCAAAATGAAATGCAAAAATACACATTATTAGTTGGATTATGTTGCTCAGTAAATAAATATAATCTTGAAATCATCATAAAGCAGCTATTTTTTTATACAGAACAATAAACGCAGTATACATAATAGTTCTGTGCTAGTATGTTCAGTACAAAATAGCATCAATTGAATTGCTGAGTGGGTCGCAACTGCAACCCATACAGCAGGTGACACCAATTACTTGGTAAATTGATGAACAAAGACAATTTTCATCATCGCAACAGGTAAAACAGCGCGCTTATTTGCTATGTCATATTTGTATATTATTAGCAAATTCATTTAATCATTTTTAAATTAATAATCGTAATATTATTTGATATTATCAATATAAAATATTAATAAGAAATGTATTTGTATTTAAGTTGTACAATTTGAGTTAGAAAATCATGTGTTGCTCAGAGAAAAGAAAATTCCTCAATAAGAAATTTGGGTCTTTTTTATCATCATTGCAACTGAAATAATATAACAAATGTTGATTTTATAATAGTATATTGATAACGCATCACGTAGGATTCATATAGGATTAGGATTAGAATCTTTTACCTGATTGTGTTGGCTAGCTCGCCTTCAACTAACTGCAACCCTGTGTAGTCATCGCAGTATATATATTTTGTTTTTCACGGTTGACCTGTAATCAGCATAATAATACAGCATGAAAGATTGTATAATCGTTGCCAATGATATTGGGGAAAACAGCACACATTATTTTGAAACTTTCTTAATAATATGTAATTTGTAAAGAATATAACATTGAATTATATATATATATATATATATATATATATATATATATATATATATATATATATATATATATATATATATATATATATATATATATATATATATATATATATATATATATATATATATATATATATATATATATATATATATATATATATATATATATATATATATATATATATATATAGTGTACACAGTTAACCTAAATAATTAACTGCATTTGTCAGTTTCAACATTTTTCTTTAACATTTCCCAAACATTTTGCTGTAACTCTAAATGATTATCTTAAACACTTCCGAAAACCACATTAACGTTTGTAATTGTTTGCGAAATAGGTTTAAACGTTTCAATTTTGTCCTTTTCTTTTGCAATTTCTCTGGTTAGACTGTGAGATCATTTTAAATTTGATACTAAATCAAATTTCAAAACACGGTTAAAGAGCTTGATTTAGTTAAAAAAAAAAAGTTTTGAAAACACAAGTTTAGAGGGGTGCCTCTGCATCTTTCTGTTAACACAATACATAAGGTCCATAACACAATACATTATATATATATATATAGAGTTTATTAATGACAAGAAAAGCAATTATTATTCACTTTTTTAGAACTTTAAATTTATTTTCATAGTCATGTAAATTTTTTTTTTATTGAACATAGTGATATTTAAAACTAAAATAAATTATATACGTTCATTTAACTTAAATGATTCATGCATGTGACGTTTTCCGGGTCGATTACTGTGTGATTTAATTAGATGTATGTTCAGTATAATTATAATTTGATACTACAAAATTATAAAAAAAATGCTACATTACTTTTTGTCCTGTGTATACATGTTATAAGATTCTTTATTGATCCAGACATTATTAATAATTGTTGCGACATCTCACCACTTATGGTCACATTCTTTTAATTTTAATTTATATTAAAGTGTTAATTAAAATACTAAATAATTCATTTAATGTTTTGGGGGGTAAATTATGAAATAGATTATATACATATAAAAATAAGAAGCTCACCCTTAATAAGCATATTTAAATTGCAGTTAAAAAAACTATTATTTGAGCGATATTTGGAGAAACTGTAATCATTCTGTGTTGTTCTAAAATGTATAACAAAAATTCTCACTAAATATGTATTATAAATGTAAATATATTCTCAATTAATAAATTATCAATAAAATTATTTAAAATAATTTTAAGTTATATGTTAATGCTACTAACAAAAATTGTAACTGACTGTACTGTTAAACAGTTGGATTAAATTGAGAGGTTGCACGCCTGATTTCGCCCAATAAAAGCCGTTAATTACTATTATTATTCTTTCCTCTTACTTACAGCTTGACAGCTGAAACGATGGAGTCATTTCCTGAAGTTTGGCACCACATCGCGGGTAAAATCAGCTCATGAAATGATTAAAATCAGAAACGTTAAATTTAGTTAAATTTATGTTTAAAACAGGCAATACTATGTATATTTATTTACAATCATCAAATTTACATTTCAGGTCCTTGTTATATAAGTGTATGAATTGTACAGCGTGTATTTTTCTTATTATTAGTTTATTAACACAGTTATAATTTTTGTGATGGATTAATTTAAATAATAGTCAAATGGAGTGAAATTCTAGAAATACTATAGATAGATCCACAGTAGCTTATATTAGATACTGATTAATAGACCTTAATTTATTGGCTTTTTTTTTTTTTTTTTTTTTTTTTTTGTTTAAGTTGTGGGGAAACTGATAAGCATGCATGCATACTCTTCTGTTACCAGGGTTACTTCTTTAAAGCATGAAATATTGAAATATAAATGTTCATTTTTCCCTAAATATTTACATTTACTTAATCCATGATGCAAAAATTGAGTGCAATCTTTACTCTGTCTCTGTAGTCTCCTGGGCAGCACAGAAAAGAAAGTAAAGTGATTAGATCATTATAAAAGTTAGTGTTAAATAATATTTTCTATTTCACTTCACTATGGAAATTAATGTTGCTCATATTCCAATCAATTTCATCACGATGATGTCAGGATACAAAGTTTTCATCATTGCAACAGATCTTTTTACTGGTTATATAAATATATATCTTTGTTTTTTTAGTAATACAATGAACAAATTATTTGTTATATGTATTTACTTGCTTTGTATTTAACACGAAGTAACACGTTAACTTAATTTTGTTATATATATATATATATATATATATATATATATATATATATATATATATATATATATATATATATATATATATATTCTATTAAGTTTATTTATTTATATTATTAATATTGGTATTGTACAGAGAAAAAAAATTCTACATTCAACAAATAACTATTAACGTTAGTTAACAGAGAACGTTAGTGTTACTTAAAAATATTTTTAAATTTAATTTTACATAATCTTAAAAAATAAAATTCTTGTATTCTAGATCCATTATTTAGTGCAAGAATGACATTAAAAAAAATCACAATTAGTGGAAAGTTAAAATTCTTTTTAAAAAAGGAAGTAACTCTTGATATATTAAGAAGCATGTTGTAAAGGAGTAGATTGCGTACACTAAAATGGCTAGAAGTAAAGCATTGATTTAACTGATTGCAAAACGTAAACCATAGTGCTCCATTTCTGGGCAACTTAATGTACTGTACTGTAGGTAGTCTCTGGTATTGTTTCTTTGGCTCTAGATGATTAGATAATGGGGTGTAAATTTTGATTCAACGGCAGGTAGGTATATATATATATATATATATATATTTTATATATATATGTATATATATATATGTTTGAAAATTTGAATATCAAGCGAGGTGACATGATGATAAAAATTCATTGTAGTCTTACCTTCTATAAGACCCTGGGCTTTCACTCGCTGCTTGTTTTGACGATAAAAAATAACACACAACACCATAAAAAATTGTCACTTATATATAAGTTAATAAAAAGACTCAATTCACAGTTTTTAAAAAAAATTATATATACATAGCTATGTTATATTTACACCAATTGTAACGTTTTCGAGTGCGTATGTAGAAACATACAGTGTCTGCACTCTTCTTCTGCTTACTGACTCTTGCTCACGAGGCGCGCCGACCCCCGCAACGGGGGGAGTGGCTCGTCCTCGTCAGGTGTTATTTTATTGTTTATATTTTCACCTGCACGATCACGTGGTACAGTCTTTTTACATGAATCTATAAGTGGAATCCAAATAGGCGGCAAATCAAAACTAGGTTGACTGATTGTTTCATTATTTCTTCTTGACATTTCTAATGCTTCTAATATTTTTCTTTTTTTATAATGACTTTATCTTCCTATCACCTTTGTTTTCTCCCATTGAATTTGATGGCTGTTCTCCAGTGCATGATCTACAAGTTTTGAATATCCTGTATCTCTTTTCTCTATTTTTTGCCTGTGTTCATTCACCCTGATGTCCAAAGGACGACCTGTTTCTCCGATGTATACGCACTCGAAAACGTTACAATTGGTGTAAATATAACATAGCTATGTATGTATAATTTTTTTAAAAAACTGTGAATTGAGTCTTTTTATTAACTTATATATAAGTGACAATTTTTTATGGTGTTGTGTGTTATTTTTTATCGTCAAAACAAGCAGCGAGTGAAAGCCCAGGGTCTTATAGAAGGTAAGACTACAATGAATTTTTATCATATATATATATATATATATATATATATATATATATATATATATATATATATATATATATATATATATATATATATATATATATATATATATATATATATATATATATATATATATATATATATATATATATATATATATATATATATATATATATATATATATAGGGATAATGCTAAATTTAAGCCGGTAAAAAGTGAAAAAAAAAACTCAAACTTGCACCAATATAATGGGTATCTTTTGGAAGTAAACAAGTGTCATAAACTTTAAAGTGGTAACAATTTTAGTATTCTACAAAAAAAAAATAGTTAAGAGAGATATAACACAAAATTTGAATTATATTACATCATTATATTATATGTTTAAGATGCATCGTTTTACTATAAATTATGTTAAAATGTAGCAAAAAATAAATCTGAAACTTGCCTAAATTTGATGTTGAGCTTTAAGAAGTGGAAGTGAAGTTCTAAGAGTTTTATTTTCTAAATGAAACAAACAATAAAACATTATTAATTTTTAGCATACAAAACGATGCAGCACTTCATAAATTCAACGTAGCAGTATAAGTTGTAAACCAAAGTGAAATAAAATAATGCAACTTATTTAGATTTGCGATTTTATAATTATTATTACTTTCTAATTTGTAGAAGAGACAGAATTGATTTGACATTTTTTTTGGTTTGTTTTGTTTTTGTTTGCAGTTTCTAATCTATGATAAGGTAGTGAAATGAATGAACTTACCTTGTAATTTCTACGGTACCTTTTTGATGGAAGCAAACAAAAACATACAAATCGTTAAGTTTTATGATACAATATACATAATAATTAAAATTCATTTTCATTTCTTAAAAGTATATTATATATGTCTTACAATCAGTTAATTATTATATTTGTAAGTTCAGTTCTTGTATAATAAGGGTTATATAGGGCTTCAAATATTTAAGAAATATTTAATGTTTATAAAAATTCCAACCTCTTACTATGTTAGTAAAGTCTATCATTAAAATTGATATTATGTAGATTAACATAAAAATGCTGCTCAGTAGTTGAAACACGTTAGCCTGAATTACTTGTTTGAAATAACCACATAAACTTCGTGCAGTTTTTTATACTACTAAACACCGATCAAAGCTAAAAATAATAAAAAAAAATATAAATCGTATTAGAAGTAGATATAAATACTTGAGAAATAAAAATAGCTCTGACTTTTAATGTTATTAATATAGACACTCTTATTTAATAATTTAAGTTTTATTTTATGTATTAAATAACATAAAACCAGCAAGATTACAAAAACATTAAACGAATCCTATGCATTAAAAATATAATATGTTTACTTATTCCACACGAGCATACAATATAGTCTCGTATTAAATCATACGTGCAAATATGATCTAATAAATTATACATTATTAAGGTATAGTTTTGAATTTAACAATTTCGATCTTCATTTTAAAATCGTCGCAGATTAACTAAAACTTTGAATATTTATTGAAAAGATTCTGATTTGTTTGTACTTTGTAGGAATCAATACACAGTAGAATATTAATGTAAAATGACATTGAAAATTTAAAATTAAAAAAATGTATTAAATAATATGTTATAAATGATGAAACATAGTAAATTAAAAAAAAGAAATAGTAAAACTATGATGTAAATGATTTCAATAATGCAAATAAGAGACTCACTGCATTTCGTCTACAATATGCGTGCGTGCGTGCGTGCGTGCGTGCGTGCGTGCGTGCGTGCGTGCGTGCGTGCGTGCGTGCGTGCGTGCGTGCGTGCGTGCGTGCGGTTTCGTTCGAATGGTTTCGTTCAAAGAAAAAGCAAAAATCAAAGAAAGAAATTAATTCTCCCGGCTCAGTATTGACTTTGTAGTTAATAAGTAAACATTATTTATATTGATCATTAATGGAATAAAATATGTATATGATTACTAAAAATGAATATTTTATTATAAATTTAAGAAGACGAAAATAAAATTTAAATACATCAATAATATAAATGCTGCTGTACTAGTAAATTTTACATTTAAAAACGCCAAATGTACTTTTGTAAACACGAACAAGAAATTCACACTAATATTATGCACGTTTGTGAAACTGGATATTTCAGTGACGCTTCCATTATGCAGCCTTACTTTTGAAAGTAGCTTTGTGTATTCAATCATTATCATCATTGCAGCAACTTAGTTTTAAAACGTTCACCGTGTGTTTTACATATCATAATTACATTTCGATACATTGAATTCAAATAAAAATGCTACTTACTTTTTTTACACAGTGGCCACGTATCCTCCTGTTTCTTACAGCTTGGCAGCTTGACACCACGTCGTGTGAAAAATCAATTCCTGGAATCATTACAATCGGAAGTCACATTTTTATTATACTTAAAGGAAATCATCATCATGATTTGCCAATCACTACTTTTACGTTTGAGGTTCTTGCACGGTGTAACAGTAAGATTTTAAAATTAAATCCTTTATCTAATATATATATATATATATATATATATATATATATATATATATATATATATATATATATATATATAGTCATACGTTTAAGGATAAAATAATTGAAATTTTAATTAAGTAAAGTGAAATACTATATCAATATTCAATATACATACTTTGAAGTTTGAAGATTCTTTAACGCCCGTTGTTAAGCTGAAATCGGGCATAGCTGTTTGTAAAAGTATAAATGTAAATGGGGGGAAAAAAAGTCACAAAATATCTAATAAACAGAGTTTAGTGTGATATGTTAGCTCCGATCCAGCTAAGCAGACGAAAATAAATTACAGTACAGTATTTGCAATAATTGCAATAGTCTTCATATTAAGAATAGGACATGTTTTACTCGCCATTGCCAACAAACAAAAAAGGTTATAGACCTGCGGTCAATCGCATTTTCATTTTAAGAGGGTAGGGGAGCGTAGATGGCAGCACAGCACAATTTGCATAAGAAAAAGTCGGCTATATTGGATAACAGTTTATATTTTCCTATCTTAAAATACCATGCTACGCACCCCTACCTCCTTAAGTATTACACTCTCATCAAAATAGAAAATAACCAAAAAAAAAAAAAATTGAATTGATTTGCTCACTGAAAGAAGTTTCTATAATTCTACACAATTATCTAAAATATATTATATAAAATTCAAGCATTTCAACTACATTGGGGTCGTGATCTTTATGACGTGTCAACCATTGATTTAATTAATTATTTCAGTGTTGAAGATCCATTTATACTGATGATAAAAGTGTGATTATTTAAACACAGGATATATATTGAGTATTACAAAATAAATTATAAAGTTTACTAAATATAACAATATGAAAACGAACTCTAGAGTGACGCTAGGCTGTAAATATTTGTAAATACCTATTTTAAGTTATGTTTCGATTATATAATTAAAAAAAATTGACGACGTCAAGACAAAATTTCATACGCGCAACATACTATACTACGATAATCACGAATAACAAATAGAAACAACACAGCAAGAAAAAGTAACAAATTTTGCATTATTTACAAACAATTATTCAGAAAATATCAATGCATAGAATATTTATGTTTATCAATATTGCAATAAATAAGATTGAGACAAATTGTTTTATAAAATTCATTACAAGAAAGAAGGTAAAATTACAGTATGCGTACCTGTCTATAGAGGCGATTGCAAGTAGACAACACAGCGAATGAATGAAACAAAATAACACATATTTTTAGTATTACTTTGTACTGCAAAATGAAATGCAAAAATACACATTATTAGTTGGATTATGTTGCTCAGTAAATAAATATAATCTTGAAATCATCATAAAGCAGCTATTTTTTTATACAGAACAATAAACGCAGTATACATAATAGTTCTGTGCTAGTATGTTCAGTACAAAATAGCATCAATTGAATTGCTGAGTGGGTCGCAACTGCAACCCATACAGCAGGTGACACCAATTACTTGGTAAATTGATGAACAAAGACAATTTTCATCATCGCAACAGGTAAAACAGCGCGCTTATTTGCTATGTCATATTTGTATATTATTAGCAAATTCATTTAATCATTTTTAAATTAATAATCGTAATATTATTTGATATTATCAATATAAAATATTAATAAGAAATGTATTTGTATTTAAGTTGTACAATTTGAGTTAGAAAATCATGTGTTGCTCAGAGAAAAGAAAATTCCTCAATAAGAAATTTGGGTCTTTTTTATCATCATTGCAACTGAAATAATATAACAAATGTTGATTTTATAATAGTATATTGATAACGCATCACGTAGGATTCATATAGGATTAGGATTAGAATCTTTTACCTGATTGTGTTGGCTAGCTCGCCTTCAACTAACTGCAACCCTGTGTAGTCATCGCAGTATATATATTTTGTTTTTCACGGTTGACCTGTAATCAGCATAATAATACAGCATGAAAGATTGTATAATCGTTGCCAATGATATTGGGGAAAACAGCACACATTATTTTGAAACTTTCTTAATAATATGTAATTTGTAAAGAATATAACATTGAATTATATATATATATATATATATATATATATATATATATATATATATATATATATATATATATATATATATATATATATATATATAGTGTACACAGTTAACCTAAATAATTAACTGCATTTGTCAGTTTCAACATTTTTCTTTAACATTTCCCAAACATTTTGCTGTAACTCTAAATGATTATCTTAAACACTTCCGAAAACCACATTAACGTTTGTAATTGTTTGCGAAATAGGTTTAAACGTTTCAATTTTGTCCTTTTCTTTTGCAATTTCTCTGGTTAGACTGTGAGATCATTTTAAATTTGATACTAAATCAAATTTCAAAACACGGTTAAAGAGCTTGATTTAGTTAAAAAAAAAAAGTTTTGAAAACACAAGTTTAGAGGGGTGCCTCTGCATCTTTCTGTTAACACAATACATAAGGTCCATAACACAATACATTATATATATATATATAGAGTTTATTAATGACAAGAAAAGCAATTATTATTCACTTTTTTAGAACTTTAAATTTATTTTCATAGTCATGTAAATTTTTTTTTTATTGAACATAGTGATATTTAAAACTAAAATAAATTATATACGTTCATTTAACTTAAATGATTCATGCATGTGACGTTTTCCGGGTCGATTACTGTGTGATTTAATTAGATGTATGTTCAGTATAATTATAATTTGATACTACAAAATTATAAAAAAAATGCTACATTACTTTTTGTCCTGTGTATACATGTTATAAGATTCTTTATTGATCCAGACATTATTAATAATTGTTGCGACATCTCACCACTTATGGTCACATTCTTTTAATTTTAATTTATATTAAAGTGTTAATTAAAATACTAAATAATTCATTTAATGTTTTGGGGGGTAAATTATGAAATAGATTATATACATATAAAAATAAGAAGCTCACCCTTAATAAGCATATTTAAATTGCAGTTAAAAAAACTATTATTTGAGCGATATTTGGAGAAACTGTAATCATTCTGTGTTGTTCTAAAATGTATAACAAAAATTCTCACTAAATATGTATTATAAATGTAAATATATTCTCAATTAATAAATTATCAATAAAATTATTTAAAATAATTTTAAGTTATATGTTAATGCTACTAACAAAAATTGTAACTGACTGTACTGTTAAACAGTTGGATTAAATTGAGAGGTTGCACGCCTGATTTCGCCCAATAAAAGCCGTTAATTACTATTATTATTCTTTCCTCTTACTTACAGCTTGACAGCTGAAACGATGGAGTCATTTCCTGAAGTTTGGCACCACATCGCGGGTAAAATCAGCTCATGAAATGATTAAAATCAGAAACGTTAAATTTAGTTAAATTTATGTTTAAAACAGGCAATACTATGTATATTTATTTACAATCATCAAATTTACATTTCAGGTCCTTGTTATATAAGTGTATGAATTGTACAGCGTGTATTTTTCTTATTATTAGTTTATTAACACAGTTATAATTTTTGTGATGGATTAATTTAAATAATAGTCAAATGGAGTGAAATTCTAGAAATACTATAGATAGATCCACAGTAGCTTATATTAGATACTGATTAATAGACCTTAATTTATTGGCTTTTTTTTTTTTTTTTTTTTTTTTTTTGTTTAAGTTGTGGGGAAACTGATAAGCATGCATGCATACTCTTCTGTTACCAGGGTTACTTCTTTAAAGCATGAAATATTGAAATATAAATGTTCATTTTTCCCTAAATATTTACATTTACTTAATCCATGATGCAAAAATTGAGTGCAATCTTTACTCTGTCTCTGTAGTCTCCTGGGCAGCACAGAAAAGAAAGTAAAGTGATTAGATCATTATAAAAGTTAGTGTTAAATAATATTTTCTATTTCACTTCACTATGGAAATTAATGTTGCTCATATTCCAATCAATTTCATCACGATGATGTCAGGATACAAAGTTTTCATCATTGCAACAGATCTTTTTACTGGTTATATAAATATATATCTTTGCTATTTTAGTAATACAATGAACAAATTATTTGTTATATGTATTTACTTGCTTTGTATTTAACACGAAGTAACACGTTGACTTAATTTTGTTATATATATGTTGGCAACCATTGCCGAATTCGCTCATTGGCCGAAATAAGTGACCACGTCGCGGCGTGGCAATGCATTTTTGCCAAGATCCGAAATGCATCGTAATTTTGACCACGTTGCGGAGTGGTTTTTAACAAATGCCAAATTGTTGGCAAATACATTTTAGCCAGTTCGTGGAGTGGTTTTTAATAATTGCCACGCTGCAGCGTGGTCAAAATGTTTAATACGCATCTTACGATATTCGGTATAAGTATGAATAGTATAATATATTTTTTTATTATTATAACACATCATTTTATATTATGGTTTTCAGTTAATTAAAATATTTATATATTTATAAAAATGATTTCTTATTAAATTTGACAAAAAAAAATTGTCTATGGTCAACATTTCGATGCACAAGTACTGAATTTCGGATCTTGGCAAAATTGCATTGCCAC
This sequence comes from Ecdyonurus torrentis, assembly GCA_949318235.1. Lineage (NCBI taxonomy): Eukaryota > Metazoa > Arthropoda > Insecta > Ephemeroptera > Heptageniidae > Ecdyonurus > Ecdyonurus torrentis. The sequence continues at coordinate 45,482,103 of OX439127.1, forward strand.
GCTGCGACGTGGTCACCTATTTCGGCCAATGAGCGAATTCGGCAATGGTTGCCAACATATATATATATATATATATATATATATTCTATTAAATTTATTTATTTATATTATTAATATTGGTATTGTACAGAGAAAAAAATTCTACATTCAACAAATAACTATTAACGTTAGTTAACAGAGAACGTTAGTGTTACTTAAAAATATTTTTAAATTTAATTTTACATAAGCTTAAAAAATAAAATTCTTGTATTCTAGATCCATTATTTAGTGCAAGAATAACATTAAAAAAAAATCACAATTAGTGGAAAGTTAAAATTCTTTTTAAAAAAGGAAGTAACTCTTGATATATTAAGAAGCATGTTGTAAAGGAGTAGATTGCGTACACTAAAATGGCTAGAAGTAAAGCATTGATTTAACTGATTGCAAAACGTAAACCATAGTGCTCCATTTCTGGGCAACTTAATGTACTGTACTGTAGGTAGTCTCTGGAATTGTTTCTTTGGCTCTAGATGATTAGATAATGGGGTGTAAATTTTGATTCAACGGCAGGTAGGTATATATATATATATATATACATATATACATATATATATATATATATATTATATATATATATATATATATATATATATATATATATATATATATATATATATATATATATATATATGGATGTATGTATATATATATATATATAGGGATAATGCCAAAATTAAGCCGGTAAAAAGTGAAAAAAAAAAAAAAACACAAGCTTGCACCAATATAATGGGTATCTTTTGGAAGTAAACAAGTGTCATAAACTTTAAAGTGTTAACAATTTTAGTATTCTACAAAAAAAAAATAGTTAAGAGAGATATAACACAAAATTTGAATTATATTACATCATTATATTATATGTTTAAGATGCATCGTTTTACTATAAATTATGCTAAAATGTAGCAAAAAATAAATCTGAAACTTGCCTAAATTTGATGTTGAGCTTTAAGAAGTGGAAGTGAAGTTCTAAGAGTTTTATTTTCTAAATGAAACAAACAATAAAACATTATTAATTTTTAGCATACAAAACGATGCAGCACTTCATAAATTCAACGTAGCAGTATAAGTTGTAAACCAAAGTGAAATAAAATAATGCAACTTATTTAGATTTGCGATTTTATAATTATTATTACTTTCTAATTTGTAGAAGAGACAGAATTGATTTGACATTTTTTTTGGTTTGTTTTGTTTTTGTTTGCAGTTTCTAATCTATGATAAGGTAGTAAAATGAATGAACTTACCTTGTAATTTCTACGGTACCTTTTTGATGGAAGCAAACAAAAACATACAAATCGTTAAGTTTTATGATACAATATACATAATAATTAAAATTCATTTTCATTTCTTAAAAGTATATTATATATGTCTTACAATCAGTTAATTATTATATTTGTAAGTTCAGTTCTTGTATAATAAGGGTTATATAGGGCTTCAAATATTTAAGAAATATTTAATGTTTATAAAAATTCCAACCTCTTACTATGTTAGTAAAGTCTATCATTAAAATTGATATTATGTAGATTAACATAAAAATGCTGCTCAGTAGTTGAAACACGTTAGCCTGAATTACTTGTTTGAAATAACCACATAAACTTCGTGCAGTTTTTTATACTACTAAACACCGATCAAAGCTAAAAATAATAAAAAAAAATATAAATCGTATTAGAAGTAGATATAAATACTTGAGAAATAAAAATAGCTCTGACTTTTAATGTTATTAATATAGACACTCTTATTTAATAATTTAAGTTTTATTTTATGTATTAAATAACATAAAACCAGCAAGATTACAAAAACATTAAACGAATCCTATGCATTAAAAATATAATATGTTTACTTATTCCACACGAGCATACAATATAGTCTCGTATTAAATCATACGTGCAAATATGATCTAATAAATTATACATTATTAAGGTATAGTTTTGAATTTAACAATTTCGATCTTCATTTTAAAATCGTCGCAGATTAACTAAAACTTTGAATATTTATTGAAAAGATTCTGATTTGTTTGTACTTTGTAGGAATCAATACACAGTAGAATATTAATGTAAAATGACATTGAAAATTTAAAATTAAAAAAATGTATTAAATAATATGTTATAAATGATGAAACATAGTAAATTAAAAAAAAGAAATAGTAAAACTATGATGTAAATGATTTCAATAATGCAAATAAGAGACTCACTGCATTTCGTCTACAATATGCGTGCGTGCGTGCGTGCGTGCGTGCGTGCGTGCGTGCGTGCGTGCGTGCGTGCGTGCGTGCGTGCGTGCGTGCGTGCGTGCGTGCGTGCGTGCGTGCGTGCGTGCGTGCGTGCGTGCGTGCGTGCGTGCGTGCGTGCGTGCGTGCGTGCGTGCGTGCGTGCGTGCGTGCGTGCGTGCGTGCGTGCGTGCGTGCGTGCGTGCGTGCGTGCGTGCGTGCGTGCGTCATTTTTGGTGCAGAGAATAGGGTTTACGAACAGCATTAGAGAGAGAAGGGGAGAAGGCACGAAAACTCAGCTGAGACTTCCCCCTGCCCCTCTCAGCCTCATCAGCCAATCAGAGTCCCAGAATATCGTGACGTCAGACACGTGAAATTTCAACGGTCAAAATGAAAATAAATACAGAACCAACATGTTCATGTCTAATTCATGGATTATAATATTGATGTTAATATTCTAATATTTATAAACGATAAAAAATTAAGTTAACTATGGCTTTAAAGTTAAAAAAATATATCAAATTCTCTTATTATTACTGTATATATGTTCTAATATTAGCCTTAGTTCTTTTGAATTCATATTCCCGACCAGGGCACTAAAATTTGAACTGTCTAAATTTTACGTATATATGTTTCAAAGGTATAATTATAGACATGCATGAATCAACTGACACCTTTTCCCTGCATGCACCCTCTTTAAAGCAATTGGCTGAATCTATCAGATATTATGAATAGTTTTACATACTTCTGAGAGGTGTTTTGTTGTCGTGTACTACGGAAAATGTAACGTAACAATAAAAATACAAGCCCTTGATCCCTTGTGGCATTATTGATTGTTCCTAAATTTTAAATGTGGGCTTTAAATAATTCTAACAATGTCATGTTTTGTACAAATAATATGAAAATAAAAATGGATGCGTCAACATAATATGAAGCAATTAAAAATGGTTTCGTTCAAAGAAAAAGTAAAAATCAAAGAAAGAAATTAATTCTCCCGGCTCAGTATTGACTTTGTAGTTAATAAGTAAACATTATTTATATTGATCATTAATGGAATAAAATATGTATATGATTACTAAAAATGAATATTTTATTATAAATTTAAGAAGACGAAAATAAAATTTAAATACATCAATAATATAAATGCTGCTGTACTAGTAAATTTTACATTTAAAAACGCTAAATGTACTTTTGTAAACACGAACAAGAAATTCACACTAATATTATGCACGTTTGTGAAACTGGATATTTCAGTGACGCTTCCATTATGCAGCCTTACTTTTGAAAGTAGCTTTGTGTATTCAATCATTATCATCATTGCAGCAACTTAGTTTTAAAACGTTCACCGTGTGTTTTACATATCATAATTACATTTCGATACATTGAATTCAAATAAAAATGCTACTTACTTTTTTTACACAGTGGCCACGTATCCTCCTGTTTCTTACAGCTTGGCAGCTTGACACCACGTCGTGTGAAAAATCAATTCCTGGAATCATTACAATCGGAAGTCACATTTTTATTATACTTAAAGGAAATCATCATCATGATTTGCCAATCACTACTTTTACGTTTGAGGTTCTTGCACGGTGTAACAGTAAGATTTTAAAATTAAATCCTTTATCTAATATATATATATATATATATATATATATATATAGTCATACGTTTAAGGATAAAATAATTGAAATTTTAATTAAGTAAAGTGAAATACTATATCAATATTCAATATACATACTTTGAAGTTTGAAGATTCTTTAACGCCCGTTGTTAAGCTGAAATCGGGCATAGCTGTTTGTAAAAGTATAAATGTAAATGGGGGGAAAAAAAGTCACAAAATATCTAATAAACAGAGTTTAGTGTGATATGTTAGCTCCGATCCAGCTAAGCAGACGAAAATAAATTACAGTACAGTATTTGCAATAATTGCAATAGTCTTCATATTAAGAATAGGACATGTTTTACTCGCCATTGCCAACAAACAAAAAATGTTATAGACCTGCGGTCAATCGCATTTTCATTTTAAGAGGGTAGGGGAGCGTAGATGGCAGCACAGCACAATTTGCATAAGAAAAAGTCGGCTATATTGGATAACAGTTTATATTTTCCTATCTTAAAATACCATGCTACGCACCCCTACCTCCTTAAGTATTACACTCTCATCAAAATAGAAAATAACCAAAAAAAAAAAAATTGAATTGATTTGCTCACTGAAAGAAGTTTCTATAATTCTACACAATTATCTAAAATATATTATATAAAATTCAAGCATTTCAACTACATTGGGGTCGTGATCTTTATGACGTGTCAACCATTGATTTAATTAATTATTTCAGTGTTGAAGATCCATTTATACTGATGATAAAAGTGTGATTATTTATACACAGGATATATATTGAGTATTACAAAATAAATTATAAAGTTTACTAAATATAACAATATGAAAACGAACTCTAGAGTGACGCTAGGCTGTAAATATTTGTAAATACCTATTTTAAGTTATGTTTTGATTATATAATTAAAAAAATTTGTTTGTCGAGACGCACGTAATGTTATACATATTATAATGATGTGGTGTTACTGTAAACTACCAATGTCTAATAAATATAAATAAATCATCTTAATTTTATAAAATAAATAAAAATATTTCCAATGATCCAAAAAATTTAGAAATTGAACAAATTTATGAAAACATGAACTCTTTCTGAAAATGTAACATTTAATTTTGTTTTTATCTTAAGGTCTAATGTCAAAAATAGCATATTTTTTCCCCCGTGTTCTACTCAAATATGATGACGAAGTATACAAACTCGAGGTAGGGAGGGAATGAAACCATTGTATACAAGTGTATATAATTGTATATTTAATACGAGAGGTGTAATTATTTTTTCTATAGAGTTTCAAATGTTACGTCAGCTGCTGATTTACTAAAAGGTGCGTAGGAGTGAAAGAGCAAAAGGGGAGCTGTTGCTAGGTGACCAGACGCCTACAGCCAGCAGAGTGTTCGAGATGTTTTCGTAACACACCAAAATAGAACAATCAATAAATTTCATCTTTTGATTTATTGCCCCCTCACTGAGGCCGCTCACGGCGTTTTGTCAATGGCTTCCATGTATACCTCTGAAAATAAAATTTTGAATCCAGTGCTAATTAAATTTTATAACTTTACATTTAAATTATTATAGTATTAAATATGTATCATATATAAATGTACGTAAATTTTACATTCAATTTCTTTATCAAATTAATTTTCTGTTTTAATAAAGATAATAATAATAAAGATCACATTTACGCTGAAAAAAATACAAAAGTAAAACACACAACTCATTTGATTGTTTTTTTGGTTGGGTAAACTCACAGCTCAACAATACTATAATAAGGTGCTAGCAGACGACTTTGAGTTTCTGTCTCAATTTAACATGCTTTCTTATGGGGGAATGAAATCCGGAAAAACAAAAGCTTTGAGGCTCAATAAGCTATAATAAAAATTTCAACTCCGAGAAATAATTTTAACTTGAGTTATAGCTGCTTCATTGACCCATAAGAAAGCATGTTAAATTGAGACAGGAACACAAAGTCATCACCTAGCACCTCATTAGTATTGTTGAGCTGTGAGTTTGTTTCTTTTATCACTAAACCTACTTTTGCAAGTCTTCTATTGACGTAACTCATAAAATATTCACAAGCACTGTATAATCTTGCACATCCTTGCGCTTTGTTGCCATGTTTGTGGTACCTATTGTATTGTCCAGCATAGGGGAAACATAATTTCTCTTAATTTTTCACATAAAAATAGTTTATTTCAACTGAATGAATTTTTCTCATATTCTTCGAGCTTATTAGGAGCTAGAAATAAGTCTTTGATTGAGGTTTGAAGCTTCTTTTGTTATTAAAAAAATAATAATTACGTTTTTCCTATGCTGGCCTATGTATTCCTGACCAACAAAATGGCGGCTCTTAAATATGAGTGCAACCGGTCTATCAACTTTGGTACGGTTATATCATAATGACCACAAGTCATTAAAAACGACCACATATATTATATGAGTTGCGTGGATCCATGTGTATTTTTAGTTTAGCTTTGTTACAAGCTTCCATTGCTTAAAAAAAAAAAAAAAAAGACATGCTTTGAAAATAATCTTAATGTTTTATTTTATTTATTATTTAATTATCAATAAATGCATGCAATTGAAATTGATTATAACTTAAAATTAAATTTATGTACGACCTCCAAAATATACTTATACTGAAAAGCTCACATTTACTTTAGCACACTATAATAAGTCTGCTGGTAATGTACAGTATGTTTGCAAAAATTGTTACGTTTAATTAAATAATACGAAGAAAATCACGAAAACCTTAAAAAGTATTATTTCATTCAGTCAGAAATATATAATATGTTCCTGGCCTTGCTTCCGACTTGTTTTGTCTCTTTGAAGTCATTTATGCAAGAAAAAGTAATAAAAATAATTATAGAAAGTTTAAAAAATGAAATTAAAATGACATAAAATTTAATCTTAAAGAATATTGAAAAATATTAGAACAACCTTTCACTTGGAGATACTTGTAGTCTGGGCCACATTTTAGAAGATCCGAACTATAGGCAGACAGAAACTAAAATGGAGGAAAATCACACTCATCTCGTTGCCGTGCGCAGTGATGCCAGAAAAACCTCTGCTCTCTGTCTCTCGTTGTCTCTCTCGCCTCTACTTTAAACGCAATCAATAAAATTAAAAGCCGAACCTTACTGACGTGTTTGCAACAGGTATGCCATCAAGTGAGCTCCTTGAAAATTAAACCTATACATGAATCAATAGTATAAAGTTAAAACGCAAATTATCTCATCCATACGTCCATTCTATAGGATATTATATTATAGCATATAATCATATTCATTCATTTATTTTTAGAACGCTTGTATTTACGCAGCAATTTCTACCCTCGCAGTAACCTTTTAGATACTACATATTTTGATATACGTATAATATTTTTATAAATGATGGAATTGAAAGTTAGCCATTTTGGCGTCGCGAGTGATGGAAAGGAAATCTAGAAAAAATATTGCAAGCTAATTATATATAAAAAAGTTGCATTTAATCACCATTCCAAAATCTGTTTTCTTTATGGGGAAAATATACTCTAAGTGTAAATGGTAAAAAAAAAAAAAAAAAAAAAAATCGTAGATATGGTTAAATTAAAATCTTGATACTGCAGGTCTCATATAAGGCATACAAAACTAAGATTTGAAGTCCACTATAATTGTACTTCATCATTTCTACAACATCTATAACAGTGCTTAAAGCAACATCAGGATAGAATTATCTTTCGAGGTTACTAAGCTGCAAAATAAGCTTCAATTTTTCAGCAGTCGCATTCTTTCTGTTTAAAATCTAACAGTAATATTATTATAAGTAATTAGAATTAGAAGAAAAAAATTAGCCTGATTTTTATAAAACAAGTAAATCTTATCCTTAAAGCAAAGTAATAGTTCAAGAGAAAATTCATAACACGCAACCTCTTGAGAAAAATATAATTTTCAAGCTACATATATAAGTTTTTCAAACTTTGATAATATACATTTAATATTATTCTCATTATTATGTTAAATTATACTTATAATAATCAATTGAATTTGAACTGCATGAAAATTATGTACACAATGTAAATGAAAGTTCAACTATTTATATAAAAACTATGGTCTAAATAAAATGTCACGGTAAATGGTATACAGGCACGATTTTTTTTAAAGGAATAATTGTGGAATTCATTACAGGGAATAATCAGTGGCAACTTTTGGTTTGTGGTTGAAAAGCCTGTTTGAATAATATCATTCCGTCTACCTATATCTTCCGTCTAATGAGTGAGTACAGTACATTAGTTTAGCTATATAATGACTCAACATAAATAAAAGTAAAGCAATAAAGGACGCAGAGTGAAGTATAAGAGTGATGAGATTATGTGATTCGAATCGTTGTAAGAATATTATTGTTCAAGTGATTTCTCATGCACTATGATTGTTGACAGCATCTCTTTCAATAGTCACCATAGAATTGTTTATAGCTGAATTTCTGAATGAACATAAATATATTGAATTTCTGATTAAATTGATCCAGAAAAATCGAGATTAGAAAATACTTTCTTGCCCTCTCGCCATTGAAATCATCGAACGTCTTTGAAAGCCTCCGTCCTACATAATTTGAAGATTGTAATTATTATTAGAATGTGTTAAGACTTTTGGCAATGGCTCAAGGTATAATACTTCTTCGTCTAAAGAGGGAAAAAAATTATTGAAACGAGAACTTAGTTAAATAGACAATAAACGTAACAAATCACAGGACTGAATAACCGAGTTAATTTGAGAATTATTTGTCTGAATTTTCCCAAACTAAACACATGACATGAATATAAATAAACAATACAAATATGTGAGAGCAAGTGATAAATTATAAGGAAAATGGAGCATTATGGAGATTTATTTGATAAGGTGATTAAGGTGTTAATGTGTAATTATGTATGTGTGTTTGTATCCGTAGTTTTTTGCTTAATTGTTTATTTATTAATTCATTTACGAATTGATTTTTTACTATGCTTTTGTGTAAATTTCTAAAACATTGACTCGGAATTATGCAAAGAGTTCTTTTTGATACTTTAATTGAAACAAGGTCTTGAAATTACGCATTAAATTAATACTAATAAAATATCAAATTAAAAAATAAACATTATAGTATATTGAAGATTATGCAACGATGAAAATAAATACATATTTCCTAAAATTTTATACAGTATTAACGATCAAAACAAATGTGTTGTACCACAATGAAACCAATAGATTTATTAGGAAGTAAACACACAGTAGTAGTACATTTTCAATAAAGCAGTTACTTGAAACTTTTATCATTGTGGTTATTTATCCAGAACCTGCCCGCACGTATCAATATTAAAATGTTAAGATTTCATAACTTTAAACAACAATGAAAACAGAGGATTTGATGGAATGAAAATTTTACTAATAGTAAAAGCCATCTGTAGCTTAAAGCATTCTTCTTCAACTTTTCGGAAAGCTGTAGAACTCCCAAAATTAACTTTTCATCACTGATTTTTTTCCCTCAAGCATTTCACTTATTGACGCAAGTCCTTAGTAAGTTTAAATGCAGTCAGCCTACTACTTTTATTACAATAAAAAAAAGGACATTTTTTCATTTTTAGATAATTTTTAATAGTCCCCTCAGTCAATAGCAGATGAAGAGTTGTTAAGGAAACCATTAAAAATCATTCGTAACTGGTTCTGTACCATACTGAGATACTTCGTATGAAACCATCTCCACGTATAGCGAGTCTAGGAGTAAAAAACTAAATTACCTATGGTTAAAAAGGGGTAAAAACGGCGTCAATTGAAGTCTCTATACGTTTCTATTACGGGGAGATTTCAACAGAGAGTGCAACAAGTAATGCATGGAAACGCAGAGTATATTGTGCAGTAGTAAGAAACTGCATCATCGAGAAATTTAGTTGTTTTTCATTCTTTGTCATTAAAAACCTTGAAAAATTATGTGGAACATAATATATTTTAGTAAATGATAATAACACAGGCATACTTCATTATTTGTGTGTGTTTGTATGCGTGTTTGTGTATATCATTCTCATTTGTTGTTAATATAATACAGTTTCATATTAAACTTTTCTTGTTAATTTTTTTATAGTTTTTACATCTCTTGAGTCTTCATAATGTATGTGTGTGTATGTCACATGTTTCTATGTAAACGTATGCAAATCCAGTGCAATATACTGTATTATGTTGTATCAATAAATGTCTTTTATAATATTTACGAAGACTACGAAACTTATTGTGCTTAACACTTTTAAGAATTAAGTTATAATGGATAGGAAATGTCCCGTACTGAAGTTAAGGATGTTTTATTAATTTATATATGTATATATACAAATGAAGCTAGATAGTGGCTTTGATATGTTGAATTCAAATTACCTACAGAGATAATTAAAGTTTGATGCAGACAAGACATTTGCTAGCAAATGGACGACAAGCGTTATATCCAACCAGCCATTTAGAAACTATTGTCGTATTTTAGCAGTCATTATCGTAACACATAGTTTCGTCCTACCGAATTACAGCTTCCGGCAAACGAGACTTATAAAAAATCAATATCCTAACTTTGCATCATGAATGCTAGATGTCGTTGAATTAATATCGAGGATCAAAATTTATAATGCAGTAATGAATGCATATTTTAATTCGTAAGCAATAATTACTCTTAGGCGAATGAAAAAGAAAATCACCATCTAAATTTTATTAGTTTGTTAAAGACTTAGATGTCGGCTGTCCACGCATGCAGTTTTCTGTGGTTTCCTGCATGCACCACCCTGTTGAATGACTGGCCAGTTCCTAACTATAGGCCACAGCCGCTACCTTCCAATCCTTTCTAACAACACTCTACCTCTTCCTTCTACATCCTTTCATCCCTCAAAGGGTAGACCAGGTTTAACATGGGCGCTTGCGCCTTTCCTGGCTACCTTCTGTCACTTCTCAACGGTCCTCTCTACGGGGGCTTAGTAAGACCATATAATAAAGAATATATATAACTCTAGACCATATATGGACGGAATGTCACCGTTTTTTCTCATCATGTTTCTGTTCACAGAATGGCAGTAGTTGTACACATTGTCCCTTTTTCTTACTCTCGAAAGGTCTTTTTCAGTATGAAAGAAAAGTTTACAATCTCCTTCCAACGGGGGAGGAGGGGGACGAGACAACCGGAAGGGTATGTAGGGTAGTCACAGCATGAAACCGCAAGAGTAATAAAAATTCAATTGAAATATTAAATTTCTCAAATATTCATGATGACCTTAATTTTATCATTTATTAAATAGTTATGAAAAAAAACTTATTTTCTCGTTTCATTCATGATTCTACGACAATTAGAAGTCAAGTAATACATTGATAGTTTTCACATCCTCTTGATAAAGATCGCGCAAAAGAAAAAATATATAAATAAGAAAAAGGCAAAATGTTATGTACAAAAAGGAGGGATGAGTGTTCGAATGCATTGTGTGGGGGTGGGGTGTTCGCGATGTCAGCCAGAGCCTCCTGATGAATGCGAACAGGCAACTGATTGAAAACGTAGACACAATTTAACATAGGGTATGAAGTAGCCTGGTAAGACATACAGTAAAAAAAAAAAAGTGCTAAAAAATATATAATTAACGTTAGACTTTTCGTTTGTCAGCGCTGACAAAATGTTTATTCTCATTTCATTTTTAAAATTTTATTTTTATTATTTCATTTCACCAATGTATTAAATACGCTGGATTTAGTAATTTTACGATCTAATCTCACAAACAACAGTTTCTAATAAGCTAAAATAGTCAAACTTTTGAACTTTAGAAAATACAAATAAAATTGTAATGTAATATAAATTTTTAAAACTGCAGTTTGTAGCTGATATAATTAAAATCCCAGTATAAATAAATTTTCTAGCATGTTTGGTTATTCCTCTATCAGTTATTCTTTTGGAGTTTCCAAAAAATATCAGGCATGTTACATGTTACGTCCTTTTTTTAAAACAGAACATTTGAACAACTTTGATTTTTTATACAAGAGTAAACGTTTGCGCATGCGGCTGCTATAGAAGTTACCACTTATTATCCCACTTATTTTCGTTTTCTCGCTCTCTCAGTTTGCATGTATTTCTCCCCCAGGGGCGGATCCAGGGGGGGGGGGGGGCTAAGGGGGCTGAAGCCCCCCCCCCCGAAATTTGTGCCGAGATATAAATTTTATACGCACTAAAAAAAGTTAAAAAATAAAGAAAAAAAATTAAACTAATTTTAAGAAACACACATATATATATATATATATATATATATATATATATATATATATATATATTTAATTCAGATTGCTTCATTTTTAAGACTAAATTTAAAAATTTTCTTTTCCATAGTCCGAGATTATCTTCTATATCATTAATCCAGAAATCATAACTTTTTATTAAATTTTCGTACGAGTGCAGTGATCATGCGCATTTATTTTTTAAACTATATACATATACTGTAAGTATACATATCATATGAATAATATGATCATTGATCACTGAAAAACAGTCAATATATTTTTTTTGAAGACCTAGCAAAAACGTGGGTAATTTTTGGCCAAGACTCCATAAACTCTTATATGGTTCAATTTATGTACTATTGCGGAACTGCTATTTTATACTATCAAAAATACCACTCAAATTTCGTACCAAAGAGTCTTACCCCTCCCTTATAAGTTCATATTTTGTTAAATAGTTTTATTGTACCTACAATGTTTAATTTCATCGTGACTTTTTTATTCATAACAGTTTACTATCGAAAATCGAGAAAGCGGCCGGAAAAAAATTGACTTTTGTTTTTAATAATTTTTACACTATGTATCAAGGCAAATGAAAAAGTTTACTTTGAAACAAAAATAATATTTTTTTTCTTTATTTTACGTAGGCATTATATTTAAATGTTTTGAATCTCAGGTTAAAAAAATAATGTAAATCGACTTTAAGATTTTGACAAAATAAATTGCACTCCAATTTTTATACTATAAAAAAATGCTTACTTTTTGAGAGGAATTAACTCGAGTTAATAACTATGTCTACCATAATAAAATATGTTGCAACACTGAAATACATCATATCATATCATAACCATTCTTCAACCAATTTTAAAATTTTCGCTGCCTTCCCGAGAGATTAGCTTAGGTATATAATTTTTTTTAATACATAAATTTTTGACGAATTTATAATATTATATAGAATATAATTTGTTTCTTTTTTATTATAATACCCCACATGTAATATTTTTTTAGTTTTTTTTTATTTTAGTGTTAAAAAATTCATTTCTTGAGTGTAATCATTTCAAGAAAGTAATTAAAATTAATTACTTTAATAAATAAAAAAATATGTAACCCTGTCCTCTACTACAGATATTTTATCGAGCAGTTAAGTCCTAATTTTTATTTAAAAATTCAACATTTTGGTTAAAAAAATTCAAAATTTGCTTTTCAGAATTTCCATAGTAAGTTTTGCCAAGTATACTAATTTTGTGTTTTTTTCAAAAAGGGGCGTGGCCCGAAAATTTTTTCGTCTGCGGCGCTATTTACCCCCCCCCCCCCCCCCCCCCCCGGGGTGAAGTAGCTTCACTATCTGTCTTCAGCCCCCTCCGAAAATAATTCCTGGATCCGCCACTGTCTCCCCTCTCGGACATGTATTTTGGGTAGCTAAATTACAGTGATGCCAAAGTAACTAAAAAAGAAAATCTTTCTGCACAGACTCCAATATTTGATGACGCAGCTGATGACGCAGCTGATGACGCAGCTGATGACGCAGCTATGACGTATGGGATTGCTAATGGAACGAAATCAGATGAATTTAAAATTCATTTTTTGCTGGGGCAAAAAATAAAATTACTCCAGAATTGAAGAATTAGCAGAAAAAAATATTCTTAACTTATTTAAATATATCAGCTATACCCTTAATCCTTTAACTGGGCCATTGGCCAACTTCCGGTTCGCTGTTAAACTTAAGTAAGGTGGAATTTTCAAATGTTACATGATTGACCTTCAATCATAATATACAAAACTACAGTAATATAACTACAAAAAAAAAAAAAAAAAAAAAAAAATCTTGGCAGTAATATTTTAAAGGAATACATATACCAGAAGAAAACATAAGCATTTATATCACAAAGCACTTGATGGGACTTACATAAATAACTTTAGTTTGTCTCAAAACCCAACTGTAGCTCCGTAGCAGTAATCAAAAAATGTCAATTTATGCAACCCACACAATATTTTTTACTAATTTTTGCATGTTTCTGACGTTATTAACATAAATAGTCACGCAAGTTGCATTCTCTACAGTATTTTCACGCTCTCTCGTAGGGCTACATTTACATTCTGATAAAAATTGTCATCAGTTTTGACTTTTGAAGATCCCATTTCGTGTTTATTCATTAAAAATGATGTTGGTCATGGTGATGTTTGATGTGGTCAATGGCTTTAAGAACAATGGCAGCTAGAATGAACTCATACCTGCTTAGTAATAAGCTGCAATTTACACAAAGTATGCTTTCAATGAGAAATTCTGAAAAGTTACAACATCTTGCACACCGAAAACTGCCCATATTTTGAGTTTTTCCCTGAATTCAAACGCAGGACCTAATCATGGTATACACAAACAAACTTTACGCAATATGAAAGGTATTAGTTATGACTTTATTTATCCAGATTTTTTCTATCCCTTAATTAAGGTTAGTTATAATTAGTAAGATAATTTTATCAAATTCAAAGGCTGCAGGATTATCATTAGGAACAAAGTAACAGTGAAAGTGCGGGGTTGATGACCGGAGCACATCTTATTTTCCCTATGCTATCCACACAGCGTATTTTATGGATACAAAACTTTGTAAATTTTCATTTTAATGTTATGCAAAATTTCAATACGTGGTAGGTGGTTTTATTGTAAATTAACACAAAATTTGCAAGTGATTATAAGAGGATGTACTATAAGTGTGGCCCTACTAGCCTATTAAGTACTTTGCATTGTTTGTTTCATTTGTATATTAATACAATATATTACGAAGTATTTATATCATTATTTATGTACAAATATAATGTTATCAATATTCCTTGAGCTTGAGACTAATTAAAAGTATATAAATGTCCTTTGATTATTCTTGTTAGTTTTACTTTGTTTTGGATAGAATAAGGAATAAGTTTGCTCATTTCTGTTTCACATGATTTTTATATTTACGTGCACTAGGATATACAAAATTTTAATTAAAATACCAATCAGGAAATTCAAATAATATAGTCTGAAATGTGGACGCAGATGAACAGTATGCTTCCAATAATTATTATTGCTTCTTAGAATATTATGTTCTTATAGGGAGTAAAATTCTATGCTTCGTCCTTCATCCAGGATTCTACTGTTGTTGAATTAAAAAATATGATATTTATATATCAGCCATCGCTTGCATATTGTTAAGTTGACCTTATGTTACTGTTATATAGAAATATAGTGGAAATAAAAAAAAGTACACATATCAAAACATGATTTCTTTGAATCATAATATACATATAGGTATACTTTTAATTACATAAAAGGAATTGCACAGCTTTTATTGACCAAGATATTAGTTAGTGGAGCCTTAATTTTATAGCCTTAATTAGTTTTAATATTGTAATAATAACTTGACAAATTTATGCATTGAGCTACGTTAAACAATCTGAGATATACGTAGAGATGTATCCGGTTTGGTTGGTTCACTTCTATTATTATTTTGGACGCGCTGGTACGTTGTATTTTGATGTACTCTCTGACAACCATAATATAAGCAAAAAGTACATAGCATAAAGTCACACTTTATATTATACCCTCTCATCAATTGTTACTAATGAAAGTGCTGTTCCACCTTTGAAAATTGTGTAAACGCATCTTGAGATATTTCAATGAAAAGAGATGAAGATTAAAATTAGCTTTGTTTTTCATTGCATTGCAAATACATTAAAGAGACTGTGTAAATCCACAAGGCTATTAGGGTATTCGTATCGCAATAACACAGGTATAAATTTTAAAACTTTAATCCGGCGCATGTGGAGTAAAGATTTGGATGTATTTTGAGAAAATTAACTTTTTTTGGTATAAATTTTGTTAATTTTCAAAGTTCCTGCAGAAATTCATTATTTATTATAAAAGACATTTTGAAATTAAAAGTAAGCTATTACCTCCTAAAAATTACTTTGAAATTTTGGGTGCCAAGGCTGTCAAATAAATTTGCCAAAATAGGAAATGTTATCTTTGCCAGTGCTATTGCTTATTTAAAAATTAGTTGTTTAGTCATGGTCAAGAGTCAAGCTTGTTAAATGTCATAATAATAATAAAAAAATATACAGGTTGTCCATAAAGTCTTTGAGGATGTTTAGACACATAGAAAACACACAAGACTTAACGTAAAATTAACTTTTTATACATCAAATGAAAGCTTGGGTTTTTACAATTTTGAAAATTTAAACAGTTTTAAAATCAAATAATTATTAACTTTGCTAAAGAAGAAAAAGCAAAAAGTGAGATTTTGTTGATTTTTTTTTTTTTTTTTTTTTTTTTTTTTTACTTTTTTTCAACAAATTTCTTGAAACTTTACATTATGGTATCCCTACGTGGGCACCGATGGCTGCGCGACAGACGTCCAGAGGAACCTCTAGCTCGCACCACACATTATGGAGCATTTGCGTTGTGATGGACTGGATGGTGGCGGTGATCCTCTGCTTGCAGCTCTCGTATGTAATTCACTGGTGTTTTGAAGACTTTATCCTTGACATAGCCCCAGAGGAAGCAATCGGGGGGGGGGGGGGGGGGGGGGCTGAGGTCAGGTGATCTTAAGAACCCATGCAATAGGTACATCACGACCAAGCCATCTAATTAGAAACACCGTATTAAGCGTGTCTCTGACATTATGTGCCCAATGTGGTGGAGCATCATCTTGCTGGAAGATGAGATCATGACCCCACACTGCCTGTGCTTGAAGCAAGCAGCTGGAGGATTGCACAATTCTCTAGCATATCCAGTTAATTATCCCACCTGACCAGAATGATCGGCCCATTCTTCTTCCAAGAGGCAACAGTCAGGTGGGATAATTACCTGGATATGCTAGATTTGCTAGAAAATTTTGCGATCAAAGCACAGGCAAAATGGGGTCAAGACGGTGCTCCATTACATTGGGCACATAATGCCAGAGACACGCTTAATACGGTGTTTCTAATTAGATGGCTTGGTCGAGATGAACCTATTGCATGGGTCTTTAAGATCATCTGGCCTCAGCCCCTCTCCCTCCACCCCAGATTTATTCCTCTGGGACTATGTCAAGGATAAAGTCTTCAAAATACCAGTGAATTACATACGAGAGCTGCAAGCAGAGGATCACCGCCACCATCCAGTCCATCACAACGCAAATGCTCCATAATGTGTGGCGCGAGCTAGAGGTTCCTCTGGACGTATGTCGCGCAGCCATCGGTGCCCATGTAGGGATACCATAATGTAAAGTTTCAAAAAAATTGTTGTAAAAAAGAAAAAAAATCAACAAAATCTCACTTTTTGCGTTTTCTCCTCTAGCAAAGTTAATAATTATTTGATTTTAAAACTGTTTAAATTTTCAAAATTGTAAAAATCTAAGCTTTAATTTGATGTTTAAAAAGTTAATTTTACGTTAAGTCTTGTGTGTTTTCCATATATATATAAACATCCTCAAAGACTTTACGGACATCCTGTATATAAATCCTCCCTAACAACCGTTTTTTATTTTTTATTATTATTAAATTACCATGAATTGGCGTAAATTTTGAATTTCGCGCTCTTAAAACTCGAATTTTGTTCGCATGACTCATGAAAATTATCTTCAATAACTGGCCCTTAACAAGAATATATAAGTTTTATCCAAATCTATGATTTGAGGTATACTATAGATGTACATAGTGGTGAGGAATGTTTCTCCATGTTATTTTTATTTTATAACTTTAATTGTGAGGATGTGAGAACATTAAAGTTTTTTCCTACCTCAAACAAAGGCTGTACATTAATTACAATTTTTTTGAAAACACTGAATTGGGTATACACGGTATTTTGACTTGCAAAGTGCTGGAATTATTCGCTCCGTCAAACTGCAATTACTTTGATTTTAAATATAACGTCAGCACTTATTTACCCGCTGAATTTTAAAAAAAATAGCACACAAGAAAAATGGGGTATAAATGTAACAAAACTCTTGACAAACCTTTTTCAATAAAATTTAATAAGCTACGACCCTTAACTATCTATTTGGAGAAAAATTATGCAGATAATTTAATTGGAATATAGCTATTATAAAGATTACCGATAAAGAATTCTCCATGAAAGGGGTAAGTTATGCAAACTGTACAACAAATCTGTTCAACTGGTTGCCTATGTTCCCGGGTGTTACTTTTACTTTTTAATTTATTATTATTATATTATTTATTGGACTTCATACGAATCATTGTAGTTATTTTAATTTTTCTCGAATTTCTAAACTCTTAAAAAATGTTTGCAGTATATTGTATATACCTATTACAGTGTCCTGCAATTTTTCTTTCTAAATTTGTCTTCCTTTTGTTTGAAATATAATTTCAAATATATAGACAAACAACAAAAACACTGATGAATGAAATTTTGGCTGCATCTATAGAATATTAACATTCTTCTTATTTAAAAGTATAGCCCTTTATTATTATTTATTTATTGCTCTCCTAGATTAACCATAAAAATAATATTAATAACGTTTCCAACGTTTATTGTATGGTGCAAAACTTAATAAAATTAGTATTAAGAATCTAAAAAAAAAAAAAAAAAAAAAAAAAAAAAAAATCAACAGACGTGGAACAAGAATACTATCAATATTTTAAGATGATAACTATAAAATCTGACCTTTTCTTCCTTCAAGATAAATAGACAGAAATTGTCTTTATTATTATTGTACTATGGTATTGTCTCGCGGTGTCGTATCACCTTTTCTCAGATTCTATTACGATGGATTGATTAAAAAATTTGTTCAGATTATTAATTTAAATTAATAATGAAATTTTATCTTTCTCACTTGATTAGAAAATGCTTCAGGTAACATTAAGTGCATTTCTAAAAATACAGCTGGGTTATGGGTACTGTTTACTAACTAGTTACTACTAAGTAGCATAATAATAAAGACGTTTTGAATTTGAATAAGAGTCTACTTTCATTAAAAGTTCAAATATACCCGCCACCTCCAGGTGGTGTAAGAGAGAACCAGACTCTTGTCAAACCTAATGGGATCCGCAAGGCGAGCGTCTGATCAGCCATATCGCTATAGTGATTGTGTGATCAAATCTTTTCTATTGTGCCGTTAATTACTTCGTCTTTGTCTTTTGTTCTAATTTTCCTTTCTTTCCAAATACCTATTCTTCCTTTTCCACTAAAAATCCTGTATTACACTATCTCCATATCCATTATATAATCAATTTCAAAAGTAAACCCGGTACAGTGGGCAAGTACCTCCATCTTGATTCTCATATCACGTGGTTTGCTTGTCATGACATGTCAAGTGAGGCATCCTTTCAAATATTTGTAACGCCTCATTTCCATTGTTTTAATGTTTCCTTCCCTCCTTGCTTGACTCCATCAATCATCATCATAAATCGAAACCAATATCAGAGACCTATAGTATCACACATATGACCACATGGGCGTGGACTTTTTTAACAAAATCCTAAACCCTAACCTTTTATCCCAATTACCTTACCCAATTAAGCAATTATAGAAAACAAAAGCATAGCTTCAAATCGATAGTAGCGAAGTGAGCTAATTTAAAGCTCCACATTCAAAACAATAGGCTAATTAGTTTAATTAGCCTCGTACAACCAACCAACCAACCAACCAACCTTGTTAAACCTAAATCCCGTCCTTTCAATAGTACTGGTAAATAAAGACGATTTATTTTTTTTATGAAAGAAAAGTAAATAAATCCATTAGTTTTTAAAGTAGGTATTCTAAAATTTACTTCACAGTTATAGTATCATTTTAACTGTAATCTACAATTCAATCTAACAACCAATGAATTTTTATTTTCATAAAAAAAAATTGAAACTTAAGTTTACTACAATAAGTAATTATGCAATCTCAAACTAATGTTTGAATAGCTCTCTTGGAAAAGCGATTTTCCATTTAAGTGTTATCAACTGATAACTGATAATACAGTCATTTACATTCACTTCAAATACTTTAATTATTTATTTTCAATTATTACAAGTTTAACTTCATGAGATAGTGATAAAATAGTTACATCATACATAAATCACAAAACAAACTTGCTAAAACAATAATAACAAAATATGTGTAAAAAAAGGCAGTAAAAAAACAAACAAGAAAATATGATGCAAACTTAGACATATAAATATCAGGTGATTGTTATCTACTATACTTAATTGAATATAATTAAAATATATATATGAACAATTTACAATCAATAAAATAATCACTGTCTACATTATGCCTAACATTTATTTTGATTCATATAAAATTAAATTATTCCCTAAAATACAACTTTTAAAATAGAAGTTATAAACGATTATTTGTAATCAAACGAAAGATTAGGTAATATAACACCTAGCTTACAAAAATTATATATAGCTCTAGATGAAGATATTGATGAAACAGTTGGAAGAAATATTTAAACAACTCAATATATAAACCTTTCTAGTAAGATCTTTACCTATCCATGGACATCATTGCCATGCAAGGAACTTGTTCATTTTTCTATTCTTTCTTTTGACAACATCTAAACCGAAATTATTTCAAAATTTTCATAAAACAATTAATATGTAAGCATGTTTCAATTAAAAAGCATTTCATATTGCTTATTGTATTACTTTAAAGTTCATACCAATTGTTGTTTCAAAAACTGTATGCTTGAC
>OX439127.1:45507840-46006219 GCA_949318235.1 Ecdyonurus torrentis
ACAATAATTATAAAATACACGGGGTGCTCATAAAAATCGAGAAATTTTGGAAGACATTACAGCACGAAGATAATGAAGATAATTAATAGAATAAAAATTTTAAAGCTGAAATAAGAGAGTTTCCGAAATTGTTAGTTTGAATTTCATGCATTGATAATGTGATGAGACGGTAAACAATAAAAACATATTGAGTTTCTCACAAAAAACAGAAGCTTTAAAATTATAATCATAAATAAATAAAAAAAAAAAAACATTGGGGAAGAAGGAAAAAAAACTTTTTAACAAGTTTTAATAATAATAAAAATAAAAAAATAAAAATCTAGGGTCACGTTAAAGCCACGGTCTTCAAAATCCAGTGCAAGACGTTTCAGAACTCATGACAAATGTATCGCTACTGCCATCGAGTCTGTCACACACCATACGGATGCTACACATAGTGTAGCACATATCGGACATGATATGCACACTGTGCTGGGGTACCAGGGTTCCCACGAAAACAATTTCTAAGGCAATTGTTTTATTTATTACAACTTGTAACAGAGAAAAAATTATTCAGATAAATAACGTCTGATGTTTGTAGGAAAAAAGTTGTTTTGCGACTCGAAATATAAATTGACAATATTAAAAATGTAAAAAATTCTCTCCTTTTATTTTATTTTTTAAATTCTTTAACCATCTATCTTCGTGTTGTATTTTGTCTTTTAAAATATCCCGACTTTTATGATCAGCCTGTGTGTATGTATGTATGTATGTATGTATGTATGTATGTATGTATGTATGTATGTATGTATGTATGTATGTATGTATGTATGTATGTATGTATGTATGTATGTATGTATGTATGTATGTATGTATGTATGTATGTATGTATGTATGTATGTATGTATGTATGTATGTATGTATGTATGTATGTATGTATGTATGTATGTATGTATGTATGTATGTATGTATGTATGTACCCACACAACACAGACTGAGATATATTACATATAATATATGTATTTTATATTAGTATACCAACAGAAAATATATGTATAATATCCATTTGAAAAAGGGATGTTGATGGTATGAAAAACGTTCAAATGTCCTATATCGAGCGTATATCAAACGTTTAAATGTAGATCAAAAATAAATGTATACCATACATATAATATACATATGGGTGGTAGATGCTTTTTTAAGCAAAAATTTAAAATATTGTACTTTAATTTATGTGGCTCTAGCTCCAAGTCTGATACGTACCCAACACATATCGTTATAAGCAACGGCTCACTTATTTTTTAACACTTACCATACTGCAGCGGACTTTTATATTACTATATTTTAATATGTCAAGTTGGGTATATAAGCTTCAAGCTTTGTGGTACCTGACGGTAGTGAGTTCTCTACATTCCAAGCCATAAGGTTAATAACTACGAGCAGTTTTAAAAACATTACAAAATAAAATATCCATTTTATAAAAAAGTTATCACTCTACCAATTTCTATTTATAATATTTTCTAAAAGTCACTCCAAACTTTTAATTAGCAATCCTAATTACATTATATATTTTTTAGTAAAGTTTTAAAGCTAGAGCTTTTAAAAGCATTTTGATTCAAAGATAAAGTGAAAAAGAAGCCAATTTTGTTAATTTCAAAAATTTGATGATTAAAATGCGCTGTAATTAGCACTTTTAAGGAACATCTACAAAACGTTTGGAGGTATACATTTAGTAAATGTATATAAATAGTATATGTGTAGATGTAATTTTCAAAAAAAATGCATACCAATTCTATCTTTATAATCTACATCTACACTTCATATGTAAAATATACATAAAGCAGTATACCAAATGATACATATGTATGAAAATAATATACATATATCTGGTATATGGTAGATGAAAGGTATATGTATACTATCTCATTGTGTGCTGTGTGGGTATGTATATATGTATGTATGTATGTATGTATGTATGTATGTATGTATGTATGTATGTATGTATGTATGTATGTATGTATGTATGTATGTATGTATGTATGTATGTATGTATGTATGTATGTATGTATGTATGTATGTATGTATGTATGTATGTATGTATGTATGTATGTGTATATGTATATGTATATATATATACACACACACATTCACACACTCTGTATTTTTTAGCTTACCAAACGGATTGGTTCTTGACTCGCCATTTCATTCATGTTTATTTCATAGCAGATACCTGGAGTGGCATTGTTGTTACTTAATGGATCTAAAACATAATTTACAATTACGTATATTATTAATACTACATAAAAATTGACTACAATTGGGACTAGTATTTAACTTTATTCTCATATCTGTTAGTCTTTACCATTTATGTTTACGTATATATAAAAACATAACCGAATATTTTAATATAAAAATAAATAGTAATAATACAATATACACTTTGAAAATTAATACATTATTCTCAAATCATCTAAACATTCCAATATAGTCATACATAAAAAGTATAACCTAATTTTACTACCTGAACCACCCACCAACCTGTTAAACTCAAGTAAGACTCTACGTTCTACATTGTTAAACGAGTTAGTATCATCTATTGAGCAGCCGAAACTGGGAAGATTGCATTTTGCCCCCTAACGTTACATTGATTCCAATAATTTATCATATACCAAACAATGTCGGTATCAATTGATTTGTAGGGCTCTGGAGTTCTTAAAACCATCACATAAATTTACAGTTTACACAATATTTTAAAGCAACATCTATGTTACCTAAAATCTTGCTAGCCATCCACCTCAATCTAAAATTTATTTTTAATTTAATTTCTTCGAGACCTCTTGAAAAATACTTGAGTCTCGGAAAAAAAGGGTACTGTGGTAGAGAGAAGGTGCAGTTAAAAAGTAAGTGAAGAACAAGTCTCGTTCCTGCTACCGAACCACGCGCACGATCCAATTATCTTACACTTGATAGATTGTTATAACTTGTTAAGTTGCAATTAGAGTTGTAAATTTTATTAAAAATCATGCAAATTTCTTTTTCGATTAAAGTTCTGGAATCATTATAAAAAAAAAAAAAATAATAAAAAAAAAAAAAAAAAACGCAATATTTATTACATTGAAATCACGGTAGTTCATTTTCATAATGATGGTAGCACTTCAGCCAAAAAAAGAAATCAGCGTGATTTTTAATTAAACCAACAACTGGAATTAATTTAGTTTAATACGACTGCTGCTGCACGAGTAATCAAAATTCATTACTCGTAAAATAATAGGGTTGTGTGGTCAAGTATAGCATGTAATCCCTCGTATTGAAGAAAGAGCTCGTTCTTTACGTACTTTTTATAATATATTATCTCTTTTCTTTCTTTTCTTTTTCTTTTCTTTCTTTCTTTTTTTTTTTTTTTTTTTTTTTTTCTTTTCTTTCAAGACGGAAGTGTTTTTGTTAGAGATCTCGGAGAAAATAATTAAAAAATTAATTTTGCATTAATGCTAATATTTAGCAAAGGATTTAGGTAATCTAAATGTTGCTATAAAGTTTTGTGTATATACTGCAAATTTATGAGATAATTTTTAAGGCTAGTAGAGCCCTGCAAACTTATTGATACTGACTGCTTAAGTTTACTCGAAAAACAGGAAAAGATAGTGCCGGAAAAGGAAACCACGTGACGGTAAAAGTGGGAGAAAACTTAGCGCCAACAGAAAGCTAGGCCTACCACCTCACACTTTTAAGATCACATGGTTTCCTTCTCCAGCACTTCCTTTTCCTGTTTTTAGAGTAAACATAAGCACTGAATAACATTGCAGAGCATAGGCAATATTATTGCAACCTCCGTAAAGCAAGTAAATTTCAGGGACAAAATGAAGCCCGATAAACTTTACGGGCGCATAGCTATAGTTGTATTTATTCAAGAGGCTCACGCACCTAAAATTGTAGAAGGTAGGATCTTACCTGAGTTTAACAGGTAACCGGAAGTTGGCCAGTGGTTCAGTGAAATGCATAGAGATATTATGTAGCTCTATTTCGCTAACAAATAACTGAACCAGCAATCACCAGTGGTTTCCTTTTAAACTTATTTAAGATCCTATATTTTAAAATGTTAAATTAGTGCACTTATATATAATGACTGAGGTTATAATACTGAATATTTATAATCTAATCGCATGAAGGTAGGTTGGGGGAGGGGGGTGAGCAGACGTGAATAGGTGTTAATGACAGTATACAATAAAAATCAGCAAGAAAATTTTTGGGTATATATTACTTAAAAATGAGAATAAGAATAAGAATCTTTATTGACCCAGGCAGTTCATAGTAACAATCAAAGTTACAACAAGCATTGGTCTTGTCAAATAAAACTTAAAGGTGTAGAACACTTTGAACAAAAAAAAAAAAAATCTTATATCTTAATATATACCTAAATATTAACGTTAATTCGACCGGAGAATTGATTTCTAATGTATTTTCCATTCACAAAATCACAGCTACGGGTTAATGACGTCACAGCTCACCAGTTTCCACTCACGTGAACTAGTGAGCTGTGACGTCACAAACCCGCAGCTGTGATTTTGTAAATGTAAAATAAATTAGGAATTAATGACTCCGGCAAAATTAACATTGATATTTATATATGTTAGGATATTACACATGTTTTTTTGTTCAAGGTGTTCTACGCCTTTAATAATAATAATAAAAAAGTAATAATAATACGAACAAATAACAACAACAAGAATACAAAATAAAAAATGAATCACACAACCATAAGAGCTCTATTAAACGATGTACAAACATTATAATGAAGTTTGAGAAAATGTGTTATTATCAGATCTGTATAATATTCCAATGTTGTATGGGTGGTGAACATTAATACATCAATATCATCTATTTTTGAATCTTTATCAAAAAAGGATCCTAAAGTATAATATTCTTTATAAAGCAAAACTTTTTTAAGCAAATTTTTAAAAAGATTATCATTATTTACATTTCTTAAGATAGAAGGCAGATTGTCATAAATTTTAGCAGTTATAAAATATGGACTTCTTTCAAATAGTTTAGATGAATGTTTTGGTACAGCTACTTTGGAATTATTACAAGTGTTATAATTATGTATGGTGTTATTTGTTTTATAGGATCCAGCGTTAGATCGTTTGTACATTGCACATTATTATATAATTAATATGTTTAATTGTTTATATTATACTCATGTAATTATTAGTATAGAACATGAAGGAATTGGGGAGTGGGTTGAACAACATTGCTAAACGTAAATCCAAAATGCAACAAGATATAGAGAAAATTTACACAATGAAGCAGGGGAGATAAATGTATGTACTCATTAAGTATTTTTACATACAATCTCAGGGCAAACGAGACAAACAGAATATATTCTCCCCCAAACATCAGCTCGAAGAGCTAGATTATTTTAAGGATTAAAATATTTAATATATTATATAAATTATAAATGAATATATTAATATGCATTTATATATATATATATATATATATATATATATATATATATATATATATATATATATATATATATATATATATATATATATATATATATATATATATATATATATATATGCAGTATATATATAATATAATAAATCAATAAAATAATAAAATCAATACGATAATAAATTTCTAAAGTAATAATAAAGTAAATAAATTGTTACATAAATAATAAACAAGTCTAATAATCTATTAAATAGACGTTATTTTATGGTTTTTAATAATAAACGTATCGTATTAATACTGTATTTATGTATATGGGACGATATAAAGGTTAGATCATTTTACACATCCTATATGTCAAAAAACATTTAAATCATACAGTACCTGACATTTTAGCAGATTTCTGACGAGCCTCACTCTGAATAAAATAATTTATTTTATGAGTAGATTATATTTATGAGTAGATTTTATGTGTAGATTAAATGTTTAAATATAAGAGTTTAACGTTTCAGCAAAACCAACATCTCCAATGTCAGACAGACTCACACAAGCAGACGATCAAGCTTTCCAGAAATTATAGGCACTAAATTAACAGGTAGTATCATCGATTTACCAAAAGTGACTTGTTTTACTTCACACACTGTTTACACCGTCCTAGCACCGTTCCGTGTTAAAAGGGGTCACTTTAAAAAAGCGTAGGGCTACTAATACAAATTGTTAAGAAATAAAAAGTACATCAAGGCACGTCTAAAGAAGTCAGCATGTGCTTTAAATTCTATAAATGTGTCTTTCTGTCGATTAATACACTATTAATTAGTGATTTTCGAATTGAGGAATCCTTCGCTATGATTGGCTGCCGAAGTTGAATCGGGTATTTACGCAAAAGTGTATTTTTCTTTACACCAATTACAAACCTGGAGAATCGATTTTATCCCTGTTACACCCCCTATAGAAGAGGACTGCTGCGACATTACTACCTATTACGCGACTATAAGAATATGTTGCTGGCTTTGCTAGGTGCTGCTACAAGCTACAAGTGTCCAAGGAATTAACTATCGAGTATTGATTTTAGGAGAGGGATACAACTTTTAAACTTTTTGCGACGCACATGTAAGATGATAACATGTTACACAATAAAGCTGATATATGTAATAAAAATATGCATATTATAAATAATAATAAGTACAACTATTGTCTGTCGTACTATGCACAGCTAAATAGCAGGAGTTGAGCATTTTACATTTTACATTTTTAAAGGAACAAATAAGTGTCTGATTCTTGGTTTAAAATCATGCATATAAAATCCCTTTTTTCACTACCATAACAGATATTTTCATCTCACTCACAAAGTACACAGAGTACTCTCCCTTTTTTCTTTTAATTTTGTGATATATATATTTTATATAAAATTTGTGCAACTCAATTTTATATTTTTATGACCCAAATAACACATATTTTTGAGTTTAGCCGATATCACTTATGGCTGAGAAAAAAGAGTATATCCGCGGTGATAAGACGAAAACAAGATCCTTTGGTAGGGACGTATATATATTATATGATTGTGATAATACATATTACTATAAAAACTTACAATAAATTTACAAAGTGTTCGGTTATACTTAGAAGAAAAATACGCGCTCAATTAAAAAGGTAAAATTCGAGTAAAGGCAAAGAGTTTAAATTTTTATGGCAAAGTATGTATACAAGTATGTATACAAGTATGTATACAAGTATGTATACAAGTATGTATACAAGTATGTATACAAGTATGTATACAAGTATGTATACAAGTATGTATACAAGTATGTATACAAGTATGTATACAAGTATGTATACAAGTATAACAAAGGCATTAATTTTACAATTTTATGCGCACATTTCTATACAATTTATTTTGAAACGATATGTCATTAAATTATTCAATAAATTATTTTAATTTTTGTTATTAATATATTTTAAAAGAGCTAGGTTAGGCTTGACAGCATTCTATATGGCCAATTTGTTCACCTATCTTGACAACTAGTGTATAGTCATATATGTGTGCCCATGTATTACTTATACCGTAATTATACTTTCATTACAGTATTATTACTGATTCTGCAATTACGTTGAGATTGACTCATGGACTATATTATTCGTTTATTATGAAAGTGCGCGAGCAGTTGACTGACAGACTGATTACAGTGATTACCACACGACAACAAACGACAGTGACAGCAAACGTTAAAAAGCAAGCTCGACTCGCATCTCTACGTTTTGTGTATACGTAAAACCCCGCTTCTACCCCACGTATATGAAATCGAATCACCCTCCGTCCGTCTCTCTCTATCAAATTTCATTTTTCATACATTTTTGTATCTACATACTTATTATTCTTTCTTAAAGTTACTATTTTTTTTTCTTTAATGACTGGGTTTTATTTACTATACTATAATATTTATATGGGTAACATAATTATATAAGGTCTATAGGAATATAATTTATAGTATAGAAACACATTATTTTAATTCACATAATAATAATTCTCATAATTTATATTATGTATTTTTTAAATTTTATTATAAATATGTTCCTCGTGGCTGAAAATGAGTTACTGCTGTGATGTGACTGTCCAATCCGATTGTTGATACTTTTTTTTTTCTTTTTTTTTTTTTTTGCACAGTGGTATATAGAGATAAAAGAAGAAGGCTCAAAATATATTAAAATTTAGGGGGGACACCATGCAAAATTTTGAGTAACAATTATTTTTTAATTTAAAGCATTTAAATGCTGCATGTTCATTTTAATAATATTTTTCTTCCATCAGGTTCTGAAATTTTAATCGTATAGGTAATTGTTACCATGTATACACTTTCAAATAACATAAAAAAGTAGTTCTACTCTTGCTGTCAAGTTTTATTTTTAGTGTAAATTGCAAAGTATTACTGATCTTTGGAAAAACATTGATATCAAATTCTTATCATCTTGCTTTTCAAATAAATATGACCTTAATATTTTTGATATAAATAAATTATGCATTAAAGAAAGGCGCTCTGGCTTACGCGGTAGTGCTATTACATTGGATTGTCCAGGGGGCGACTCTGCTTACACAAATTCATTTTTCCCCCGAGTTGTTTCCTTATATAACGCTTTGCCAGTGATAACTAGAACCCCTCTTCCATTTTAATTGTCACTTGTTATTTTTGTTAATATATGTATTTTATGTAATTTATTGACGAAGCAGTTTTTCTGATAAAGGTGTGAGATCACTTACAGTGTATAGGCATTTTGCCTTTTTCTCATCACCCGTTGGGTTACATTTACTTTATTTTTGCCTCTTTTTTTTATATATATATAATGTACTTTCTCATTTTAAACCCAATAAAGAACTATTATTATTATTATTATTACACTTATTGCTATTTTTACAGTAGCATATTTTATCTATTATTATTTACAATCAACTCATCTTATAATCAGCTTTAGTTTATTTAGTATTATTTTTACTATAAATAACAAAACACAGATTAACATCATGTAAAAATACAAAACACATTTTTGATTGGGTAAAGTATAAAACTAATATTATACTAAAAATTAATTATACAATTGAACCATGGCAGTTGATATACTGTGATCTACATGAACTTAGGCCGCCGGAAGTGCATAAGGTGTGGTTGCTAGGCAATACTGTATATTGTCTGATAGGTGAAACTGAAAATTATTCATTAGAAACTTTTAAAAATGTTATTGCACAAAAATGAATGTATAATAGAAAAAAAGAAGAAAATAGTCATCAATTTGAAGGAACGTCTTATCTTAATGCTATATTAGAATGATGTAATATTGTGTGAAAATAATATACATACATATATATACATACATAATATATAAAAAAGAAAAGAAAAAAAAAAAAAAAAAAAAAAAGGAGCAGAACAGGGATATGTATGAAAATAATTAGTCAAAAATTGTAAAATATACCTATAATGTTGATGTCTGCTACTGAATTCGGCGTGCGTGGGGCCTAATTCATTAAAAAAAAAAAGTTTCTTTAAAGATATAAACATTATATTGTATTATTAAAATGTATTTGCATTTTGTGAAACGTTTTTCAATAATCCCTATAACAAAAGTAATAGGTATAATTATACTGTATAGTGGGGACCTAGCGTTATTTGTTTTGTGGAAGATGTACAGAATACAGATACTGTACAAGTACAATAAATTCGGTGATTTAATATAATTCAGACACATTAATTTAAGTCGATGTAGACGATGTTTCGTATACGTAGGCTGATCTGTATGCCTATACTTATACTCCCTATGTTACAGCTTGACATTATTTTAAATAAACTTTACTTTATAAGCGAAATTGACGCTTGAATATAATTAGTTATAGAATAAAGTGGTACGTTTGCTGCAAATGATAGCAATAACAAACAAAGAATTAATATTCAGTGACTATCATGAGATGTATGAAATGATTGAGGGTCTAATAGCATATTGGTATTTTAAATGTAAAAAAAACTAAGGTTTAAATGGAGAAAAAACTGCGTTAGTGTTACAAAGTCACAAAGCAGTCTAACTTGCTAACCAGGAGATGAGAAGACTACAGAAGGTTTCACTTGATTTCTAGTACCGTGACGTCACGTGCCCTTGTGTACTTATATTTATGCGCGATAAGGCATGCAGAGCAAAATGCTAATACGTTGACATTAACAAATATGAAGAAGTCAATTTTTATAGTTGCTGCTTTTACTGCGCCACTTGAAAATCATAAATTAAATAATTATAATAATGAAACTTTTTTTTTTTTTAAATAATATTTTATTTATTTACAAAATGTATGAAATTTGTTTTAATTTTAATAAAGTTCAAGGAAAGAATTATGAAATACTTCTATATTTTTAAATATTTTGTGTGAGCAATAAATTTATAATCCATAATAAAGAAAAACAAAATTCCTAGCATGAATTACATTTGACTTTTTGAAGTTAAGAGATAGTTTTTAGATGAGGACAGAGAGAGAGAGAGAGAGAGAGAGAGAGAGAGAGAGAGAGAGAGAGAGAGAGAGAGAGAGAGAGAGGGAGGAGAGAGGACAGAGTTTAAGTTGGTTTACTACAGACTGTGATTGTGAGACTGTAGGAGTGAAGACGCTCTTCGCTCTTTACAACTTAATATTTATATGAAAAAAAAATATTAATCAGAATTTAAAGTTTTTGTTTAATGTCTATTTTTAGAGTGTAACACTTTATGTATGATTGCAATATTAGAATTAGAAATATACATGCTAATGTGCTTAAATTTTTGTCTGCCATGTCTTGTAGCATACTGGATAGTTTTCCAATTTGCAAAGGATTTTTTTTTATTTTACAAGAAAAAGTACTACAAAAAACGTGTTGGTTTGGGATGATATAAAGTTTTTGCGCTGCTTATATCATTTTCCTTAGAAATGAGTGTAAATATACCAACCAACGTCACTCGTGACGTATATTTTGTATCAGAGTAAAGTACCTTCTTTTAGTTTCTGATTTCCTAGTTTAGTAGCGAGTAATTTTTACTACAATGTAAAGCTAATCAGCTTACATTGTTGTGGTCACTATAATCATTGGTTCACTTGGATGTACTACACGCCTCTCTCGTACTTCCAACAGTCTGTTATTCACTCCCACTTTTACTCTCTGATGATATTCGTTCATTTTAATTATTTTATCATGACGCAAGTTTTGTCTTGCAGTACTGTACTGATATGTTATTCTAAAACTGCTCCGCGACGAAAGTGTTAACAGTTTGCGTCCTGATCATATCACTATTACACTAAAAAAATATTTGTAATATATATATATATATATATGTTTGAAAATTTGAATATCAAGCGAGGTGACATGATGATAAAAATTCATTGTAGTCTTACCTTCTATAAGACCCTGGGCTTTCACTCGCTGCTTGTTTTGACGATAAAAAATAACACACAACACCATAAAAAAAAAAAAAATTGTCACTTATATATAAGTTAATAAAAAGACTCAATTCACAGTTTTTTAAATCATCCACACTCTACAAAAACAGGTATGGCAGCTACGTTATTACATAGGGCAAGAACGCACTGTAATGATAAAAAATTAATAAATGAAGAAATTAGTAAAATAGAACACATTTTAAAAGAAAATGATTATCCATTACACGTTATTCATAAAATAAAAAATAAAAACAGCAAAGAAAGAAACAATACTGAAGAAAAGAAACCAGACGCAACCATTTGCATCCCCTATATGCAAGGGTTGAGTGAAAAAATACAACGTATAGGTAAGGGAGTCAATCTTCGTATTGTTTGTTCTTCCAGAGACACATTAAAATCAAGTTTAGCACGTACAAAACCAGACATGAAGAAAAATATGAATAAAGATGTAGTATATTCTATACCCTGTGTATGTGAGAAAGAATACATCGGAGAAACAGGTCGTCCATTGGACATCAGGGTGAATGAACACAGGCAAAAAATAGAAAAAAGAGATACAGGATATTCAAAACTTGTAGATCATGCACTGGAGAACAGCCATCAAATTCAATGGGAAAAAACAAAGGTGATAGGAAGAGAAAGTCATTATAAAAAAAGAAAAATATTTGAAGCCATAGAAATGTCAAGAAGAAATAATGAAACAATCAGTCAACCTAGTTTTGATTTGCCGCCTATTTGGATTCCACTTATAGATTCATGTAAAAAGACTGTACCACGTGATCGTACAGGTGAAAATGTAAACAATAAAATAACACCTGACGAGGACGAGCCACTCCCCCCGTTGCGGAGGTCGGCGCGCCTCGTGAGCAAGAGTCAGTAAGCAGAAGAAGAGTGCAGACACTGTATGTTTCTACATACGCACTCGAAAACGTTACAATTGGTGTAAATATAACATAGCTATGTATATATAATTTTTAAAAAACTGTGAATTGTCTTTTTATTAACTTATATATAAGTGACAATTTTTTTTTTATGGTGTTGTGTGTTATTTTTTATCGTCAAAACAAGCAGCGAGTGAAAGCCCAGGGTCTTATAGAAGGTAAGACTACAATGAATTTTTATCATATATATATATGTATACATACTGCATGTGTAGTGTGTAGTCGTTTACGTACTGTACTACAGTTAGTGTTCATGTATGTAAACACTAACAGTCCCATCAGCTAACAATTTTGCTTGCAATGAAATTTTGTTGCAGCATATAGGATATTATTTTGTTTGAAATTTAAACTCAACTTTAATTTACGTGTATGTTTAATTGAATGATTTATTCAGTTTGAGAATTAATACAAATTGTACTTTATAGTTTACGCAAAACATTAATAAGCACTTATGACTTTTGTTTATTTGTTTGTTTTTAAAATACACAATTATGTTTTTGTCACAGCTACAGACGGTTAGACGTGCCTTAAAGTGTTTTATCTTTCTCAATTACTAAAATTAAATAAATAACTAAAGTGGACAAGATAAAAACTTAAACGTAAAAATAATATATATATATATTTATATATATGCCTAAAATACCAGGGGTGATACATTTTTAATGTCTTTAATTTTTAAATAAGGCTGAAAATCAGATATGTGGTGCTTTGAATAAATGTTTTACAGGCAGAAAAATCGGATTTTTTTTGAAGAATGATAATTAAGGATGAAACACCTTCATCAAATATGTAAATAAATTTAAGCGATCACTATAATTCAAAATTTTGAATAACGAATTTTGAAATTCTACTCCTGTAAAGCCCCAGTTGGGTTATTTTTTTACAACTATTTCTTCCTTATGTCACGAGTATAGACATGTTTACGATTGGTAAAGTTGTTTTCTCCTATTGTAAAAAAAAAAAAAAAAAAAATTAATAATAAAAAAAAAAAAAAAAAAAAAAACAGGACAATGTTTTAATGTCAGTGGTACGAGCCTTCTTACGACAATCCTTAAAGCCATAGACCACATAAAACAACATGAGCTTTTTAATGAATAAACACGAAATCAGATCTACAAAACTGATGACAATTTTTACCAGAAAATTAATGTAGCCCCACGAGAGAGCGTAAAAAAAACTGTAAAGTATGCAATTTGGTCAAAATTCATGTTTATGACGTCAGAAACATGCAAAAATTAGTATGAAAATGCTGTGCGGGTTTCATAAAAATTTTCTGCATCTTGCATCGTATTTTCTGATCACTGCTACGGGGCTACAGTTGGGTTTTGAGACAAACTAATGTTATTTATGTAAATCCTATCAAGTGTTTTGTGATATAAATGCTTATGTTTTTCTCTGGTCTATTCCTCTAATACTAGTGCTGTCTTTAATTTACTTTTCACGTAGAATTTGTCTTGACTTAAAATGACTTAATCTCTGCTTAAAATTTTGTTATGATGTTACAATGTAAAGACAATGTAAATACAACTGTAAAGACATGGAACGTAATAAAATCTTATATATCTTATGTATACTTTTTTTAAGAAAAAGTGTATCATAATTTTTTTTAATTTTTCTCTCTCTCTCTCTCTCTCTCTCTCTCTCTCTCTCTCTCTCTCTCTCTCTCTCACACACACACACACACACACACACACACACACACACACACACACACACACACACACACACACACACACACACACACACACACACACACACACACACACACACACACACACACACACACACACACACACACACACACACACATACATTTTCTCTTTCTGCTATTGGAATTGGGCGTAGGCCCGCAAATGCCGGGTTCGCAATTTTCCTCCGCCAACCTTAGCTATGCCAAGCTGGCCCTGATTGTTTATATTTAATTATTACAACAACGATAAATTAATTGTAGTTAACGTAAAGAAGTGTGAAAAAGTGATATTAAATATTACGCAATATTACATGGAAAAAAGTACTACTTAATACAGGTATATAAATCCTGTAAATACGATAATAGGTAGATAATAACCTAGAACAGGTATTATTATACTACAATAATACCTAATGCAAGTAAAATATGCTACAATAAAGGTGTGAATCACTTCGATTAGGTGATATTGTAGTTTATTACTATATACCTGTTCAAAATTAAAGTATACCTATTGCCAAATACAGGAATCATGTACCATGTACTGTACGTACATACCTGCCATAAGTAGTAATTTTTTTCCGTGTAAGAATATATTTATGTAACGATACTAAAATGGTTATAACTTTATATAGAGTAGCATAGAGAACTTTTAAATATTATTATTGTCATTGTTTTAATTAATGCAGTTCAAAATCAAATTTTTATTTAATTATTTATTTCTTCAGCACCAGAGCAAGTCCACTAGTACTGAATACATGAGGTTCTCGGATCCTCGAAAATTGTTTTCTTTAGATTTGAGTTTTGCTGGACTGTTTTAATATATTTGTATATTATAGTTAATACAAAATAATAAAACTATATAAAGTAACAACGAACACTACTTACAACTACCTTGATGGTTTTGAAACGGATTCACACAGACATAAATAGATACGTAATAAGTAATAATTATGCTATATAGCTACATTATATTGCAGTACAGATTAGTATTATGCTATAATATATAAGTATATTAATAACTATTATAAGTATTATGCACAATAACTTCACTGTATGGGTATTATAACGTTGTTAAATGTTCTTGCATGCAGTCAGTATAGAGTTTTGTATGTTTTTAATGTAAGAAAAATGTAAAACTGTATAATATTACACAGTAATTTTACTTAAAAATGAATTTCTATTGGCTTATGGCCATTCAATGCAATCAGATGGAGATTTAAGTTGACGCAAAACTCTATCTAAATACATGTTATTCCCATATGCCAATAGAGATTCGTTTTTTAGTAAAATGACCGTACAAACTTTGTACGTACTACGTACTGTACGTTGTGAGTCATCACGTCCATATTTATTACAAGGTAATTATTTTGTGAGTAAAGCTAACATTGAGTGACTGTTGACTGTATAATACTATAGACATTTTTTACAATTTGCTGTCAGTGGTTTAGAGATAATGCATTCAGCCCTGGCTGCACTTATTGCCTATTTTACATAAAACAACAAAGATATTATGTTTAATTTTATTTTACCCATTTCTTCAAAAAATTTCACCACACAAAATTTGAACAAATTTTCACAAAATTTTCACCACACGTTTATAAATTCAAATATGCAACAAATAATATTTTGAACTACATTTTGTGTCAAAATTTTAATAAGGTTTATAATATAATAAATTATTATTTTAATAAGTCAGTTTATTTATATTTTTACAATATTTACAAAAATAAAGTAAATTGTATAAATATAAACTTACGCTGCATCCGTAATTTGGTGCAGAATTTAATTCTAAACTTGCTGCACATCATGTAAATTCAGTGCAAACTCTAAGCAAAAATGTTAAGTTGTTCCTTTTCCTCAAAACAAAAAAAAAAAAAAAAAAAAAAAAAAAACTTGCGCAAGTTTCTGCGCAAAGTTATGAATGAATTTAAAATATACACAGTAGCCGCCGTCTCTGGAGTACGCTCGTAAGAGTTGAAGGCCTGGAGGGGGAAGCAACGCAAGAGAGTAATGATGGTTTGTAAGAGCAAGAATTAGCAGTCAACGCCAGCTTTATCAAGACTCAGGACTTTATCCTCACGTATATAGTCGGATTAGAACCTCGAAGTTGTATTAAGTTTGTGCAGAAAAACGTTGAGTGTCAAAAATAAATACAAAAAAAAAAAGTTTTAATACTGAAAGTGTAAACTGACTTTTTTTGAAAGGTAAGAACAATTGATATATATTTGACTTACATGTTTTATATATATATATATATATATATATATATATATATATATATATATATATATATATATATATATATATATATATATATATATATATATATATATATATATATATATATATATATATATATATATATATATATATATATATATATATATATATATATATATATATATATATATATATATCATATTATAGCATAGTACTGAACAACAGAAACGCAAGTGAATATCCAACGAGTTAAAGTTTTAGATCAACAGCTTTACCGGCAAAGTACTGCATAAGTATCCGGGAAGGGACAAACAAATTTAAAATATATGTATACCAGCGTATAACGTACAAAGCATGAACAGCAAAATTTATGCAACTTTATATATATAGTTTTTAATTAATGAGACAAATAAAGTACCTGCAAGAAAAATTTGCTTGCAAGCCTGAGACTAGCTACGTCTTTTCAATTTGAAAATCCTCATATTAAATTAGTTCTAAACTCTCGAGTTTGATACTTATTATTTTAAAAAAAAATTGGGGGGGGGGGGGGGGGGGGGAGTGAGGGCGCGATCATATTGAAAAGCTATCATTATACTGG
Source organism: Ecdyonurus torrentis (assembly GCA_949318235.1). Taxonomy (NCBI): domain Eukaryota; kingdom Metazoa; phylum Arthropoda; class Insecta; order Ephemeroptera; family Heptageniidae; genus Ecdyonurus; species Ecdyonurus torrentis. The sequence continues at coordinate 45,524,661 of OX439127.1, forward strand.
GGTATAGGGGGCAGTGAAAAGCTTTTGTGACCACACATGGTCTCTTTCTCTACAGTTTAACAATTAAAAAATAACGCCATATAATATAAAAACTATATAAACTCTAACGAGATTATAAAAAAAGGTTTTGTAGCAACCTAATTTTTAAAATGCACAGGTCACACATTTTTATTTAATAATTTATCCAAAAAAAATTCTATTGCATCAATTCATATATTTAATAGGTTGGTGTTGGTATGCTATATTTGTTTATTTTCTTATCTTATATCTATAAGTGTAAAATAGTTTCAATTTATAATATTTTTGGTTGAAATTTAAAAATAAATTCTCTCTTAGTTAATATAAAAAAATAACACACAATTACAAATGTATTGTACACGCGATTGTGATGGTATATGTATTAAACAAGTTTACCATTTAAACAATCGCGCTAAATTTATGTTATTCTTATTTGAAAAACACGCGTTGAATTTGAATAGTAAAATATATTATCCAAATCGTGTTTGATACATACGATATACACACATATGTTAATGAACTTATTTAAATAAAATAATAAATAATAATAAAAATTACACGACTTTCAACTCTCAGTAATTTAGTCTTTTATAGGATTATAGCATGGGTTACGGTTAACGTCAAATCTAATACACAGTGTTACTCGGGAGTGTAAGAATAAATTAAATTTTCACATTTTATTCAATTAACACAGTGTTGGAAACCAGTGGCTTTATACTTTTAGTTTTCATTCTTATAGCCTCACTTATTTTCTTTGACAGTGTTTTACATGATAAAAAAAAACTTTCCTAAAGAGCTGTATAAACTTTAACCCCCTTCACAGCAATATATTCTCACTTTTTTCTTCTTACTTTGTGTATAGTATTATTCTCACAGCAAACCCTTAAGAAGGATGATCTTGATATTTTCAAAATCACAAATCGATTACTGTGTTTTACTTTTTTGATAAAGAACTATTGAGAAGAAATTCTAACTACAGTTTTCTTTCATTTTCTATTGTTTTTACAAAAATGAACATTTGGTGCTGAAAATTCAAATAAATGCAATGTTATTGAAATGGGTTTTAGTCTAAATTGCCGTATTAAAAATTTTAAATTGCGATTACAAGAATATACAGTACTTTCAGAGCTACAAAGTATATAATACTTTCATACAACTTTAAATCCAAAGACTCGCTAATTTTTTAAGAAAAGAGAGAGAGAGAGAGAGAGAGAGAGAGAGAGTGCGAGAAAAAATATTCAAATAATTTGCATATATGTTGCTATAGCATATACATTCAATCCAAATAGTTTTAACAAATTTAATGGACTTAAACGGAGAAACAATTTTACACAATTGCTACTTTAGATAATAGGAAAGAAAAAATTATTAATTGCGTATAATCATTATATATATATATATATATATATATATATATATATATATATATATATATATATATATATATATATATATATATATATATATATATATATATATATATATATATATATATAGTGCCATTCAGGAAACAAGCAGTTTTACTTAATCAATAATATTGTTATTAATCAATGAATGTTTAGTTAGTAGTCTTGATAATTATTTAGACACATAAATTTCAAATTTAGGTAAAAAAAAAGCAACAACAACAACTACGTATGACTTATTTTACTTATTTAAATTTATTTTTAAAAATATTTAATTTACTCATATAAATAAAAAAATGTCTTAATTGTTATTATTTTTTATATTATTATTACTAAACTATTCACTAGCGTAAGTTTTTTTTTATCATTAATTCCCAGGTTCAGAAGTGTTTACCATGCATTCCTATTATTCCTATAGAACTCTAAAATAATAGTAATAGTAATATTAATAATAAAACTGACGTAGATTTTTAATGTTCTTATTCTTACTCTGTCAAATATTTACCATACCAATTTCAGTTCGGTTGCACTAAATTTATTGACGCGTTCAATAATTATGTGTTAATTTTTTAACCACAAAAATGCATTTTTACGAGCTTCATGTAGATGTCATTCATTTTCCCTATAGAACCCTATTACTGGGAAAGAAAAAAACCCTTCCTAATCTGTAATTAGTAGGTCTATACAATAAAAATTATTGCTAACAATATTAAGTAACTAATTATCATTCAATTATCACTTTTGTAGTTAATATTTGTTCCTCTTATCTTTGAACATACGTTATGTTTCTATTTTAGTAGTTAAATTGAGATTAATAATAAACATATTGTAATCTCTTCTCTCACTTAAGAGAATATAAAATAAAAGCATCATCTATATACGTGCTATACATGTATAATATAATAAAAAAATTTACTCAAAAATGAGCGGTCTATTTTGACGCCATAGTCTTAAGGCATTACTTTTATTCTATACAGTATTACAAAGAAGTTCATAACATTGCAGCTGCTTGCACCGAAAATTATGAAAATAGATGCTAAATTACATTTTAACTTTTTTAACGTTAGTAAGTGTTAAGTAAAGAATATAATGCATAAGCACTAAAACGTGATATTCTTGGATTTTGAGAGAGATGCAAAATCAAACAAACGAGACACGTGGCTTTGTAAAGCAAAAAAAAAAAAATAAAAAAATAAAATAACAATAATAATAATGAGCGTAACGCTGTCGACTCATATTATTAAGTATACAGTACGTACAGTATAGTATATGAAAACACAACTATAACTACGCCTTTTTAGTATTACTACTAGTATGCAGACAAAATTTTATAAACACATAAATGTCCTGCCAAGACAGACATAATACTACAGTAATTTTTATTATTATTTTTATATTATACTAACCAAAATAAAAACAAAACACATTTATTACTTCTACTTCTTCAAATTTCTTCAGGTTATGTAAAACATATTATCAAAAACAACACATAACAAAATAATGAAAAAACAACTTAACTTTAAAATATGATTTTTTTTTTATTGCAATTGTTATACAAAATCAGTGTAATATCTATACCCTTTATTATTATTATTATTATTTTTATTTAATTCATTTTTAATTAAAAATTTTTTTATTTGTTTGGTATTAATTATTTTTTAATTTATTTATATTTAACTTTTATATTTATTACAAAATTACATTTTACTTTTAATTTGCTTTCTCTTGCAACCGTTTACGAAAACCGCACAAATTGCCAACGTTTGTCCTAAGCTGGGTAACACTACATTATTAAATAAAAATACTGTATTATACTCAAACATGGTGATAAAAAATAATAATTATAGTAATAAAGTAATGTTAGTATGTTATGTGCAAAGGTAAATATTATATTTTTGAAAACTTGGTATTGTATTTGGTATAATTTTAACTCCATCTTATTCGTATTTTATAACATTTTGTATATAGAAAAATACATTGCACAGTGAATATAATGCATATAATCCATAAAATTATTAATAATAATACAAATCAATTTTTAATAAACTTCAATAAATATAAGAAGAAGAAAAGTAAAGTGATAGATATATATTACCATACAAATGTGTGAAAGACACAGTCCGTTGTTTTGCAACAATTTATATAATAAAACCACTATAAATCATAAAAGTTCTTGAAACAAAAATGCATATTATAGACTAAACGAATATTTATTTTATTTACGATGTGCTTCCTCTGGCAAAATACAGTGGAAGATGTAGAAGAGAGAAATCAAATACGTTCATTAACATGTTTTACATTGCAATTTCATTAAATATTAATTTTCAAGCCAGACATAATAAAAATGAACATAAATAATAAACTACACACATAAAATTGTCTCTGCACACCACAGAGCTTAACTGAACACACACAACATTTTTTTATTTATGTATTTCTTAAATAATAATAAAAATACAGTATATTTTTTACTTTTTATTTATATTTATATTTGTTTATATAAGTATTCTCTTATTAATTTTTTATAGCTTTTTTTATTAATATTATTTGACTTTCATCAAGTTTAAAAAATAAATTAAATTACACATAATGATTATTGTCTAAAGATATTAAAACTAAATTTATTTTACATTTTTAATATTTGTCCCATACGTCAAAAAATGATATGCTTATTCTTATTATGAAACAAACACACTAATTACAGATTATTTGTTATTATTATTTTATTCATTAAAAAACTAAAATAATCACAGTTAAGTGAAACATGTTTTTCTTTTCTTAATATAGCTATTATGAGAACGGGAGCTGTATTTCGAAGTATAACAGTTGAAGGAACCTCCCTTAACTAAAATTAGGGTTGTCATATGAATCTGCATTTCTACAAAACAAAAACCAGTACATAAAAAATTAAATAAAAATCGTGTACCGTACGTAAACATATTATCATGCATAACAAAGGGAAAAGTTTAGATTGGAAAACGGCAGACCATTTTTCATATTTTATTTATTCGTATTTGAGCATTTTCTCTCTCTCTCTCTCTCTCTCTCTCTCTCTCTCTCTCTCTCTCTCTCTCTCTCTCTCTCCCAATGAAGTCGTAAATAATTTCATTTGCTTTCACTCTTCTTCTTCTTTTCTTCTTTCTTCTTCCTTTCTTCTTCCTTTCTTTTTTCTTTTCCTTTAAAGCTATTGGAGTATTTCATTGATGATCATTGATCATGTAAACAGGTACATTTAATCAAATTATCGTAACACTCAACAATATACATTAAAATACTTGAATAAGAAGTGTGTATTAATTTTGCTCGGTTCACTTTTTGATGCTTTTGCTTTTTGCTCACTTTAGCATTTCATAACTTTATCGGGAAATTGAGTTGTTTTGAAAAGATTTGCTACTGTTTTCTGATCTCCTGATAACACAGAAATGCTTTGTGCTACAACGTAAGCCTGTATCGATTTTTGCACCCCCCACTACCGTACCTGTTGCTCAGTGCGTGGGATGTGAATGAGGGGAGACTACTGATCTATATTCAGTGCTTATTCAGTGCTATAGTCTGCTTAGTAGAGAAATAAATCAATATGCTACTATTGCCCCGTTTTGCAGTATACAAATAAGTTCAAATTAAAAATGATTGATGGAGAATCGAATCCCATACGTTTTGAACTTTGTTATTAATATTAACGTAATAGAAAGAAAGAAGAGGGGAGAAAGCTATAAAAAAATGACAATTATTAAAAGAATGAATTTATATGTATAAATATATATATAGTAATATAGTACATATTACATACATACATACATACATACAATATATATATATATATATAATATATATATATATATATATATATATATATATATATATATATATATATATATATATATATAGATATAGATATATATTATAAATAATATAATATAATATAATATGAAATAAAAGGAATACGACACTTGGAAAAATTACATCATTTTTTTTTTCTTAATCCCTTTGAAAACGAAATTTTCTCAGATGGGAAATTCAATTTTAACGCGGCATTTTGAAGTTATTTGAGCTCCATGATATTTATTGTATTATATATAATAAAATATACAGTTCATTGAAGGCAATATGTCTTTTATGTCTTGAATCACTGTATTCAAACATAAAATATTTTTTAAAAATAAAAGGTAACTTAGAACAGCTCATGTGACGTAAATTCACAAAATTGCAGATAATTTTGACTTGCATCTGCTCATTTTGGTCTGCAAAATTTTCATGTTAAGTTTATATGTTATATATTTTAAGATTATCATTATTATTTAATTATTTAATGCGACTGACTTAGTTTGCTGATTTCCAATAAATTAAGAAATCCTTGGAGACAACGCAACTGTTATGCTTTAGTACAACATAGTAAATATATTATACTGTATAAGAGTATTTATATGTATGTATTGTATCTATAAACGTTTAATTTGATATTGCTGAAATCGATCTAGTATAAATATTGTGTGCTTGTCTGTGAATAAATAACGCACATTAATTATACTTACTATTAAATAGTTTGTATAGGTTCAAAAGAAAAGAAATACACTCAACCAAGTCTGTATTTAAGCTATTTTTACTCTCTTGCATCTTGTATGAAATATTAAGAATCATGCCAAAATTTTAAAGCACATCAGACGGCAAGCAGCACGCTTTGCACTTTTTGTAACTCAAGAAGTTTGGTCTTCTCTCTCTCTCTCTCTCTCTCTCTCTCTCTCTCTCTCTCTCTCTCTCTCTCTCTCTCTCTCTCTCTCTCTCTCTCTCTCTCTCTCTCTCTTTCAACTTTCTTGCTTAATACCAATCAGTGTTATGGTACATTGCATAAATTTTGTTATTAGTATCAAATAATGTTAGACTAATTTATAAATTTAATAATAAAAATTCAATATCTTCTTCTTATATTAGTTTAATTGTGAACAATATGTATCCTTGTACAGTACATATGATAGTAATTAGTAGGCAAATCGAGCTTTTTCAAAAAACGTATCCTTTTTTTTTTTTTTTTTTTTACTTAGGACTTTTACTTAAAATTTCTTAAATATGTTTTAACTTTTCTTTGCAATAATGAACATGTATTAAAAAAGCTCATTTCTTATTTCCTTTAGTTTCATTCACAATAATAAATAATAATAATTGCATAGGGTTAAAATTAGGGATTTTTTGATATTTGTATTTTTTGATATGGAAGTTTTCTCCAAAATTACGCTAGAAAATTATATTTGATTTAAAATGTTGTAAAAAAATATATAACAAAAGAGTATACTTTTTTTGATTGAATGATCATTTTCTTATATTTTTATTACGAGAATATAAGTGATTCTAATTGTCATTACATTTAAAGGCATTTTTGCTTTAACCTTTGCCATCAATAAAGATGCTTTGAATTTGAATTTAAGTAAAACATATTGGAATAAAGTAAGTTATTTCATTCTCTCCACAATAGAGTTTTATCTCTCTTTCTCTCTTTTCTGTCCTTTTGAGGTACCATATTTTTTGACTTGATTAGCCTGGTGACTGAACAAAATTTCTGTTGTGTAGCTTATTATTGTTCTCTTTCCCTCTTTTTTATGCTTCTTAATATTTTTTTCTTTCTATTTAGTATTTTCCTCCTATGCTATAAAGCTATAGCATAACATGCTAAACATTTTTTTTATATAATATACATATATACATAAAATACATATACATATTATACATACATATATATATATATATATATATATATATATATATATATATATATATATATATATATATATATATATTTGTATACATATTTATATTTTTCTTTCTTTCTATCATTTGTTTTATTATTAAAATTTTGTATTTAATCAAAAGTATTATTGATGTCTTATGTTGGGGTTAGGTGTAAGAGTGGGCCAGACATTTGTCAGGCTTACAGTAAACCTTGCCCTTTCAAAAAAAAAAAAAAAATTCTATGCTTTTTTTTTTTTTTTTTTTTAATAAAGACGATTAATCATTAATCTTTGTTACTGAGTAATAACTTCCTTATTTGTTATAAGTGTTATTTTCGGTGATCGGATTTTTCCTTTTTCATAGTTAGGCAACCTGCTGCATGCGTGTGTCCAACTGAGTGCCTAAAACTCAGGAGCAGCGAGACCAAGGCACAGTAGTGCATCCTGAATGATGTGCCAAAAAATAAATTAATGAACGGAGAATAACAATGATTTTGAGTGATTCTTAGCCATATAAGCATTTATGTTTACATTAACGTAGTAGCAAACAATTATTGTGGGTTGTAGTTAGGGGGCGCATATCTCTGAATTGTAGAAGGTAGCCCCCTAATATATTTATGTCATTTGAAATGAAAATAATGGTTCAACTTTCAGTATCTGTGACCATCAGACAAAGAAGACAACACATGGGGACCTTGTACGAGTAAAATTTCAGTAATTCAGAATTCAAAATTGTGCAACGTATATATATTTTTTATATTACATATTTGAAGTTGTATCATTTGTAATTTACAGGTTTACATGTATTTTGTATGAGCAAATGCCTGAAGAGCTGCCGATACGTTTGAAACTCCCTATAGGCTAAATTTTTATTAATAATAATGAACACTACTGTTCATTTAAAAAAAAAAAAAAAATTTTTGCCTTAGCATTTTTCGTCTTAATATTATACTGTTTTTAACTTTATAGTATGTGTAAAAGACAATTTACGTATTATTAGGACACGCGAGATAACTGTAAAGCGCCTCGGCATATTATCATTGAAGGATTAACTTCCATACTGCACGTATGAAAATAATTACATTATAATAATTATGCTACCTCATTTTCAGCATAATTTGCTCAATACAGCATAAAATATTATGCTATACTGCATAATTACTATGTTACAAAGCATACATATTGTGATGTAAAGTATAATTAGTTATGTTGTTCATAACATAAATTACGTAATTTATTCTTTCCATGTGGAACGCTTTTTATACTATATTAATATCACTGCTATAATTTTTGATATTATTCTTACACATAAACAAAAGATCAAACAAAATAAATAAAAGTTAAAATCAGGATCTAGTTAATTATTATTATTTTAATGTATTTTCTAAAAAAAAAAAAAAAAAAAAAAAAAAATCTTCTTCAGATTTTTTTTTAAAATTAGATTTCATTTTTCAATTTTATTAAGAGGAGCATAATACGAGGAGCATAATATCGTAAGGATAAATGTGAAATACTCTCGTCAGTGGAATGACATACCGGCGGCAGTAAGGGATAACTTTTTAAAGGCAATTAAGATTATCTATAAAGAAGTGTTGATTAATGATGAATGGTGTGCAAATGTGGTCTTTTGTTAATGCATGTATGTATACATAAATTTAAAAGTACAAGTATGTGTATATATTTATAATAGATTTATCAGTACTGTGTATGCACTAAAATATGTGTTTCGAGGAGAAAAAAACGTGGTTAATTATTTCTGTAATATAAATGATTTGTTCACTCTAAACTATTATTGTAAAATTGCCACGTAAAAAATCTGTATTCAAGTTATAAATGTTAAGGATAAAAAAGGCATTCTTGCCTTAACCTTTGCCACCAATAAAGATGTTTTGAATTTGAATTATGATAGTTTGACTGTTTACTTACTTACTTATATAAAGCGTGCAAATATTCACTTTAAAAGTTCATTTAAAAGTCAAGGAGATATCTTAGTTAAAAAAAGAAGAAAAAAGTTAAATTAACTAATAACAGATAGACTATTTTTACAAAATATGCAATATTCTATGCTAGGACCAAAAATAGTGTTGTTGTTTTTCTGTATATATAATTTTTAACTATATTATTTATGTATGTTATAGACAAAAAGATGATAAAGAATCTCCATAAAGCTTCACCAACTGAAAGTGAAGGAAACAGCAAGATGGAGCATGACGCACCAACACGCCCAATAATTGTGACGGTATTTAAAATAATGTCTTTATATAACAATGAATGGATGAATGGTTTAATATTTTATAATTAAATCTGTTTAAAACTTAATGGATGCCTCAAATTTAGCTGAAAATAGTTGATTGAAGAATTATTAACTATTACTAACAACAGAGTTAAAAAGCAAATATACTAACAATTATTAAAATAATTATATTTTTTGACAATAACTAACTATAGGTATGGTTATAAGTGCTACTCTGAAAATTTAAATTTGAATTATGAACAGTGATAGTACAATTTTTAAGCTACGTCGTTTAAAAAGAGTGAAAATCAGGCAGATAAAATATTATTTTAATACTTTTAAGTTGCTAATACTTCCAACTGCCATTTAGTTCATAAAATAATGAAGATATGAATATATATATATATATATATATATATATATATACTGTACTGTATATAAAATAATGAATGTCTAAAAGAGGTAAACATTCACTTGAGTAGTCCTTGGTCATTACAAAATTAACTTGACATAGAACTGTAACAGCATAAAACTGTAACAGCAGTATTTATTTTCACTTTGGAAAAACTGTATGTACTCATGACGTGTGACTAGCAATATAATGTCGCAGTCTGGCAATTCCAAGCCATAAAACAAATTTATTTCAGAAAAATGCTCAGTACGTAAGAAATAAAATGTATGCTAATCTCCTATACTATTGTTAACAGTAATGCAAATTGTATACACTGTTAGCAAAGTTTGGTGTAAAATAACGGCAAACTCGTCGGTAATTTATGTAACTGCAACAGCCATGAAATAACAGGTACGCCGTAAAGTCGAATACAGCAAAAATGAATACGGTTTCAAAACTGCATGCGCCGTGTTATAACTGACATTACACATAACGTGCGATAGACGGCTTTACCGTGAAAAAACGGAATCTGCTGTTTTTCTAAGTTACGGAGCTGTACATTTACGTCTCATTCCTTTTTTTTTTTTTTTTTCACGGATTTCACAGTTATAATCAAAAACTGCCATTGCTGTATCTATACAAAAAAGTATATTTTGTATTTTGCAAAACTTATGATACGTTGATTTGAAACTGTGCATGATTGCTATATGCACAGTAGTAAATTTGGCATTCATTGATAAATTACTGCATAATCTGTAATTTTACTGCTAAATATAGCCAGATTTAAGTAAAAATCATAATTAGGCAATTTTGAATAATTATAAATAACAACGAAAGTATATTGAATTGTAGCGTGGACATAGGTTCATGATATTATTGTTTTGCTGAGCTGAAGTTCTTGGATGGACGATGAAATTATATACAACAATACAAATGAACTGAGCTATTTTTAAGTCTGTCATTAAATGTGATTTCTTCATTTTTCTTTTTTGCATAAAAATTTTACTGGTTAATAATTGTTTTCTATGTATGCGTTAAATAAAAGAATAAAAGTATTATTACATTATTTGAAAAATTATTTATAAATAGTGATCAAACAAATTTAAGCCAGCGTTGACACTATACAGAGCAAACTTTTAAAGTATCTTAACATGGGTAAGGGATATTGATTCAAATAAATTATCCAAAGAATTAGGGACCTGCGAGAAATTTTTGAAACTCTAGCGGCCTGTACAGTATATCATAACTCCTTGCCTTTTATTTTTTTTATTTTTTTAGGCATTAAGTTAAGTGAGTAAAGGCATTTTTTTCCTGAAACATACAATACGTTCCATAGTTTTATTGAAAGTCTTTTTCTCCTGCATTAAATAGAAGTGATATATTATATTATTCAAGTTCGTTTCAATTTTTAAGGCATATATATCTATAAAGTCATACCCCAGATAAGTGTGTGTATATATTATATATTATATATATATATATATATATATATATGATAAGAAAATTTCTTGGTGAAATAAACTATTGTCTTACCTTCTGTGAAGACACTCGCTGATATCACTATTTTAAATAACAATGATAAAATAATAGTCACTTTCTACATAATTATAAAAACACTCAATTCACAGTCTTTTTTAAAATTACATAGCTATGTTATTTACACATACAATGTTTAACGTTTTTGGAGAATATATATAAAAAATGATTCATACTGTCTGTCTCCTTCCTCAGAACTGAAAAACTAAACTCTCACTCTCTGCCGTGCTGACCTCCTGAGGGGAGGAGAGGGCGTACGCGCCTCGTCAGGTGCAAGCGACACGTTGACTTTATTTTTAGTACGATTTCATGGTACTTTCTAATCAAATGGTTTCAAAAGGGGGATACAAATGCGCGGCAATTCAAAACTTGGTTGACTGATAATTGTTTCATCTTTCCTTCTTGCCATTTCTACTGCTTCTAAAATATTTCTCTTTTTATAATGACTTTCTCTACCTATAATTTTAGCTTCTTCCCATTGAATTTTGTGATTATTATCCAGAGCGTGGTCCACAAGTTTTGAATATCCTGTATCTCTTTTTTCTGTTTTTTGCTTGTGTTCTTTTACCCTAATATCTAAAGGGCGACCAGTTTCACCGATGTATTCCATTTCACAATCGGTTTTAATGATTTAATCTTACTCTTGTAAGTTATATAAGAGCACGCAAATATTAAGCTCATGTGAACGTTATTATGGCTAATAAAGATTTCATTACGGCTATTTCCATAAAGATACTGAAATTAGGTTGGGAAAATATTGAACTTACGAACTTAAAATTTCAAAATAGCACTATTCAAAGCATTTAATTGTAAATTATAACCTCTATACTCCACTTATGTATAATATGTGCGTGTGTGTGTGAGTATATATATATATATATATATGTGTGTGTGTGTGTGTGTGTGTGCATGTATATGTGTGTGGTTTCTGGTGAATTTCCATAATTCTAGTATAATATCAACTGAATGTTTTTAAAATACTGTTTGCCACACTGTACAGTATTGTACGTGTGGGGACTAATTATCCAGAGCCTATAAGAGGGGAGAAAATGAGGGGAAGATATTAACATGCTTACTAATTTTGTGCATTATTTATCGCAATATCGCTAGCAAATACTAATAGTAACATCTTTGTATTTAAAAATGGGTGTATGCAGTTGTATATTGATTTTTTTTTGTATTAAAACTACACAGGTATTATTATATTATAATTATGTAAAATACAAATCTTTGTGATTATTTTAACAAATAATGAAATTTAAAAGTAATGATTTATGATTTATAAAATGAAGCTAATTTTTAAATTTATTTGCATTTTAACAAAATCGCTATAGATATTTGATCGTGAATTTTAATTGCATAGATATGTGTGCTGTACACAATAGCTTATTTGTTAACATTATTTTAATGAACAAGCTTTTTTTTTTTTTTACTAATTTATTTAACAAAATGCTTTTGTTTTATATGATTTTATGATTTAAGTGATTTATATATGATTTTCTTTTCTTTTTTACTCTTTTCAAGGACGAAGAAAACACCTGCAGTGATAGTGACAAGAACGAGGATAGTAAAACTTACCCGTCCACATCACAGGTATGAATATGAAAATTACATCATTAAAATTTAAATACTCAAAAAATTACAAATTACAATTTTATAGCCACATTTCACTTCATTTGTTGTTGTTGTTGTTGTTGTTGTGATAGTATGAAAAATGTTTTAAAGTATATTCCTTATTTAAAAGCAAAGTTGTTTAATGTAACTATTAAAAAAAATCAATATTAAAAAAATATGCTTATAATATAAAAACAAGAGAAAAAGGACAAAATTAAAATGTTGTGATAACTGGGGTTTTCTAATTATACGCATAAATGTAAGAGAGAAGAAGGTGCATTCATAGATAATTCAATATGATTATTTTGTATTACGTCCTTTATCACGTGAATAACAACTAATCATTCAAGTCAGCTACTTTAGTAATATCATTAAAGTTTCAAATTATTATCAATATTATTGCTTCACCTTTTTCGCTAAATGAAAAATGAATTGAAATTGAAATTCCTTAAAGTCAATTTACTGTATATATATACACACACTCACATACAGAAGAGAGAGAGAGAGAGAGAGAGAGAGAGAGAGAGAGAGAGAGAGAGCGAAATTATTATGCAATACCATAGGAGTGGTTATTATTATTATGTTATTATTATTATTATTTTAATTCTATATTATATGGAATTTTTCATTTTAGTAAATACGAGCTCTTTAGTACTAACTGATTTATATATTAGTATTATACACTTGTATATTTTAACATGATCTCATAATATCTGCTACTTGCAGCTGAGTCAGTTTTGAGGCATGTTCGCCGTGTTCAAATTACAATGCGTCACGATGCAAAAGTTATTGAAACTTTTCACTTGAAGCCTTGATACCAATACAATTTTATTTATATTTCCACATTGTGAACAGTACATGAATTTATCATGTGATCAAGAAATATAATACTTTAAAAAATCAAAGTTCATGAGTAAAGTTTTATTTTTATTTTTGTTTTAATTTTTTTTTTACAATTTGAGTTATATTAATAGCATAATAATCAGAAATGGATTATGAAATTTGATGTTTACATGCAGGAATTATTTGTGTTAGATTTTAAATGAAATTGTATATTAAAACGTCTTTGCTTTAAAATATAAATGTGAGTTTAAATTTTATTTGCTAGCCTAAAAATATTCTTGTTATCAGATCTCCCCATGATGTTAATATTATATTAAAGCTTTTGCGTATTTTTTTTTAAACTTTTTATTTGAACCATGCTTATAAGTAATGACTGACTGTTTTTAATAAAAAAAAAGTGCAATTGATGTAAGAACAGAATTTATTATTACTATATATTTTCTTACACCTTATGAATCTTGATCTACATCTTACTGTACAGTCAAGTTGCATAAATATATATAATTATACATAATATTATCTGTACACTAACAGTAAGTAAATTCGGTGTCATAAATTACGAAACAATTCAATTGGTATTAAATTTATTATAATTTAATTGTTACTGTAAACGTAAATGATTTCATTCTCTGGTAAGAAATTTGCTCAACAATAAAAAAAGAAAAGAAAAAAATGTGATTTCTCACATAAATATTGTAATTTTCGAGCAGTTTGAAATTTAGAACCTTCCGATCGTTAATGAAATTTAGAAGAAACAATAAATAATAATAATAACAAAAAACAAACAATAAAAATAAATAAATTAAGTATTAAGTTAAAAAAAAAAAAAATTTGGTTTCTGACTATGAGTATAGGAAATGTGCAAGAGTTCAATTTGACATCTTTAAAATCTCGATGCACACTATACGGAGATTCTGAGACTTTTTGTTTTGTTATTATAATGAATACTATCGCAAATAACTATATTATTTATCATATCAATCAAAAAATCATAATGTTATTTCTATTGTTATAAGCGTTTAGGTTATGTGATATAAATTATTTCAACAATAACAGTTTTACACCAAAATTATTGTATTTCTTTGAAACTTTGAAACAGTTAAGTTTAATTGAGAGATATGTATTGGCGAGGTCCTTTTAAATTTATCATGCCTAATATTATGGTTTATTTGCCTTAATATCTGAATGAATACTGAATTTATAAACTGCAAAGTGACTGGTAGTGGAATGTACTTATTGTTTTAAGTTTAATATTGACTAATTATCTGAATGGCAAAAAAAAAAAAAAAAATGCTAATGAATATTTAAATAACTGTATTATCAATTTATCACACTTCATAAATATATACAGTCACTGTAGAGTTACTGCTAAATCAATTATGATGCTTCGTTACAGAGTAACACCCCCGTCACTAACGAACCCATAGATTATGAGACTGAGCGTCACTTATTTGAATACACTCATTTCGTAAGTATATTTGTTTAAAAAAAAAAGTTAAAAATTAACCATATACAGTTGCTAATTAACATTATGTTTTATATTGTATAATAAGTTAAAGGGTATAACAAATTTAT
This sequence comes from Ecdyonurus torrentis, assembly GCA_949318235.1. Taxonomy (NCBI): domain Eukaryota; kingdom Metazoa; phylum Arthropoda; class Insecta; order Ephemeroptera; family Heptageniidae; genus Ecdyonurus; species Ecdyonurus torrentis. The sequence goes on from OX439127.1 coordinate 45,539,997, forward strand.
AAAATTAATATTGCCTTTCGCAGAACTGAAATGTATATAAAATATAACATTTTATTTGTTTCTTTTGTTAAAGCAAGTGATAATGATTTTTTTTTTATCACATCAATCCACATATTATATTCCTGTATTAAGGATTGATATAAACAATCAGGCTTTATTAGTTCTGTTGAAATATTATATAATTATTTTATTTTAATGTTTTATTAAAATTTATTGACAGTTAACCTACGCGGAGCGCAACCGCTTGCAACGAGAAATCTTACAATGGACTTACATTATTAGAATGAGTGAAGATTTGTCACCTAGAAAATGTCAACTCATTTTAGAAGGCTTAGAATTGTGCAGTTCCAGATGCAGTGCAGTCATGTTAACTTTTGAATACATGTGTTGGGCATACGTAGTAAGTATGAATGTGAAGTACTTTATAATATGATGTGTTCATGATTATAACATTTTTTACTTTCTAATAAATATAGAATTTCAATGCATTTATAAAATAAACTTAAATTATCGTAATGATTCGTATAATGTATGTTATATCTCTAAAGCAGCAATAAAATTGCATATCTCAGTCACTGAAAGTTTCAGACAAATATATTTATTTATACAACTTTGTTTCTCATCATTTATCTGTAACTATAATTAGGTATTTGTGACCTGCTTATTGATTAAATACAAAATAAAACCTCTAAAATTGATTATAATAATTGCATGGACTCGTATGTATAATCAAACAAGAAGGCAAAAATGTAAAATCGGGCATACTCTTCCATTACTTATTTTCAATGATGGGACGAAATTCAATGGGGCAGGTTGCTTAACAAACATTTCTGCTATGTACTCTTTGTATACGACGTAATTTTTTGTAAACTTTAATACTATGTTTTAGCAAATATCAGCTTGTGTTCATATAAAAAGCAAAGTTCCTAATTCCTATATAACGCATCTATATTGAAAGTCTTATATGATTTTAGCGTTCTATGATATTTATTTATTACTTCAATTAGCTTATAATTATTATTGCACGTTTTATTTCATATTGTGTTTCAGCACAATTTACCGAACAGTGCATCGCATATGGAGATCCGGGAAGCGTGGGACGATGTCCAAAAAGCAGCCAAGAAAATGCACAGATTGATCAGAAGCTATGAGGATCTGGAGGAAAGGGGTTGGCATATTAAAGACTAAATAAAGTAAGAAGAAATTCAAATTATGAAAATTATTTAATTTATAAAATTTACGAATATACTGATATTATATTTCATCTTAAATATCTGCTATAGAACCTATTATATAATGTTGACAAGTTGATTAATAGAGCAACATCAAAATTTAAAATATATCGATGAAATAAGTTTATTTATTAATTTTTTTAATTTTGACTTTTTGTATTTTACTTTACCCTAAAACACATTATACATATCACAAATTATAACATTATAGTCGTATCGTACTCATTATAATTATAACCTCTATATATATATATATATATATATATATATATATATATATATATATATATATATATATATATATATATATATATATATATATATATATATATATATATATATATATATATATATATATATATTATAGTTAGTTAGTTAACAATGAATTAATTCAAATGCCATATTTCAATCTTTTCAATACCAACTTTTTGACTTGCAAATATCGGCGGTTATTCATTATTATTATTTTTATATGCATAAAAGATGTATTTTTATATACGTAAAAAAGGCCAGCGTGAACGAGAAAAATAAATGAAAATAATTTTTTTTTATTATTATTATTATAATTTTATTGGAATCTGTTAGTTGGTACTGAGCAGTCAAATGTTTGATATCAATATCAATTCCAAAATTTGAAACACAAAAGTTATTTTGTTACAGGCACACTTTGTGACTACTTTTCCATGAGAAGGGTGCTGCATGGCTGTAGCACGGAGCGAAGAACACAACAAACACACACATGATCGTAATGTTAATAATGTTTTACCTTGCGTACTCTCGACTAACATTCGAAGTTTTACCGTTCAATTATTTGAGACAATTTTTCAATGTTACTGACTGCTTGAATGTTTATGTTTACTCAAAAAGCGGGAAAGGAAGTGGCCGGAAGTGGAAACCACGTGACTGTAAAAGTGGGAGAAAAGTTGGTGTCAGCAGCAAGCTGGGCCTGAGCTAAAAACACGTCACGTGGTTTCTTCTTCCGGCACTTCCTTTTCCGCATTTTGAGTAAACATAAGCAGTCAATGATTGTTAATGAGCAAGCTAGGCCTGAAGCTAACCTTGAGCTTCCTACCACTTTTATCATCACGTGGTTTCCTCTTCCGGCCACTTCCTTTTCCGCATTTTGAGTAAACAGAAGAACTCTATGTTTACTCAAAATGCGGAAAAGGAAGTGGCCGGAAGAGGAAACCACGCGACGGTAAAAGTGGGAGGTAGCTCAAGGTGTGCTTCTGTTTACTCAAAATGCGGAAAAAGAAGTGACCGGCAGAGGAAATCACGTGATGGTAAAAGTGGGAGGTAACTCCAAGTAGCTCAAGGTTAGCTTGCTGCTGGCATCAAGTTTTCTCCCACTTTTACCGTCACGTGGTTTCCTTTTCCGGCACTTCCTTTTCCGCATTTTGAGTAAACAGACGCACTCAAGGTTAGTTTGCTGCTGGAACCAAAGTGTGCTTCTGTTTACTCAAAATGCGGAAAAGGAAGTGCCGAAAAAGGAAACCACGTGATGGTAAAAGTGGGAGAAAACTTGATGCCAGCGAGCAAGCTAACCTTGAGCTACCTGGAGCTACCTCCCACTTTTACCATCACGTGGTTTCCTCTGCCGGTCACTTCTTTTTCCGCATTTTGAGTAAACAGAAGCAGTCAAAGTTTCTCCCACTTTTACCGTCACGTGGTTTCCTTTTCCGGCCACTTCCTTTTCCGCATTTTGAGTAAACATAAACAATCAAACAGTCATTATTATGACTGGTATGTGTTTAATGGATATTTAAATATTTCGGTTAAAAAAAAAAAAAAAAAAAAAAAAAAAACTTGCATAACGTAACAATGTAAATTACATGTCTTTCAACTCTGGACATTTTTTATAGTCTACGCAACACCATTGCCATCGAAGTTGACACCTGAACTACAATGTTAAGCTTATGGGTTATTAAAGTTCCAGGTGTCACTCATATTGGCGCGCATTGTCGTTTCTATTGGACTACGCGCTAGCATAGGGAGTTAAAAGACGTGTAAGGGACATTGATCATGTAATATCTTGGCTTCACTCCACTATACACACCTCAGCACTCTATACGTACTGTACTACATACAGTAATTCATCTTTATCTTTCCAATCAGTAAGAACAATCAGTACCGCGTGGATGAGAAAACATTATTTACGTTATCATAAGTTCAAAGGAGAGTGCACTAAATCAAAGCACTTCGGTCACCTAAACACCTTAGGATTCATAAGATCCTGTAGGAATTCTGAGTGTAGTTAGGAATTCTAAAGTAACCTAACAATAAGTGCTGTAAGTAATTGATCCCGAGATGGAATAGTTAATAATATGAATGTTGATCAGCCAGGTGAAACTTATTGTTTGACAGATTGTAATGTAGGATGAATTGCTATATATATATATATATATATATATATATATATATATATATATATATATATATATATATATATATATATATATATATATTATACATAATATTTTATACCTAATATATTTTACTATGTGTCTATGTGCAAATCGAAAGAACTTTAATTTTTCTTTTGCCTACGTACCAAATATAGCTGTCAATTTTCATTGGTATTATTATGCATTTTAAATGCATATATAAATAGTAAAATTTTAAATGTTAAGTATGAATCTTGTTAAATTTTTGTAAACTCTTTATATTAACTATATATTTATATATTATAATACTATTATTGCTCATGGTACTAACGTGTAATTTTGTTAATTTTTGATGTGATGTACAATCCTATTTTTCATCCAGCTATAACAAAAACTCAAAGTTTGCGCCATGAAGCTTTGTTTTTAAAGTGAAACAACCTGTTATTAAGGAAAGAAAGAAAGAACAAAAAAATTTGCACTGATTAATTGCATACTTAGAGCATGAAATGATGCATTAATATATCATAATACGAGTATGAAGTAATATTACTGTAAACTGTACCCATTTCTAATAAAATAAATAAAAATTTTGTGCCCATTAACGGAAGGGATCGTGACTATATTATAAGAGTAAAATTTGATCTACAATTTTAAAATATTTCGTTGCTGGGATTTAATTAAGTTTTAAAAATGATTTGTTTGTAATAATTTTCTGTTGTAACATACCAAGAAATTGACTGTACTAATCTATGTATAAGATTACACAATAACAATTAAAAAATTTATCCTCATTTAGTAGTGAAAAAAATGTAAAGCTATATACTAAATTTTAAGAGCAATTATATATATATATATATATATATATATATATATATATATATATATATATATATATATATATATATATATATATATATATATATATATATATATATATATATATGTTTGAAAATTTGAATATCAAGCGAGGTGACATGATGATAAAAATTCATTGTAGTCTTACCTTCTATAAGACCCTGGGCTTTCACTCGCTGCTTGTTTTGACGATAAAAAATAACACACAACACCATAAAAAATTGTCACTTATATATAAGTTAATAAAAAGACTCAATTCACAGTTTTTTAAAAATTATATATACATAGCTATGTTATATTTACACCAAATTGTAACGTTTTCGAGTGCGTATGTAGAAACATACAGTGTCTGCACTCTTCTTCAGCTTACTGACTCTTGCTCACGAGGCGCGCCGACCTCCGCAACGGGGGGAGTGGCTCGTCCTCGTCAGGTGTTATTTTATTGTTTATATTTTCACCTGTACGATCACGTGGTACAGTCTTTTTACATGAATCTATAAGTGGAATCCAAATAGGCGGCAAATCAAAACTAGGTTGACTGATTGTTTCATTATTTCTTCTTGACATTTCTATTGCTTCTAATATTTTTCTTTTTTTATAATGACTTTCTCTTCCTATCACCTTTGTTTTCTCCCATTGAATTTGATGGCTGTTCTCCAGTGCATGATCTACAAGTTTTGAATATCCTGTATCTCTTTTTTCTATTTTTTGCCTGTGTTCATTCACCCTGATGTCCAATGGACGACCCGTTTCTCCGATGTATTCTTTCTCACATACACAGGGTATAGAATATACTACATCTTTATTCATATTTTTCTTCATGTCTGGTTTTGTACGTGCTAAACTTGATTTTAATGTGTCTCTGGAAGAACAAACAATACGAAGATTGACTCCCTTACCAATACGTTGTATTTTTTCACTCAACCCTTGCATATAGGGGATGCAAATGGTTGCGTCTGGTTTCTTTTCTTCAGTATTGTTTCTTTCTTTGCTGTTTTTATTTTTTATTTTATGAATAACGTGTAATGGATAATCATTTTCTTTTAAAATGTGTTCTATTTTACTAATTTCTTCATTTATTAATTTTTTATCATTACAGTGTGTTCTTGCCCTATGTAATAACGTAGCTGCTATACCTGTTTTTGTAGAGTGTGGATGATTTGAATTGAAATTTAGATATCTCCCACTGTCTGTTTCTTTTCGATATACTGAAGTCGTAATTTTGTTTTCTATAGATCTTTTTACCCTTACATCTAAGAAGGGCAGTTCACCCTCTTTCTCATATTCAATTGTGAATTTAATAGTTGCTGCCTGATTATTCATATGATCTAAGAATGATTCAACTGGTACCTCATTTTGTGGCCAAACAATGAACGTATCATCCACGTATCTTTTATATATCACTGGCTTTGGTGTGTAAGTTGTTATCGCCTTATTTTCCAGTTTTTCAAGATATATATCACTGAGTGCTGGTGATAATGGGCAGCCCATAGCTAAACCATTCTTTTGTTTATAAAATGATCCATTGAATTCAAAATATAACGTTATGCATTAAAAATACATATTTTGAATTCAATGGATCATTTTATAAACAAAAGAATGGTTTAGCTATGGGCTGCCCATTATCACCAGCACTCAGTGATATATATCTTGAAAAACTGGAAAATAAGGCGATAACAACTTACACACCAAAGCCAGTGATATATAAAAGATACGTGGATGATACGTTCATTGTTTGGCCACAAAATGAGGTACCAGTTGAATCATTCTTAGATCATATGAATAATCAGGCAGCAACTATTAAATTCACAATTGAATATGAGAAAGAGGGTGAACTGCCCTTCTTAGATGTAAGGGTAAAAAGATCTATAGAAAACAAAATTACGACTTCAGTATATCGAAAAGAAACAGACAGTGGGAGATATCTAAATTTCAATTCAAATCATCCACACTCTACAAAAACAGGTATAGCAGCTACGTTATTACATAGGGCAAGAACACACTGTAATGATAAAAAATTAATAAATGAAGAAATTAGTAAAATAGAACACATTTTAAAAGAAAATGATTATCCATTACACGTTATTCATAAAATAAAAAATAAAAACAGCAAAGAAAGAAACAATACTGAAGAAAAGAAACCAGACGCAACCATTTGCATCCCCTATATGCAAGGGTTGAGTGAAAAAATACAACGTATTGGTAAGGGAGTCAATCTTCGTATTGTTTGTTCTCCCAGAGACACATTAAAATCAAGTTTAGCACGTACAAAACCAGGCATGAAGAAAAATATGAATAAAGATGTAGTATATTCTATACCCTGTGTATGTGAGAAAGAATACATCGGAGAAACGGGTCGTCCATTGGACATCAGGGTGAATGAACACAGGCAAAAAATAGAAAAAAGAGATACAGGATATTCAAAACTTGTAGATCATGCACTGGAGAACAGCCATCAAATTCAATGGGAGTAAACAAAGGTGATAGGAAGAGAAAGTCATTATAAAAAAAGAAAAATATTAGAAGCAATAGAAATGTCAAGAAGAAATAATGAAACAATCAGTCAACCTAGTTTTGATTTGCCGCCTATTTGGATTCCACTTATAGATTCATGTAAAAAGACTGTACCACGTGATCGTACAGGTGAAAATATAAACAATAAAATAACACCTGACGAGGACGAGCCACTCCCCCCGTTGCGGAGGTCGGCGCGCCTCGTGAGCAAGAGTCAGTAAGCTGAAGAAGAGTGCAGACACTGTATGTTTCTACATACGCACTCGAAAACGTTACAATTTGGTGTAAATATAACATAGCTATGTATATATAATTTTTAAAAAACTGTGAATTGAGTCTTTTTATTAACTTATATATAAGTGACAATTTTTTATGGTGTTGTGTGTTATTTTTTATCGTCAAAACAAGCAGCGAGTGAAAGCCCAGGGTCTTATAGAAGGTAAGACTACAATGAATTTTTATCATATATATATATATATATATATATATATATATATATATATATATATATATAATATAATTTTTTTTTTGGTACCCAAATGAAATGATAAAATTCAATGAAAAGGATCTCCAGTACATATAAACAATGACCCCTGCACGTAATTGTTAATCGTAACATTTTGTTGATTTACTTTAACGATGACTTCTTACTGAAGTATTCCATATATGAAAGCTTATTTATATACTGTGTATATATATAATATACATATAACAGTATATATATTCGTTTTGTATTAAGCCTAAAAAAACTATTTTTTATAACATGTTTTATAAAATATACAATTGTTGTGTATGTATAGAATGTATTTTTACTTGCACGTACTGTACTGTACATTAAAAATAATAATAATAATAAAAAAACTTTCTCGAATCGTTTCTTGAAATTATTTCGGATGGTCGCCAGCATCAAAGATTCAAACTGCCCTATAAACTGTTTGAAATCAATTATAATTTTACATCATTTAATTTTTCTTCCTCGTAATATATATATATATAAAATTATTTTTTTTCATTTTATATTCAATCATACTTTATATTTTGACTCATACTGATAAGTGGATATCAATCAATTAATAAAGTTTTGAATAAAATCTTTCATAAAAGAAGGAACTGTTTTACTTATACAAATAACTATAGTGACTACAAAATATTATGTCGTCATGCTTTTCTAAATTTAAATTAATTTAAATATTCAAATCATTTGAAACACATTTGGCATACAGTGTTCTCTTTTTTCTTTCTCTCTTCTTTTTTCTCCTCCTCCTCCTCCTTCTTCTTCTTCTCCTCTTTTTCATTTTTTTTTTTAATTTTATTTTTATTTTAAATTGCTATAATATGCAGTTAATAATATAAGTCAAACACAACACTTCTTTGATTCGTTGAATATGTAATGGTAGTTCAACCTCTCCCTTCAAAGAAAGCTTCTCCGCGAACTTACAATGTAGTTAGAATGGTTAGGATCGCGACTAACTCTTCATATGCCAGTAGGAGATATCTCGACGAGAACTGACGTCATACTCAACGGGAACGTCAATCAAAAATAACATGAAAAATAATTATAATAATAAAAAAAGAATGCTAAATAAGTAATGAATATGTTACTTATATACAATTCGTAAAAAAAAAAAAAAAAAAAAAAAAAAAAAAAAAAAAAAAAAAAAAAAAATGCATGCAGGATTTTGAAATTTATTCGCACTAAAGAAAATAGCATGTGTCGTGGAATTGTTGGACATTTCTGACGGCAGCGTGTCTCCTCTCCGCGAACTCTCTTACATTGTAGTTGAAAAGGTGGCCTCGCGAATGGAAGATCATAAAAACTTAGGAGGTACTACGTTAGTTCGTAAGTAACTCAACAGAGATGCGAAGCGAATACACGATATATAAAAATTATTTTTATATCGCACGTATAGGATATTATAATGTTTCACAATATTTCTGATGAGTATGTTTAAAAATAATTATGAGATTTTTTTTTAAATTTTTTATTGTTATTATTATTATTTTGGGTGGTTTATTGTTATTATTATTATTTTGGGTGGTGAGGGGAAGGACTCTTTTTATAAGTTAGTTGAGTAATGAATAATAAGCTTATCATTATACAACTTTGTTGAAGTAATTTTCTTATATAATATAAATGATATTTTTAGTTATGTACTCTATAATTTATACTCTATTTATTTGTACTCTGTTCTATCTATGTGCGTTGAGCGTACTGTAAGAATTAAGAAGTGTAACTGTGTCTGTCTCCACTTAAATTGGTAAAAAAAATGCCTATAATTTATACGTTATTGTATGTACAACATATAATATAAGCCTTAATTTTTTTTAACAATTAAAATAAATTCATAATTACAATAAGAATAATATTTTAAATATGTAATAAAAAAAAGTTCTGTTTTTCATTGTTAATAACAGAAATCTCTGATATGAACTGTAACAGGGAACTTCTTCCACTTAACTATGAGTACTATACATAAATATACTGCATTGTACTGCCAACCACACAGGACATAATGTTATGGTTTGAAACAACATGATTAAAGTTTTCTTTTCTTGAACACCCAACTTCCAATTTAGGCAATTACCTGACATAAATATGTATAAAAAAATTACTATATTTTTTAACACTACATTCATTAAAGTGGGAGGCTAAGACAACCTGTGCTATTATGGCAAAGATGCATGCACTGTGCCAGTGACACCAGTTTTGCGGCTATTTAGCTTGAAGACTTGTATTACTTGAGACCTAAGTTTTGCTATGTCCCCTTTGGGCTAGATGTCCACTATTTAGCACGAGCTGCGTAAAACTGGATACCCAAAATAACTCAAAACCAATGCTGCGGTCGCTCCGCGACAGTAAACGATTGCAAGGCTATGGGGTTACAGGTCTTAAGCCTAAAATCGCAACTAAAGTCCTCTCCAGTCAATCTTAGGCCCTGAAACCAAACCCAACCTTATCGAATCAGGGCTGGATGCCTGTTGTAATTATTATTAAGTGTGTAATCTTAGCTCATGCTTGTTCCGGTATGAATTAGTTAGCTCAAAAGATTCATTAAGTTCGGCTGTAAGTAAAGTAAGTAGGCGTTTTTTTTTTATTTTTTTTTTTATAATCAGGCACTTACAATGTAAGACTGTTGTTCTCCGATTTACTAGGAGAGCAAACAACTGTAAGAGGTATTTGCACGGAATTGGAGAACACAGAGAGACATCACATTTGTTGGCGAGAGTACAGAAAGGTTGCCACTCTTGACATGTGCTCCATCTTGATTCGAACTGGGATACTTTATGCTTAAAGCGAAAATTTTCCACTAATCATTAATCATTTTAGAGAGTTAAATCTTAGCGTTTTTTATCTCACCAATTGTTATTTTAATGATATATTAGTAAATCCAAACTTTTATACGTATAGGTCTCAGATGAATCATTATATTTAGTTGAGAAAATTTATGTTCATTAATTATGTTTTAGATTTAATGCATTATTTACTGTAAAATCATATAAAGATACAAATAAAACACATTTTAAAGAAAAGGAAGCATTGATCTATATACGTATATGAAAAGCATACATTATTGGTTAGCTTAATATAATATCGTGCTCGAGACATATATTTATGGCAATGGCTGAGGTAAAAATAAATACTTCTGTACCATCTTTAAAAAATCTAAATATCCATTAAACACATACTGTAGAGGTTGGAATGTTGGAATACAATTTTCGTTACAAGTTTTCAATTTATTTATAATAAATATTTTACTGGCATAATATTCAGAATAAAACACCCACACATATAATATATAAATCATATAATTTGTAAACAAAAATAAATTTTATAAATCAAGTTAATTATTTTTACAATATAACTCTTTAATATATTTTTAAAATGTTAGAACCAGTTTTTTTCCCCCAGCCTTCTGTAATCTTCTGAAACCCCTTTTGTCACAGGTTCTTGACGGGAATTTTGCCGTCAATCGTTCCTTATTACAAGCACTTTAACGTCCAGCCCGGCTCTGTTGGATGCACATAATTAAATTAATTTGTATAAAATGATTTAAATAATACAATTAATTTTCATTCCACAAAGTAATTTAATTTAATAACATTTTTATCTTGAAACTACAATAAATCTCTATTAAACACTATGCATTCTTGTTTTTCACAGACATTAACTTATTATCATTATATAAAATTTTATTTACATACTGTACAGTACATAACGTATTATTTTACTCGTTAAAACAACACACGGGATCAAATTGCAATTAACAACATAGAGCCTTGTTATATTTTAAATAAATGAGATTACGCGAGATCAGGAAGAAAATTGTTCACTTTTATACTAAAGGCAATATCCAAAGTAAAACAAAACAAAAAGGTCCTTACACACGTACAAAAATATGTACGTAATAATTATGCTAGCTCATTTTCAACACATTTTGTTCAATTTCTTTGTTTGTTGTTATTTACATATAGTATAAATATTTTGTTTTACAACATAACTATTTTTGTTGTTGTAGTCTAGTAACATTTATGATATAATGACATAAATACAGCACAAGTTTCGTATAATTTATACTTTCCGTGCATTCAAAAGAGGTTTTTGTATAATGTAGGAAAATATAGTCCCTGAATTTTTAGAAACAATATTGTTTACTCACTCATTTTGTAATACACAAAATTAATGTACCAACAAAAGCCTTACGCTACTAAAATACATATAATTATTATTTTATAGAAGTGCTAATTTTTACAAACAAATCTCAAGTATAAAATTTAATTGGTTTCATTTGTCAATTCTCATTAGAATATGCGCATGATTAAGGCGGGTCATGAGTGTGGCATGGATCCACCCGCCACTCTAAACTGTTCAGCCTTCTCACTGGTTGGAGTCAATACATTGTAGCAAAAACTGTGCACCATAAGCCGAGGAGATGATGCGATCACAGAAGGTATTGCCAACGGTATGTATAATACTGTGTAATGTACTTAACTTACAGTACTGCATACAGCATACGGTATGAAAGAAACTAAGAAAGAAAGAAAGAAAAGAAAGAAAGAAAGAAAGAAAGAAAGAAAGAAAGAAAGAAAGAAAGAAAGAAAGAAAGAAAGAAAGAAAGAAAGAAAGAAAGAAAGAAAGAAAGAAAGAAAGAAAGAAAGAAAGAAAGAAAGAAAGAAAGAAAGAAAGAAAGAAAGAAAGAAAGAAAGAAAGAAAGAAAGAGAGAAAGAGAGAAAGAGAGAAAGAGAGAAAGAGAGAAAGAGAGAAAGAGAGAAAGAGAGAAAGAGAGAAAGAGAGAAAGAGAGAAAGAGAGAAAGAGAGAAAGAGAGAAAGAGAGAAAGAGAGAAAGAGAGAAAGAGAGAAAGAGAGAAAGAGAGAAAGAGAGAAAGAGAGAAAGAGAGAAAGAGAGAAAGAGAGAAAGAGAGAAAGAGAGAAAGAGAGAAAGAGAGAAAGAGAGAAAGAGAGAAAGAGAGAAAGAGAGAAAGAGAGAAAGAGAGAAAGAGAGAAAGAGAGAAAGAGAGAAAGAGAGAAAGAGAGAAAGAGAGCGCACAATTTGGCATTTGAATGAAAATGTCTATAATTCATTCAAAATGAGGGAGGGGGGGACATGAGTGGATATATATATATTTTTAAATTCTAATAATTAATATCATCCATTTAATAATAAACATTAATTATTAAGTTTTGTACATACAATCTTTCAATTAAGGTTAGAATTTGTGTTCTGATTAAGGTTAAAATTGTAGTATATATTTTACTTGCTGCAATTTCCGTTTCTTGGATGTTTCAGATTTCAAACTACAGTATCTTTGGAAGTGATAAATCTAGTGTTGTAGCTGGTAGCTGTTTTTTTATTTAGATCAAAATCAGATCAGATCAATAAAATAACTTGATAAATAACAGATCACTATCACAATATACGAGACGCTGAACTCACGGTTAGATCAGATGTTATCGAGCACTGTGGTCTAGTGGATGCGTGTCTGACTCGTCCGCGAGGGGTCACGGGTTCGATTCCCGGCAGAGGCAAAGTTTATCAGTAAGCTTTGTCCACCGGCAATACACAGTGCATTCGGGAGGTGGGAGGAATATCTCAGGGCATTCCTCTACCGACTTCCTGACCGAAGTTTCCATGGTTTCTTTGGTATGTAAAGGTGAATGCCGGGAAGAATTTGCCAGGCCATGGCCGACCCGCCATGGAAGAACCCGAATCTTATGATAGAGTTTCGGAAGTCTCGGGAGTGTAAATTCAGTATAAATGCATTGTAAATATTTAAATAACTAGCATAAGTTGTACCTCGCCTAGAGGTTTGATAGAGAAATATATATATATATATATATATATATATATATATATATATATATATATATATATACACAAAACTAAGATGTTCCTGAGTTCCTGAAGAGAGTTACATTCTATAATTATAATATATTATAGGTGGAAAACAGCTAATATCACCTTGAGATGTTCTATTTAAAAAGAATTGACAAACTGGTTTTGAAATATGCAACACTTTTTGATTATAGGTACCTGAAAAAAGTTGATTTCTAATTTTAGGTAGGAATCATAGCTAATATTTAAATTTATCAACTTTTTGAACTTATAATCTGAATGAAAATTAGATCAATCGTGGCTCTATAAAATTGCTCTGTAGTTCAAATATATAATTTTTAAGTGCTTGATTAGATTACCGGTCAGTTCAAATGATCTTGTTGTGATCGAAGTTTGATTTAAAAATGAAGATCACTATACCATTGCATAAAGCTAGCTTTTTTGAATTCAAATTGCATTATATTTTTGCAAAATAAAATCTATTAAAGTAATTACTTGAGAGAAAGATATACGACCGAGGCATACTTTGTATTGAATGCAAATTAATTTGTTAAATTAATTGATAGTTATTAATTTGTCATTTAAAAGGGAACAAAGTTTTGAAACTTTTTATATATATGATGTTTTTTGAAGTAGCCACAAAGGCAATTAAATTACTTGTATTGCAACTAATGCTAGAATATTAATAATAATAAATATATCTATAGATGCAGTTTTTTTCTTCTTTTTTCTCTTACTTTTATAAGTCAACTGATTAAAGGCATAGACAAGAAGGAAACATAAGCATGTTTATCACAAAACACTTGATGGGACTTGCATATTATACATAAGTTTAGTTGTACTCAAAACCCCACTGTATAGCGCCGTAGCAGTGATCAGAAATTTTCAATTTATGCAACCCACACAACATTTTTCTACTAATTTTTTTGTGGTTTCTGACGTCATAAACAGAAATATTCAAGTGAATTGCATAATTAAATTTTTTTTTTCGTGCTCTCTTGTGGGGCTACGTTTACATTCTGGTAAAAATTGTCATCAGTTTTGTAGCTAGTACGTTACATGTTGTTTCAAGTTGTCTATGACTTTAATGTTTTGCACTGGTACATGGACTCCATTTCTGAGCATTATTAATATTTAAATTATTGTAATAATGGATTTTTTTATGGTACATGAGTGTGATGAAAAAATAAGCAAATAAAGAATGAGAAAACCACCAAAAATGAGAGAGTAAAATGCAAAGAATAACTTCCTGTAAAATATGCCGCGAAATAATAAAACCAGTTTTTTTTTTTTTTTTTTTTTTTTAATGTTAATATTATTAAAACAAGTACAGTATAAGATGTGAATTTATTTTCTTAAATTTGCTTACAGCCAATCAAATAGCGCGATGCGTGAGAGATAAGGAGTTAGTCGTTACATTGTGGTACAAAATATTCGCCAGAGCATTAGGATATCAGAAAGTCGTAAGAGGTTCTCTATATTGCTGCAATGTATGGGTAAGTATACTGAAAACGGAGTACTTACTTTCAGTAAGTGCTACATATGAGTTCAGTTGGATGCAAAGGATCGCAATATTGTGCTTCAAGAACCTGTCAGAAAAATAAAATAAATGAATGAATGAATAAATAAATGGGTCCCGGGTCCGGACCCATCAAAAATCTTCATCGGGTCCGGGTCCGGGGTTTCAATTAATTATTTTTTATTTAATAAGTTCAACAAGTAAAGTGTCGATTATTATTATTTTTTTGAAATAGAATTTAAAAAGAATTGCAGCAGGTTAAAAAAAGGATAGCAAAAGAATGCAAAAAAAAAAAAAAAAAAAAAAAAAAAAAATCAATAGTTTGATTTGCTACATCTTGTCAATTAGCCCAATAAGAAAACATTTAGTATACTGCTCTTGATAATGTTTTACTTTATATCACATACAAAATAATCTCAATTTTATATATAAATTTATTGTCTATCTAAATTTACATTAACATAATAATTAAAATAATAATAAATAAATTGAGCTTTATTGCAAGATAGGCAATAGGTTCCAGCAGCCAGTAGAGGACGAAAAATGTAAATAAAATACAGTCTTATTTGTACTAAATTAGTAATTTATATATTACCATTTTAAACATATCTCTTTATATTTGTGTTGCCAGAATGCAATTAGAAACATTGATATAAAATTTAAGATATTTAACAATATCCAATTTAATTTACTTTACTAGTTTTTTTTTATTCTGCATTGTAAAAAAAAAAAAAAAAAAAAAGTAGCTCATTTTAAACTTACTGCACATGAGTTATCATAATAACAGTTAAATATTGGTGTCAAGTGAAGACAAAAATGATATGTTGTTATTCTTGACGCCTTATTTTTTAGGGGAGTGAGATATTCATATGAGGGTCCTTTAAAGTTTAATAAATAATTTTTGTATTGAGCATAACAAAAGCAGATTGTGTCTTTTATTTCATTAAACCATTCTAGTTTCTTATGATATACTTTATATATATTTTTAATTAACCTCTTGTATAACCTCCTCACTCATGACATCTTGGACATCTTAGTTGACCTTATCTGTAATTATCCTGATATTGTTATCAGTATTTATGCAGACGATATTGGTATTATTTGTAATAACATAGTAAAACTTCAAAAAATTCTAGATGAACTTATTGAATGGGATAATCTGAACGGAATAAAAATTAATGCTAAAAAAACTAAAAGCGTAAAATTCAAGAGAGGTGGCCCGTTAGCAAAGTCAGATGTAATAATTTGTAATGGAGAAAAGATAAGAGTTTGTAAACTCTTTTAATTATCTGGGAGTTATTATGCAACAAACAGGAAAATCTTTCTCTAAGCATGTCAAAGAACGCTGCCGAAATGCATTATCATCTTCATTTGCCATTTCAAATTTAAATTCCTTATCCGTGGAAACAGCTATAAAACTGTTTCACCTAAAAGTCTCTCCAGTTGCCTTATATGGCATTGAAATTTTCTGGTCATATATGTCTCTAACAGACTTTAAAAATCTAGAATCTGTTAAGTCTAGGTATCTAAAACGGGTACTATGCTATCAAATTTTACTATCAAAATTTACATCGTCAAGGTTGGTTTATGAGCTAGCAGGGGAGGAGTTATTTGTAACAGAACTACAAATGAAATTTAAAATTTTAAAAACTGATAATTATTTTAAATTTGTTAAGGAGAGGTTAAGTAAAACAGAAGATATCAGCCTGGCATTCTATAATACCCCTGCATTTACCGGTAATATAAATGGGTGGAAAGGCCCAAACTGTACAGACAGGCATATCATTACCCGTTACGCGGTGCATGGTTTTCACCATGTAATCTGTCAGATTAAAGAATATCACGATTGTAGTAATAAATGTGTATGTATGTTATGTGGTGGCCTCTGTACTACGTACCACTTACTTCACTGTCCGTCTCGGACTCTGTCATTAAGTCATTATGCAAAACTGTAGACGTGTAGCAATGTATTTAGTATTTATGATGTTTAATAAATAATAATAAAATTCATTATTATTATTTAGATGTTATGATTTGGATATAATTATATGTTTATAATTAAGTGGATAATTATTGAATGTTTAGATGTATGTTATACTTATATTGTGTTTAATAAATCAATAATAAATATATATTTTTAATTATTTAAAATATATATAATTACATTGACAATGAGTATTATTTACATTTTATTGTTTTGATTACTGTATTTTTAATATTAATTACAATTTATCTCAATAGCCCAACAGTATCAATAATGATAAATTATTGTTCTAGTTACGATAAGCGGGGATATTTCTGCAGAAAGAATACAGATGATGATGATGTGAAGGAAGATACATTTCTTTTGCATATAAAACTAAATGTGATTAAGATTAGAAAGCTGGTCTGTAATCTCAGGATTAATAAATAAATGAAGTGCTACTTTTGTTTTATTATTTAATAATAAACAAACCTATTAATGGTAAATGTTAAGAGAAAGAGAGTGCAAATCAACATTTTATACATCACTTACTTGTATCGACGTAGTGTAAAATGTGATGTGCTTACGTCAGTGCGAAGACAGAAATAGGCGACTCCCTGCTAGTGTTTTATGTTCTCCTGGTCGCTTGGCGAACGTTTTCGCTTACATTGTAAGCACAAAACGCTACAATGTAGCATGATGAAAAAGTATGAATGAATGAATAAATGCTTCGCTTGCAAGCTTCTTGCTTGCTTATAAGAAGCTATATAGTGAGACAGTGGCGCTTTGGATTATTATTATGTTATAATGTTATTATATTGTTGAATTAATTGTTTTCAAACCCAGCTAATTTTAAAAGAAGTTTGCAAACATTTTTTATTGTTTAATAATATTTAATGGTTCTCTTTAATGAAACTTAAAATTTAATACACTGTCGTTAGTTCTGTATTTTTTATTATTTCGTCTTTTTACTGTGTTTATGTAGTTTACTGTCTTTCGTTCTTGGCTTTTGAAATGGCATGAAATATAAATTTTGATATTTTAACAGTTAAAGTTTAAAAATAACCTATATAGTACAATATGTATCAGAATCCATGAAAAATACATAATCGTAAAAATAAACCAATAAATGGACAATGCAATAAAATTTAAGAATAATATCACTGCTTTGTTATGAAAATGCCTTAACTTTTACTTCACTTGCAAAGAAGTATAATTAATAAATATAATAATTCATAATCGTTTGAAGAATCATTTGAATTTATTGAATTTCTAAATCCAAATATTTCTTGCCAATTATTAAAATTATCTCTACATTCGAAGACATCCCTGTGTGTGTGTGTGTGTGTATATATATATATATATATATATATATATATATATATAATATATATATATATATATATATATATATATATATATATATATATATATATATATATATATATATATATATATATATATAATATTTTGTGTGTGTACTTTTGAAGGTTTTTGTGGCAAACATTTAAGTATTAATTAAAAAACAGTCATGAAAATAAGTTAGATCACACTGAAACTTTTCATAATCAAATACGGGGAATATTACTAATTAACAGTGTACTATACTGCAGAATCAATCAACTAAATGTTAAATATATCATTAAATTTAACAATAAATGAAGGCAAAACACTAACTTTCCTGTCAAAAATTAAACTGAGCACTGCTTGTAAATTGATGAAGTATGAGTATTACTGATATTACAAGGAACTTGCAGGATTAATCACTTAACTTAAGTGTTTAAAATTTAGTCTTGGGTTCAATACCCAACATTTCTATAATGATATTATAATTTAGCATCACACTATTACGATACCATTATTTTTAAAACATCACCAACTATAACGATACTATATCGAAAACGAAAATCATAAATCGTAATGCAATGTGTTTATTGCAATAAAATATTTAAAATCTTGCTTCAGGACTAACGCCTCATTAACGCCTCATTTGGATTAAAACAAACAAACTATTATTTCGTATTTGTTATGACATAACATATATATATATATATATATATATATATATATATATATATACACACACACACACACACACACACACACATATTGAGCATTAAGAATCATTATTGATGCAATGATAATATTGTCAATATTTTTTAATCTATAACGATATTTTATAAATTAATAATCTATAACGAATCGATAACCATCATAAATCATAATCGTTATAGTATCGCTGTCGTAAATATACTGTAGCCGAACTTAAGACTGAATTTGTTGGGACCATGTATTATGTTTTATATTTGTGATTTAATTCAATAAGTGAATCTTTGGGTACATAAGAATTAGATTTGTTTTAATAATAATAATAATGTACGAGTTAATAAATAGCTAAAATACTCGTAAATAATAAAAAAAAAAAGCTTAATTGTAAATTTAAATTGTTTTATCCTCGTAAGTACTCAATTTTTCCTCTATATTTTTTATGTTATTTTTATTATTTATGAAGTCAAAATGCAAGGATTGCAAGATAAATTTAAATCAGTATAAAACTGTTTAACTACAAACTTAATATCACAGTATCATATTATTATTATTTTTTAACATGTGAAATGAATACTGATATTATTGATATATGATTATAATAGTTCTGCATTAATTTATAATAATTATATTTCTGAATATATCAAATTCTAAAAAATAAAATTATGTGTGTGTGTGTGTGTGTGTGTGTGTGTGTGTAAGAGAATATAGAGCATAAATAAATATAAAATATTTTGTTCAACATTTTATTAATTCAAATAAAATATAGTTTCAACATGTTATCAATTAATTAATTGATTAATCCCAAATGGCACAAGGTATGGTTTCATGTTAGAAATAAAAAAAAAAACTACAGCACAGTTTCTTCTCTTACGTTCGCAAAATAATAAAAATACAATTTACTGTAAAGTAATTTAAGTATAATGATGAGAGCCAGTTTAATTTCTTATAAAATTCAAATATGACCAGCCTCATTTCAATGATGAAAAAATATGTACAGTCATTCCAATAAAAAATGAAATTCTATTGGCATATGGGAATAACATGTATTTAGATAGAGTTTTGCGTCAAATGAAATCTCCATCTGATTGCATTGAATAGCCATAAGCCAATACAATTTCATTTTTTATTGGAATGATTGTACTATACAAAAAATAAATAAGCATTGAGTTGCTTTAGTTAAGTAACTTACAGCTTGGCCGCAGATTTACTTAGCCGAGAAAACTAACATTGTGAGCAAATTAAGCTAAAAAAAAATCAAGTGTAATAATCTTGGAACGTACCAGCAAAGAAATATTAAATGTAGTGGTGGTCAAGAGCATAGCAAAAATTGACAAATCAACTATCTTGTGATTGACAAGAACATAATTTATTTGATCACCATAACCTTTTGAATTTTTATTAAATTCAAAACTATTGCTTTTGACAAAATAAGAACTGCGTAAAGATGCTTTAAACAATTCTAGCAAAAAATTACAATATTCTGCAAAAAAAAAAAAAAGTAATTTTTTTTATTTGAACATTACTACAATTTTATCTTTTTTTTTTTTTTTTTTTTTTTTTTTTGCACCAACAAATCAAACAAAAACAATAAGTAGCTTATAAAATTTGCCTTGAATTTTTTATAGCACTCAAAACTTGTTTGAGTGAACGTTAAGATTTATGGAATTAAACTTTTAAAGAAAAGTAACTTCCTTATTTTGGAATTAAAAATATGTGTGTAATGTAATATATAAGAAACTTTTGTCACATGAAAATATTTAAATCAAAATTGATTGAATAAATAAATTTCAAAATAACAATAAGAAAAAATTAGCAATCCAGAATATATTGAACAATTATGACTTTTATAACATAAACATGAATTTCGACATAATATAATTGTAGAAACTCGATTAACAACAAATATGTAACAACACGTAAGAAAAAAGGTTTTAATTATTTGTTGCAAGACTGAATAAACGCTATGTTAAACTAAAAAAAGCTAATCAAGGTTTTGTAATATGAAAATAGACACCAGAAGAACTTCAATATAAAGCAGCTGCTGTAGAACATGTAAACATATCAACTAATAGCCCTGAAAATATAAAACTTAAACTATCCGGTTTTAATATGTAAGAAGCTGAAAAATTATATAAAATACTATCTTCAGAATCAAACTTTGTAGATATATTACCAATTATATTATATTCATCATTTGATAACTCAATTAACTCAAAGGCAATGTAATATATTATATCCCCGCTTGTAAAAGCATAACCTACATAAACATTATATTCCTTCAAAAATGAAGTAGATGAGAAAGATGTGACATTTTGAGAAAAACCATAAAAACTTCCATGAAAAGAAAACACATTCATGTATTGAGAAACAACCCCAGTGCCATTAAAATAAAAATCATTAATACAAGGACTTATTGGAGAAGTAGTTTGCCAAGAAACAGTAGGTATGAGCAAAGAATTTCCTAAAAAGTTAAAAAAGTTAACATTAATATCAAAATTAATGAAACCAGTAAAAGAGAACATTTTTGTATCATCTTTATGACATGTTACCGCAGATTTCACAGATATTTTAATAAAAGTAAAAGGTAACACAAATGATTCAAAATTGTTCATTAAATTAGATTCAAAATTAAACAAACAATTATTAGTAGTACTTCCAGTCCCATTAAAATATACAAGAGCATCAGAAGAATCAATAATGCCGTCCGCTTTAAATGCAAAAAACTCCCCGGAGGCAGTTTTTCCGTTACCCTCAAAAACGATTTTATCCATCTGCTTAGCCATGGTTCCACTGCCAACGCAGGCAACCTCCTGCAACTCTCCTGAAGTCGTGATTTGGGTCTGGTCAGGCAGCGAGACGGACGAGCCTGTTCCCGTGATGCTGAAGTATGCTTCCGCCTCGTTGAACTGAGCCACAACCGAGAACGTGAACGCGTTGCCCTGCACGTCCGCTCCGCTACCGGACACCGTGAATACGTTGGACGACGTTTCGGTGTATGTGGCGCTTGATATCGCAAAGCTCATTTCCACCCCACCAGTGGTCAACATGACTGAACCAGTCACGCTCACCTCTTGGCTAGACACGAACGTGGCTTCTCCGTGGTAAGTGAAACCTGTAGCAAACTCAGACAGCCCAGTGCCGCTGAACACAATGCTCTCAGTTGTCTTCTCAGCACGACCGTCACAAGTAAATTCAACACCAGCTGCAACGGTGGCTGTCGGATCAGGCGTCGGTAGACCTCCCGCAATCTCAGCACTGCCACTGAATGTTAGGCTTAGACCAGTCACCAACACACTTGCTTCGAAGCTGAAGTTTACTTCGCCAATAACAACGCTGAAATGAAAACAAACACACATATCATAAATAAGGAATTTCTAACTTGGAATTAACAACTTGACATCTACTTGCTACAGTGTTATACCTGTAATTACAAATTCTGTATCCTTACGTGAACTGTATAAATTTATTGTGTGTTTCATGAAAAAGGGGGATATTTAATCAAATGCTTTTTTGCAATGTAAGTCAAAGTGAAACTGAATACCCAACAATGGACATGCACATATTATTACAGTAAAATGATCATTATTTGCACAAAGCAGGTAGTGCGGGGCTAGGAACTTTTTATAACGTTTAAAACTTCTTCATACAAGCATGCGCTTTTTGCCATTGACTTATTAAAAAACAAATGTTCCAATGACACGTACCTTCCCAAACCAGAGAGCGTGAACATGTTTGTCGATGTTTCCGTGGTCGTGAAGTTGAACGAGAATTGTGCACCCTCCGCCGTCGTTCCTGTTCCTTCATAATAGGAAACTGTAACTAAGTTGGCTTGTGCTACGAACGCTACGGCGGATTCTGCCGACGTGAAACCTGTGCCTTCAAACTGCAACTCTGTGCGTGTTACATCAGTGGTGCCCGTTCCGCCGATCTCAACTTGTGGTTCTGGAGCGGTGGTAGTGATTGCAAGTGTAGTTGTGGATGTAGCTTGGCTCAGACTTAACAACCCTCCGAAAGTGAACGAGTTGGTGGCTTCAAGCAGAAGCATTGTTCCCTGTAATTTAAAGTTTAGGGGGAAGGCCTCTTGGCACGTGATGGTTTCTCTAACTGAAATTTCAAATGATTGAATAGTGCTTTCCACATTGACGACGCTGGTGGTTTCAAAGACGAACGTGCAGCCTAGCGCTGTTGTGCCGCTGCCACTGGCTGATTGTATAACACCAGAGGCGTCGAGCTTGCCGTCCGCTGTAAATGTGAAAGACTTTCCGGAGGCAGTTTTTCCGTTGCCCTTAAACGTGATTTTATCCATCTGCTTAGCCGTGGTTCCACTGCCAACGCAGGCGACCTCCTGCGATTCTCCTGAAGTCGTGGTTTGGGTCTGGTCAGGCAGCGAGACGGACGAGCCTGTTCCCGTGATGCTGAAGTATGCTTCCGCCTCGTTGAACTGAGCCACAACCGAGAACGTGAACGCATTGCCCTGCACGTCCGCTCCGCTACCGGACACCGTGAATACGTCGGACGACGTTTCGGTGTATGTGGCGCTTGATATCGCAAAGCTCATTTCCACCCCACCAGTGGTCAACATGACTGAACCAGTCACGCTCACCTCTTGGCTAGACACGAACGTGGCTTCTCCGTGGTAAGTGAAACCTGTAGCAAACTCAGACAGCCCAGTGCCGCTGAACACAATGCTCTCAGTTGTCTTCTCAGCACGACCGTCACAAGTAAATTCAACACCAGCTGCAACGGTGGCTGTCGGATCAGGCGTCGGTAGACCTCCCGCAATCTCAGCACTGCCACTGAATGTTAGGCTTAGACCAGTCACCAACACACTTGCTTCGAAGCTGAAGTTTACTTCGCCAATAACAACGCTGAAATGAAAACAAACACACATATCATAAATAAGGAATTTCTAACTTGGAATTAACAACTTGACATCTACTTGCTACAGTGTTATACCTGTAATTACAAATTCTGTATCCTTACGTGAACTGTATAAATTTATTGTGTGTTTCATGAAAAAGGGGGATATTTAATCAAATGCTTTTTTGCAATGTAAGTCAAAGTGAAACTGAATACCCAACAATGGACATGCACATATTATTACAGTAAAATGATCATTATTTGCACAAAGCAGGTAGTGCGGGGCTAGGAAATTTTTATAACGTTTAAAACTTCTTCATACAAGCATGCGCTTTTTGCCATTGACTTATTAAAAAACAAATGTTCCAATGACACGTACCTTCCCAAACCAGAGAGCGTGAACATGTTTGTCGATGTTTCCGTGGTCGTGAAGTTGAACGAGAATTGTGCACCCTCCGCCGTCGTTCCTGTTCCTTCATAATAGGAAACTGTAACTAAGTTGGCTTGTGCTACGAACGCTACGGCGGATTCTGCCGACGTGAAACCTGTGCCTTCAAACTGCAACTCTGTGCGTGTTACATCAGTGGTGCCCGTTCCGCCGATCTCAACTTGTGGTTCTGGAGCGGTGGTAGTGATTGCAAGTGTAGTTGTGGATGTAGCTTGGCTCAGACTTAACAACCCTCCGAAAGTGAACGAGTTGGTGGCTTCAAGCAGAAGCGTTGTTCCCTGTAATTTAAAGTTTAGGGGGAAGGCCTCTTGGCACGTGATGGTTTCTCTAACTGAAATTTCAAATGATTGAATAGTGCTTTCCACATTGACGACGCTGGTGGTTTCAAAGACGAACGTGCAGCCTAGCGCTGTTGTGCCGCTGCCACTGGCTGATTGTATAACACCAGAGGCGTCGAGCTTGCCGTCCGCTGTAAATGTGAAAGACTTTCCGGAGGCAGTTTTTCCGTTGCCCTTAAACGTGATTTTATCCATCTGCTTAGCCGTGGTTCCACTGCCAACGCAGGCGACCTCCTGCGATTCTCCTGAAGTCGTGGTTTGGGTCTGGTCAGGCAGCGAGACGGACGAGCCTGTTCCCGTGATGCTGAAGTATGCTTCCGCCTCGTTGAACTGAGCCACAACCGAGAACGTGAACGCATTGCCCTGCACGTCCGCTCCGCTACCGGACACCGTGAATACGTCGGACGACGTTTCGGTGTATGTGGCGCTTGATATCGCAAAGCTCATTTCCACCCCACCAGTGGTCAACATGACTGAACCAGTCACGCTCACCTCTTGGCTAGACACGAACGTGGCTTCTCCGTGGTAAGTGAAACCTGTAGCAAACTCAGACAGCCCAGTGCCGCTGAACACAATGCTCTCAGTTGTCTTCTCAGCACGACCGTCACAAGTAAATTCAACACCAGCTGCAACGGTGGCTGTCGGATCAGGCGTCGGTAGACCTCCCGCAATCTCAGCACTGCCACTGAATGTTAGGCTTAGACCAGTCACCAACACACTTGCTTCGAAGCTGAAGTTTACTTCGCCAATAACAACGCTGAAATGAAAACAAACACACATATCATAAATAAGGAATTTCTAACTTGGAATTAACAACTTGACATCTACTTGCTACAATGTTATACCTGTAATTACAAATTCTGTATCCTTACGTGAACTGTATAAATTTATTGTGTGTTTCATGAAAAAGGGGGATATTTAATCAAATGCTTTTTTGCAATGTAAGTCAAAGTGAAACTGAATACCCAACAATGGACATGCACATATTATTACAGTAAAATGATCATTATTTGCACAAAGCAGGTAGTGCGGGGCAAGGAACTTTTTATAACGTTTAAAACTTCTTCATACAAGCATGCGCTTTTTGCCATTGACTTATTAAAAAACAAATGTTCCAATGACACGTACCTTCCCAAACCAGAGAGCGTGAACATGTTTGTCGATGTTTCCGTGGTCGTGAAGTTGAACGAGAATTGTGCACCCTCCGCCGTCGTTCCTGTTCCTTCATAATAGGAAACTGTAACTAAGTTGGCTTGTGCTACGAACGCTACGGCGGATTCTGCCGACGTGAAACCTGTGCCTTCAAACTGCAACTCTGTGCGTGTTACATCAGTGGTGCCCGTTCCGCCGATCTCAACTTGTGGTTCTGGAGCGGTGGTAGTGATTGCAAGTGTAGTTGTGGATGTAGCTTGGCTCAGACTTAACAACCCTCCGAAAGTGAACGAGTTGGTGGCTTCAAGCAGAAGCGTTGTTCCCTGTAATTTAAAGTTTAGGGGGAAGGCCTCTTGGCACGTGATGGTTTCTCTAACTGAAATTTCAAATGATTGAATAGTGCTTTCCACATTGACGACGCTGGTGGTTTCAAAGACGAACGTGCAGCCTAGCGCTGTTGTGCCGCTGCCACTGGCTGATTGTATAACACCAGAGGCGTCGAGCTTGCCGTCCGCTGTAAATGTGAAAGACTTTCCGGAGGCAGTTTTTCCGTTGCCCTTAAACGTGATTTTATCCATCTGCTTAGCCGTGGTTCCACTGCCAACGCAGGCGACCTCCTGCGATTCTCCTGAAGTCGTGGTTTGGGTCTGGTCAGGCAGCGAGACGGACGAGCCTGTTCCCGTGATGCTGAAGTATGCTTCCGCCTCGTTGAACTGAGCCACAACCGAGAACGTGAACGCATTGCCCTGCACGTCCGCTCCGCTACCGGACACCGTGAATACGTCGGACGACGTTTCGGTGTATGTGGCGCTTGATATCGCAAAGCTCATTTCCACCCCACCAGTGGTCAACATGACTGAACCAGTCACGCTCACCTCTTGGCTAGACACGAACGTGGCTTCTCCGTGGTAAGTGAAACCTGTAGCAAACTCAGACAGCCCAGTGCCGCTGAACACAATGCTCTCAGTTGTCTTCTCAGCACGACCGTCACAAGTAAATTCAACACCAGCTGCAACGGTGGCTGTCGGATCAGGCGTCGGTAGACCTCCCGCAATCTCAGCACTGCCACTGAATGTTAGGCTTAGACCAGTCACCAACACACTTGCTTCGAAGCTGAAGTTTACTTCGCCAATAACAACGCTGAAATGAAAACAAACACACATATCATAAATAAGGAATTTCTAACTTGGAATTAACAACTTGACATCTACTTGCTACAATGTTATACCTGTAATTACAAATTCTGTATCCTTACGTGAACTGTATAAATTTATTGTGTGTTTCATGAAAAAGGGGGATATTTAATCAAATGCTTTTTTGCAATGTAAGTCAAAGTGAAACTGAATACCCAACAATGGACATGCACATATTATTACAGTAAAATGATCATTATTTGCACAAAGCAGGTAGTGCGGGGCAAGGAACTTTTTATAACGTTTAAAACTTCTTCATACAAGCATGCGCTTTTTGCCATTGACTTATTAAAAAACAAATGTTCCAATGACACGTACCTTCCCAAACCAGAGAGCGTGAACATGTTTGTCGATGTTTCCGTGGTCGTGAAGTTGAACGAGAATTGTGCACCCTCCGCCGTCGTTCCTGTTCCTTCATAATAGGAAACTGTAACTAAGTTGGCTTGTGCTACGAACGCTACGGCGGATTCTGCCGACGTGAAACCTGTGCCTTCAAACTGCAACTCTGTGCGTGTTACATCAGTGGTGCCCGTTCCGCCGATCTCAACTTGTGGTTCTGGAGCGGTGGTAGTGATTGCAAGTGTAGTTGTGGATGTAGCTTGGCTCAGACTTAACAACCCTCCGAAAGTGAACGAGTTGGTGGCTTCAAGCAGAAGCGTTGTTCCCTGTAATTTAAAGTTTAGGGGGAAGGCC
Source organism: Ecdyonurus torrentis (assembly GCA_949318235.1). Lineage (NCBI taxonomy): Eukaryota > Metazoa > Arthropoda > Insecta > Ephemeroptera > Heptageniidae > Ecdyonurus > Ecdyonurus torrentis. Next base: position 45,567,529 of record OX439127.1, read on the forward strand.
TCTTGGCACGTGATGGTTTCTCTAACTGAAATTTCAAATGATTGAATAGTGCTTTCCACATTGACGACGCTGGTGGTTTCAAAGACGAACGTGCAGCCTAGCGCTGTTGTGCCGCTGCCACTGGCTGATTGTATAACACCAGAGGCGTCGAGCTTGCCGTCCGCTGTAAATGTGAAAGACTTTCCGGAGGCAGTTTTTCCGTTGCCCTTAAACGTGATTTTATCCATCTGCTTAGCCGTGGTTCCACTGCCAACGCAGGCGACCTCCTGCGATTCTCCTGAAGTCGTGGTTTGGGTCTGGTCAGGCAGCGAGACGGACGAGCCTGTTCCCGTGATGCTGAAGTATGCTTCCGCCTCGTTGAACTGAGCCACAACCGAGAACGTGAACGCATTGCCCTGCACGTCCGCTCCGCTACCGGACACCGTGAATACGTCGGACGACGTTTCGGTGTATGTGGCGCTTGATATCGCAAAGCTCATTTCCACCCCACCAGTGGTCAACATGACTGAACCAGTCACGCTCACCTCTTGGCTAGACACGAACGTGGCTTCTCCGTGGTAAGTGAAACCTGTAGCAAACTCAGACAGCCCAGTGCCGCTGAACACAATGCTCTCAGTTGTCTTCTCAGCACGACCGTCACAAGTAAATTCAACACCAGCTGCAACGGTGGCTGTCGGATCAGGCGTCGGTAGACCTCCCGCAATCTCAGCACTGCCACTGAATGTTAGGCTTAGACCAGTCACCAACACACTTGCTTCGAAGCTGAAGTTTACTTCGCCAATAACAACGCTGAAATGAAAACAAACACATATATCATAAATAAGGAATTTCTAACTTGGAATTAACAACTTGACATCTACTTGCTACAGTGTTATACCTGTAATTACAAATTCTGTATCCTTACGTGAACTGTATAAATTTATTGTGTGTTTCATGAAAAAGGGGGATATTTAATCAAATGCTTTTTTGCAATGTAAGTCAAAGTGAAACTGAATACCCAACAATGGACATGCACATATTATTACAGTAAAATGATCATTATTTGCACAAAGCAGGTAGTGCGGGGCTAGGAACTTTTTATAACGTTTAAAACTTCTTCATACAAGCATGCGCTTTTTGCCATTGACTTATTAAAAAACAAATGTTCCAATGACACGTACCTTCCCAAACCAGAGAGCGTGAACATGTTTGTCGATGTTTCCGTGGTCGTGAAGTTGAACGAGAATTGTGCACCCTCCGCCGTCGTTCCTGTTCCTTCATAATAGGAAACTGTAACTAAGTTGGCTTGTGCTACGAACGCTACGGCGGATTCTGCCGACGTGAAACCTGTGCCTTCAAACTGCAACTCTGTGCGTGTTACATCAGTGGTGCCCGTTCCGCCGATCTCAACTTGTGGTTCTGGAGCGGTGGTAGTGATTGCAAGTGTAGTTGTGGATGTAGCTTGGCTCAGACTTAACAACCCTCCGAAAGTGAACGAGTGGGTGGCTTCAAGCAGAAGCGTTGTTCCCTGTAATTTAAAGTTTAGGGGGAAGGCCTCTTGGCACGTGATGGTTTCTCTAACTGAAATTTCAAATGATTGAATAGTGCTTTCCACATTGACGACGCTGGTGGTTTCAAAGACGAACGTGCAGCCTAGCGCTGTTGTGCCGCTGCCACTGGCTGATTGTATAACACCAGAGGCGTCGAGCTTGCCGTCCGCTGTAAATGTGAAAGACTTTCCGGAGGCAGTTTTTCCGTTGCCCTTAAACGTGATTTTATCCATCTGCTTAGCCGTGGTTCCACTGCCAACGCAGGCGACCTCCTGCGATTCTCCTGAAGTCGTGGTTTGGGTCTGGTCAGGCAGCGAGACGGACGAGCCTGTTCCCGTGATGCTGAAGTATGCTTCCGCCTCGTTGAACTGAGCCACAACCGAGAACGTGAACGCATTGCCCTGCACGTCCGCTCCGCTACCGGACACCGTGAATACGTCGGACGACGTTTCGGTGTATGTGGCGCTTGATATCGCAAAGCTCATTTCCACCCCACCAGTGGTCAACATGACTGAACCAGTCACGCTCACCTCTTGGCTAGACACGAACGTGGCTTCTCCGTGGTAAGTGAAACCTGTAGCAAACTCAGACAGCCCAGTGCCGCTGAACACAATGCTCTCAGTTGTCTTCTCAGCACGACCGTCACAAGTAAATTCAACACCAGCTGCAACGGTGGCTGTCGGATCAGGCGTCGGTAGACCTCCCGCAATCTCAGCACTGCCACTGAATGTTAGGCTTAGACCAGTCACCAACACACTTGCTTCGAAGCTGAAGTTTACTTCGCCAATAACAACGCTGAAATGAAAACAAACACATATATCATAAATAAGGAATTTCTAACTTGGAATTAACAACTTGACATCTACTTGCTACAGTGTTATACCTGTAATTACAAATTCTGTATCCTTACGTGAACTGTATAAATTTATTGTGTGTTTCATGAAAAAGGGGGATATTTAATCAAATGCTTTTTTGCAATGTAAGTCAAAGTGAAACTGAATACCCAACAATGGACATGCACATATTATTACAGTAAAATGATCATTATTTGCACAAAGCAGGTAGTGCGGGGCTAGGAACTTTTTATAACGTTTAAAACTTCTTCATACAAGCATGCGCTTTTTGCCATTGACTTATTAAAAAACAAATGTTCCAATGACACGTACCTTCCCAAACCAGAGAGCGTGAACATGTTTGTCGATGTTTCCGTGGTCGTGAAGTTGAACGAGAATTGTGCACCCTCCGCCGTCGTTCCTGTTCCTTCATAATAGGAAACTGTAACTAAGTTGGCTTGTGCTACGAACGCTACGGCGGATTCTGCCGACGTGAAACCTGTGCCTTCAAACTGCAACTCTGTGCGTGTTACATCAGTGGTGCCCGTTCCGCCGATCTCAACTTGTGGTTCTGGAGCGGTGGTAGTGATTGCAAGTGTAGTTGTGGATGTAGCTTGGCTCAGACTTAACAACCCTCCGAAAGTGAACGAGTTGGTGGCTTCAAGCAGAAGCGTTGTTCCCTGTAATTTAAAGTTTAGGGGGAAGGCCTCTTGGCACGTGATGGTTTCTCTAACTGAAATTTCAAATGATTGAATAGTGCTTTCCACATTGACGACGCTGGTGGTTTCAAAGACGAACGTGCAGCCTAGCGCTGTTGTGCCGCTGCCACTGGCTGATTGTATAACACCAGAGGCGTCGAGCTTGCCGTCCGCTGTAAATGTGAAAGACTTTCCGGAGGCAGTTTTTCCGTTGCCCTTAAACGTGATTTTATCCATCTGCTTAGCCGTGGTTCCACTGCCAACGCAGGCGACCTCCTGCGATTCTCCTGAAGTCGTGGTTTGGGTCTGGTCAGGCAGCGAGACGGACGAGCCTGTTCCCGTGATGCTGAAGTATGCTTCCGCCTCGTTGAACTGAGCCACAACCGAGAACGTGAACGCATTGCCCTGCACGTCCGCTCCGCTACCGGACACCGTGAATACGTCGGACGACGTTTCGGTGTATGTGGCGCTTGATATCGCAAAGCTCATTTCCACCCCACCAGTGGTCAACATGACTGAACCAGTCACGCTCACCTCTTGGCTAGACACGAACGTGGCTTCTCCGTGGTAAGTGAAACCTGTAGCAAACTCAGACAGCCCAGTGCCGCTGAACACAATGCTCTCAGTTGTCTTCTCAGCACGACCGTCACAAGTAAATTCAACACCAGCTGCAACGGTGGCTGTCGGATCAGGCGTCGGTAGACCTCCCGCAATCTCAGCACTGCCACTGAATGTTAGGCTTAGACCAGTCACCAACACACTTGCTTCGAAGCTGAAGTTTACTTCGCCAATAACAACGCTGAAATGAAAACAAACACACATATCATAAATAAGGAATTTCTAACTTGGAATTAACAACTTGACATCTACTTGCTACAGTGTTATACCTGTAATTACAAATTCTGTATCCTTACGTGAACTGTATAAATTTATTGTGTGTTTCATGAAAAAGGGGGATATTTAATCAAATGCTTTTTTGCAATGTAAGTCAAAGTGAAACTGAATACCCAACAATGGACATGCACATATTATTACAGTAAAATGATCATTATTTGCACAAAGCAGGTAGTGCGGGGCTAGGAAATTTTTATAACGTTTAAAACTTCTTCATACAAGCATGCGCTTTTTGCCATTGACTTATTAAAAAACAAATGTTCCAATGACACGTACCTTCCCAAACCAGAGAGCGTGAACATGTTTGTCGATGTTTCCGTGGTCGTGAAGTTGAACGAGAATTGTGCACCCTCCGCCGTCGTTCCTGTTCCTTCATAATAGGAAACTGTAACTAAGTTGGCTTGTGCTACGAACGCTACGGCGGATTCTGCCGACGTGAAACCTGTGCCTTCAAACTGCAACTCTGTGCGTGTTACATCAGTGGTGCCCGTTCCGCCGATCTCAACTTGTGGTTCTGGAGCGGTGGTAGTGATTGCAAGTGTAGTTGTGGATGTAGCTTGGCTCAGACTTAACAACCCTCCGAAAGTGAACGAGTTGGTGGCTTCAAGCAGAAGCGTTGTTCCCTGTAATTTAAAGTTTAGGGGGAAGGCCTCTTGGCACGTGATGGTTTCTCTAACTGAAATTTCAAATGATTGAATAGTGCTTTCCACATTGACGACGCTGGTGGTTTCAAAGACGAACGTGCAGCCTAGCGCTGTTGTGCCGCTGCCACTGGCTGATTGTATAACACCAGAGGCGTCGAGCTTGCCGTCCGCTGTAAATGTGAAAGACTTTCCGGAGGCAGTTTTTCCGTTGCCCTTAAACGTGATTTTATCCATCTGCTTAGCCGTGGTTCCACTGCCAACGCAGGCGACCTCCTGCGATTCTCCTGAAGTCGTGGTTTGGGTCTGGTCAGGCAGCGAGACGGACGAGCCTGTTCCCGTGATGCTGAAGTATGCTTCCGCCTCGTTGAACTGAGCCACAACCGAGAACGTGAACGCATTGCCCTGCACGTCCGCTCCGCTACCGGACACCGTGAATACGTCGGACGACGTTTCGGTGTATGTGGCGCTTGATATCGCAAAGCTCATTTCCACCCCACCAGTGGTCAACATGACTGAACCAGTCACGCTCACCTCTTGGCTAGACACGAACGTGGCTTCTCCGTGGTAAGTGAAACCTGTAGCAAACTCAGACAGCCCAGTGCCGCTGAACACAATGCTCTCAGTTGTCTTCTCAGCACGACCGTCACAAGTAAATTCAACACCAGCTGCAACGGTGGCTGTCGGATCAGGCGTCGGTAGACCTCCCGCAATCTCAGCACTGCCACTGAATGTTAGGCTTAGACCAGTCACCAACACACTTGCTTCGAAGCTGAAGTTTACTTCGCCAATAACAACGCTGAAATGAAAACAAACACATATATCATAAATAAGGAATTTCTAACTTGGAATTAACAACTTGACATCTACTTGCTACAGTGTTATACCTGTAATTACAAATTCTGTATCCTTACGTGAACTGTATAAATTTATTGTGTGTTTCATGAAAAAGGGGGATATTTAATCAAATGCTTTTTTGCAATGTAAGTCAAAGTGAAACTGAATACCCAACAATGGACATGCACATATTATTACAGTAAAATGATCATTATTTGCACAAAGCAGGTAGTGCGGGGCTAGGAACTTTTTATAACGTTTAAAACTTCTTCATACAAGCATGCGCTTTTTGCCATTGACTTATTAAAAAACAAATGTTCCAATGACACGTACCTTCCCAAACCAGAGAGCGTGAACATGTTTGTCGATGTTTCCGTGGTCGTGAAGTTGAACGAGAATTGTGCACCCTCCGCCGTCGTTCCTGTTCCTTCATAATAGGAAACTGTAACTAAGTTGGCTTGTGCTACGAACGCTACGGCGGATTCTGCCGACGTGAAACCTGTGCCTTCAAACTGCAACTCTGTGCGTGTTACATCAGTGGTGCCCGTTCCGCCGATCTCAACTTGTGGTTCTGGAGCGGTGGTAGTGATTGCAAGTGTAGTTGTGGATGTAGCTTGGCTCAGACTTAACAACCCTCCGAAAGTGAACGAGTTGGTGGCTTCAAGCAGAAGCGTTGTTCCCTGTAATTTAAAGTTTAGGGGGAAGGCCTCTTGGCACGTGATGGTTTCTCTAACTGAAATTTCAAATGATTGAATAGTGCTTTCCACATTGACGACGCTGGTGGTTTCAAAGACGAACGTGCAGCCTAGCGCTGTTGTGCCGCTGCCACTGGCTGATTGTATAACACCAGAGGCGTCGAGCTTGCCGTCCGCTGTAAATGTGAAAGACTTTCCGGAGGCAGTTTTTCCGTTGCCCTTAAACGTGATTTTATCCATCTGCTTAGCCGTGGTTCCACTGCCAACGCAGGCGACCTCCTGCGATTCTCCTGAAGTCGTGGTTTGGGTCTGGTCAGGCAGCGAGACGGACGAGCCTGTTCCCGTGATGCTGAAGTATGCTTCCGCCTCGTTGAACTGAGCCACAACCGAGAACGTGAACGCATTGCCCTGCACGTCCGCTCCGCTACCGGACACCGTGAATACGTCGGACGACGTTTCGGTGTATGTGGCGCTTGATATCGCAAAGCTCATTTCCACCCCACCAGTGGTCAACATGACTGAACCAGTCACGCTCACCTCTTGGCTAGACACGAACGTGGCTTCTCCGTGGTAAGTGAAACCTGTAGCAAACTCAGACAGCCCAGTGCCGCTGAACACAATGCTCTCAGTTGTCTTCTCAGCACGACCGTCACAAGTAAATTCAACACCAGCTGCAACGGTGGCTGTCGGATCAGGCGTCGGTAGACCTCCCGCAATCTCAGCACTGCCACTGAATGTTAGGCTTAGACCAGTCACCAACACACTTGCTTCGAAGCTGAAGTTTACTTCGCCAATAACAACGCTGAAATGAAAACAAACACATATATCATAAATAAGGAATTTCTAACTTGGAATTAACAACTTGACATCTACTTGCTACAGTGTTATACCTGTAATTACAAATTCTGTATCCTTACGTGAACTGTATAAATTTATTGTGTGTTTCATGAAAAAGGGGGATATTTAATCAAATGCTTTTTTGCAATGTAAGTCAAAGTGAAACTGAATACCCAACAATGGACATGCACATATTATTACAGTAAAATGATCATTATTTGCACAAAGCAGGTAGTGCGGGGCTAGGAACTTTTTATAACGTTTAAAACTTCTTCATACAAGCATGCGCTTTTTGCCATTGACTTATTAAAAAACAAATGTTCCAATGACACGTACCTTCCCAAACCAGAGAGCGTGAACATGTTTGTCGATGTTTCCGTGGTCGTGAAGTTGAACGAGAATTGTGCACCCTCCGCCGTCGTTCCTGTTCCTTCATAATAGGAAACTGTAACTAAGTTGGCTTGTGCTACGAACGCTACGGCGGATTCTGCCGACGTGAAACCTGTGCCTTCAAACTGCAACTCTGTGCGTGTTACATCAGTGGTGCCCGTTCCGCCGATCTCAACTTGTGGTTCTGGAGCGGTGGTAGTGATTGCAAGTGTAGTTGTGGATGTAGCTTGGCTCAGACTTAACAACCCTCCGAAAGTGAACGAGTTGGTGGCTTCAAGCAGAAGCGTTGTTCCCTGTAATTTAAAGTTTAGGGGGAAGGCCTCTTGGCACGTGATGGTTTCTCTAACTGAAATTTCAAATGATTGAATAGTGCTTTCCACATTGACGACGCTGGTGGTTTCAAAGACGAACGTGCAGCCTAGCGCTGTTGTGCCGCTGCCACTGGCTGATTGTATAACACCAGAGGCGTCGAGCTTGCCGTCCGCTGTAAATGTGAAAGACTTTCCGGAGGCAGTTTTTCCGTTGCCCTTAAACGTGATTTTATCCATCTGCTTAGCCGTGGTTCCACTGCCAACGCAGGCGACCTCCTGCGATTCTCCTGAAGTCGTGGTTTGGGTCTGGTCAGGCAGCGAGACGGACGAGCCTGTTCCCGTGATGCTGAAGTATGCTTCCGCCTCGTTGAACTGAGCCACAACCGAGAACGTGAACGCATTGCCCTGCACGTCCGCTCCGCTACCGGACACCGTGAATACGTCGGACGACGTTTCGGTGTATGTGGCGCTTGATATCGCAAAGCTCATTTCCACCCCACCAGTGGTCAACATGACTGAACCAGTCACGCTCACCTCTTGGCTAGACACGAACGTGGCTTCTCCGTGGTAAGTGAAACCTGTAGCAAACTCAGACAGCCCAGTGCCGCTGAACACAATGCTCTCAGTTGTCTTCTCAGCACGACCGTCACAAGTAAATTCAACACCAGCTGCAACGGTGGCTGTCGGATCAGGCGTCGGTAGACCTCCCGCAATCTCAGCACTGCCACTGAATGTTAGGCTTAGACCAGTCACCAACACACTTGCTTCGAAGCTGAAGTTTACTTCGCCAATAACAACGCTGAAATGAAAACAAACACATATATCATAAATAAGGAATTTCTAACTTGGAATTAACAACTTGACATCTACTTGCTACAGTGTTATACCTGTAATTACAAATTCTGTATCCTTACGTGAACTGTATAAATTTATTGTGTGTTTCATGAAAAAGGGGGATATTTAATCAAATGCTTTTTTGCAATGTAAGTCAAAGTGAAACTGAATACCCAACAATGGACATGCACATATTATTACAGTAAAATGATCATTATTTGCACAAAGCAGGTAGTGCGGGGCTAGGAACTTTTTATAACGTTTAAAACTTCTTCATACAAGCATGCGCTTTTTGCCATTGACTTATTAAAAAACAAATGTTCCAATGACACGTACCTTCCCAAACCAGAGAGCGTGAACATGTTTGTCGATGTTTCCGTGGTCGTGAAGTTGAACGAGAATTGTGCACCCTCCGCCGTCGTTCCTGTTCCTTCATAATAGGAAACTGTAACTAAGTTGGCTTGTGCTACGAACGCTACGGCGGATTCTGCCGACGTGAAACCTGTGCCTTCAAACTGCAACTCTGTGCGTGTTACATCAGTGGTGCCCGTTCCGCCGATCTCAACTTGTGGTTCTGGAGCGGTGGTAGTGATTGCAAGTGTAGTTGTGGATGTAGCTTGGCTCAGACTTAACAACCCTCCGAAAGTGAACGAGTTGGTGGCTTCAAGCAGAAGCGTTGTTCCCTGTAATTTAAAGTTTAGGGGGAAGGCCTCTTGGCACGTGATGGTTTCTCTAACTGAAATTTCAAATGATTGAATAGTGCTTTCCACATTGACGACGCTGGTGGTTTCAAAGACGAACGTGCAGCCTAGCGCTGTTGTGCCGCTGCCACTGGCTGATTGTATAACACCAGAGGCGTCGAGCTTGCCGTCCGCTGTAAATGTGAAAGACTTTCCGGAGGCAGTTTTTCCGTTGCCCTTAAACGTGATTTTATCCATCTGCTTAGCCGTGGTTCCACTGCCAACGCAGGCGACCTCCTGCGATTCTCCTGAAGTCGTGGTTTGGGTCTGGTCAGGCAGCGAGACGGACGAGCCTGTTCCCGTGATGCTGAAGTATGCTTCCGCCTCGTTGAACTGAGCCACAACCGAGAACGTGAACGCATTGCCCTGCACGTCCGCTCCGCTACCGGACACCGTGAATACGTCGGACGACGTTTCGGTGTATGTGGCGCTTGATATCGCAAAGCTCATTTCCACCCCACCAGTGGTCAACATGACTGAACCAGTCACGCTCACCTCTTGGCTAGACACGAACGTGGCTTCTCCGTGGTAAGTGAAACCTGTAGCAAACTCAGACAGCCCAGTGCCGCTGAACACAATGCTCTCAGTTGTCTTCTCAGCACGACCGTCACAAGTAAATTCAACACCAGCTGCAACGGTGGCTGTCGGATCAGGCGTCGGTAGACCTCCCGCAATCTCAGCACTGCCACTGAATGTTAGGCTTAGACCAGTCACCAACACACTTGCTTCGAAGCTGAAGTTTACTTCGCCAATAACAACGCTGAAATGAAAACAAACACACATATCATAAATAAGGAATTTCTAACTTGGAATTAACAACTTGACATCTACTTGCTACAGTGTTATACCTGTAATTACAAATTCTGTATCCTTACGTGAACTGTATAAATTTATTGTGTGTTTCATGAAAAAGGGGGATATTTAATCAAATGCTTTTTTGCAATGTAAGTCAAAGTGAAACTGAATACCCAACAATGGACATGCACATATTATTACAGTAAAATGATCATTATTTGCACAAAGCAGGTAGTGCGGGGCTAGGAAATTTTTATAACGTTTAAAACTTCTTCATACAAGCATGCGCTTTTTGCCATTGACTTATTAAAAAACAAATGTTCCAATGACACGTACCTTCCCAAACCAGAGAGCGTGAACATGTTTGTCGATGTTTCCGTGGTCGTGAAGTTGAACGAGAATTGTGCACCCTCCGCCGTCGTTCCTGTTCCTTCATAATAGGAAACTGTAACTAAGTTGGCTTGTGCTACGAACGCTACGGCGGATTCTGCCGACGTGAAACCTGTGCCTTCAAACTGCAACTCTGTGCGTGTTACATCAGTGGTGCCCGTTCCGCCGATCTCAACTTGTGGTTCTGGAGCGGTGGTAGTGATTGCAAGTGTAGTTGTGGATGTAGCTTGGCTCAGACTTAACAACCCTCCGAAAGTGAACGAGTTGGTGGCTTCAAGCAGAAGCGTTGTTCCCTGTAATTTAAAGTTTAGGGGGAAGGCCTCTTGGCACGTGATGGTTTCTCTAACTGAAATTTCAAATGATTGAATAGTGCTTTCCACATTGACGACGCTGGTGGTTTCAAAGACGAACGTGCAGCCTAGCGCTGTTGTGCCGCTGCCACTGGCTGATTGTATAACACCAGAGGCGTCGAGCTTGCCGTCCGCTGTAAATGTGAAAGACTTTCCGGAGGCAGTTTTTCCGTTGCCCTTAAACGTGATTTTATCCATCTGCTTAGCCGTGGTTCCACTGCCAACGCAGGCGACCTCCTGCGATTCTCCTGAAGTCGTGGTTTGGGTCTGGTCAGGCAGCGAGACGGACGAGCCTGTTCCCGTGATGCTGAAGTATGCTTCCGCCTCGTTGAACTGAGCCACAACCGAGAACGTGAACGCATTGCCCTGCACGTCCGCTCCGCTACCGGACACCGTGAATACGTCGGACGACGTTTCGGTGTATGTGGCGCTTGATATCGCAAAGCTCATTTCCACCCCACCAGTGGTCAACATGACTGAACCAGTCACGCTCACCTCTTGGCTAGACACGAACGTGGCTTCTCCGTGGTAAGTGAAACCTGTAGCAAACTCAGACAGCCCAGTGCCGCTGAACACAATGCTCTCAGTTGTCTTCTCAGCACGACCGTCACAAGTAAATTCAACACCAGCTGCAACGGTGGCTGTCGGATCAGGCGTCGGTAGACCTCCCGCAATCTCAGCACTGCCACTGAATGTTAGGCTTAGACCAGTCACCAACACACTTGCTTCGAAGCTGAAGTTTACTTCGCCAATAACAACGCTGAAATGAAAACAAACACACATATCATAAATAAGGAATTTCTAACTTGGAATTAACAACTTGACATCTACTTGCTACAATGTTATACCTGTAATTACAAATTCTGTATCCTTACGTGAACTGTATAAATTTATTGTGTGTTTCATGAAAAAGGGGGATATTTAATCAAATGCTTTTTTGCAATGTAAGTCAAAGTGAAACTGAATACCCAACAATGGACATGCACATATTATTACAGTAAAATGATCATTATTTGCACAAAGCAGGTAGTGCGGGGCAAGGAACTTTTTATAACGTTTAAAACTTCTTCATACAAGCATGCGCTTTTTGCCATTGACTTATTAAAAAACAAATGTTCCAATGACACGTACCTTCCCAAACCAGAGAGCGTGAACATGTTTGTCGATGTTTCCGTGGTCGTGAAGTTGAACGAGAATTGTGCACCCTCCGCCGTCGTTCCTGTTCCTTCATAATAGGAAACTGTAACTAAGTTGGCTTGTGCTACGAACGCTACGGCGGATTCTGCCGACGTGAAACCTGTGCCTTCAAACTGCAACTCTGTGCGTGTTACATCAGTGGTGCCCGTTCCGCCGATCTCAACTTGTGGTTCTGGAGCGGTGGTAGTGATTGCAAGTGTAGTTGTGGATGTAGCTTGGCTCAGACTTAACAACCCTCCGAAAGTGAACGAGTGGGTGGCTTCAAGCAGAAGCGTTGTTCCCTGTAATTTAAAGTTTAGGGGGAAGGCCTCTTGGCACGTGATGGTTTCTCTAACTGAAATTTCAAATGATTGAATAGTGCTTTCCACATTGACGACGCTGGTGGTTTCAAAGACGAACGTGCAGCCTAGCGCTGTTGTGCCGCTGCCACTGGCTGATTGTATAACACCAGAGGCGTCGAGCTTGCCGTCCGCTGTAAATGTGAAAGACTTTCCGGAGGCAGTTTTTCCGTTGCCCTTAAACGTGATTTTATCCATCTGCTTAGCCGTGGTTCCACTGCCAACGCAGGCGACCTCCTGCGATTCTCCTGAAGTCGTGGTTTGGGTCTGGTCAGGCAGCGAGACGGACGAGCCTGTTCCCGTGATGCTGAAGTATGCTTCCGCCTCGTTGAACTGAGCCACAACCGAGAACGTGAACGCATTGCCCTGCACGTCCGCTCCGCTACCGGACACCGTGAATACGTCGGACGACGTTTCGGTGTATGTGGCGCTTGATATCGCAAAGCTCATTTCCACCCCACCAGTGGTCAACATGACTGAACCAGTCACGCTCACCTCTTGGCTAGACACGAACGTGGCTTCTCCGTGGTAAGTGAAACCTGTAGCAAACTCAGACAGCCCAGTGCCGCTGAACACAATGCTCTCAGTTGTCTTCTCAGCACGACCGTCACAAGTAAATTCAACACCAGCTGCAACGGTGGCTGTCGGATCAGGCGTCGGTAGACCTCCCGCAATCTCAGCACTGCCACTGAATGTTAGGCTTAGACCAGTCACCAACACACTTGCTTCGAAGCTGAAGTTTACTTCGCCAATAACAACGCTGAAATGAAAACAAACACATATATCATAAATAAGGAATTTCTAACTTGGAATTAACAACTTGACATCTACTTGCTACAGTGTTATACCTGTAATTACAAATTCTGTATCCTTACGTGAACTGTATAAATTTATTGTGTGTTTCATGAAAAAGGGGGATATTTAATCAAATGCTTTTTTGCAATGTAAGTCAAAGTGAAACTGAATACCCAACAATGGACATGCACATATTATTACAGTAAAATGATCATTATTTGCACAAAGCAGGTAGTGCGGGGCTAGGAACTTTTTATAACGTTTAAAACTTCTTCATACAAGCATGCGCTTTTTGCCATTGACTTATTAAAAAACAAATGTTCCAATGACACGTACCTTCCCAAACCAGAGAGCGTGAACATGTTTGTCGATGTTTCCGTGGTCGTGAAGTTGAACGAGAATTGTGCACCCTCCGCCGTCGTTCCTGTTCCTTCATAATAGGAAACTGTAACTAAGTTGGCTTGTGCTACGAACGCTACGGCGGATTCTGCCGACGTGAAACCTGTGCCTTCAAACTGCAACTCTGTGCGTGTTACATCAGTGGTGCCCGTTCCGCCGATCTCAACTTGTGGTTCTGGAGCGGTGGTAGTGATTGCAAGTGTAGTTGTGGATGTAGCTTGGCTCAGACTTAACAACCCTCCGAAAGTGAACGAGTTGGTGGCTTCAAGCAGAAGCGTTGTTCCCTGTAATTTAAAGTTTAGGGGGAAGGCCTCTTGGCACGTGATGGTTTCTCTAACTGAAATTTCAAATGATTGAATAGTGCTTTCCACATTGACGACGCTGGTGGTTTCAAAGACGAACGTGCAGCCTAGCGCTGTTGTGCCGCTGCCACTGGCTGATTGTATAACACCAGAGGCGTCGAGCTTGCCGTCCGCTGTAAATGTGAAAGACTTTCCGGAGGCAGTTTTTCCGTTGCCCTTAAACGTGATTTTATCCATCTGCTTAGCCGTGGTTCCACTGCCAACGCAGGCGACCTCCTGCGATTCTCCTGAAGTCGTGGTTTGGGTCTGGTCAGGCAGCGAGACGGACGAGCCTGTTCCCGTGATGCTGAAGTATGCTTCCGCCTCGTTGAACTGAGCCACAACCGAGAACGTGAACGCATTGCCCTGCACGTCCGCTCCGCTACCGGACACCGTGAATACGTCGGACGACGTTTCGGTGTATGTGGCGCTTGATATCGCAAAGCTCATTTCCACCCCACCAGTGGTCAACATGACTGAACCAGTCACGCTCACCTCTTGGCTAGACACGAACGTGGCTTCTCCGTGGTAAGTGAAACCTGTAGCAAACTCAGACAGCCCAGTGCCGCTGAACACAATGCTCTCAGTTGTCTTCTCAGCACGACCGTCACAAGTAAATTCAACACCAGCTGCAACGGTGGCTGTCGGATCAGGCGTCGGTAGACCTCCCGCAATCTCAGCACTGCCACTGAATGTTAGGCTTAGACCAGTCACCAACACACTTGCTTCGAAGCTGAAGTTTACTTCGCCAATAACAACGCTGAAATGAAAACAAACACACATATCATAAATAAGGAATTTCTAACTTGGAATTAACAACTTGACATCTACTTGCTACAGTGTTATACCTGTAATTACAAATTCTGTATCCTTACGTGAACTGTATAAATTTATTGTGTGTTTCATGAAAAAGGGGGATATTTAATCAAATGCTTTTTTGCAATGTAAGTCATAGTGAAACTGAATACCCAACAATGGACATGCACATATTATTACAGTAAAATGATCATTATTTGCACAAAGCAGGTAGTGCGGGGCAAGGAACTTTTTATAACGTTTAAAACTTCTTCATACAAGCATGCGCTTTTTGCCATTAACTTATTAAAAAACAAATGTTCCAATGACACGTACCTTCCCAAACCAGAGAGCGTGAACATGTTTGTCGATGTTTCCGTGGTCGTGAAGTTGAACGAGAATTGTGCACCCTCCGCCGTCGTTCCTGTTCCTTCATAATAGGAAACTGTAACTAAGTTGGCTTGTGCTACGAACGCTACGGCGGATTCTGCCGACGTGAAACCTGTGCCTTCAAACTGCAACTCTGTGCGTGTTACATCAGTGGTGCCCGTTCCGCCGATCTTAACTTGTGGTTCTGGAGCGGTGGTAGTGATTGCAAGTGTAGTTGTGGATGTAGCTTGGCTCAGACTTAACAACCCTCCGAAAGTGAACGAGTGGGTGGCTTCAAGCAGAAGCGTTGTTCCCTGTAATTTAAAGTTTAGGGGGAAGGCCTCTTGGCACGTGATGGTTTCTCTAACTGAAATTTCAAATGATTGAATAGTGCTTTCCACATTGACGACGCTGGTGGTTTCAAAGACGAACGTGCAGCCTAGCGCTGTTGTGCCGCTGCCACTGGCTGATTGTATAACACCAGAGGCGTCGAGCTTGCCGTCCGCTGTAAATGTGAAAGACTTTCCGGAGGCAGTTTTTCCGTTGCCCTTAAACGTGATTTTATCCATCTGCTTAGCCGTGGTTCCACTGCCAACGCAGGCGACCTCCTGCGATTCTCCTGAAGTCGTGGTTTGGGTCTGGTCAGGCAGCGAGACGGACGAGCCTGTTCCCGTGATGCTGAAGTATGCTTCCGCCTCGTTGAACTGAGCCACAACCGAGAACGTGAACGCATTGCCCTGCACGTCCGCTCCGCTACCGGACACCGTGAATACGTCGGACGACGTTTCGGTGTATGTGGCGCTTGATATCGCAAAGCTCATTTCCACCCCACCAGTGGTCAACATGACTGAACCAGTCACGCTCACCTCTTGGCTAGACACGAACGTGGCTTCTCCGTGGTAAGTGAAACCTGTAGCAAACTCAGACAGCCCAGTGCCGCTGAACACAATGCTCTCAGTTGTCTTCTCAGCACGACCGTCACAAGTAAATTCAACACCAGCTGCAACGGTGGCTGTCGGATCAGGCGTCGGTAGACCTCCCTCAATCTCAGCACTGCCACTGAATGTTAGGCTTAGACCAGTCACCAACACACTTGCTTCGAAGCTGAAGTTTACTTCGCCAATAACAACGCTGAAATGAAAACAAACACACATATCATAAATAAGGAATTTCTAACTTGGAATTAACAACTTGACATCTACTTGCTACAGTGTTATACCTGTAATTACAAATTCTGTATCCTTACGTGAACTGTATAAATTTATTGTGTGTTTCATGAAAAAGGGGGATATTTAATCAAATGCTTTTTTGCAATGTAAGTCATAGTGAAACTGAATACCCAACAATGGACATGCACATATTATTACAGTAAAATGATCATTATTTGCACAAAGCAGGTAGTGCGGGGCAAGGAACTTTTTATAACGTTTAAAACTTCTTCATACAAGCATGCGCTTTTTGCCATTGACTTATTAAAAAACAAATGTTCCAATGACACGTACCTTCCCAAACCAGAGAGCGTGAACATGTTTGTCGATGTTTCCGTGGTCGTGAAGTTGAACGAGAATTGTGCACCCTCCGCCGTCGTTCCTGTTCCTTCATAATAGGAAACTGTAACTAAGTTGGCTTGTGCTACGAACGCTACGGCGGATTCTGCCGACGTGAAACCTGTGCCTTCAAACTGCAACTCTGTGCGTGTTACATCAGTGGTGCCCGTTCCGCCGATCTCAACTTGTGGTTCTGGAGCGGTGGTAGTGATTGCAAGTGTAGTTGTGGATGTAGCTTGGCTCAGACTTAACAACCCTCCGAAAGTGAACGAGTTGGTGGCTTCAAGCAGAAGCGTTGTTCCCTGTAATTTAAAGTTTAGGGGGAAGGCCTCTTGGCACGTGATGGTTTCTCTAACTGAAATTTCAAATGATTGAATAGTGCTTTCCACATTGACGACGCTGGTGGTTTCAAAGACGAACGTGCAGCCTAGCGCTGTTGTGCCGCTGCCACTGGCTGATTGTATAACACCAGAGGCGTCGAGCTTGCCGTCCGCTGTAAATGTGAAAGACTTTCCGGAGGCAGTTTTTCCGTTGCCCTTAAACGTGATTTTATCCATCTGCTTAGCCGTGGTTCCACTGCCAACGCAGGCGACCTCCTGCGATTCTCCTGAAGTCGTGGTTTGGGTCTGGTCAGGCAGCGAGACGGACGAGCCTGTTCCCGTGATGCTGAAGTATGCTTCCGCCTCGTTGAACTGAGCCACAACCGAGAACGTGAACGCATTGCCCTGCACGTCCGCTCCGCTACCGGACACCGTGAATACGTCGGACGACGTTTCGGTGTATGTGGCGCTTGATATCGCAAAGCTCATTTCCACCCCACCAGTGGTCAACATGACTGAACCAGTCACGCTCACCTCTTGGCTAGACACGAACGTGGCTTCTCCGTGGTAAGTGAAACCTGTAGCAAACTCAGACAGCCCAGTGCCGCTGAACACAATGCTCTCAGTTGTCTTCTCAGCACGACCGTCACAAGTAAATTCAACACCAGCTGCAACGGTGGCTGTCGGATCAGGCGTCGGTAGACCTCCCTCAATCTCAGCACTGCCACTGAATGTTAGGCTTAGACCAGTCACCAACACACTTGCTTCGAAGCTGAAGTTTACTTCGCCAATAACAACGCTGAAATGAAAACAAACACATATATCATAAATAAGGAATTTCTAACTTGGAATTAACAACTTGACATCTACTTGCTACAGTGTTATACCTGTAATTACAAATTCTGTATCCTTACGTGAACTGTATAAATTTATTGTGTGTTTCATGAAAAAGGGGGATATTTAATCAAATGCTTTTTTGCAATGTAAGTCATAGTGAAACTGAATACCCAACAATGGACATGCACATATTATTACAGTAAAATGATCATTATTTGCACAAAGCAGGTAGTGCGGGGCAAGGAACTTTTTATAACGTTTAAAACTTCTTCATACAAGCATGCGCTTTTTGCCATTAACTTATTAAAAAACAAATGTTCCAATGACACGTACCTTCCCAAACCAGAGAGCGTGAACATGTTTGTCGATGTTTCCGTGGTCGTGAAGTTGAACGAGAATTGTGCACCCTGCGCCGTCGTTCCTGTTCCTTCATAATAGGAAACTGTAACTAAGTTGGCTTGTGCTACGAACGCTACGGCGGATTCTGCCGACGTGAAACCTGTGCCTTCAAACTGCAACTCTGTGCGTGTTACATCAGTGGTGCCCGTTCCGCCGATCTTAACTTGTGGTTCTGGAGCGGTGGTAGTGATTGCAAGTGTAGTTGTGGATGTAGCTTGGCTCAGACTTAACAACCCTCCGAAAGTGAACGAGTGGGTGGCTTCAAGCAGAAGCGTTGTTCCCTGTAATTTAAAGTTTAGGGGGAAGGCCTCTTGGCACGTGATGGTTTCTCTAACTGAAATTTCAAATGATTGAATAGTGCTTTCCACATTGACGACGCTGGTGGTTTCAAAGACGAACGTGCAGCCTAGCGCTGTTGTGCCGCTGCCACTGGCTGATTGTATAACACCAGAGGCGTCGAGCTTGCCGTCCGCTGTAAATGTGAAAGACTTTCCGGAGGCAGTTTTTCCGTTGCCCTTAAACGTGATTTTATCCATCTGCTTAGCCGTGGTTCCACTGCCAACGCAGGCGACCTCCTGCGATTCTCCTGAAGTCGTGGTTTGGGTCTGGTCAGGCAGCGAGACGGACGAGCCTGTTCCCGTGATGCTGAAGTATGCTTCCGCCTCGTTGAACTGAGCCACAACCGAGAACGTGAACGCATTGCCCTGCACGTCCGCTCCGCTACCGGACACCGTGAATACGTCGGACGACGTTTCGGTGTATGTGGCGCTTGATATCGCAAAGCTCATTTCCACCCCACCAGTGGTCAACATGACTGAACCAGTCACGCTCACCTCTTGGCTAGACACGAACGTGGCTTCTCCGTGGTAAGTGAAACCTGTAGCAAACTCAGACAGCCCAGTGCCGCTGAACACAATGCTCTCAGTTGTCTTCTCAGCACGACCGTCACAAGTAAATTCAACACCAGCTGCAACGGTGGCTGTCGGATCAGGCGTCGGTAGACCTCCCGCAATCTCAGCACTGCCACTGAATGTTAGGCTTAGACCAGTCACCAACACACTTGCTTCGAAGCTGAAGTTTACTTCGCCAATAACAACGCTGAAATGAAAACAAACACACATATCATAAATAAGGAATTTCTAACTTGGAATTAACAACTTGACATCTACTTGCTACAGTGTTATACCTGTAATTACAAATTCTGTATCCTTACGTGAACTGTATAAATTTATTGTGTGTTTCATGAAAAAGGGGGATATTTAATCAAATGCTTTTTTGCAATGTAAGTCATAGTGAAACTGAATACCCAACAATGGACATGCACATATTATTACAGTAAAATGATCATTATTTGCACAAAGCAGGTAGTGCGGGGCAAGGAACTTTTTATAACGTTTAAAACTTCTTCATACAAGCATGCGCTTTTTGCCATTGACTTATTAAAAAACAAATGTTCCAATGACACGTACCTTCCCAAACCAGAGAGCGTGAACATGTTTGTCGATGTTTCCGTGGTCGTGAAGTTGAACGAGAATTGTGCACCCTCCGCCGTCGTTCCTGTTCCTTCATAATAGGAAACTGTAACTAAGTTGGCTTGTGCTACGAACGCTACGGCGGATTCTGCCGACGTGAAACCTGTGCCTTCAAACTGCAACTCTGTGCGTGTTACATCAGTGGTGCCCGTTCCGCCGATCTCAACTTGTGGTTCTGGAGCGGTGGTAGTGATTGCAAGTGTAGTTGTGGATGTAGCTTGGCTCAGACTTAACAACCCTCCGAAAGTGAACGAGTTGGTGGCTTCAAGCAGAAGCGTTGTTCCCTGTAATTTAAAGTTTAGGGGGAAGGCCTCTTGGCACGTGATGGTTTCTCTAACTGAAATTTCAAATGATTGAATAGTGCTTTCCACATTGACGACGCTGGTGGTTTCAAAGACGAACGTGCAGCCTAGCGCTGTTGTGCCGCTGCCACTGGCTGATTGTATAACACCAGAGGCGTCGAGCTTGCCGTCCGCTGTAAATGTGAAAGACTTTCCGGAGGCAGTTTTTCCGTTGCCCTTAAACGTGATTTTATCCATCTGCTTAGCCGTGGTTCCACTGCCAACGCAGGCGACCTCCTGCGATTCTCCTGAAGTCGTGGTTTGGGTCTGGTCAGGCAGCGAGACGGACGAGCCTGTTCCCGTGATGCTGAAGTATGCTTCCGCCTCGTTGAACTGAGCCACAACCGAGAACGTGAACGCATTGCCCTGCACGTCCGCTCCGCTACCGGACACCGTGAATACGTCGGACGACGTTTCGGTGTATGTGGCGCTTGATATCGCAAAGCTCATTTCCACCCCACCAGTGGTCAACATGACTGAACCAGTCACGCTCACCTCTTGGCTAGACACGAACGTGGCTTCTCCGTGGTAAGTGAAACCTGTAGCAAACTCAGACAGCCCAGTGCCGCTGAACACAATGCTCTCAGTTGTCTTCTCAGCACGACCGTCACAAGTAAATTCAACACCAGCTGCAACGGTGGCTGTCGGATCAGGCGTCGGTAGACCTCCCTCAATCTCAGCACTGCCACTGAATGTTAGGCTTAGACCAGTCACCAACACACTTGCTTCGAAGCTGAAGTTTACTTCGCCAATAACAACGCTGAAATGAAAACAAACACATATATCATAAATAAGGAATTTCTAACTTGGAATTAACAACTTGACATCTACTTGCTACAGTGTTATACCTGTAATTACAAATTCTGTATCCTTACGTGAACTGTATAAATTTATTGTGTGTTTCATGAAAAAGGGGGATATTTAATCAAATGCTTTTTTGCAATGTAAGTCAAAGTGAAACTGAATACCCAACAATGGACATGCACATATTATTACAGTAAAATGATCATTATTTGCACAAAGCAGGTAGTGCGGGGCAAGGAACTTTTTATAACGTTTAAAACTTCTTCATACAAGCATGCGCTTTTTGCCATTGACTTATTAAAAAACAAATGTTCCAATGACACGTACCTTCCCAAACCAGAGAGCGTGAACATGTTTGTCGATGTTTCCGTGGTCGTGAAGTTGAACGAGAATTGTGCACCCTCCGCCGTCGTTCCTGTTCCTTCATAATAGGAAACTGTAACTAAGTTGGCTTGTGCTACGAACGCTACGGCGGATTCTGCCGACGTGAAACCTGTGCCTTCAAACTGCAACTCTGTGCGTGTTACATCAGTGGTGCCCGTTCCGCCGATCTCAACTTGTGGTTCTGGAGCGGTGGTAGTGATTGCAAGTGTAGTTGTGGATGTAGCTTGGCTCAGACTTAACAACCCTCCGAAAGTGAACGAGTTGGTGGCTTCAAGCAGAAGCGTTGTTCCCTGTAATTTAAAGTTTAGGGGGAAGGCCTCTTGGCACGTGATGGTTTCTCTAACTGAAATTTCAAATGATTGAATAGTGCTTTCCACATTGACGACGCTGGTGGTTTCAAAGACGAACGTGCAGCCTAGCGCTGTTGTGCCGCTGCCACTGGCTGATTGTATAACACCAGAGGCGTCGAGCTTGCCGTCCGCTGTAAATGTGAAAGACTTTCCGGAGGCAGTTTTTCCGTTGCCCTTAAACGTGATTTTATCCATCTGCTTAGCCGTGGTTCCACTGCCAACGCAGGCGACCTCCTGCGATTCTCCTGAAGTCGTGGTTTGGGTCTGGTCAGGCAGCGAGACGGACGAGCCTGTTCCCGTGATGCTGAAGTATGCTTCCGCCTCGTTGAACTGAGCCACAACCGAGAACGTGAACGCATTGCCCTGCACGTCCGCTCCGCTACCGGACACCGTGAATACGTCGGACGACGTTTCGGTGTATGTGGCGCTTGATATCGCAAAGCTCATTTCCACCCCACCAGTGGTCAACATGACTGAACCAGTCACGCTCACCTCTTGGCTAGACACGAACGTGGCTTCTCCGTGGTAAGTGAAACCTGTAGCAAACTCAGACAGCCCAGTGCCGCTGAACACAATGCTCTCAGTTGTCTTCTCAGCACGACCGTCACAAGTAAATTCAACACCAGCTGCAACGGTGGCTGTCGGATCAGGCGTCGGTAGACCTCCCGCAATCTCAGCACTGCCACTGAATGTTAGGCTTAGACCAGTCACCAACACACTTGCTTCGAAGCTGAAGTTTACTTCGCCAATAACAACGCTGAAATGAAAACAAACACACATATCATAAATAAGGAATTTCTAACTTGGAATTAACAACTTGACATCTACTTGCTACAGTGTTATACCTGTAATTACAAATTCTGTATCCTTACGTGAACTGTATAAATTTATTGTGTGTTTCATAAAAAAGGGGGATATTTAATCAAATGCTTTTTTGCAATGTAAGTCAAAGTGAAACTGAATACCCAACAATGGACATGCACATATTATTACAGTAAAATGATCATTATTTGCACAAAGCAGGTAGTGCGGGGCTAGGAACTTTTTATAACGTTTAAAACTTCTTCATACAAGCATGCGCTTTTTGCCATTGACTTATTAAAAAACAAATGTTCCAATGACACGTACCTTCCCAAACCAGAGAGCGTGAACATGTTTGTCGATGTTTCCGTGGTCGTGAAGTTGAACGAGAATTGTGCACCCTCCGCCGTCGTTCCTGTTCCTTCATAATAGGAAACTGTAACTAAGTTGGCTTGTGCTACGAACGCTACGGCGGATTCTGCCGACGTGAAACCTGTGCCTTCAAACTGCAACTCTGTGCGTGTTACATCAGTGGTGCCCGTTCCGCCGATCTCAACTTGTGGTTCTGGAGCGGTGGTAGTGATTGCAAGTGTAGTTGTGGATGTAGCTTGGCTCAGACTTAACAACCCTCCGAAAGTGAACGAGTTGGTGGCTTCAAGCAGAAGCGTTGTTCCCTGTAATTTAAAGTTTAGGGGGAAGGCCTCTTGGCACGTGATGGTTTCTCTAACTGAAATTTCAAATGATTGAATAGTGCTTTCCACATTGACGACGCTGGTGGTTTCAAAGACGAACGTGCAGCCTAGCGCTGTTGTGCCGCTGCCACTGGCTGATTGTATAACACCAGAGGCGTCGAGCTTGCCGTCCGCTGTAAATGTGAAAGACTTTCCGGAGGCAGTTTTTCCGTTGCCCTTAAACGTGATTTTATCCATCTGCTTAGCCGTGGTTCCACTGCCAACGCAGGCGACCTCCTGCGATTCTCCTGAAGTCGTGGTTTGGGTCTGGTCAGGCAGCGAGACGGACGAGCCTGTTCCCGTGATGCTGAAGTATGCTTCCGCCTCGTTGAACTGAGCCACAACCGAGAACGTGAACGCATTGCCCTGCACGTCCGCTCCGCTACCGGACACCGTGAATACGTCGGACGACGTTTCGGTGTATGTGGCGCTTGATATCGCAAAGCTCATTTCCACCCCACCAGTGGTCAACATGACTGAACCAGTCACGCTCACCTCTTGGCTAGACACGAACGTGGCTTCTCCGTGGTAAGTGAAACCTGTAGCAAACTCAGACAGCCCAGTGCCGCTGAACACAATGCTCTCAGTTGTCTTCTCAGCACGACCGTCACAAGTAAATTCAACACCAGCTGCAACGGTGGCTGTCGGATCAGGCGTCGGTAGACCTCCCTCAATCTCAGCACTGCCACTGAATGTTATGCTCAGACCAGTTATTATAGCATTTGCTGTAAAACTGAAGGACACTTCATCCATAGTTCTGAGAATCATAGCACACAAATAAATTAATTGCTATTTTTAATATATTTTATTTAACATCTATGTTATTTATTTCATTGGGTATATTATCTAGTTATGTTTTTTTTAAATGATTCTTTCAAAAAAAATTATTGCCTGTAGATTTTTATATCCAATGTTTTTTTTTTTTCACTAACGCACAACTTTTTATTTTATATATTAGCACGAAACTCAAAATTAATCATTATCACATACTTATAAAAATTGTATTATTTTAACACTTTAACTAAAACATTTCTCATGGTGATTTAACAGTTTATCATTACACCTTATTTCACTCTGGGATATCTTGTATTTAATAGTATTATTTTTTAGTTAAATGCATTAAAGTGGAAAATACTAATCTTAAATATGCTATATTTTTAAACTTCTACGCAGTTAAGAGGATTTCGCATGATTTTTAATAAATTTGTCTTGCTGAAAGATTAAATATGAATCTTGAGAAAATATATGTGATTCTGCTAGTTTTATACATTTGTCATACACAAAATTTATGTATAAATTTATACATCGTGTTTTGTTCTTTTGAAATGCTCAAAAGAAGGACTGGTCATTGTTTTGCAACCAAGGGCCGAAATACTATGGATTTTCGTTTTATTTTAAAAGTGATTAGGCAAAATCTGATTAGAGGAAATATATCTAGGTATGAATTATTTTAATGTTATTTATATCGATTCCTTTACGCCAAAAAGAAGTATCTTTACTTTCCTGATTAATGAAGAGTGGAGCATCTACACTTTCCACCGCAAGATTGTTAGTGGACTAGTGGCCATTTACTTAACATTGCAGATGCTTCATGGCAGAAAGTGTAGATATGCCTCTCGTCGAAAATCTGGAAAGTGTAGATGCTCCATTCGTCGCAAATCTTATACGTAAGTGATATAAAGAAATATCTATTCTTTCAAGATTTGCGTCGATTGGACCATCTACACTTTCCAGATTTTTGACAAGTGGAATATCTATATACTTTCCGCCATGGAGCATCTGCATCTGCAATGTTCAGTAAATTGCCACTATATATACACACACACACACTCACATTTAATATATCATACATAAAAAGATTTTTTACCGCTTGTTAGTGATAAAATTACTTTTTCATTTAATTTATGTAAGGAAGTGACAGAGAAGAACGTTTCTTTTGCGATAATTACTTAACAAGTATTTTGAAGTTTTTTTTTTTTTTTTTTTTTTTAATCAAAGAAAATTGCAGAAATTTATTTAATTTCGATTTTACTGGTTTAGGTTTTTAGTATTTGCTGACGTATATTTGTTTAAAATGTAATAGCAATTTATCTAAATTAAATGTACTTGCACTATGAATGACAATTCCTACACTCCTTATGTCTAACTAGCTTCGACTTACATTTGACTTTGGCAAATATACAAACATTTTGTCTTCATTGTACACCGAGAGAAAACTTTTTAAATGCATTCAAGATATGGGGGTTATATGCGTGCCCTATTGAGCGTCCGTTTATTCTGCGTTAGCTTCCGTATAGCGCGCAAGGGCTAATTTCAAATCTTATTACTACAAAAAGACCCATTTCTCCTTCGATTCTAAGTTACACAAATATATAATTTACCACACGTAATGAGAACCCTTCGTGATTTGCATCAATATTTTTCTCCTTACTTGTGTTTTACTTTGAAAACTTTATGTGTATGTGTAATTTTTACTTACTTGCCTATACCTTTCAGGTTTAACTTTAAACTGTCTGAGGAATTTCTGTTTTCAAAGATAATGGTAAATGTTTTTCCACTTGAAGTTATTCCATTTCCTTCATACTTGTTTTCATTGTTATATTTAGCTTTTGCAGTGAATGCAACCACTGTGCTGTCCGATAAAAATCCCGAACCTTCAAATTGAAATTCTGTGCGTTCTTGATTTATATTTCCTTTTCCGCTAACTTCAACTATTAATTTTAAATTTGGATTTGGTGTTACACTTGTTGTAGTTTCTTTAGTTGCTGCAACTGCAGTAGAAGTAATTGCTTCAATGCTAGTTTCAGTAGTTTCCATTATATCTGTACTTTGCGTTTGTATGTATTCTATCATTCCTGAAAAAGGAAATACATCATCACTTGTAATGTCACAACTACCAAGAAATTTTATTTTAGTTTCTTGAGATAATTGTATAATAGGCGCAAGTAAGAACTCTTCACTTGAAGTAGAAATATTCGTTGTTTCAAATGTATATAAAATGTTGCTTTCTGTAATAGAGGATCCTTGCATTTTTACAATGGTACTTTGGTTATACGTCAATGTAACATTAAATATGTATTGTAGTCCATCTGATGTCATTCCAGATCCTTGTATAGTTCTTATATTATTTATTTCATTTTGTAAATATCCAATACCATAGCTAGTTTTTATTTCGTTTGTTAAATTTGTAGGTATATTTTTCTGCCCTATTATGAAGCCATCTCCAATCAATGTAAATTTGTTATTTTTCTTTTCCTTTATAGTTGTATTTACTTTGAACGTTCCATTTTCAGAATCAATGCATGTAACAGATATATGTTTATTTTTAGATTCAAATTTATAATTTCCTTCGTTGCATGTAAAACTTTTCTTCTGTCCAGTTGTAAATTTAAACTTTCCTGAGCAAAAAACTCTATTTTCATTAGTAATATTAAATGCATATTTAAGCACAAATCCAACGTTCTCTACTGTTTTGCCAGTTGCTGTACACTGCAGGAAGTTACTGTCAAATTTTTTTCCTGATCCGTGAAAGGTAAATTTAGTTTCATTTGTTTTATTTGGTGGTCTCGTGGGTATCACAGAGGAACTTCTTATTTTTGCACTAAATTCACATCCACCATCTGGATTTTTAACCCCTTTGGACTCAAATTTAAATTCTTTGTCATCCGATGTTTTGCAACTACCTTCAAACGACCTTGCATTTTCTGTTTCCTTTTCAAATCCATTAAACTCAAATGATTTTCCTAACGATGTATTTCCGTGTCCTCTTATCATATTTGCGCCTCTCTTCGTTACATTCAATATTTCAGAGATCCCTGTGTATGTAAAAACTTCTCCATTAACAGTTTCACCAATTCCTTCAAATATTAAACCCTCATCTGATTGTTCAAGTAATCCACTAACTGATGCCTGGACCTGTTCTGGTAATACAGTTGTTGTTGATCCTCTGCAAGATTGTGCAGTTTGTTGTATTGTTGTTAATTCAGCTGTGGTTGGATCGTTGGTGCTCGCAGTTGTAGCGGTAGCATAATTCTGCGTACTTGCTGAGCAATTTCCCGTAATGCGACAAATCATACTCAGGATTGGTCCTTTCGCTTTATCAAGGAGACTTGCAAGGTATGCATAATCGTATCTAAACTCTCCGTTTTTAATGTCGTCTACTATCTGATTGAAGTGTTCCTATAAAAAAACAAAATAAATAATTCATTTCCACACTATATTATATGATAAATAAGTCATTACTACTAATTTTAACAGAAAAAATACTAAAACTTTACGTTGCTATTTGCTTCGCTAAGTCTTCACAATATTATTATTATAATAATTTTATATTAAAATTCATCACTTTAGTAGCAATTAAATACTGCTTGATTTACAGCTTATTAATGTATGTATTTAATGCTTTGCTCATTTAATTTCATCATTGATTTTGCAATTTTTGTTATATTTATTTAATAACTTTAAATTATAATGTAAAATCATATCACAACTTACATTGTATCTTGAAATTTGTTTCGACTTCGCTTTAAATTGTACTTTGTCATTTTGTTTAACTGTAAAAAAAATCATTGCTTTATTTAAAAAATACAAAGAAAAAAAAATCTTGTTGAAGAAGAATATTTTTTTATTTGAATAAGTAAAACACAATATTTTCAATCATTTACTACAGTATAATACTTTGCATTGATATAACAAATCTCAAATTAACGATTTAAGGTGAATACTCCCTATAACTTAGACATAAAAATAAGTTATTGATTTTATTTCTATGTATAAGTTTTTAGAAAATATATAAATTGGCTCTCATAAAAAAAAATCATTTATGATGCAAATAATAGATTCAAGAGTAATTTTTTACTTACATATTATTGCAAATTTGAAATCTGTACATTTATTAAATTTTCTTACAACTTAAAATCAGTCATATATGCTTAATTAAGAATACATAAAAATGCAACAATTTTTATTTTGTATCGGCCAGGAAAAACTTATTTCATGCCATCTCAACAATCGTATTAAGATAAATACAAACAACAATTAATGAAAATGATAATTAATCTTAAAGCTAGGGGCGGGGATAAGAATATTTAATGTCAATTCTATATTTCTTGTTTTTAGTTATATAATTATTATTATGATTATTTAGTTTTCTTTTTAAACACTGTGATGGGCGTTTTGGAGTGCGCTGAAGTGCTATACAATGAAAATATTGCAAAATTGAATTTCGATAATGTAACTGAGTGTCCCATTTTATATTAATTGAAATAAAAGTACAAGTTGTTAGGTATGGAGAGTAGCTTCAAGTGTTTCATTTTCCGTCTCATTGCTCTAATATTTCAAAATTATCCCTATCCTATAATGACAAAATTTAATGCAAATAATGATTCTACGAGTCATTCAAATAATTTAACAAAATGTCAAAGCTGAAAATAAATCAATAAAAAAAAAAATCATTTTTAGTGATGTTAACAGAATTATTTCTTGTGCAAAAATATTAATAAGCAAAAGGTTAATATTTGGAACAAAATTCTTACAAATTAAGAAAACGATTATAATTTGAAACAAGTTTTTAAAAATTTACATAGCCTCACATTAATGTATTGATAATTTTAAACAGCATTTCTCTAGTACTTGTAATTTTTATTACTCATTAAAAAACTAAAAACTATTTTACATATTGATAATTTTATTTATCTTCAAGTTTAGTACCCGTATCATATTAATATTCTATAATGTAATAAAGTTAAGGTTGAAGATACAGTTTATACAAATTTTACCCAGACAATGGCTATTTTTTTATTACAATATATATATATATATATATATATATATATATATATATATATATATATATATATATATATATATATATATATATAAATAAACACGAAGAGAAATAAGGTTTAAAATTTTAATACTGTTATTTGAAGTAAGTAAAGAGTTCGGAAGTATTTGAACTTTGCTTAAACATACCTTTTTTTGCATGCGAGTACATACATCCTAGAATAATTATGTACAGGACCAAACACCACTGCAATCCTAAATCAGCAAAAAATATTAAGAATATTATTATGCCAAAATTGTATATTAAATTGCCGTATATAAATGACTTTGTATTTAATTACCTTGTGTATGTGGTACACAGGAATTTGTTTACATGCAGCATCATTATTATAAGTTTTACTTTTTTTTAACAAAATTATTATTTTCATTTAGTAAAATGACTGGATTTAATGCAAAAAAGTAGCTGTAGCATAATAAAAGAAATCAGCTGTAAAACATCAAATTTAAAATAAATGAATTTGATATAATATATGATATATCATCCAAAATAATTGAGACAAAGCTGCTTTTAGTTTTACCATGTTTTTGATAAGATTAGATTGTATACAGTATTATGCACTATGAGAAAACAACGTAATAGAGGCAAGTGATGTAAAACTGGTGCTCACTTAATATTTCATGCACTGTCTTTAAACATGCATGTTTATACATCAAACTCTAAAGTATTTCAAATATCCAAAATGAAATGGGTAGAGAGGTATACAATAATATTTAGTTATTATATGTATATTATATAAAATATAATAATATTGTATATTACTAATACTCACATACTTGTATCGACACTAGCCTTTACCAGTTTAAATATTTAGTTAAAATACACTCATGCTTTGCACAATCAATTTAATTCGTTGGTATACTTCCTCAACATTTTTGTGTTGAGAGCAAACATTTGTTTTCTGAGTGTGTAACAAAATTTTATACGTTTTCCTTACGCAAAAGTGTACTCTAGCCGTTTTTATTCACTGTCTGTTTTTATTTTAATGTGCGCGCAATTCTCTGTACCGTAAAGAATAATATGTATGCCTGTTTATCTGACAAGTATCTGTTAATGCAGTTACTGACACTACTCGACATGAATGCTAAATGCAATGGTATTTTATTCTGCCGT
The DNA here is from genome assembly GCA_949318235.1 of Ecdyonurus torrentis. Taxonomy (NCBI): domain Eukaryota; kingdom Metazoa; phylum Arthropoda; class Insecta; order Ephemeroptera; family Heptageniidae; genus Ecdyonurus; species Ecdyonurus torrentis. Next base: position 45,597,538 of record OX439127.1, read on the forward strand.
TGTATAGTGTCAATCAATCTAATGTAAATGCATATTTTAATTTTCGAATAATTTTTAATCTAAAGCTTCCTTGAAGTACTTAAAATCATTTTTATTTAATTGATATTCGTTTTGAATTAAAAAGTTAAGTATTTACACGTACCAATATTTATCATATCATAGCTATGCATGCTTCCATTTATTTATTATTGTAAATGCATAAAATTAGTTTATTCTTATGTTTGTTTTTTATTATTATTAATCTATTATTTATTTTTTAAATATAAAAATAAAATTTTCTTGCTCACATAAAAATGTTAATAAAAAATAGCATGACATTTAAAGCATGTTCATTTTAATTATTGAAAATGTTAGTTTGCTAGACTTTCAATGTGCATGAGAACTTCAAGGTTTACTATCATTTCTTTTCCGCAATTATATATTTCCAATATATTATATATATATAAATAATATAATATAATATAATATAATATAATATAATATAATATAATATAATATAATATAATATAATATAATATAATATAATATAATATTATATATATATATATATATATATATATATATATATATATATATATATATATATATATATATATATATATATATATATATATATATATATATATATATATATATATATATATATATATACATATAAATACACAGTACACACACATGTAAGGGGAAAATTACTATAAATATACTAATGGCAGATACACATATCCTGTAAATTAGAATAGGCAAACATTAACTTGGAACAGGTTTTGATACACTACAATGTCACCTAATCTAGGTGAGTGACAACTTTACTTGTATGTTTTACATGCCTTAGATATTATTGTAGTATATCAATATTTGTTCCAGACTAATGTGTTTACCTATTGCAATTTACAATGTACCTGGCATTAGTAGTAATTTTTATGTATATGTATATATATATACTAATATAATATCACATTTAGTTCTATAATGTTTTGCGTATTATTATACTTAAATTCTAACCATATTATTATTTTAAATTTCAGTTCAATGATTGTATATTTTGGATAAAATAGAAGAAGTTGCCTACCTTGCAGTTGTCCCATGGTACGGTGCAAGAAGTACAATGAACAAAATGTAAAGTACGACAACTGCTTATATCTGAACAAGAGAATTACGTGTAAACAAAAAATTGTCTCATGCTTTTTGTTTATACTTATCTTCTCCTGGAATACATTTATATAAAAAAATGACAATAAATTGCACTTATTCAAGAATAAGAAATAAAAATGAACAAGTACTGCACATTACCATGTGAAAAAAACAAAACAAACTATGTTACCTCATTTAAGAATTGATTTACTACTCCTATAAATTACTCGCACCGAGTTTTTTTCTTCTTATAATTTCAAATGTTTGTAGGGAGGCGTGCTAACTTTATAAAACTTTTATTTCAATTGAATTAACAGGTAATAAAAATAAAAATATATTTTTTATTTTATCTGTAAAATATTCACAATTTTGCTTGGAAGTTTCGTAATAAATATACCCTATGTATAAGTATATTTTGAACAAAACAGCATTGCTAACTTTTAACAGGCATTGAAAATTAAGAAGCTATAGGGAATAGGTTTGTTGAAAACAGTTTCAAATAAAAGCAAAAAAAGAAGTGCTACGAATACGTTAAAAAAATAAAAAATGATTAATTAAAGTGTATCAGAAATTTACCAAAAGTTTCAATCTTAAGTAACTTATGCATTTATCAGTATCTGTTCAAATCTGGGTCTATGTGGTGCAGTTGCATAATCTTTATATGAGGTGACACACAAGTGAGATGATATATTTGTTAATATAATTTTGCTTGTCAGATATATAATATCTATAATTCCATATATTAATTCATAATTTTTGCACCTACATAGAAACTTAAATATGAAAATTCTGTAATGACATGAATAATTTTATTTTTTTATTTTTTTTTGTCTCTATGGAATGGAAGTAAATAAATATAATAAAGTAAAGACTTCAAAATCTAAATGAGAATTATTTTATTTATTTACATTCAGTTTTTTTTTTACAGCGTATTATATTATAAAGTTTTCTACACTAATAACTATAAACTACTACATTTTAGCTTTTGTAAAATATAGAAGGTTTTTGTATAGAGATAAAAATTTCCCCAAAATAACTTTATTTAAATAACGCTGTTAAAAGTTTCTTAATATAAAATTATTTTTTAATAAAATTATAGTATACAAAACAGAACTAAAATTAAAACTTGTTTATCTATTCAATATCTAAAAAATTAAATTCTCAAAATTTTAATATGGGTAAGAACATGGGTCGTGTGTGTGTGTGTATATATTATATATATATATATATATATATATATATATATATATATATATATATATATATATATATATATAAATTATATATTTTAAAATTTACTACAACTGGCGTAGAATTGAAGCGTTAAAAATTTCACTTAACTTTTCTCAAACACTGGTCAAAGATTGGCAATGATTTTTTTAATCGTTTTTGTCAGAATTTGAGTTTAAAGATTACATTAGGTACCAAGTAAAGTGAGCTGCCGCAGCAGCTACTTATTATTTTGTGAGCATTATTTTGAGTGACCATTTGAGATAGAGTTGACTTGAATTCAAGACATCATGGAGGATTACTAGACTTATACATAAAAATATATCGAATTAAAAAACCGTTCATTGCTTCAGTAATAATTCCGATTAATAATATATTTATTACATATTAAAGTAATTTACTCTGAAATATAGCATAATATTATGTTTAACTTTTACAATTAATTCAATAATTAATTATAATCTCTCAATATTTCTTACTATGGTCATAAAAAATAAAATTTAAATTTATTAACACTTTTGCTATATCATGGTACAAATTTTAGTTTCAAGTTTTAGAATTGTAGCACTTACATTACTAAATTGTGCTATCATGAAATATATACAATGAAACAAATAAATGAAAAAAATAATCCACATGGAACCAAATTTTTTACTCAACAAATAATATATATATATATATATATATATATATATATATATATATATATATATATATATATATATATATATATATATATATATATATATATATATATATATATATATATATATATCGACGTGGCTGCGGCCAAAGGGCGAATCTGCATTTCAAGGTCGCCCCACAAAGGGCGAATCTGCAAATTTGGCCACTCGCACAAAGGGCGAATCTGCAAATTTGGCCAAAATGATTTTATTGTACTTTTGGATAAAGGCTAAAGTTTTATATGTTCTCTAAAAATTTTAAGGCTTTCTGATAATTATTTTTATTTATTTTTAATTATAATTGCGAGCAATTTAATGGAAAAACGTGTTGGCCAAAGAGCGGGGCAAAAGGCGAATCTGCATCGGCAGGCCTGCCAACTTCTTAGTATGCCAACTAAATTTAGAATTTTAATTTATCCTGCATTTTGCTATTATATTGTAATTTCTTTCATTTTTCAATCATAATATAGAAAAATGTAACTATATATTAAAAATGTTAGAACAATTTGCCATTTTATTTAAATAAAATAAAATTGTTTTTAGTATATTTTTGCTGTTTTTGTTGCCTATTCTTTTTTCAAAAACAGCTGTTCGTATCTCCTACACTTCAAAACTTAAAATATCTGCTTTTTTTTGTAACAATATCATAAAACCTACTTTATATTAAAATGGTTTTATTTTCTCGTCCCGTAAAACATCAAAATAAAATTTAAATAATAAAAATTTAAAAAAAGAAATAAAAAAATCATGCCAGGTATAACCTGGCATGAATAAACGATTTAGGAACGCGCATGCGCAGTGCCTTACAATTTTACTATTTTCGAGAAATTTGTAGACTAAACGATATATCCATAAAAATTAATGTTCTAAAATTGATCAAATAAAAAATATCGACAAAACTAACTCATCACAAATATTCTCTCACTTTGCTCTGATTTTTAAAACACTTTTTTTTGTCTCCTGTAAAACTATACAAAATGCAGATTCGCCCTTTGCTGCAAACTGGCCAAAAGCAAATTCGCCTTTTGCTGCAAACTGGCCAAATGCAGATTCGCCCTTTGGCCGCAGCCACGTCGATATATATATATATATATATATATATATATGTATATATATATATATATGTATATATATATATATATATATATATATATATATATATATATATATATATATATATAAATGTAACATATAATACTGTCTTTGTAATAAGTATTCTAGTGATAATCACTGATTAATTGCCAAAATTAATGTAAATAAGAATTTCATTTAAAATAAAATGACTTAAATTAACCAACATAATAACACGTGAAAAATTAACTGCTGCTGGCTGCTGATATGAAATAAAATGGGGCAAATTTATATATGTATTGGTCAATTTATTTATTTTTTCCATCATAAGATTTTAGTAAATTACGGCAATAATTACGGAAAAAATGAAGCTATTTTGCATGGATAAACATTGATGACTACTCTCTAAAAATAATTCATATATGCGTGGAAATAAATCGGATTGATTTTAACAATCAACGTCTTTCATCCAAATCTTATCAATTGTATCAATGATACATAGGTTATTATATACGTGAAATCTACCAATATTTGTATTACTGCAGAAACATTTCCATTCATTTTTAAAAGCTTTGAAGCGTAAATCACCATGGTTACAAAATCCTTATAGTGGTGGATTATCAGAATATATTGATCCTTGACCTTGTTAGTAATGACACGTGTCTTCTTCTTCTGTTTCGGTGAAAGGATCTGGGAAACAGATTAAGAGGGCAATGAGGTTGTTTGCCAGTATGATACTTAATCGGGCAGAAGAGGTGCTAATGCATGTCTCTCTCAGTATCTGTCCTTGCTCTGAATTTGTGTGATTCATGGCCCATGCCAGATGTGAAATGAAAATATTTCATTCGTCCAGGTTTAGAGTTTCACATTTCAGAACCAGTAATACGAACGATATCGGTATGAATTATGAATGTACCTAGCTCTCAGCTTGCAACACTTTTCTTGCTTCTTCTCTGATTTGCTGTAAAAAAATTATAGTTTTATTTCAAGGAATATATATATAATATAAGTGATCGGGCAGGCTGGAGATGAGCGAGCGAGGCAACTGGGGAGAACAAGCACTACAACTGCTTCTTTTATAGATAGTTTTGTAATTTCTGGAAGCTCCAAAAAAATAAAAAGGAAGATTTAATTTATAAATTGTTATTTCATCAACCTTTTCAAATTGTTAATTTGAACCTCCCATATAACTCTTTTTATTTACACAATAACATTTGAGTATTTGCAGCAACTTCTTACTTTCACATTTTTGCCATAAGTTAACATGCAAAAAAGTTTGAGTTTTTCTTATTTTGGACAAAATAACACAATTTATGCCAATTAAAGTAATCGGGCAGGCTGGAGATCGGCGAGCGAGGCAACTGGGGAGAACAAGCACTACAACTGCTTCTTTTATAGATAGTTTTGTAATTTCTGGAAGCTCCAAAAAAATAAAAAGGAAGATTTAATTTATTAATTGTTATTTCATCAACCTTTTCAAATTGTTAATTTGAACCTCCCATATAACTCTTTTTATTTACACAATAACATTTGAGTATTTGCAGCAGCTTCTTACTTTCACATTTTTGCCATAAGTTAACATGCAAAAAAGTTTGAGTTTTTCTTATTTTGGACAAAATAACACAATTAATGCCAATTTATATATATATATATATATATATATATATATATATATATATATATATATATATATATATATATATATATGTATATATATTATGATAAACCTAATTTGGAAAACTAAGTTGATTATAATTCATAATTGTATTTACAATTAATAATTTATTCATTATTATTACTCTTATGTGTCTTACCCTTACTCGAGAGGACTCTGAGTATACTGGCAGAGGCAGGCAAGAAAAATATTAATCCATACTCTAGTATGTCCATTACTCTAGTATCACAATGAAATGAGGCTCAGACTATACCCTTAGGTGTGATAGGATGTTTGAGGAGTGGGTTGAAAATTAGATACAAAGGATTGTAAGGTAAGGAATATGGCCTTATTTTTGTTACTGTCTAGCCATACGATAGGAAGGTGCATGCAGGAACAGGAAACTACAAAAACTTTTTGTGTGGCCAGTCGACACTCAAGTTCTGCCTTGAATGCCTGGCTAGCCTTCAACAGAGTAGCAGTAAGTGCACCTAAGAACCACCGTCCTCTACCAAGTACATGGCTAAGGCCACCACTTGATATCGAACGTGGGTTACCTTTAGTATGACAGACAAGCACGCTCTTACTGGGCGTAAGTTAAATTATATTCTTGCAAACATATTATTTTCTTCCGGAATAAAAATTACGCAATAATGATGAATATGCTTTAAAACATGTTAAGCAACTTTATATATATTATATATATATATATATATATATATATATATATATATATATATATATATATATATATATATATATATATATATATATATATATATATATATATATATATATATATATATATATATATATATCGATGCTTACCCGTCGAAGTGAACGAACTGCACTTTACAAATTTGGGGAAAAATGAACGTTCTACACTTTACAATTTCCAAGTTCCCCCATCTAGTTCTCTTGTTAAAACGCGTAGAAGCACCAAACGCAGATCGTTCATTTTGAGTGAAATTTGTAAAGTGTAGTTCATTCACTTAGACGGGTATATATATATTAACAATTAAATTATGGACCTTTTATATTGATTATACCATTGATCCATTTCATTTGAGAAAAAATGAATTACCTTGCTTTAACAACAAATTTACTTTTCAAAATTTTGCTTAAGCCCAACGGATAAATTTTGCAATGAAAATGAGTTTGCAAAGTATGCAGAAATTATGAAGTTTATGCATGTTGTGCAAATTTGATTTTATGATCAACAGAGTGTCACACACTTATTCAGGCTTTAGTTTTTCCCTACAGCACAAAAATTAAAAATTAATTTATCGAAAAGTTAATATATAATTAATAAGTTTTATCTAATTACTAACTCAATACTTTACATAGCACTCTCTCTCTCTCTCTCTCTCTCTCTCTCTCTCTTTCTCTCTCTCTCTCTCTCTCTCTCTCTCTCTCTCTGTATCTATGCATTTGCAATAAGAGCTATCAAATTGCTGATTTTATTAATTACTAGCTCCGAGACACTCAGCATTTTAAAAGTACAATTAACTTAAACTTTGCAATAGTAAGTGTGGATTTTCTTACTTAAGCATTGTCTTAAATACTGCAAGGTCTACGTCAGGCAAAGGTATTTCTTCGGCTCAACGAAGGTAAAACAAACTAACTCCATCAACTCGAAGCTTGTCGTAGCCAAAATCATGCTTATAAGTGCTTGTCACCTAAAAACAACATCAAAAGGTTTGGTTATTTATTATGTTTATACTTTATTTCATGAAATTATTATTTTTGTGACATTAATTTTAGGAAAGAGAGAGGTTTCTCATATATATATATATATATATGTGTGTGTGTGTGTGTGTGTGTGTGTGTGTGTGTGTATAATTCAGATAACAATAAAAATGAATAGTTTTTCTAACAATTAAATATAAATAAATTATTTTTCTGTATTACTTTTTATTACATTTATTCCAAATAAAAATTGTGGAAAAAATGTAAAATAATTGAGTTGCTTTATTGACGTACAATACCCTCCATATTGCTCCCTTCGGCTACAAGAAAGATCACTTGTGAGAGGTATATAGGTCTCCTTCTCTTTATCTCTTCTCTCTAACGTTCAGCGACAGGAGACATGCTCATGGCAGCTCATGGTTTATATTTGAAAAATAACAATATCATGTGATTATGCATATAATATGACTTTGAAACATTATAAAATAAAACAATTAGAAAAGTCTTAATGAAATTATGCGTAGTAAGAATTATTAATTGAATGTCATTATTAGAACATTACTCTCCCTCTGCCATTGCGTCATATAAAATATTTTAGGTACCTTGCTTTTTCAATTGCATTTTTTAAATTAAGATGACTGTTTAATTATTTTGTATTATTACATAAAAAAGGAAAGGATATAACCAGCTTCATACAGAAACACAATTTGAAAGGCAAGATTTAGGCCTTACAAGAGTTTGGATCACTTTTATGGCTCCCCCCTCCCCCCCTAAATATATATACCTTTATGTATTTTTAATACATGGAGCAGTACGATAATTAAGATCTACATATAAAGCACTATACTGTATTGCCGTAAGGCAATAGGGTAAACAAAAATATTAAAGTGTTCTGTATTCACTAGAGTTTAAAAGCGTCCTGTTAAAAAATACGCAACAGAGCCACCAATAAATAGGTCGTTGATGCATCTAATGCATCAAGTATACGATATTCCTATAACCTATAGAGTTCGCAGGGCAAGATGGCGAAAAATATGCATTGGAAACCGCTCTGGTGACAATGTAATCATTCCCATTGAGTCGTGCTTTCTTATCCTTGTCTTTCTTCTAACGTTTAATCCTGTCTGTGTAAATCTATTGCCTTTGTTTTCCAATAACTTGCAACTAGCAGGCACCGGCTAAATCCTACATGAAACGCAAAATCAGTAAATAAGTTCTAATAATCATTAAAATAATTTTTATGTTTGAGATAAGGGGAATTTTTGAAATATTACATTTTGGTTTTGTTTTGCAATTGATTCATTAAACACGTTCAGTGAAACCGATAATAGAAAAATTAAAGTCAGATTTACTGATGACTTGTAGTTATAATATTATCGGTATGAATTTTAGTCTTATTGTAGCACGGTTATACAAATATAAAATTATAGATAATTTCAATTTTACAATTTATTTTACCTATTGAGTCAGTAAATGTGCTATAATGAAACTAATATTTGTACCAAATTATTATATAGCAAAGCTTATTTTTCTTGATCATTTTTTTATTAAAAATTTCAGTGTTACGTAATTTAATTTCTAAAAAAAAATTACAATAAAAATTATTGCATCTCAAATAAAATAATTATCAACTAGAATTGCTGTTCTTAATCTCACATTTTTAATTATTTAGTATTGTTTATTTGCCTGATTTTGAATGCCATGGCATATGTACTGTATACTGTATTTTACTGTACCTGTCGATAAGATATATGTCTAGAACAAAAATTCAATATTATTTTCTAAGGAGATTAATATTTTCTAGGATAAAATGGGACACTTAAATTGGCCAATATTTTTGTATACTCTAAAAAGCTATACTCCTCGCTGGAAGAGGAGGAGGAGGAGGAGGGGGAGGGTCAGACGCCAGTGTCTCATTCATTTCAATACTTAAATACTTACCCTCGCAGAAATAATTTCATTGGCTAAAAATCCGACAAAAGTCACAAAGTTATAAAACATTACATCATTAACGAACCCACATAAACCTAACACCTAAGGACTTAAGGGTGGTGGGTATTATTTACGTACTTTGGACCCGGGGTTAATAATGCACTATACTTTCTAAAATAATTTGGAATCAGTGCTATTTTCAAACATTGTAAGTTTTAATGGTTGAATTGAAAAAGGGCATGTTGAGGGTGATATTAGTAGCTTTAAAAGCTTTGAAATGTTTCAGTGGAGTGTTGGTTTAACTCTCCCCCCCCCCCCCCCCCCCCAAAAAAAGCTTTTTGCCCTGGCTTCCACTATTTATTTATTCTCTAATTCTTCAATAACTAATTTAATGATGGTTTATATTAATTACCAAAACTGCAATTTTATTCATATTATAACATAACAATACTGACGTTGATATGCAATCAATAACTCTGATAAACTTACACCGGGTTCACTGTCTTGGGCTTGTTAAATGTCACGACAGATAAAAAGAATCATAAAAAGTATAAATATATTGTAGAAAAAATGTTATATATTATTGTAGTTCTAGCCTCGATAACAAAGGAGGCATCAAATTATGGATTACTGTCATTTTGACACATAGTGCTTTTTTTTTTTTTTTTTTTTTTTTTGCACCAGTCAAAATTTTTGAATTCGGAATTTTACGTTTTATTATTTTTTTAACGAATGAGGCCTCACGCACGCCACATTCAGTAACGGACATCCATTACAATAGTTCAAGAATATTTGCTATATAGCTTTAATGTATGCATGACAACATGCATATACCTACATATTATTAACATTACCCTGGTCCGTCTCCTTTTTTTTATGTATTTTTATAATAATATGCATATATACATGAATACAACTTTTGAAAAGTCAGCCCGATTGCAGGTCTCGCCTGGCTACACAAGACTGACTCCTCTTAAATACACATTTATTACTTTTTTAAAGTTTTATATTTGGTATTTTAAGTGAAAATTATTTAAAACACAGAAAACAATTGAGGTGTAGCTAAGTTAAGTTAATGGGTCATCTGACCTAATAAAGGTATTCAGTGCACCCACTTTTAAACTCAGTAACTCAGACACCTATATATGTATTACTCTGAATATTTTACTGCAATTATTATAATGTATATATTTTTTACATGCTTTGGTATTTGATATATTAAATTTGTTTATTTACACATACATGTATATCTATATTTTTTACATACACTATTATATACTTTTTTCTTTAAATTTTTTACTTCAAAAAATTCAATATGAGGAGTCGGTCCGATTGAAGGTCTTACCTGTCTACACAAAACTGACCCCTCTCCTTGAATGCACTATTCCTTTAAAACCACAATTTAAAGTAAGTAATTTGAAGTTTGTTTTTATTATTATTATTATTGAAAATAATATAACAATAAGATGATCTTTAAGTTGCATAGAAACTTATTTCTTTTTACTATCTAATAGATAGTATCTATACACCATTTTTCCCTGATAAAATGTTTGAATGCATCGACTATATGTATTCTATCATTTCCACTTACACAATTGACTGTATTACCCAACATCCTCACCACTGAGCTATGTATTTCTGGTGGTCTTAGCTCGTGCAAGTCACAGTACTGTACATCATATGCCATCATGGTTGAATTTCACATTTATTTTTTAGAATGACCCTTAATTTACTTTTTACCCATGTAAATATTTCATGTGAAATAATACACTCCGTTAGTCTGTGTATAATAGTGTCAGCTTTTTTACAGTTTATACATTGATCACTTTTAGGAATTCCTTTTTTTTTTTTTTCGATTCCGTCACTATAAGGTTATTTGCTAATTTTATCAATGGTGATTTTGTGGATTTGTCAAGAAAACTTTCATTGATACTTTCAAAAACTTCACTCCATTCTATTTCTACATTAATTTTTATTATTGCAGATGTTGGGGTATTTATTTGAATCTCACTTCCATAACCTATTTTTGACATAATTGCTGCATAAATTATCTTTGATAAAAAAAAAATTGTACAGTTGACTCATTATATTAAAAAGCACTAAACACATTGCATATTGATCTAATTTATTATTCTGCCCTATGTTTTTATTAAAGGGTAATGCGTTTCCATGTTGTGTAAATAAAATTGTAGTAACTCTTGAAGTCATAATGATCCTTCTTTATTTATTGCTCTTATTGCAGATACTTTATACTAATAATGTATCACATTTTGCTAATTGTGTTGACTAAATTTGTACCTCTATTTTTTATTTGATGATATAGTTTTTCTCTTGATATTTTAAAAGCTTCGCCAAACCAAAGAAAGTAGTTTACATTTTATGTATGTTTATCAGTAATAAAAAGTTTCTTCATTTATTTTCAAACAAAATGTATGATATTTTCATAACAACATTATTACAAGATTTTATCATTGTTTGTAAAAGAGATTTACTAAAATTCAAAATACAAAATTCTTATTGTGCGCATAAGATCTAACACTTTGCTGATTTATTGTTATGATAATAATAAAATAAAACACTTGTATAAATTTATAGATTTTTATTTAATTCGTATTGCAGATCAGCACATTAGGTTCAAATAACCATAATAAAAAAAAAAGCATATTTGAGTAGTTGCCATAAAAGAAACCCCAAATGTTTCGGAACATTTTTGATCAAACTTTTCATTATAACCTAAAACATGCATCAACAAAAAAAAAAAAAAAAAAAAAAAAAAAAATGCTGAGTATACATTTTTTTTTAAAATTTAAATTTCTCCGTCCTAACTACAGTTATCGTTTTCTCAAAAATCTCTTACAGGGGTGGCCTCGCAATTGAAAAATTATGATTCTCTGTCTTATTTTGCGCGCTTTTTATTGGTTACACGTCACTACCGGTAACAAATATTTTGATAAAATTGGCTACGTTTGCAAAATAGCTTTGCGTGGGTATACAATACAACATATCTGACAAAATGACAGAAATCCATACTTCATGTCTTATCGACGTAAGTAAGACACTGACAAGTGAGTGTAGTGCTTGTATTTTGTGTTATGAGTAACATGATTGTGTGTAGTGAAAGGTATTGTACAGTACGTACATACCAATAATTTCATATTGTATTTTTTCTCTTACTTTCCAATGAACAATTAGATATAAGTTTATCAGGGATAAACATAACAATATTTTGATTTTGAAGTTCCAATAATGCCTATAGGCATTAGTAATTTTTTTTTTCGTCCTTTAGATACAAACCTTACAAAGTATATTAAACAAAGCTCGACATGCTTTTGAATCATTACATTTTATTTACTAATTAGTAACGTAATGTTTAAACAAAAGAAATCATGATTTCTTACTATAAGTATGATTTACATATTAACTTTTTAAACAAATAATACTTTTATCGACAACAATAATATATATTAAAATAAAAAGATTATAAATTTAATGATGAAACAATTTAATATTTTGAAAAAATTTTACTCAATATATTTAGCTAGAAGTGATTTTTGTCTATTAATATTATTGTTATATTATCATTATTTTTACCGATGCTAAATTTTAAATATGTTTTATTTTCGTTTTTATTGAAAGAGAAAAAGTAGTTGTTAAAAATACACACATTTCCAAACTTCGGATAACAATGAGCTGCACTTTAGATGAGTCTTAGTTTTTCAAATAATCTTTTTTTTTACGGTTCGGAGTTCGTCTTGGTAGAATGCGTATCAGTCACTTTTTTTAACCATAACAGTGATAACAATCTAATAACAATTTTTAAAATGACACACCTGTTATAACAATGAAATGGTAGCTTGATATAGGATATTCAATAACCAAATTTAATTAAAATTTTCTTTGTTTACTAAACATTTCTATTATTTATTAGTTTATTTAAATCACATGTTTTTAATTTTGATGACATTTACTTTTACATTATCTGTCCTTGTCATTAAATATTAAAGTATACTTTTTTATATTACATTGACTAACTAAAAAGAGTAAAAATTTCAGCTCCATTAACTTCCATTTTCATTATTATTTTAATATCACGTCAATCGAAATAAATATAAAAAAGAAATTGTACTGGTTTTTCATACGTTCATTTATACATTTTTATTGCAATGTAAATAAAATATTGATAAAACGTTGAATTTTTTATCACACAACTTTTTTTTTTTTTTTTTTGAAAGATATAATAAAAAAGTAACAACATGTTTTTGACGTTTCTTGCGTTTTGTTAAAAGTTCTGTAAAATTTACATCTGACATGAAGCAGTAAAAGGAAGTTACGTGAGTACTCAAACAAAATTTATTGCATTTTAGTAATTATCAGTCTGTTATGAACATACGGTACTTGATGCATGAACGCATAGGGGGGCTCGAGTTAAATGAGTCCATGCAGGGTTGAACTCTGACTTATTGAATGAATTTTGAGTAAGAACTTTTTGCTTGGATACGATTTATTTAGCTTAAACTATTACGTATTTTCAAATATATTTTCGAACAAATTGTGCATTTTGAACATTTGATTCCAAATTATGAAATATTTACACCCAAATATTTTATTGAAAATAATAATAATAAAAAACTATAGGAACTTATAAAGAACCTACAGATAGAGTACTCTACCTACAAACAAAAAAAATTTTAGTTGCAAAATGTTTTTATATATTATTATATATTTTTTAAGATTAAAATTCTCTGATTGTTGAGCCAGGTCTCATTTTTGCACATTGATTTTTTTTTTTTTATCAGAAGATTAATTATTTTTTGTTTATTTTGTTAGTTAGCACATTTTTAACTATAAGGTATATTGTATAAAAAATAAAATAATGTGAAAAAAAAAAATAAAAAAAAGAAATAAAAAAACATTATGCGTTACCACCTTATATTATCATTATTTACTTTTTTAAACCAAAAAAGTTATATTACCAACACATTTCTCCTTTACCGCATGATTAATAAATAAATAAACAAGTCTTCATTAAAAAAAGAAAAAAAAAAAAAAAAAAAAAAAAAAGAGAGAAAAAAAATTTGAAGGGCTGAGGTCTAAGCTTGACAAAATGTCTGGCCCACTCTTATACATCTAACCCCAACAGAACACATCAATAACTTATTTTAATTAAATACAAAATTGTAATACTACAACAAATGATAGGAATTAAGAAAGAAAGAAACACACACATGTTGCATGACTTGAGGAAGGCCCCAAAAATAAAAAAAGGCTAGAGATTTGCCGATATTGGTGTGTAATATATTGATTCCTATTGATTCCTGGCCATTAAAAATCAATTGCTGTAGTTAGAATTTCAATATATTGCTTTTTGAAAAAAAATAGAGCCCTTTTGGGCCCTTTTGAGGTGATTTGGGAAGACGAAAATGTGATTTTTGAATTTGGTACCCAAAAAAATACAAAATCTAAAGTTTTCGTTTTTTTAGCTGAATTTTTAATTTTTGTTTCATTTTTAAAATGTTTTGACTTTGAAGTGTCCCTAATTAGACCCACATAACAAAACTGGACCAATTTTGCGATTTTGGGCTTAATTCAAAACTCTTTTATCCAGAAATTTAGTTCTTATTCGATTTCTTAATTTTCAGTGTCCTTTGTGATCAGAAGAGTAAAAAAATTACCTCAATTTTTCTGTTTAAGGGGCCCTTTGGGACCTTTAACTTCAAAATACAAAAAAATTAAAAATAGTTTTCATAATTTTGACTTTCTGACTACAAAGTTCCAAAATTTCTAAAAAATCTATTGATAAAATTCGGCGCTATAATCATTTGAATTTTAAAAATAGTCACCGAACGCCACTGATAAATATATAATTATATATACAATAGTTAAAAAAAAAAGGTATATAGCTCTATGGCACATATGGAAAATACTAAATGGATGAAAAAGAATATGGGCTGGAAGTCCCCAGGGAGAGTCCGCATATAGTGTTAGAAGAAAGCTGGCCCCACTCATCCATGTGGAGGCTGAGACAGCTTTATAATAATAATAACGGAGAAGCACAAAAACAGAGGGAAAGAGCACAATAATATTAATAACAACAACAACAAAAATAATGATATGAAGAAAATACTACAAGCAAAGCTATTTGGCATTAATATATTTACGCTTACATATGATTACAACTAGCATACATTATATTATATACTTATTTGATCAAAACTATTAAAATAAAATGAGATTTTTCTTGTAGGGAGATTTATATACTTTTTTTCTTCCTAGATAAAATGGTACACCTACAGGGATTAATTAACATTTACGTGTACTTCTATAGGTGCTGTATAGTGTTTCCTCTTCTAAACATTTTTAAAACTCTTCGTGTCAAAAACAAATACTTATTTTTGGGTAGGAAAAAAAAATAATTCCAAAAATGAAGCAAAAGTTACGGACAAGAAATGTGACCCATGGTGAATGATTCCATATGTTTTTCACAACAGTTTTAAAGTGATGCTATTTTTTTTAGAAAAAGAGTGTCCCAATCTGTCCCAGCTATCCTTAATTAATTAAGAAAATTCGTTCAATACAAAGCAGATGCATTTGCCTAAAATGTTTTACTTGATTCATCATTAGATCAATAGTTGTGTCGTTAAAAAAATATATATAACACAGGTGTAAATCATGATTATATTATACTTCTTTATTACATTTTTCCTGTTAAAGCCCTTTTCAACTTACTTTTTTATTATATAGGATACTAGATTGATAATTACCATACCTTATTATCCATGAATTAGACACCAACACGTTGATTTTGTATTTATTTTCATTAATTTTCATTTTGACTGTTATATCACGTATCTGACGTCACAATGTACAGATGGGGCCGTGATAGGGGTAAAGAACTTGAGGGAGGGGCTTAAATTTATCACGTGACCAGAGCGGTGACTGTGATTGGCGGGGGTACATTGTGACGTCAGATATGTGATATAACAGTCAAAATGAAAATAAATGAAAATAAATACAAAATCAACGTGGTGGTGTCTAATTCATGGATAATAAGGTATGGTAATTATCAATCTAGTATTCTAAATGATTAAAAAGCAAGTTGACAAGGGCTTTAAGTAAAAGAAATCAAATTGCCCTATAAAATATTACCGTTCTCTTTACCTTTATGTATAAAAATGTGTGTAAATTATTGTTATTATTATGTATTTGTACGAAATTGTTCTCCTATACTGATCAGAGGCTCAATGGAATCCAAAATAGCCGTAATCCAAAATGAAAGAAAATGAATATCAAAACATTAAAAATGTTTCATATTAGTACTGAAAAACCCAATTTCAAACGGATAAAAATTTATTTTATTAAAATTTATTTGTAAACAATAATGTGGATCGTGATCTGGATCGGATAATATGGATCTGGATAGAACATGTGTATTGTTTTTTATATAACACTAACATAATAGCATAATTATTTAATGCCTATATAAGATATTTTTAATGCGAAACAAAAATTTTATTTTGCATATATATATATATATATATATATATATATATATATATATATATATATATATATATATATATATATATATATATATATATATATATATATATAATAATTGAAAGCTTGTTTGAAAATATCAGGAAAGTTGTGAAATAAGAGTATATTATTTCATCTATCAAATAACAAAAATGAATCATTAAATTAACATTATCATTGAACCAGATTGCCGAGTTTAGTCATCTTAATCATAACCACGGAAATACATTTTACTTCAGCTTTGCAATTTCATCACGATTTGAAATGATAATAATAAAATGTTATATTATATGTATACATTATATATAATTAATATAATTATATTTAAAATTCATTGAATTAGATTTCAATAATTTAAGTGTATTATATTCTATTCGATATTGTTATACCTTGGTTATTATAAATGTTATTAATTGTAAAATTTATTTAACAATATAGATAATAAAATATTTAATGTCCCTTTGTTTCTTAACTAGATTAACAAGGTTTAAATAATGATACCTGAATTTTTGTTAAAAAAAATCACGTTATTGTGGTAATTATTATGTTGATGGAGTTTAATTGAGAATCGAGATAATGAAGAGATTTCCACATGCCAAAATTTTTAAAATTTCCACAAGGAATTATCCCAACAATTAAAACTATAAAGTTTTGACTTTCGAATTCAACGCATTTGCAATTTTTGCAACCTAAAACAATGTCCCTAAAAAACTAATGCACAATAGCAACTAACAGTTTAATTACTGTGTGTTGACTAAAAAAATGAAAAAAGTTTATGATTGACAACCTTAAGGCGTAGAACACCTTGAACAAAAAAGTTGTGTAATATCCTAACAAACCTGAAAATCAACGTTGATTTGGCCGAAGTCATTGATTTCTAATTAATTTTCCATTCACAAAATGCCACTGGCGGTCACTGACGTCTCAGCTCGCTTGTTGTGTACGCGCGCAAAAACCGGGCGCGCTGTGACGTCAATGACCGCCAGTGGCATTTTGTGAATGGAAAATAAATTAGAAATCAATGACTTCGGACAAATAAATGTTGATTTTCAGGTTTCTTAGGATATTAGATATTACACAACTTTTTTGTTCAAGGTGTTCTACGCCTTTAGGATTTAAAACGTCATTTGCAGCGGGAAACACAAACAATCTAAAAATAAAAATTATTGTTTATTATTATAATGCTGGTTTCAATTGTCTTTTGTTATGACATATTTATGGACGTAATTTGATTTTTAAAATTGAGACTTTAGATAAAAAATAAACCAAAAAATAATTATCACTAGTGCTAAACTGCAATGGTATTATAATAAAATCGTATATTGTAAACACTATTATAACTAATTAATACACACAAATTATTTTATAAATCTATTTGTTCATATAGGAATATATATATATATATATATATATATATATATATATATATATATATATATATATATATATTATATACACACACATATATATATATACATATATATACATATGTGTGTATATATATATATATATATATATATATATATATATATATATATATATATATAATGTATACTCTTTCATAGAAAATTTTACTCTCTTGCCTTAGGGTAAAAGCAAAGAGTAAAATTTTGTATGAAAGAGTATATGTACTGTACCTGGGTACAGTAAATACATGTATACATGAAATCAAAATTAGAAATTACAACATTATTTGAAATGGAGCATGATATATAAACATTATAATATTATATTAAATATACATATATTTAATATTATATGTGTGTGTGTGTGTGTGTGTGTGTGTGTGTGCTTAATAATGTGCCTTTATCAGGGCTTAAAATAAGCCAGAGCTAGCCGGAGCTCCACTCCGGTAAGAAAATTGGTGCAGCTCCGGTAAAAGAAATCTGACAAATACTGTACTTAGTTCAAAAGGGCAAAAAATCAAAATTAAAAAAAAAAAAAAAAAAAAAAAAAGACAGGAAGAGAGAGAGAGAGAGAGAGAGAGAGAGAGAGAGACAGAGAGAGAGAGAGAGAGAGAGAGAGAGAGAGAGAGAGAGAGAGAGAGAGAGAGAGAGAGAGAGAGAGAGAGAGAGAGAGAGAAACAGGTTCAAATTCAATACTATTTATTATACTATAATAAATAAATAATTTTACGATTAAAAATTATTTTTCAAAAAACTATAAGCAAGAGTCGGAACTTGCAAAACTTTTAGTTTACGTACGGGCTTTACAGCAATAAAAAGGATGCATTATTCTTTTTTTTTATATTATATATATGAGAAAGGTGGAGTGCTATTGAAAAAGCAAAAGTGGAAAAGGCCACTAAAACATCGCATACAATGAAGCTTATCGGTTTCGCGCGCAGGAGACGCTAAGGGTCCCCTAATTTAACGCTATGAGGACAAACACGATTTTTGAGAAAACTACTGCGCTGATTCCGGAGATATTTTAATGAGGAATACTAGACACACTTGATGAGACTTGCTGCATGTAGCATAATATGACTTTTATTTTTAATTGCAGTAAATATTATTTATTGCTAAATTCTGATTAAAAATATAACACCCATTTTTTTTAACGAGTTTTAGGAGAGACACTTTTTATATACTTTAGAATCAGAAATTTAAATTTTCATTTTCGTAGAAATGAATTGTCATCGACTTAAATACAATCATTTAACAATCGTAAATGTAAGAAAATATTAGATCCAAAGTCGCATTTTCTTTATTCGGCTAGCTGCTGCGTAAGTAGTTAATTTTTCCCTGCACAAAATATTTTTAAATACGAGATTTTGATTAAATATCATAGAGGTAGATATTTTCTGCCCAGTGATATTTACCAACTCCAAAAATGCCAAACATTTGCAAGTATGATAAATGCAAAATTTTAAATAACGAATTTTTAAATTTGTATAAGCCCAATATATTTTTTTCCTGCTTGTCCCATATTCACGGATTTTGAAGTTTTTACCTTATAAGCAGTTATTAACATTGACTTTTAAACTTAACATGCCTTTGATCATTAAACTATTGGAGTCCAATACTTTTCCATGCGCCACCTATGCATTTTTGCTTCGAGTAAGAAATTATTTTCTGTGTTTAAAATATTGTATTGCTATTTTAACATTTATTGTATACAGAACGTTTTTTTTTTAAAGCGCACGCAATAATGAAGTACACTGTACACAAACTCAAAAAAATTCATTGCTCCTCAATTAATTTCAACTAGTTATAAATTTTCACTGAAATTTATTAATAGAAGTAATTAGCATACACACGTGAAATTTCAGCTCTTTGGCACAAGCAGATCCTGATTTAGACTTTTAGCCCTTTATTGGCAAAGGGGTGGTTTTCAAAAAAAATCATCTGCATTTCCATTTTTTACTAATTAATAATTAACGACAAGACTTTAAAAACAAAAATTCTGAAATACAGCATGCTTATTGTCCAATAAATGACTGTTGTGGCAATACTAAATTTAATTTTTTTAAAACATGCAATGCAACGATATTGCTATTTGAACTTCGAAAAAAGAAAATCTCTGATTGAACATTACTATATGAACTCATCGATAGCATTCAAAACCATCATTGCATTTTTGTTTGTATATTTGAATGCATTACTTCCCCTCTCTCCCTCCCTCTCCCACTCATTCACTTTAATTCTCAAGTGCATAGTAACATTACCAATATTTTATTGTATTTTTGAAAAATTAATATTTTTTTATACAGTTCAGTGTTGCTATATAATGTGTCAGAGATAAGAAAGTGAAGGAAAAAAAGACAAAGAAAAAAAAAAAAAAAAAAAAAAAGATTGCTGTTATACCCTCGTATCAAGTGCAAGTTTTTCTTGCAACTGAATATATGTATATTTTTTTTAGAGTCATGTGGTAAAAATATCTGAGTTCTATATATGAGTTTGGACCATGAAGGCCCAAAATCCTAATATGTAGACTTTGATGGCAAACAACACCGGAGAAAATTATGCGAGTTTCATATGGAAACTGTTTAACTATAACTATAATTTGATATCATAATAATAGTTCTTTATTGGGTTTAAGATTGTGAGTAGTGCATACAAAAAAAAAATACAAAAACAATAAGTAAGTAACCCAACGGGTGATGAGAAAAAGGCAAAATGCCTATACACTAACGTGATCTCTGCACACCTTTATCAGAAAAACTGCTTCGTCAATAAATAACATATATATAAAAACAAACATATATTAACAAACAGATATGTTAAATATCTTTTTATTTTTAATAACCATATTCATGCTTGTTGCCAAATATATTTTCAAAATACTGTAAAAATTAAAAGCTAGTAAGTTATCCAGTATTGAGACATTTATTTGTAAAGGCGGTTTAATAAAATTAACTCCCTTTGTGGCATTCTTCCGCGTATATAAAAACACAATTAAAAATTACTATTATAATGATGGCTATTATTGTCTTTTGTTATGGCATAATTATGAACGTAGTTTGATTTTCCAAAATGTGACCACTGAAAAATGTCAAATGTGATGCCGAAAATGATGAAACTAAACAATGTTTTAACTATGCATGTTTCTTTCTGCCCAGGAAATAAAATTTCAATTTATTTAATAATAGCTGATAGTGCCAGAGTGCATAATTCCTATAGCTTCCTTAACATACTATGCGCATTATTATTTTATTTATTTATGTCTTGTTATTATAATTACATAATTTTTTATTATTGTTTTATTATTCTCTTTGTCTGAGTAATAAACTTCATGCTGCAGATCTAACTTATTCTAAGCATATATTGATGCAAATTAAACGTATTTCATTTCTATATTATTTATATAATTAATTATTTTTTTTCTAAAATTATTGTAATTTGTTATTACTTTTTTATATGTAAAAATCTGAATGCGACGGAACTTTCTCTGTTAATTACTTTTGCCCCTTACTGTGTAAATAGATTAAAATCTCATTCATTTGTTTTTTCAGAAATCCATATTTTAGCAATATAAAAGTAATTCATAAAAAATTTATATAAAAGAGAATTATTACCCTTCAAAATCAAATGAATGCTTGTGCCGTTAGTTAATTAAGAGTCCTATCTAATAACAAAAAACAAATAGAGAATTCAAAAGAAAAGAAAAAAAAATCAATTAAATAATTAAAATTTATTAGGAATGAAATTTTAATATTTTTCACAGAAAAAAGTCATATTGGACATTGGAGGCGATAGAATCATAAAAATCAAATACTTATACTATGATGTCCATTTTCAAAATTAGAAAAATAGTGTTTTTGAAATGATTAAATAAATTTTAATTAAGAAAAAAAATAATAAATAAAAGGGCCATCAGAATATGCTTTTTTTTTTATCCAGCGTACCTAATAATAAATAATAATTTTTGTATGATTAATATGCAACTTTTTTTTTTATTAGTATGCAACTTTTAAGGCGGGAAATCAGCTACTGCGGGATTTGACTAAAAAGTCGTAAAGAAGGAAAAATCTGACATTTTGTATGGTGATACATTAGGTTAAGGCAACTTCAAAAATGTAAAAATTTTGGGGGGTCACCAAGCTAGATTTTGAATTATGATTTTTTGAAGTTTTAGTCCCATAAGAGGCAATGTTAATTTTAGTAAATTTCAAAACTATTTTCTCTCTTATCTGATGGTCACGGGTACTGAAAACTTTATCATAGGTAGCTGTTACTGTTAAATTTGAGGTAACATAAAAAAATTACGAAGTTTTTTTTAGATTTTGAGATACAAGCCAACTGAAGACAACCCTTAATCTATATAAATGTTATTTTCTTGCATAGTATAGTTAGCGGCATAATATTATTTCAATTATGAAATATTCTTTTTCATGTAAAGAAAAGTTATTATGCAATATTACAAAAAAGCATTACTGGCAAGAAAATTAAAAAATTTTAGGAATATTTTAAAAATTGAATTTTTAAAAGAGTTCAAATAATATTAATTTAACGCGCTTTTTTTTTTTTTTTTTTTTTGTCAGTTAGTTTTAATTTTGGAAGTGATGAAATGTTTTAAAGTTGCAACGAGAGGTGATAAAAATTACCTCTGCCAATACTTATAGCATGGTCTAGCTATCAAAACAAGTTCCCTAAAAATTACCTCTGCCAATACTTATAGCATGGTCTAGCTATCAAAACAAGTTCCCTGATTTATTATTTAGTCATCTTATTTATTTATTTATTATTGTTATTATTATTATTTTTTAGAATATTTATAAAAAAATTTTCTAATAATTATAGCTCCTATATACTACATGAAAAAAATAGATTTGTATAAACCCGCATTTATATGCATCATGTACATCATACTGGGGATCAATAAACAACATTGCTCGATCAGCATAAGGAAAAACTTCGTTTTTGACTATTTTATTTGCGAAATCGGTTAATTTTGTGTAATTATTTTTCACACATACTTGAGATACTAATTAACCTACATCATCAATTAAAATGCTCTTAAAAATATTGCTTTATTTTAAAACTTGAAAATGAGTCATTTTCCTATACGTTATATAATATATGGAGTGATCCAACATGGTGTCGACTTTAAAATGCATGACAAATGCATACACCTACAGGTTTTCAAAATTCAACTAGCTAACATAATGTCGCTCACATAGGATATATGCGAATATCGCTGGCGAATGTGCGGTATGTCGATCCTGCCGATATTCGCAGCTCATTTTATTTACACACGACATATATCGAGTCAAATTTCCCTCTCGTATATAGGGTAATCCACATGGCATCATATTAAATACGCTTCAGGGTATTTTTTAAGAAAAATTCAGAACTGCCCAAATCCTGGTAAATCTTACAACTCGGGGGGGGGGGGGGGGGGGCGATTCGGGCGCGGGCGCGATTTTTTTCCAGATAGTCACGTGATCAATTTGGAGCGATTTGGTGAAGGTTATTTTTGTTTTTATTGGAAATAGTGTACGTCGCTTCAATTTGCCACTTTTTTAAATAGTAATTTACATTTTTACAACACTTCAAAATTATAATAGTAGGATTAAATATAATCAATATATATATATATATATTTTTTTTGACATTTAAGAATAGGCTTATAGCTGATGCTAAGTTATTCTTATTACTGCACTTATTACAAAAATACTTATAAAATTTCAAAATATTTATTATAATTAAATTTCCTCTGTTACAATATTGTGTTATTATATTGTAATATACAATATGTGATATTCACATTATCAGGACATGTTATTGGATTGGAAAGTTGGAAAGGGTCTTTAGTTTAAAATCACTATAAAACACATTTAATTACAAATCAACATAAAGTAAAAAAATACTACGTATAAAGAATGTAGACAAATTTAGAACGTGAACGAGCTTCATATCAGTCAACAGAACGAGGTGAAAAATATGTGCAAGGTGCAAAGTTAACTTGACTCTAAATAAGGGGTGAGTGTTTGCGCCGAAAATTGCAGTTGCTTGAAGCTATATTTTTATTAGAAGTTGGTTCAAATAAATGACATATTAATTTAGGGACCGGATTTTCAGTTTTGAAAATGTGCATTCTCAGCACTGAATTCAGTCCAGATTTTTTGGCATAATCAGTTTGCAAAAACAGCAAAATCAGTTCACTTTCAGTTCAATTACACAAAAACAGTGAAATTCATAGTTTTGATAATTTTTAACTTAGAAACAAAAATTTATCAATAAAGAAGGATAAATTTATATTTTTTATGAAAAAAAAAAAATACATTGAATTATTATTTGATACACTCTTTACCAGCCAGTATCAAGGAGAGCTGTTCTTGTATTTTTGAACTTCTTTATAACATTTTTTTTTTTTAATATTTATTCGTGTTCAGTAGAATGCAGATAGTTTTGAGATATGCCAAAAAAATATATATATATATAAAATATGATTTCAAGGTGTATACTCTTCTAATTTTTTTTTTTCCTTTCTTTTTTATTTTTTTTAGCACGTTATTTTAAGTTTTTGTACGGTAAAAGTCTATTTTCAGTTTCCAAAACTGAGAAAAACTGGTAAAAACTGACAAAAACTTAAAATAACTAACTACATAGCTTTAAAAATTAAAAAATATGGCAAGTATAGAGTGTGCAATTATATTAAAAATTTGCATAAAAGCTTATATTCTTATTTTCTAATTATTATTTGTCTATACTTTCAATTTCTCTGAGGAAATAGTTATTGAAATTTAAATAAGATCAGGATAAGCAAATCAGTTCGCAGTTGTAAGAAGCAAAATATTGCAATTATACATAGGTACAAATGTCTTCTTCTAGCTTCTTATACTTTTTTTTTCTAATCTCCAATATGCAAAAGCACACATTAATGTTATAAGATATTTCAAAATGAACATGGTTAAAATGAGTTCAAATCTGAAGTTTATATCGTTTGTGAAATGTTATTTCTTAATCCAAATTTCTGGGTAGAAAAAAAAATTATAATAAAGGAAAAATTTTAAAA
Source organism: Ecdyonurus torrentis (assembly GCA_949318235.1). NCBI lineage: Eukaryota > Metazoa > Arthropoda > Insecta > Ephemeroptera > Heptageniidae > Ecdyonurus > Ecdyonurus torrentis. Next base: position 45,622,924 of record OX439127.1, read on the forward strand.
TGTGCGGGTAAGTGGCATTATTTTATAATAAAAAATATATATCCTGAAACAGCTTGATTTATCATGATGTTGAAACAAATATACATTTTTTTTATTTTTCTTGTTTTCAAAGTGATCTGTTTTTCTGTTCTTCTAAAATGTCAACTGCCCAAATTTTGCTTTAGAACTGCACAAAATCTTTTAGAACTGCCCAAAAAAGCCAGAACTGCCCACTAAAAAAACCCTGATACGCTTGATGGACGCCATTCTGGAGTAATGAATAACATATTGCTCAGCATATAAGACAATTAATTACACGTTTAACAGTACAGGAATGATCTAAAAAATATTTCATAGTTTTAAAAGTGGCAATATGAGCTATTTTCCTATGCGACCCATGTTTTTATTGAGTGATCCAACATGGCGTCCAACATATGCATGCATTGACCCTTTATAGGTTGAATTAGGTTTTTCAAGTGCAAGAGAAAACAAAAATAAACAAACTATTTCCCAAAGAAAATTAGTCAAAAACGATGATTGTAAAATGCTGATCCAATATGTTATTTTATTGCTATCCAGGATGACGTGTCAAGCGCGTTCCCGCTCCCGCCCTTCATGCACCGACATCGTATGTACTGTTGTACTGACAAGTGAGTAAAATAATGACCCTTGACAAGACCAATCTTGGTCTTAAGACCAAGATTTGTCTTGCAGATTGCAAGATTATTGCCCCACAGTATATTATAGCTATATAGCTATAGGGTGTGTATGCGGATGACGTCATATTTAGTGCGCTTGGAGGCCATACTGGAGTAGTGAACAACATTGCTCAGCATCGGACAAAAACTTCATTTAAGCCAATTTTCCTGGGGAAATCGGTTAATTTTTTGTTATTGTTATTTTTCTCACATATATACTTGAGATATTAATGCAACATATTTACAGCATCAATGCTCTCAAAAATATTGCATGGTGTTTTTAAACCACCAAAATTATTTATTTTCCTATGCCACCCATGTTATTGAGTTATCCAACATGGCGTTGACTTTAACATGAATGCATATACCCTAGCTATAGGGTGTGTGCGCATGACGTCATTCTGAGTGCTTTTCGATGCTCATCTTGAGTAATGGATAACATTGCTCAGTATAGGGCAAACATAGTTTTTGGCTATTTTCTTTGGAAATTAGCTATTTTTTTGGTTATTATTATTTTTCTTGCATACTTGAGGTACTAATTCAACCTGTTTTAACAGCATCAATGCTCTCAAAAAAATCGCGAAGTATTTTTAAACTGGCAAAATGTGTCATTTTCCTATACCATGCAGCCAATGTTATTTAGTACTCATATACTTATGACGTCAACTTTAACATGAATGAAACCACCCTATACTGGTGGTCTTATTGCCCTTGACCACAGTATGATACAGTATAGTCCATATCTCCTATACTGGGAATGTCAGATCAAAAAACGCGCCATAATTCCGACTGGGTGAAGCGGACTGAACTAAAAAATGCTGTTCGTAAACCCTGTTCTCTGCACCAAAAATGACGATCGCCTATGGTTATTCAAATGGAATGCGCATTTTTTGGTGCAAGAGAACAGGGTTTACGAACAGCATATAAAGTAACTGAAGTAACGTTACGCGTGTAGTTCAGCCCGTTTCACCCAGTCGGAATTATGGCGCGCATTGATCTGACATTCTCAGTATAGGAGCTGGACTACTGTATCATCTACTGTGGCCCTTGACCGACACTGTTGAATTTAAAACAAGACCTTTCCCGCTGCCGGCGAGACCGGCGCCGCCAGCCGCCAGCTGATTTATGGGATGGGCAAGTCTCAAAACCTGCTCAAAACAAAACTAACAAATACCTTAAACCTGCCTTAAACAAAACAACAGAACAGTGGTGGAATAAACAAACATAAACAAAGGCCGAAAGTCGGATTCTGCGGATGCTCTTATAAAATAACAGACGTTCAAAGTTGTAAAGCTTAATTAGAGTGTAATAAAATACATATTTTATCTTTGTTATTGAATGCGTGTGTAATTATATCCTAGTCATCCCACGAATAGAACGTATATGTTTAGGGTCATAAAAGTTAATTGCTCAACAATTTTATGTTCACATAGTGATGTGTATTTATCGGTTATCTCATTGTTTACATAAAACTCGTTAGTTCGGTGCAAACTCCTAGGTTCATAGTTGATTGCAAAGCCCTGAACATTGTGCTTTGTGCGTCTTTTCCTATATTCATTTGAAGCAGTAACAATTTTGTCATCAGTTGCATTGTATGTAAATTACATATGAAACATTCAGCGCTTTCCATCTGCATATTTAAAGTGTAGCTATCAAGCCAATTGACCTGTATAAGCGTCACTCTTCTTGAAAGTCTACAAGCCAAAGGCGTCATTTCTAAGCAAAATGCTGAGCAAAGTACTTCGTGCAGTTATTATTGGAGCACCAGGATCCGGCAAAGGCACAATATCATCCAGAATTGTCAAGTATTTTGGATTAAACCACATCTCCAGTGGAGATATGCTAAGATTAAACGCTGTGCAACAAACAGGTAAATATTTAATTCTATATAGGTATATTACGTATGTACATACAGACAGTACATATACATACATACATACATATACTATGTACTACAAACATAATACGTATTATGATTATGTGCATCAGAATATGCATATCTATGTATAAACATTTTGCGGGATCTATATTCCTTAATTAACTTTAATATTGGATCAATTTGTATGTTTCAGATATTGGTAACCAAGCTCATAAGTATATGGAAGCAAGCCAGCTTGTGCCAGATGAGATTGTGGTCCAGCTCATTATGAATGAATTGAAGAAATATCAAAATTCAAGCTGGCTTTTGGATGGTCAGTAAAAGATCATTATTACAATTATATATCTGTTCTCTCTCTTTCAAATTCCAAAAAGTCTATATCTTTTGGAATCTTACAATACAGTACAAAAGATAAGTAGGCTGTCAATATATATATACAGTATATATATATATATATATATATATATATATATATATATATATGGTAAATGTACTAGTTATCGGCAGGCCGCAGTTATCAGCAGGCTCTTTTTACGGCGAAAGTAATAAGTTTACGAGATTCTAACTAGAACCAACCATCTTAGAATTCCGTCTACTTGCCATGCCACTACTTACAAACTCTTTTAACACTAAAGCAAGGGGGCCAAGATAAACTGCCGAAAATAGGGGGTGCCGATAACTGCGGCAGTGTCGGTTTGGCTGCTTTTCTCAACAATACTATAGGAATTTCAACCTTAAGACCCTTAAGCTGCCCGATTAACTAGTCCTATTACCATATATATATATATATATATATATATATATATATATATATATATATATTCTCTATATTATTCTCTATTATATTATATTATAGTGCAAGATAAATATTTTCAAATATTTATATATTATACTTTGATACAAATATCGCCATCTCGTGGAGTCTGGACTACACTATGTGTAGTAAAGAAAACTATATCATTTGAAGTTTAAACACATAAATCCCACCGCACGGGTAAAATTTCCCCTCGCAAGAGGGGAGTCAGCTGTTTAAAGAGAGGCTGGTTTGTAAAAACAGGTGCCCCTCAGGCAGCGAATAGGCGACCGTTGTCGTCATAAGAATTGTGTAAATGCAAGTAAAGAATCAAGGTAGAATTGGACGGTCGGGTAGCTCAATGGTCAGAGCAGTGGAGCGCAAATCCAAAGGTTGTCGGTTCGATTCCGGCCGCGGTCGTTCCTTTTAACTGTTTGACTTTATTTGCATTTATATGATTCGTTTCAGATGGTGTTATAGTGCAAGATAAATATTTTCAAATATTTATATATTATACTTTGATACAAATATCGCCATCTCGTGGAGTCTGAACTACACTATGTGTAGTAAAGAAAACTATATCATTTGAAGTTTAAACATATATATATATATATATATATATATATATATATATATATATATACAGTATATATATATTATTTATATATATATATATATATATATATATATATATATATATATATATATATATATATATATATATATATATATATATATGTCTGATTAAGAACCAGATGGATCTGGATTATTTCATTCTGTCTTAGATCTAGATACATGCTCTGGATAGGAAAATCTGTGTTTTTATTTGGTTAATACTATAACCAGATCACGTGAATAAAAAGTATATCTGTATGCATTGATAATATATGTGTACTGTAATATATTGTAATATAATTCAGGTCAATACCGGATAAGAAATTCATTGCATAAGTTTTCTTGTATTATAGCATATAATATAGCATAAAATTATGCTGTATAATGATGCTATTTTGGTAGTGTCAAATTCTTCTGTGACTATGATGTCATAACAATGACAAAAGCTCTCATAGTTACATAAACATTATAACTATATTATAATTATAACTCTGTCACATGAGACCTCCCCATAGAATTATAGAACTTCTACTATATGGTAACGCACTTGCTGATATTTCTATTTCTATCGTTTTCTTTAATATTGATCTTAGCCGTGGCATCCCCTCCCCCCTTTAATTGAATTAAATTCAAATTAATAATACGATAGCAGCTTTAATTCTTATTTTCTTATTTTTTGTAAATCTGTTTGATGGACAAATTTTACTTCAGTATTTGCCATTTTAAATTTCTCTTTAATCTTCTTTCCAGTACAGGGTATCTATCTTGACTCTCAACTTTTAACATCACTGTTTGGTTTTTCCCTTAATAAAGTTTTCCTTTATAGGAAACAGAATATAATAGAACTACAGATCTCAAATTCTCCATCATAATTGTTACAGAGTTGAATGCTTAAATTATTTGCATTTCAGTGGTGTAGTGTGTCTACAAGCAGTACAGTACATGGATTTTTAAAATCTGGACTGATTCAGATTTAAAATAATCCAGATTGATCCATATTTTTAACAATCTGGATTTAAAAAGGACCAACAAATCCTTGTCAATGACAATTAAATGCCATTGTTTTTATACTTATTGCATCAACTTTGATTATGCTTTAATAAATCAATTGATGTCACTAATGGCTTTTACTGATAATTTAACAATTAACCTCAGATGTGACAGATTTTTTTTTGACTCAATAACTTTTTTTTTTTTTTTTTCCACTTTTAGAAAAGTTTGCAATGCCTTCAATAGCATGTGTATTTTTTTGTGTAACAAATTTCAAATCGATTGGTTTTAGCATAGAATGTCCTATGCTTACCATGTAATTTTTTGTCACATAATCGATGGACAAATCGATTTGATATTTGGTACACATGCTATTGAAGGCAACAAAAACTTATGCTAAAAAAAAAAAAATAAATAAATAAATAAAAGTTCCTCCATGTCTGAGGTTAATCTTTAAATGGAGAAAGTTGATTATCAAACAAAGGTTACTTCAACAAATGTTGCCTTGAGACTTGAGGGCAATTTTGATTGCACCATTGGGTCCAATTCTATCATATTGCCTGTGCATCCAAACTTTCAAGTTTCATCCTTCTAGCTTTAAGAATACAGGAGAACATAATCTTTTAAGTTTTCATTAACAAATATCAATAATTGTGCCTTAGCTGCCATTAATTACATCAGGATCATATGTAACAACAAGAGAACTAGGAATAGCTATGCTATATGCAGAAATGGCATTTCCACAGGTTACAAAACTTTTATTCTTGTTTAGGATTCCCTAGAACCAAATCCCAGGCTGAGGAACTTGAGAAAGAAGCTAAAGTAAATGTTGCAATCAACCTGGTTGTCCCAGGGGAGGTAATAGTGGCTCGAGTAGCTGGACGCTGGACCCATCTTCCTAGTGGTCGTATCTACAATACTGATTTCAACCCTCCTAAAGTTGCTGTAAGTTAATGTTTTTTACAATTACTATTATAGGCTGACCAACATACAAAAGTGTCTGGTGTCAATCAGGTAAAAATGTGGGAACCTATCACTGAGTACTGCTTTTAAAATGCACAAATAGAATGACTCCCAGGCAAACAGCCAAATATCACCAGTGATTTCTTTTTCTGTCTGTGAATTCTAAACTCAGTTATTGGTGGCAGATGTGCATTTCAACTGATTAACGCCTGCAAATTTCTTGTGTTGGTCAGCATAGATCAGTGTATCATATTTCTGCACTTATCAAGTCTTAATATACCACACACACACACACACACACACACACACACACACACACACACACACACACACACACACACACACACACACATGCACACACACACACACTTGCAAGTATGGAATTGCATCATATTGTTGTTGTTATTAACTGTGTTGTTGAGGTGACTGACAGAAGCTTGAAATGTTTGCAGGGCAAGGATGATGTGACTGGAGAGCTATTAGTGCAACGCAGTGATGACACACCTGAAGCTGTCAACAAACGGCTGGAATTACACAACAGCACATTTCAACCTATACTTGACTTCTACCAGCAAAAGGGAGTTTTGAAAACCTTCACTGGTACTGAAACAAATAAAATATGGCCACTAGTTTATAAATATTTGGCAACAATTGCAAAACCCAAGATGCCTTTTCCCTAGAAATAAATAAATAAATAATAATAGCTATGTTGCAGTAAAATTTATAGATCTTATTAACAGAGTCCCTCCCTATGTTTTTCAATACTATGTAACTAAACCTGCTTGATTAAATTAGGAAATGAAAGAAATGCACTACAAATGACATTCAAATTACAAAAGCATGCAAAGCACAATGAATGCAATTTGTTAACCTGAGAAAGCACTTTTCTGTACACTATTTTTTTTTAATGCTTTATGGATACATAACTGATATTTTTATGAAACAAAAAAATGAATAATATAATGATGTAATATTTATATTTTGATAAAGCAATGTATTTTAGTATTTGTTAACGTAAAAGTTGTGTTCAAAAATGTATCACAGGTTTGTCTTTAACCCCCCCCCCCCTCTTTTTATTGTTATTATTATTGTTATTATGTATCCTGAGAATAAGGAAATTTTTATTCAATATTTAAGAAATGTTCTGCCCTTAGCTATGCTGAGGAATTGTGTACTACTAATATAGCTTCATGTGTATAATGCATACATACTATGTAATGTAAATGTAATGAGTTTGAATGAGAAAATTTATATTTTAACGATATTTTAAAAATAAAAGAAGAAGAAAAAAAAATAGTTACTATTATAAAAACTGAGTAGTAAAGACTGTTTTTTAATGTAGTGTACTTATTTTTAATTGGCAGTATTTTTTATTGAAGACTGTTCTATTATAAAAAAATAAAGGGGGTGTATAATTGTATATGGCCAGTGTAGTGAGTATTTATTTTAAAACTGTATTTTTGCTGTGTCCACATTTAAAAAATCTAGTAAAATACTAAAGGCTATGCTAATTATTATTGTTTATTGGACAAAAAAAATCTGGAATTGAAATTATTTGTATGTCAGATTGTATTATCTTTTGTTCTCAATTTTGCTGGGTAGTGATGTATTTTGGTGAAGGGAAATAAATTATATCCTATTTCATGTAAAACTTCATTGATTCAAATTTTTTTTTTTTGAAGACTATGATCTGTTAAGGTAAATATTTCTTTTTTCCCTGTATGTTAGCTAAATTTTAGTTAAATACATATAAACAAGTTTTATATGTAATAGCAATGTAAGCACACAAGTTGTATCTTAAGACTATATAATTTTCTTACTGTAGTCATTTATCTCATGACTCTGATTTTCTTTTATATGATCATTTTGTTTCTATTTTATCATATTTTAAAAAAGAAAACATGCTTTTTTTTTTTTTTTTTTTTTTTTTACTTTCCTTTGAAGAGTGCCATATGAGAACTATTTAATGTTTATACTTTGTTTCTATCATAACACTTCCAAGTTCCTTTTTATATGTTACCAACTGTGACTAAATGTTTACCTATATTTGTGATAAGAAAATGAGGAAGTTCTAAAAATATATGGGATAATTTTAATTCCTATTCTAAAAGAGGACATTGTCCTCAATTGATTTATATGTGAGTTTTTAATTTTTGAATTCATTAAGTATTTTTAATTAATTTTTGAAAATAAAAAAATAATGTCACTGTCAGTATATTATGCATGTGTGGGCTTTGGAAAAAGTTACCGACTGATGTCATTTCATGATATTGATCAATTAAATCAAAATCCTTAATGAACTCAAAAATTAGAAATTTGCATATCTGTATTCAGGAATCAGGATGATGTCCACTTTTAGAATATGCAATAAAATTATAATTTTGTTTCATCTTTCTCATTGCAGCTACAGTAGTTAAAAAGCCAGTAAGATTCTCCATTTTTTTTAACCTGTATACTTGCCTGATGTAATATAAAAAATACGGTAACAAAATCATCAATAAAGTATGAAATTGTAACATTCATGCATGGACAGCTTTATTATCATTATTGTTTTTTTTTTCAATTTAAGGAAAAAACCATCGCGGTTAGGATCAATGATAAAGAAAAGGATAGAAAAACCATCCCATAGTATCCTTTTCTTTATCATTGTTTTTTTTTTTTAACAAAGAAAAAACAACATGCGCCAATGTACTTCATTTTCTACTTGTGAGGCAATTTTCATAAAGAATTGAAATACACAATATATTTATGTTTAATTTTGTTTTTAACTAAAATGCAAACATATATCAGGCCATGATATGCATACTGAATTTATAATTAATGTTTACTTGTATGAGCTAACTTAAATGGTTAAACTGATGTTATAACAAATTTCAATTTATTTTTCTTTCTGATCTCAATACATAGTGCATTGCCACTTTTATAGGCATGCAAATGTTTTATTTTGCCTAAAAATAAGATCTGTTCAGAAAGCAAAAGTGTTACTATGAAGATATACTGCATAATTTGGGCAGCTCACTTAAAATCTGTCAATATAGAAAAAGGTTTTTTAGTTCATGTTCTTTTATTTATGAACTATAAACTTATTTGTACAATTTGTCTGTATCTTTCTCATTATTTATTCCTCTCATGACCTTAGATGCAAATATGTGCCATGTGTACCTGTTATTAATGCAGTGTTAATTATGCAAGGTTTAAACTGAAAAGTGCATAACAGCTATTAGTTTAATTGAGTCTGAATTTATATTAGCCAACAGCTAATGTTATTGTAGAATGAATGAGTATAATCCTATGTATTATGCACCACTAATAATAAAATTGTTCTTTTGTTATACAAATATATGGAGCACAGTTAGCGCAATAAATTATACTAATAAAGCTGAAGTACTGCAAGAGTATTTTGCAATAGTTACTAGATTCAATGAACTGGAAAGTTGTGATGTTTTTTTTGCAATCATTTATGTTATTATTTTTAACTACAAAATCTTATATGATTTTTATATGCCTATATGATCTGTTATTGGTCTACAATAGTGATACTAGAATATATCCTATTAAAACTTATATAAATTATTAACAACTTTGTACATACCCCTTTCCAATTTATAAACTCTTCTCGAATTTAATTTCAGACTGGGTTAAAATATTTTCTCTTTCATGTAAATTAACAGCTCGATTTCTCATTTCACATTGTTTCAAATCTGTTTTATTCTTTCATCAAACAATAAGTAATAATTAGTATATATACTTGTTTAAAATTTCTTTGATTTATATTTTGTAATGCAAGAGAAAGTATTAACATAGTACTGTTATTATAACACATTTCTGTGATGTACTAAAATGTATGGAAATGCAGGAACACTTTCAGGTTCCAACAATATTTTGCATAAATTATGTCTTGCATGGCTTGGCAACCTAACTTTTTATACTCCAGTATTGTTGCTTTCTTTCTTTCTTCTTCTTCTTTTTTAACATATATCAACATAATGATTGTACTGCATTGGCTTAATTTTGATCCACAAATAACATCAAAATTATGATCATATAAAATATTATTAATTAAGGTTTTGAAACAAAATATTATTGATCTGCTTGCATAACAGTTTTAAATATAGGCTATTATTAACACGTATTCATTTGATTATTATTATTATTATTATTTTTGCTCTATAGAAGAAAAAAAAATCACCCAGTGCTTTTTAAAAAGGATTGCACATTACTTGGGTCAAGGGAACAGATTTTATGAAGAAGGCTACTGTTTTTACCAAATATTATAACAAGTGTGCAAGTAGCATAATAAGAGGCCTGTATTCAGACAGGTAGGCTTACGGCTTACCTATATTTTTTCTCCGACAGGCTTTTATATTTCTCAATTTGCAAGGATATGGTTGGAGGTAGCCTATATCACCTAGAGTTCCTAAAAATTAATTAAATTTTTAGCAACTCTTAAGCAATATACCTATATCAAGCATGCATGCACGCACACACACACACACACATTATTTACACTGTATATAAAGACGTCAATAAAGATGTATACACATACATGCATACATACATACCTACATACATACATACACACGTGTATGGTGTGCATTTGGCCCAAAACCTAGGTACTTATAGTGATCAATTTATTGAATTGATTTTATAGCTAATAATAATGAGGGAAATTTGCCTAAAAAAATAGATTTTAAAATGTTTAATTTATTGTGTTTTGTTAGTATTCTGTTAGGTCATTAAATGATGATGTTAAGGGGGGGGGGGGGGGGGGGCGTTAAATACGCACCAAAAAAGCCCCACCTATTGAAGGATTTATGAACTTAATTTTGATTTTAACATCATTTCAGAATGAAAATATTTAAAACTTTTGCTTAAAATTACCCCAGTCCAGAGTCTACATCATTGCAAGGCTCCGTAAAAGTTTCAGGAAATTTAAAGGAACCCTGATTGATTTTTGTGTGCAACAAAAAAAAAAAAAAAAAAATTAAACGCTTTAAGCGCCATCTTGTATCAATTATATGCATTAACAATCTTTGCAGTTTTAAGGGTTAAACCACCCCTAAAAGTATTTTGATTATTTTGATAATATAATAAAAAATTGAGTACAAGGCTGAACCACATCTGCAGTGTTGGCGACAATTTGGATGTTTCAGCTCAAAAAGTGTGGGCACCAAAAATTAATTCTAAACCACCATTGTATCAATTTAACGCCCCTCCTTAATGTACAGTAAACTCTAGATTTTGTGAAATGGTCACTTTCTGCAATGGGTCTCTTGTGATTTCACAAAATTGAGAGTTTACTGTGTGTGTGTTCACACACACACACATAACCATCACATATAATTTGCCATTCTTTGATAAAAAAAAAAAAAAAAAAAAAAAACTTAATGATGAACATCTAAGCAAGTTCTTTTTGTATATTGTGGTTTGTGGTGACCTTAAATAGTTCAACAAAAGGAACTGTACATTATATGGATATATATTAGAGTGTATTTAATAGTATAAAATCTGAAGCTATATGATTTTTTTAACGACTATATATTTTACATTTTTATGCATTATATGTTATACTGAGTGTTAAGTGTGTTGATTTTAATTAAACTAGTATTTAAATTGAATGCCATATGTATTACACAAATTAAATTTCAAGTATCTATATATTACAAAACCTATATAGCTTTGTTACCATATGCAGAAATATAATAATTATCAAGGAATAAAGAAATTTGTCAGGTGCCTTTACAAAATAATATTGCCAGAGTATGTGTGTGTGTGTATATATATATATATATATATATATATATACACACACACACACACACACACACACAAATTAATGGAGTAAACATTTAATTGTATCTGTATTTAAAGGTGATGTATACCTAAGATAATAATATAGATGTATGTCAACTCACTTGTCATTGCATGTAACTTATTATAAAGATCAAATGTTGCCATGTTTATTTATAGCGAACAGCACTATGCTGGAGTTAATCTATATACAGTATCATTGCACCTTTAAGTGACTTGTCTTCCACTATGCACACTGGTTAATATATTTATTGTGCCTGATGATGGCTTTTGTAATAAAAGAACTGGAGAGAACGTCTTTATTGATTGATATTTATTGTAAAAAGCACAACTGATAAAAAAAATATAGTAATAATAAATAAATTTGCTTCAGTGTTCAGTATACTTTTTATTTTATTTTAAACCCATTAAATATAATGATAAATTGAAAGAAAAGGATAGGAGAAAACCAGCAAGGGCCTTACCATAGTGAAGAGAGTCCCATAGTTCGGTGAAAATCTTGCTAGCCAGCAAGGGCCTTACCTTAGAAAACATCAAAAACTTTTTTATTTATTTTAGTTTGCTTATATAAATCCATGAAAAAGTAAATTGCATGCAAACATAGTGTGTAAACAAGGTGTTTCTATGTATCTAATAATTTAGAAGGCATTCCTGAATGTACCCCTATATTCCTTGCAAAAAATTAAGAGAGTCACATGAAAGAGAGAGAGAGAGAGAAGAGAATTAAAAAATTATATAAAAATAAATAATGAACTAAAAAATTAGAAATTCGCGTATCTACGAGTATCGATTGAAGAGTCTTCAATGAAGACAATGTCCTCTTTTAGAATACGCAATGAAATTACCCCCTAATTTTGTTTAGTCTTTGTCATCATATTGTAAAAATATTTTAAAATTTATGAATCAATATCAATTAGTGCAAATAACACTCAAATTTCTATTTTTTATTATTTATTTTATTATAATAGCCTATATATATATATATACATACATGAATACATACATACATATCATGACGCTATAAATCCCTTTCGGGGTAAGCCAACAACACAGATGTTTTATCCTGACCCAGTGATAGACCTCCACAACTTCCTATCCTGACATACTTCACTTGCCAGTCTCATACCTTGTTTCATACATTTCCTTTTGCATTTCATACTGCGTACATTCTTATTTTTCAAACATCTTCCAACCACCTATATATATATATACATATATATATACAATTATATATATATATATATATATATATATATATATATATATATATATATATATATATATATAAATTGATAAATTCTTTGATAAAAGTAAACATGAATAAAACATATAATACTAAACTCAAAAGTAACGTTTAGATATCAAATGAAAGCCTATAGGATCTGTCAATGATGAAAACAGAATAAAAATCGGTTACATGGTTTGCTCACAAACCCCAAAAAAATCAAAAAAAAAAATTTTTTTTGGTGACTGCAATAAGGAATATATACGACCTCTATATATATATTTAAAGTTTTCCTTTTCATCCTGCAACTTTTTCAGACACTTTTTGGTCAGTACGTTTATTGGCTCATAATTCTCATAGTTACACTGTCTTAGATGTAAATATAGCACCTTTTCTCGTATGGCAGCTTGGATCGAAAAATGTCTGGTCAAAGTTTGCATCATTATAAGAAATAAAAAAAAAAAAAGTTTTTAAAGTGATTTTTTATTATTATTATTATTATCAAAGAGAGGGATGAAGAAAAAAAAAACTCTTAGGGTTGTTGCTTTCTTTTTTAAATTTCTTTAAATTCAGATTATTGCATATGAATCTGCAAATGCTTTTACTGCGCTGCCTTCATTTTTATTGCCGATGATTCCAGCTTTTGAATTTTTGGGTTTTGCAATACAATCTGAATTTAAAGAAATTAAAATAAGAAAGCAAAATATCTTAAGTTTCTTTTCTTCATCTCTCTCTCTCTCTCTCTCTCTTTAATAACACCGGGTTTGCCAAAAAAAAAAAATAATAATAATAATAATAAATAACAAAATAATAATAATACTGTTACTACTGGATTATGTTACTGGATTATTCTCACCTTCACCTTGAATCAAGTAGGATTCCGGTGTTGGTGTTACACAAGAAGAAAGAAAAGAACTCATAATAATAATATAATATAAAAAATTATTATTTTTTTTTATTCTTATCAAGGTCTCTGTATAAGCCTTGAATTCTTATAAAATGATGCAAACTTTTGACTATAGATGCCTTTTTGAGCTTCCATACTAGAAAAGGTGCAATTTGCATCTTATACAGAGTAACTGAGAATTTTGAGCCTAAAGTGACCAAAAAGTTGTAGGATAAAAGAGAAAAACTTGAAAAACTTTTAAGAAAAATCTTAATGACAGCTGATCACAGAAAAAATTACTTTTTTAGTTTGTTAATGTTTGCTGTGCAAACCATGTGACCGGATTTTATTGTTTTCATTTTTATAAAAGGCATGAGATCGACATTCTAGAGGCTTTCGTTGATACCTAAAAAGTTACATTTGAGTTTATATAGTAATATATGTTTTATTCACGAGTTTACTTTTCTCAAAGACTTTGTATAATATATGTATGTATATATAGGCCTATATATTATATAACTATTTTTGTAATCCTATATATTACCACTATATATATATTTTTAACAAATATCTAAAATATTTCAATATGTTAGATAGGTAACAGCAGTTATTTTTTTATTCTAAAAAAACTGCAGCTATTTAATAAGTACTTTTCCAGTTAAAATATAAACCTTTTCATGAGTAACTGATGAGATTTGGGTAACTGTAAACAATTGAATGATCATTATTTATAATTTACAAATCTGCATAGGCTATGTAGTATGTATAGCAATGTATATAAATAAGAAATAAAAAATACCACACAAATTGTTGGATACAATTTAATTTTTTATTGTTATAGATCATGTTGGCAAATAAAGCAACATTTTATTTAAGACATATAATATCAAACCACAAAATGATAATAGCAAATAACATAGGTCTTCATAGTGATTAGCATACTTTTACTTTTCAGCATATTCACGATAAAGATTGTCATTGGTCGTCCATCAACGTCCAACACATTACGACTCTCATTACCAGTGTGTTTATGCATACAATATATACAGAGAAAGCACAATCAATGAAAAAAAAAAAAAAAAAACTTTTTTAACGTGCGTAATATTTGGTTTTCTATTCTACAGAAAACAAGTTACTTAATTAATGAGAAATTATAATTTTTTATTCTCTTAAGGTCGCTGTCTATTAACTCTTTGAGTAAAGCAACCTTTAAAGGAGTTGAGCCGAACATCAATTTCTCCCTCTTCCAGCTGGAAAAGAAGCATTAAAAAATTAAGTCGACAGTTGATAAGATCTCTGATAGATTTTAAATAGAAGTATAATGACTGAAATCAAGGCAAAAAGAATAAGAATGGTGCTATACCTAATAATAAGTGTGTGTGTATATATATATATATATTATATTATATTAATACAATAGGATAGAGATAGGACGAGAGAAATTAGAGCACCGTGTATTGAGAGTTAATACAGAGCGAAATTCTCTAATTTTGATAGTATAATGGAGTAGGGATTCAAATCAATTCACTAGCATTTTGGCTAGGACGTTTTATATGAAAAGAAATTAAAAGGATGGGTGATTCTGTGCAAAAGCTAACCAAACATACCAAATATCCTCACGACCTACACCTCTCGCGATCTAGCTGGACGCGCGTTTCGTCCATATCCGTTCCGAATTTTATGCACTAATTGTATAATTAATGCACAAAAAACATCGCGGGTCTCAGGTACTCATCAGCAGCCCACAGCAATACAATGTGCTCACCTGTACCAAGCATCACCGCTTGATACGTGTGGTTCACATAGCTCGCTGTGTGATAGTGAGAGAGCGGGGCAAAGTCGCGTGCCGAACGATGCCCGCCGCGCTCCCCCCTCCGCATTCCCCAATGCGAAGAAGCTAGCGGCTGGCCACCATCCTGCATGTCGTCTCATTTCGTGGCGTCTCTCAAATGCCATTATTATAGAGCAGCCATACTATATTAGCAATTTGAAAAACTGCCCTTTGAATATTTTAAACATAAATGTGCAATAGATAAAGTCATGTTTACGTGGTATAATAATTTTAATGTGCAAGAATTTTAATATTGTAATAAAGCCCTTATGCACTTTTTTTTAACATCCTTTAGAATACTACGTGAATACTTTACATACCTTATTTTGGTCGAATTAGGCATGAGCGCGATGCTTTTGTGTTTATTTTAATTGATTTTCTATTTGACGGTTGAAATAAAAACTTATCTGATGTCACAATGTACTCTGGTGGGGTTGCAAAGTGGTGGTGGGTGTTTTGAATTCATCAAATGACCAAATAACTTGACTGTGATTGGCTGATGAGACGAGGTTGGGGGGAACTTCGGAAGTATTTTATAGTTTAGGAAAGCACCAAACTTTTTCCCGAAGTTCCCCCTGCCTCATCTAATCGGCCAATCACAGTCAAGTTCTTTGGTCACGTGATAAATTCAAAACATTCTTACCACTTCGCTACCCCATCAGTACATTATGACGTCAGATATAAGTTTTATTTCCACCGTCAAATGAAAAATCAATGAAAATAAATAATTCGGCCAAAGAAGGTATATGTAAATTATTCACCTATAGTATTTCTAATGGGTGTTAAGAAAAGTGCATAAGGGCTTTAATCTCCATAACCATAACCATAATCTCCACCCAAAGGGTGCATGCATTTAAGGATTGATTATATATATGTATAGCACTACTAACATAAAATATGTTGTATATTTTATTCCTAATACTAGACCCTAGACCAAGTAAACCCATAGCACCAACCATATAGTATACACAGAATATGCCAGCAGACATTTCTGTTTAGCGTGTTTGTTGTGATGTGATCATATATGCA
Organism: Ecdyonurus torrentis; assembly: GCA_949318235.1. Classification (NCBI taxonomy): domain Eukaryota; kingdom Metazoa; phylum Arthropoda; class Insecta; order Ephemeroptera; family Heptageniidae; genus Ecdyonurus; species Ecdyonurus torrentis. The sequence continues at coordinate 45,639,623 of OX439127.1, forward strand.
AAATATTTTTTCCATATGATAAATAGTCCCATAACGCAGTATAAATTTTAGTATTATAGTATTTTTCCCTTGGAATATTTCTTTTAAATTATGATATAGGTTTAATTTGCAAAATAAACCTTATTAGACAGTAAACTCTAAATACCCTGTATCACCCCTGTGTGATACCCCTGGTATATCACTGGTGTGATTTATATAAGCTATACGTAAACAAGCTAAACTAAATTAAGCTTAGAAAAAAAAATTGAAATGTGAAATATTTTAGTGATATTTTTCATTTGGTGTCATCTAAATTTATTCGTAATTGCGCAATATTATTGAGCTTGAAACTTTTATTTTGAGATTCCACGCACTTGAGCATGATAATTATATATAGGATCAGAGGCGTATCCAGGATTTTGCGACGGGAGGGGTCCAGCCTATATTGAGCATAGGAAAAGGGGGGAAACCACCCCCTTTTCCTATGCTTTTTCAGACCTGACGGGGGGGGGGGGGGGGGTCCAGACCCCCAAACCCCCCTCCTGGATACGCCCCTGTATAGGATCAAATGAGAGAAAGGAAAAGTTATTTATTATGGATGTGTAGACAACTACTGTCGCGTGTAAAAACGTAATATAGCGCAATATTGTTCAACATTTGCGTTTTACGTCTAACATTCTACCCCATTTTGAATAATAATAAGTTTATTTCCTAGCAATTTTTTTGGTTAATTTTGCGTTTTTTGTTTTTTGTTTTTTTTTTTTCAATTTTTTTTTTGAGTTTGAGACATAATTAAGCCACCACAAAATTGACCCGCGCGCGCGAGAGCCTTTAGAAGATTTTTTTTTTAATAAAGAAAGTTACTTTTTGAAAAAAAAAAAATATATATATATATATCGAGGGTGCTCCGCTATAATGTCCTAAGTCCACTTGACCTTGAAAAATAAAAAATCGTCGGATCAACCCCAAATTTTGGATTTATCCATTTCAGGTCATTTGCAGCAAAAAATATTTTTCAAGGTCAAATGGACTTAGGACATTATAGCGGAGCACCCTCGATATATATAAATGCCATAAAAATTTGAAAATTATGCGATAAAACTTAATTTTTCCATTTTTGTGTTGAGTCCCCGAATATGCATATAATTTTTTTTTCTCGCATTTTATATTATATTATGTGAGGTGTGATACACGACGCTTGTAAAGATAAAAAAACGCGCTCACATATACAATATATTTATAGTATATTATTTATATAACATTTGAAAAAAATTATAATTTAATATATTTATTTATTGCTGTTCGTTTTATCTTCTCCCATTCAAGACTGTCTGTTATGCCATAATTATCTCTATGTTCGATTTGTGCGTGATCAAGCAGACAAAATTTTGCTATAGCTATAGCGCACTTTTTCCAGTATATCAATTGTTCATTAAACAGTGGCGTAACTTCAAAATTTTGGCCAGGGGGAAAAATCTGATACGGGCCCCCCGAAAGGGGGACAGGTGCCGGGGTGGAGAGGGGGGGGGGGGGGGGGGGGTTCGCGCCGCAGGTGAAATTTTTTGAAAAAGGGGGCGTGGTACTGAAATTGTAAGCTATTTTTTATAATGAAAATTAAAAAGTGCCACTAACATGAAAAAAAAAAAAAAAAATGTTAAAATGGCCTATCATACATGATTTTAATTTTTGTCAATAATTAATTTTTGCTACAAATAGAAAAAATACATATGATATTTGAAGAAGACATCCATAGAAAATTTAATAAGAAGGTGGTGATAATAAAAAAATGTAGTTAATATTAATACCCTCTATCACAAAATGCATATTATTTGATTGATCCACTTTAACTTTCAAATACTGTATTTCAGCATAAAATTTAATATTACAAATTTTTTTTTTTGCCCCAAGCATCAACGGGCCCCCCCAGAAGCCGAAGGGCCCCAGAAGTCGACAGGCCCGGGGGAACTCCCCCCTCTTCCCCCCTGGTAGTTACGCCACTGTCATTAAATTAAAACCTATTGACTAATAAAGGAACAACTGTTTTGAGGCTCGACTTTTAAGCAATGTCGCTTACATCTCCTTCCTTTTTGACGTTTTGCGCATGTAAGTCTAAGTCAAATCAGAAGCGGATGTGAGCAAAATCCATTAATGAGCTTTTTTTTTTTTTTTTTTTTTTTTTTTTTTTTTTTTTTAGCAAATTGCGTTTACATTTTTTTTTTTAACGTAAAAACATGAATTTTACCTCATCGGTTTTGTAGATATCATGGTAACAGGATGGAGAAATACACTGTCGAACGCAGTTATCCCTTACAATTCCTGTCAGTGACTGACAAGAAGGGTTCTGCTGGCATGCTAACTCAAATTCTTGATACGTCAGCTCCTGAAATATAATTATTATAATATTATTTGACCGGATTTCTACTTTTCCGTTTCTTCTTTGTTTATATATATAACATTGAAAATGAAGTACGGTATAGTAATTTTAACTAAAAATTGTTGACCTAAATAAAACTTTTTTCTTTCTTCCTTTTCTTTCTCTCTCTCTCTCTCTCTCTCCTTTTTTTTGCATAAAAATTGTAAGAAAATTTCAAAAGTTTCAAAATTAGTCGCCATGCATTTTTTTAAAAACATTTAGATTTTTTTTTATCCCATATATAAAGCCCTATTAATTATACTATTTTTTTCACCTTTTATCTGATTTTGAAACTTTTGTCATATAGGGTGTATATAGTATAGTCAACTATAGTTATTAGGTTATTGTTATTACCATTAATGTTTCAAATATATATATATATATATATATATATATATATATATATATATATATATATATATATATATATATATATATATATTATATTATATATACATATACAAAAATAATAATAAGTAGGGGGTACACTTCTGAATTTCAAAGATACTAACTAAAATTCCTAATATATATATCTTTTGGTTCGAAAAGTTTTTTTCTACATGACAAATTAAAAAAAAAAAATGCCCATTTTCTTTAGAAAAAAAAAAAAAAAAAAAAAAAGCTCAAGTCCAAGATGTTTGAAATTGTTACGTTCTCTAAATTTAAATTCCAAGTTCTGGGATTGGGTATTAAGGCAAAGTGTGGGGTAGGCGTAAACCATTCATGATGAGACCGCTGAACAAAGTTTTCTGAACAAACCCTTAAAAAACTTCGACTTTGATCTTTTTATTCATTAAGGGGAAGTCAACGATGGCTTTTAAATAGTGACCATATATGATCATCGTGTTATTAAACCTCCCGAAAAGGCAAGCTTAAAATGTTTATTATTGACGCGGCGAGGAGCTAAAGCTGTTAAGCGACCCCCCGAACCTACGTCACAACTGAGTTTGCTCTCACGCTAGTTTAGAGCAGTATTTGAGTTACTCTTTATTATCTTAATTTGCATAAAATATTTAACTATACATATCATATAAAAACATTTTTACACGTAAAATATTATACGCCAAGAAGCGAGAGGAAAAATAATAGTCTTCGCACGCTCGCGCCAAACTAGCGTGAGAGCAAGAGTAGTTGTGACGTAGGTTCGGGGTTGCTGTAACTGCTTTTTTAGCTTTCAGCGCGTTAATAATTAAAATTTTGAGTTTGCATTTTCGGGAGGTTCAATATAACACCATGATCAGTGATCACTCTATTACTAAAGCCATAGTTGACTACCCCTTTAAAAAATTTTGTATGTCGCGAAATTTTATCTTCAAAATTTGTCCACGTCAACATTATAATTAAATTATTGTTACTATAGCACTTGTTATTTCTAGCTTTTTGTGCATATCAGCGGAGACACTTCGGAGCCGGGTATAATGACCCTATAACATGTCCTCATCAGATATGCTACACTTTTGGTTTAAAACTAATTGATTGCGATCGATTTATAATGATATATTTTCTGATCGTGACACTTACTGAATAATGTTTTATTTTGTATATCAAATTAAAGCACATGCAAATTTTGGCATTTTTAAAAATGTTCGCAAAAAAGAGTTATGTCAATGTGGTTTTCATTTTAATCAGTAAGTGGCGTAAGATTTCATTATTGAAGAAAAAAACTCTCGATTGCGCCAGATTTCGATGTAAACAAAGGCTGTATTACGGCCGAGATATGGACCCACAGCTTTGGCACCAAGATCACCAGACCTTACCCCACCTGATTTTTTTCTTGTGGGACGTCAAAGACAAAGTGTTTAAGACTCCCAGTGCAAGATATCCCAGAGTTGAAGCGACACGACGCCATCAGGATTACTGATGCTATCGAGTCCATCACGGCTTATAGATGCTCCACAACGCGTGGCTCGAACTGCAGTTTCGACTTGACAACTGCCGGGCTACAAATGGTTCCCACGTGGAGAACCCTTAATGCTATTTGCTAATCATCACTTTTAACTAAGAAAAAAAAGAAGTTAAAATAAAAGCCTTTTTTTTTTTTTTTTTTTTTTTTTTTTAGGAAAACGAAGTTTGCTAACGTCATTTTTTGAAAAAATCAAACTTCGTATTGTTTTGTATCTGATATTAGTAAAAAAAAAAAAAAAAAAAAAAAAAAAATCGACAAAACACATTTTTAAAAACAGAAAAGAAAATGTCAAAACTTCAGCTTTAATTTGATGTATAATATGATAAGTCTATAAATTTGTCAATTAACTATAGCTTCATATTAAAAAACGCTTCTGAAAAAGTAAAAATTTAAATAAACACCCAAAACAAAAAATTGAAATTATTTTTGTCGTGTGGCTTATATTTCTGACAATACATACATCATACATCTTATTAAGTTCATATTTTTATTTCAAATAGTCGTTCGCTCACAATTCATCAATTAGTAAACTAAAACACCCTGTTTTAGCATTTATTTGCAATATAAAAAGTTATTTCAAATATAAGAAATATAAGCCACACGACAAAAATAATTTCAATTTTTTGTAACTTTTTATTTTTGAATTATGACGATTCAAACTTCAGAAACACTCAAATTCCTAATCCGAGGTTTCCCAGTGACGATATTCTCTTTGGATTACCTATATCTATATATAGAAATACCTTAATATAATCATACGTACATTTTTAGAAGTTTCTTTGTACGGAAACTCTGGAAAATTAAAACTGACTTTCTGAGAAAGCACTGCTCCAGAATAAGCTAATAATAATAAAAATGCAGTGATGTATTGATCCATTTGATATATATGCTAAAATGTTTATTTATTTTTTGCGGCGCTCAAAGTATGATTTACGCTTACGAATACTCCTGATTCGAACGCAATCGGCACCACACGGACGACAAGTTGATGATTTAATAAATAAACATGTGTAATTTCTTAGACAAGAGCCCTACAGAGAACGCAGAGACATTCAGACACGGCAGAATGTAGATTATTTGCTGAAGAACTCGATGCTGAAACTAATACACAGTGTAGCAGCGGCAGCGCTGGACTGCGTTGGAGCCAGTTGGAAGTTGGAAGTTGGAACTGTACGGGAACTGTAGGGAGGAATTTGGGTGCTTGCTTGGGAGGGGGAAAAATCATCCATGACTCCATGACACTCGCGACTAGATCGAACTCGAATGCTGAAAGTACCACCCAGGTACCACCTCATACACAATACACATACACCAGTACAGGCGGGTTGCGGGTATCTGCCATTAACTTATGCTGCTTCCATGGTGGGCGGCCATATATAGTTCAGGTGATCACAGGTGATCTCGTCTCGTGTTTATGTATGTAGCTTCAACACTGTAGAAGAGTGGAAGGGGAAATATGCAATCAACATTCAAGATAACTAGATAAAAGCAATCATACCTGTATTACTGAATGCCGAAATCAATGGTCGAACCAGTGGGCACTATTTAAACCACGTGACTTTACTTACTTCATTCTACCAATCAAAAAGCGTCAAAGATAGCCTTTCAAATTTCGAAATCGTTTGCCGCTGCTTTTTTTGTTCAACACTTGTCAACATGGGTACTCAAGTAATACGACGCAGGACGCAGAGAAATGATGATGAAACAAGCAAACATCAACATCCGAAGTATTTTTTGAAGAAAACAGCAGCAACGTGGATTGAAGAATCTGCTATGTTATTTTCTTTATTTGACTAGGCTATGAGAGATTTTGGATGAAATATTCTTTGGCTTCTTCATTTATTTCAACAGGTAGAGTATGTGTCATTAAAATGTTATTTAAAATGTGTTCAATCGCGGAATGAAACGTATGCACGCACTGTGCACACATGAAATTTTCACATGTGCCATGTGAACACTGAGCATAGGGAGAAATGTGGATATTCTATTAGTAATTTTTCTATTAGTTTCGTTATTTAAAATCATACATTGGATTATGCAGCAACCTTGCAATTTAACTGAACACGTACATACATAAACCGATATAAATATATTTTTTGCAGGAAAAAATGTATATGCATATATTTATGCATGATCATACATACACGATCATACATATAATGTATGTATGTACATATACGTACGTACATATGTAATGTACATACATACAGTTTGTAACATACATATAGCATCTATCTATAGCAGTGAATGCACCTGTTAAGCACAGTGGCTCGCTATTGCTAATGTGTATGTTCATACATATTCATAATTCAAGGACACACCGTCAGTCACATGTACCGGTATGTGTTGGCTAAACAAATGTGTATTGTGTTTGATATGATGAAAACGTAGACATTGCTATGCATGCATGCTCAGAAGTATGATGTGTACATACATCAACTTTGTATGTATAGCTCTGGATACTAGTTTGAGAATATGGGCATACGTGTAACCTACGTTTTTCACATAAGAAAAGCATCGGATTAGTGCAGGTTGCCTGTATGCTCAGTTCTCAAACTTAAGTGTTTAGACTCAAGATCTGTGCACATGGTACATATTGGCTCACCCTCTCATTCTAAGAACTTTTTAACATTGCAAGCGCCATGATTTTTTATGTATTTCAAATGGCACTTCTACGCTCTTGTTTGGAGTGCATTGCTCAGCTCTGGTAGGTCTGTCAACTTCAAACAAACTTCTATGAGGTCCTAAGAACGTGGTAACCCTGGTCACTAAATTTCGGAACCACACGAATATATTGTGCACATTGAGAGACCCGTGAAGTAAATAAAGACCCGACCAAGAGGGTGGGCCAATATCATGTATGTTAATTGTACTAGTTATTGGCAGTTGAAGTTTATTATTATTATTTTTTTTTAACTTTCCACTCATTTTAGGGTTTTGAAATTTCTATGCAAAAGAGATGATTAAAGTGATACTAAACCCAAATATATATATATATATATTCTGAAACAATTCAATAGTAATCAGTCGATTATTTGACTTTTCTTGTCCGCGAGATAAGCGAGCCCCGCGAGAGTAACGATATAGAGTACACGCCCCTCTACTATGAGAGTAAAAAATATGTACCCCTTGCTTTACCTGCTAAGCTTACCCGAAAAGGTGTACAGATTTTTTACTCAGATTTTTGACGCCAGAGATTTCCTCTTTAGTCTTTACCCTAGCGGGGCTCCCTTATCCCGTGGGCTGGAAAAGTAAAATAAACAACTGATTTCTATTGAATTTATTTTAGAGAAGAATAAAAATGACTTATTTTCAGGGCTAAGTATGCTTTAAGCAATCATATCTGTAAAAAGTTGCCAAAACTCAAATAATTGTATTTAGGAAAAGGAAAGATACCATCGCGGTATGGACAAACATGTGACGTTAAAATTTGATAGGGAGAAACCAAATGAGAGTTGGCGCCAGGCAGCAGCGTCAACTGAAAATCTCAAATGGCGATAGTGGTTTAAAAAATATATATTTGAAAAATATATATATCATGCCATATATTGTCTCAAGCCGTTATGCACGGCCCTATGCACGCCTATGCACGCTGGGCGTGCAAGGCTATGAGCACTTTCATGCATGTATAATTAATTAGGAGTTAAAGGAATTTTAGTAGGAGGCAACATATTACATAACAATAAATATAACTCAATAGTTACAAACGTTTCGCCTTCCCACAGGCTCATCAGTGTAACGGGAAGAGTAACACAGTCACGCTAGAGATGATGCTCACACCACATCTGCTAGCAGACTGTGTAGTGGTCTGCGAATTTACTGAGCTTTTATACCCGCTGCTGCCTATAGACGCTGCTGCCTGGCGCCAACTCTCATTTGGTTTCTCCCTATCAAATTTTAATGTCACATGTTTAAAACTCAAATAAGTGGAACATATTATAAAGTAATAGTAAACACCTGCCAGTACGGTAACTAATACATTATACATGTCATATATACATGATATATATGTATGGTGGCTGTATGTAGTAGGATTTGTGTTGAAGAATCATGAAGTTCTCATCATGGTTTTAGCTAATTACATGCTTTTTTTATGCATACGTGCAATATTACGAGGGCGGGTCAAAAAGTTCTCGGACTAACATATAAAAATTTTAAATATCCAAAAATTAAATTTTGTAATAGAATTGTTGTTATTTTAGTAGATTGTCCCTAAATTTTCAGCTGCCTGTGTTATTTTTTTCTAAGCTTTATAGCCGTTTCAGTAAAGGTCCAAAAAAACGCGCTATTTTACGTTTTGTAGAACTTTGCAGAACTCTAAAATTTAGCCTAATTGCCCGATTAAAATTTTTCTTGCGTCATTTTGTTTCTTTAAAGTTAATGCATCATTACTGTAAATATCAATTTTATATCAAAAATAAAACCCGTTTAAATTGGATTCGTTCAAAAAATTCATAATTAACAACAATGTCCATTTTTTGTCAAAATGCGGCAGCCTCTTTTCAAATTAATTTTGTGTTCATGATTTAGGCTCAACATGCAAGATACGCACATAAAACAAAAGTTTGAAATGTACTCTTTCAAATAAGGTTAAATTCAAGATGTTATTTTAAATTTGAGGGAACAATATTAGGTATAATACAAAATAAGTGCAAATTTTCATGGTAACAGAAGGCTATACTTTGAAGCTTCCTTTATCACACTAAAAATTCACTTTTTTAGACTTTTAGTAGTTTAAATTAAAGAATATTTGTCCCTAATATTTTTATATAAACTGTAAATATGTATCTTCTGATGCTAAGTTTTTACAGCACATTAAACTTTAAGACAAGTGCATTGATATGCACTATTTTTCATTTTCTAGGACCTTACTTCACTTAAAGTAGAATCCTGAAGTCATGCCGCATGCTTGAAGGCTGAAATTTTAACCCTGATCTATTGAAATGTGTCCCATGGCTGGCCAGTAGTTACTTTTTTTCTAGGCGGTACATTTATATGGTAGTCCGCGAACTTTTTGACCCGCCCTCGTATATTCATATGTGTTTCTTATTTATGCTTAAGTATGTGTTTGAATTCTTATACAATAGGTATCCTTTTAGAAACAATCTGTAATATAATACATATTATTAGTATTAATTAATATGACTTGTTTGTCACAAGTTAATATTCATACCACAATAATAATATTATAATGTGGTACGTACACACAAGATCTGCATGTGTACATGTTAATACATAATATATTATTGCATCAGTCGGAAATTGGAACAGAATTATTTACCTAGGTATCATATAAGCTATAAGCTGTACCTAACTTACATTGCATAACATGCACACATCACTATTATTCACCTGTATAGGATATCTTAATATTAATTATAATAATACATTGTGTGTGGATTAGGATGGACGCAGAACTTCTGCAGAACCTGGGAGATCATCCTAATTCTGCGGGCCAACAGCAGGTGTGTATGAAAACTTTTGTGTACATAATAAGTGTTGTCCAACTTGTAAGACCCTCCCCAGCAAACTAAGCTCTGTGGAGAAAGTAATTGCCATTTTCTTTTTTCAAAATGCACTCTCCACCAATATTCCCCCCCCCCCCCCTCCAATTAAAATAAACTTGCTAATTTTCAATGTCATTTTAAATGAGACAAATATTCTATGAACTTGAACAGTAAAGAAGAAGAAGAAAATTATGATTGAGTGTAAACACGATTGTGATAATATATTTTACCATTAAAGTTTTATCCAGGGCAAAGCCGAACAAAATTTCAACACTGTGTAGGCAGTGGATAAGTTATTAAACAGATCCATTACAGGAATTTTATTTATTGCCAGGTAGTTGTCATGCATACTTTCATCCAGCACACCCGACTATACCAGCCGATGATGGGCTGGCTGTCATCTCTCGCATTGCAAAAAAATGCCTGCTCAAAAATAATGCTTCTTGCACTTTCTTGTGAGCGCTAATGCTTCAATAAAATTAAAATGGTTTTGTATGTTAGCAGAGTTTAGAAATACAGAGATATAGAATAAAAAAATCGTGGTTTTTGAGCAGTGTACATGCAATGTAGATGAAATGCAAGGAAAGACAGCTGGCCTGGTTTGCTGGACAGTTTGCTAGACGAGAGCATGCATGACACTAAACATGCATGCTGGGGACAAATAAAATATTTGTATTTGATACATAAAATAACCTATGAGCTGCCTATTTAATGGTGCATTTTTTCCAGCTTTACCCTGGATCAAATTTGAATAATAATACATATTATCAAAATTCCTGAACAAAAGTTCCTGAACGAGGCAGCGGTGGCCGCTGCGGTTTTTCATAAAGATAGCATGGTGTGGTAGCGGGTTGCCTATATAAATCGTCCAGAAACTTTTGTCTAGAGGTGTACATGCCTCATACAATAGAGACTCTCTCAGTCTAGCACTTAACTTAATGTGTAATTTATTCAGATTGGAGGAGAAGGGGCAATGGAAATGTTTGTTTGTGTGTGTAACTTCATTTTATGTTTATTTGACGTATGTACACTCCCGGAATTCATAAAGTTGACATCAAAGACAATGCCGCTTCCTAAAGAATTCATTCCTGACAATGTATTTTCTACTTTTTTTTTTTTTTTTTTTTTTTTTTTAGAAAGTGGCATAGTCTTTGTTGTTAACTTTATGAAGTCCACGTGAGTACTTTCCATTTATAGTATTAGCACATGAACAATGTTACCATTTCCTGTAGTTAGTCTATTAACATTCTGGGTCCAAGCACATTTTTACTCAAAAAACTTCCTGATGTATTCAGTTTACATCAGAATATTAGGCCTATATAAAGCAGATTTTCATGCCAGGCAGAATTGTGACTTAATTTGTCCTCTCCATAAACCTTTCTTCATAGCATAAACAGCACAGATAAACAAACATACAGGACAAGAAGCTCTTGTTAAGGGGAAAAAAAAAAAAAAAGTTCCTTTAGTTAGTAATTGTTGTTCAGATTTTCACCACAACAATGCAGTTAAAGTTGCGTCACAGTTGCGGCACAGTCAAATGATGTTGGCTGTTACTTTTGCTGCCAAATGTAAAATTTGTTTCATTTTATTCTTATGGTAAAAAAAAAAAAAAAAAAATTGAACTAAAAACATTGAAGGAACTTTTTTTGGTACAGGGTAATGTAATAATACAGAAGCTCAGGAGTGTGATAAACAGTTCATGCAAATGAAGTCTCAAGTTGGCACTATTAAGAAAGGAAGTTCTTAAAGGAATAGATCAGAGAAAAACAAGCATTTATATCACAAAACACTTGATGTGATTTACATAAATAACATTAGTTTGTCTCAAAACCCAACAGTAGCCCCTTAGCAGTGATCAGAAAATTCGATTCATGCAACCCGCACAACATTTTCATACTAATTTTTGCATGTTTCTGACGTCATAAACATGAATTTTCAAGCAAATTGCATACTTCACACTTTTTTCATGCTCTTTCGTGGGGCTACATTATCATTCTGGTAAAAATTGTCATCAGTTTTGAAAATCCCATTTCGTTAAAAAACACATGTTGTTTTATGTGGTCTATGGCTTTAAGCACAAATATTCTAATACAGTAATACTTTACAAACAGTACAACTTAATATTTATTTCCCAGGCTTTGCTTTACTTTGAGCAATTGAAAAACTCTGAAGAAGGCTGGAAACACTGCTTAGCATTCCTTACGTCTAATAGCTGCAATGATGATAGAGTGAAGTTTTTCAGCTTTCAAGTTGTTGAATATTATGTTAAAAATCACTACCTACATGCTTCTCAAGAAAATCAAATACTCATTAGAAAGTTTCTGAGTCAATGGATACAACTGCAGGTAAAAATATTGCTCATTGATGCTGTCTTGTCTGCTAATTTTTATTTTGGTAAATTGGGTTTATATTTAGAGTTTCTAATTGTTACAAAATCTTAAATTGCAGTGTATGAACTGTGCAAATGAGAAGAAATTTTTGAAGAATAAAGCTGCACAAATATTCTCGTTAGTGTTTGTGATAGATTATCCTCACAGATGGTCAAGCTTCTTCACCGATCTTTTGCATACACTCACATTGGGACCTCAGGCAGTTGACAACTATTTACGTGTATTGATGGCAATCGATAGTGAGGTATGAATTTCTGAAAGAATATGTAAGGCATTATGTATTTAATGATTTCTATGTTTGTTAGGTGACTGATAGAGATATTGCTCACACTCCCCAGGAGCTAGAACGCAATACTATAATCAAAGATGCCATGAGAGAAACTGATGTCAACAAGCTAGTTGAATCTTGGTTTCAAATTCTGGTACGATTGGAATTGATATTTGCAGTAATATATTAACATTTGGAATAATTATACATTATATTGTAAATAGAAGGACTGAAAAAAATTGTAAAAGAAATAAAATAATGGGGAGGGGGGGGGGGGGAGGGCAACAATAAAGATTAGAAGATATTGGGGAATGGAAGCTACTGAGTGTTTGTCAGGACACTTTTTTTGTTAACATTTAGAAATTATTTTGTCTTTCACGGAGCATCTTTTATTTTGTCAGCTTAAAGGTCGCTGTCTCTTATTCCCCAAATTTTATTAATCAGTTTGTGTTTTTACTATCCAATCTTTTTGAAGGGGAGTTAAAGCATTATTTAAGGTACCTCAAGCAAACAAAATAATAATACTGTGTGTGCCTATATATATATATATATATATATATATATATATCGCGGGTGCTCCACTATTATATCCTAAGTCCACTTGACCTTGAAAAATAAAAAAATCTTTGGATCAGCCCCAAATTTTGGATTTTGCTATTTCAGGCCATTTGCAGCAAAAAACAAATGGACTCGGGACATAATAGTGGAGCACAATCGATATATATATATATGAGTAAACAAATACAATAACAATAAATAAAGAAAATAATAGAGATACCACCAAGGGCCTTACCACAGTAGAAGTTCTATGTAGAGGTCGAGGTCTCATGTGGCATAGAGTTCTAGTTATAAAAATGTTTATAACAGAGCTTTTGTGTTATTTTAATGACATTATCAATCAAAGAAGATATTTACTTGAGCAAAACATTGAGCATGATTAATATTGTCATTAAAATATGACGACCACTCTCAGTTACAAAAACTATAACTATAACATTGTGCCAGGTGAGACCTATCCATAGAACGTCTGCTGTGGTAAGACCCTTGCTGATATTTCTATCCTTTTCTTTATTATTGATCCTAACTGCAATGTTTTTTCCCTTAAGTTGATAACAACAATAAATAAATAAATAAAAAAGCAAAGTTTTCAGACAAATACTGAAATCTAAAATCATAACTGTGCTACTTAGAATAACAACAAAAGTGCATGCATATTCACTTTAGTAACTCACTTTTCTTGTAATTTTAGGAAAGGTACCAAAGCAGCCACACAAGCATTGCTGCACAATGCCTCCAAGTAATTGGTTCTTATATATCATGGATTGACATTTCTTTAATTGCCAACAATCAGTTTGTACCTTTACTGGTGCATCAGTTGCTAAAGTCTGAACTGCAAGAAAATGCTGCTGACTGTTTGCATGATATCATTAGTAAGGGAATGGACCCTCTGCCAAAAGCAAAACTTGTAGAATCTCTTGTCACAGTTCTTGACTCTGTTGGAGTGCTCAAACCTCTGAAGGTGAGTACACAAGGAAATTCTTGAGCCAAAACATTGCAATAGTTTTAGTATTTTAAAACAATGTACCTATGTTCTTTGTTTTTTGTGTAGGATGATGAAAGTGATTATTCTGCAAAGATGGCTAAGCTGGTAAATGGAATTGGGCTGAATCTGATTGACTGTTATAATAAGTAAGTACAATTGTTGTTAATTATTCTGCAATATTTTGATTATTAGTTACGATTCAACTCTCTTTACTCTGTTCTTAAATTTGTGTAAAATGATATTGATGAATACACATTAACATTTTATTCAAATATACATATACATACATTCATTATAATGTATTGATTGTTTTTGTGGTTTGTTACTAGCATTGTTAGACATGAATTTTAGGCATGTAACATTTCTTTCTGATTTATCTGTAAACAAATTTTTAAGGTTATTGAAGGCTGGAAATGAAGGAGATGCAAGAGAAGTTCAGCTTGCAATTGAAAGGAAAGTTTCAACTATGTTGGAATTTTTAAATAATGAATATGATGATGTGTCAGCTTCAGTCCTGGATTTTGCCAGAGAATATATCCATGTAAGCATGTTATTGAATATTAATTTTCTACTTGGATGTGCATTTAATTAAAAATAATAATAAATAATAATAATAATGTTTCTACATATTGATTTTGTTGTGTTGTACAGACCTTAAAGTCCAAAGTGATGATGACAGAGGTTCAAAAAAATCACACAGTGAACATGCTTATCATTGTCTTTAATAAGATGAAATTTGATGAGTCTTACAACTTTGAATCTGAAGGAGAGGATGAAGCAACATTCATTGAATACAGGTTAGTTGACTTAATAAAAATAGTCTCTTTAAGGACTTCTTTGTCAGTGGCTGAAAATAATGTGTGTGTGTTTCTGCCCATTTTTTATTGCCAATGAAATAAAACAGTTCCTGTTTTCACTAATGTTTTTGTGTTCATTCACATGACAATATAATGTAATCTTCTTTTTTCTGTTTGCTGTAGAAAACAACTGAAAGTGATATATGACAACCTATCTGGCTTGGACAAGGAAATGGTTCTTGATTGTACTCAGAAGTATATAACAAGTACTTTACAGCAGTGGCAGTCGTTGAGCTTTGTGGATATTGAAGCAGCTATTACCTTTTTGTATCTTGTTGGCGAAGCCATTCCAGCCACTGGTGGCAATCATTTTGCTGGAGATCAGGTAAAAACATGCTAATTTTAAAGCCCTTGTCAACTTACTTTTTTATCATTTAGAATACTAGATTGATAATTACCATACCTTATTATCCATGAATTAGACACCACCACGTTGATTTTGTATTTATTTTTATTTATTTTCATTTTGACTGTTATATTACATATCTGACGTCACAATGTACCCCCGCCAGTCACAGTCACCGCTCTGGTCACGTGATAAATTTAAGCCCCTCCCTCAAGTTCTTTACCCCTATCACAACCCCATCGGTACATTGTGACATCAGATATGTGATATAACAGTCAAAATGAAAATAGGTGAAAATAAATACAAAATCAACGTGTTGGTGTCTAATTCATGGATAATAAGGTATGGTAATTATCAATCTGGTATTCTATATAGTAAAAAAGTAAGTTGACAAGGGCTTTAATGTGCATACCAATTTAAGAGTCAATATATATTTTAAATTTTTTAATAGAATAACAGCAGGCCTATGAAAAAAAAAAAAAAAGTGGGGGGGGGGGGGGGGGGGGACAAGCAACATTCCTACATGAGCAATATGAGCGGCTTGTACAGCTCTGGCCAAAAGTTCCCGAACGATTTGCATAGGCAACCCGCAACCACGCTATGTTATCTTTATGAGAAAACGCAGCGGCCGCCGCTGCCCCGTTCGGAAACTTTTGGCCAGAGCTGTACATACATTTAATTAATTTCAATCTTCTGTGTGTTAATATTTTTTAGCCTAAGCTAGAAAATAACTTCTCTACTATGGCACCCTTGTCAGTCTAAGCTCACACTATCCCATCCCCCAATTTTCTTTAATCTATGAGTTTTTCTATTAAATCTTTTTTTAATTCTCAATGTCAACAAAGTTTGGAAAAAGTTTACATACTTAACCCCTTTTATGTGTGTTACTTGTTGCAGATGAAGGCAAACACAATGTGTAACATGATGCATTTGCTGGTGACATGTGGAGTTAGCAGCCACCCTCACTCAGCTGTCAAACTTCAATTTTTTGAAACTGTCTCTAGATATGAAAAGTTCTTCAATATTGAGCCAGATCATATTGGTACAGTACTCACCACTTTCTTAGATGAAAGAGGTATGAGGAATAATAGTTGTAAGGTTCGCAGCAGATGTGCTTACCTATTTTCAAGACTGGTTAAAAACCTCAAGTAAGTTGGTTGTAAAACTAAAAGAAACATTTTTAATTAAAATTGTTTCCCTGGAATCAAGTGATTTACTTGTAGTTATCTTTAAAATGATAATATATTTTTCCTTCTACATATTTAAAATGACAATTTTTTTTTTTTTTTTTTTGCATTATTTTTCAACCCATGTACCCATGTTTAGGCATACCCATTTCTCTCCTCCCATCCATTAATCCCTATTGTACAAAATCATTTTTACAATTCATTTTTCCTTGCAATGTTTCCAAACCAATGCAAAGCATTGTTTTCATACTTTGCAGTCAATATTTCTTTCTCTCTTCCCTCATCCACAGTTATCCATCACCCAAGCATTCTTCACCCAATCCTTTTTTTTTTTTTTTTTTTTTTTTTTTGCTCATATGTAGTGCAAAGAAGCTTGTACCTATGTAAAAGTACAGTATGTACTTTACTCAAAAATGTATTCCCTGCAATACCCATGGTACACCCATTCAAGGTAGATGGGAGTAAAAAAAAAAAAAAAAAAAAAAAAAAAAAAAAAAAAAAAAAAAAAAACATAGAGGGGTACGGGGAACAGAGAGGGATATTATTTTTGCAGTATGCTGTACCTATATAAATATATGTATCTTATTGTACACTGCCAGTCACAGTATTGCCTAGTTTAACAATGTACCACTATCCGCCAATCCTGCCATGCTACCAAGTACTTCTACAAGCAGCCACTCTCCTCCAAATCTGCACATCCACTTTCATGATACAAACTTAACAAATTCTTTCACTCTTTCAAACTTCTGTCCATTCAATGTAATTACATATGCATTTTTATTTCCTTCATCGAATATCATAATTGTAGTTTTACTTTATTTATTATTTATTATCAGATCCATCTTTGACCTTTTCTTCTAATCATTTTTTTGTGGTTCATCCATATGTTCAAGCTAATTGTCATTTTATTGTGCAGGGGCCATATGCAAAACTACACAAAGCAAGTTCTTCACATGCTGAAAGATTTGTTGATCTTATCTGCTCCTGTTGCTAACAATGGCATTGTACATTCACCCCTCTCTGATGATGATCAGTTGTTTGTATATGAAGCTTGTGGAATTCTCATTGTCTCCGGCTCATTTACTCCCCAGGTAAGATTGCAATAACCACTCTGTATTTAACTTTTTTTTATTATTTTTATTAATATTCTCTCCTTTCCATCTAAATTTGAATTTAGAATATTTGAATTTGAATATTTCAAACATTTTTATACTTGTATAGCTTGAAACTGCTATAAGCAACGCTAAGCAAAAATCACGTTAGTGTTAATTCTACATATTAAAACAACTAATTTTTCTTTGGTAGGAAAAAGAGATGTATATGCGTGAACTGCTGAGCCCTCTACTAAGCAAGTTTACTATCCTGGTAGAGCAGCTGATGCTAGAACAGCATGAAAAGAGACAGGAAGTTCTTGCTGAGTGTTTGAGCCATGCAATGGCACTAACAAGCAGGACCAGCAAGGCATTCAGTAATCAACAGACCATGAAAGCCCATGGCTGTGTTCAAGTGTATGTTGATGCACTTCTAGTTTTCCTCAGGTGTTTACAGGTATGTCCTTATGTGAATATACTTCACACAGCAATATAGAATAAAAGCATACTATTTCTAATGAGCTGTTCATCATAGTGATTTGTAAATTCACGTAACTTTCATGTAAAAATCCATATAGCATTGATTGTTGTATCTTCACGTAAGAGTTAGTGAATTTGCACAGCTCGTCACACTAATTATTCACAAATGTCTGAAACGTCAAAATAATAATAATAATTTATATGGTAGGTGCCTCATCAGCAATATGAGCTTCAGAGTGGAGTACGTCAGTTCCTACACCGTATGGTGGTGTGCTTGGAAGAAGAGCTTCTTCCTTACATACCTACTGCTTCTCAAGGTCTCTTGAAAACCAGTGATATCCGCAGCTTCCAGGAATACGTTCCACTTCTTATTCAGATCATAACTAAGTTCAAAGTAAGTGTCCGTCATTTCCTTACAGTTTTGTTTGTCATTGTCATTTGCTTTCCAGAATAATTTACTAGAGTTTGGTATACAAGTAGTATAATATCAATATACATTTATTATATATATATATATATCGACGGTCTCGCGGCAATTATATGTATCTCACAATCTCGCCGCCCCACACAAAATAGGTATCTCACAATCTCGCCGCGACACACAAAGTAGGTATCTGACTTCCTCGCGATGCGCACAATGTAGGTATTAGAAAATCTTGCCGTACGCACAAATTAGGTATCTCTATTTTACACAAAATAGGTATCTCACAGCCATAGAGAATTTTCTACATAAATACTTGAAATGTAAATATATTTTGTATGTTAAAATGCTTTCAATACTTTTAAAAAATAAAATATAATTAAAAAGTAAATATTTTTTATAGAATAAAATGTAATAGTAACATATATTTTTAAATATTTTACGTTACCATTTTTGTTAATAATGTCTTTTTACTTTAGTTTTACGACGATTTAATAGTGATTTTAAAATATATAAATTTTAATATATAAACCACAAGAAATTTGTTTTAAAAATTTATATTTTGAGACTTAAAAAAAAATATATATATATATTACTAATATTATAATATATATATTATTTAATTTAAGGTTCTGTAAAATTACTAAAGAAATATTTTGTGTAAAATAAAAATAAGACATTTTAAATTATTAAATGTTACTTATTTTTAATTTAATTCGTCGTATATTACATTTTTGCCCGCATGTTATATGGAAAATTAAAATTACTCGCGAGATTGTCTGATGCCTAATTTGTGCGTACGGCGAGATTTTCTAATACCTATATTGTGCACATCGCGAGGAAGTCAGATACCTACTTTGAGTGTCGCGGCGAGATTGTGAGATACCTATTTTGTGTGGCGCGGCGAGATTGTGAGATACATATAATAGCCGCGAGACCGTCGATATATATATATATATATATATATATATATATATATATATATATATATATATATATATATATATATATATATCGAGGGTGCTCCGCTATAATGTCCTAAGTCCACTTGACCTTGAAAAATAAAAAATCGTCGGATCCACCCCAAATTTTGGATTTATCCATTTCAGGTCATTTGCAGCAAAAAATATTTTTCAAGGTCAAATGGACTTAGGACATTATAGCGGAGCACCCTCGATATATATATATATATATATATATATGTATGTATATATAGGATCAGGCAGGGTCGGATTGGCCATAAGAGCTACTCCGGGATCCTGGAGTGCGCCCCCCCGAGCTGGCGCCCCCCTGCGCCCCAAAGGGGCGTCATTGAAAAAAAAAAAAAAAAAAAGAGTTCAGAGTACACTTAAAAAGTTGAAAGGCAACAATATCTTATTCCAATAATAATAATATTAAATTATGCTCTTAATAGAGTGACTGTCTTTTTCTGTACTAAATACTAAAAATACATGGAATCTTTTCAAATCACGAAAAAAAAAAAAAAAAAAAAAAAAAAAAAAAAAAGAAAAAGAAAAAGAGAGCGAGTGAGTGAGAGAGTCTTTTTTTTCTTTACTTTGTGCGAAATGCTCCCTATCATCAATGCTCTATGATTGTAGTCAAGATTTTTTTTTTTTTTTTTGAAAATTATTCTTGAATTTAAACCAAATGTTATTTTTGAGACGTGAAAATGCAGTGCTCTGGAAACATTTTTATTTTCTACTTTTATATTTAATTTTCAAGTATGGGGTGTCTATAAAGTATAAACAAATAAAATCTCAAACTGTTGTTAAATTTTCGATTGAGAAACTTTTTTTCTTCGCGTGAGTTACTACGGCAAAGGGGGCGCCCAACACTACACTGTTGAATGAATTAATCAATATTTTGCCGATCATTTGATCGGATTGGTGATAGGATCGACCCTTTTTTAAAAAAAAGTGTTGAACACTCCAGGCATATAGCTAATAGCAATCTTAAATAATTTTTAGTAGAGACAATTACTGAGCTAAACAAAACTAAGAATTTGAGCTGTTGCCATTTTGCGCAAGAAAAAAATATCCAATGAGAACAATTAATCGCAACAAAATTAGGAGATTTAAAAAAAAAATTAAAGTGTGTAAGAACGCAATGATAAAAATTAAATCTAGTTGAGAAATGCAGGGGCGTCCAAACTGCGTAAGGTACCACTTTAGGGTAGGAGTGCAAAATTGGTTTTATTGTGATTTTTAATTAAGTTCAGGGTGCTGTACATAAAAAAAAAAAAAAAAATCTATCTCAAAAAATCTCGTCACAACAGAGCGTCAAAGTACCGCCAAAGCAAAACGTACCGCCCGATTCTAATGAGTCTATATTTGCACCACTTTAAATTTTTTCAGTGGTTAAAAAATTACTACCTTGTTCTTCGTGTTGACTTTTAATTAAAAAATGTTTTTTCATTTTTTTCTAGATCGAATTTGGTGAGAAAAAAAATATTGCAAATTGACCCATTAATTTGAAATTACAATTTTTAATAATTTTTTTCTTCGTAAGTTCTCGTTAAAATCGTTTTAAAATTCAAATTCATTAAAACTTGATCTATAGAACAGCTAGTATTTTTGTTTAGAACTTGTTCAAGAAAATTTTGCACACGGGGAGCTTGAAGTTTTGTATGTTTTACATGTTGAAGGGGTCGTAGCCCAATGACTTTGAACGCAAATTTACGGAAGATTTTACTTAAGCCGAAACTTTTTGGAGTTTAGAGAAGAGTTCCTTGGTTCATTATAAACCTAAAATATGATAAAATTAAATTTTACCACAAAATCGCCCTACCCTAAAGTAGTACCTTAAACCTCAACAAATTATAATGTACGTTAAAAACTATTTTTTTTTTTTAAAACAATTTACTTATCTTATAATTTATAAACACATGATCTTTTAAGAAATTTTAAAATAAAATGTTCATGAAATTCAAATTCAAAGACATGTCATTACATTGTACTATCAAATTTTAATTAAAAAAATAGTCAAAAATAAAACAAGACTGCAAAAATTTTTCGCCTCTGGCGGTAAGGGGGCTCTGCCCCCCTTAACCCCCCGCAAGGGGCTATGTAGTCAAGTTATTTTGATTCAAGCTCAAAAAATTTTTCACCCTAATCTTGTAACTGCTAAAACATATTATTATTACTGCCTTGTCTCAATCATTCCGCCACAATGAAAAGCACAGTTGTCATGGGTGTTTCAGAAAGAGATTGTGCCATTCCTCCAGCAAGCCTTCATGCCTATTGTTAACGCAATTATAAATGCCTTGGCTTCTCCCAGTGAAGATAACGATGAACAGGCTCGAAGGGATAAGCAAATGCTGCAGCGTAGTTACTTCCAATTCATTGCTGCCATAGTAACAAACAATGTGACTGAAATTTTGGATGTTCAAGAAAGTCAGTGTCTTGAACAAGTTATGACAAGTGTTATACGAGGAGCTGTGGAGTTTCCTGATCCAGTGGTAATAAATTCTACTTTCAATTTCATATTATTTAGTTAAGCTTATGTTCACTTCTACTGGAAACAGAATGTCACAATAAAAAGAAAGTAAATACTAATCAAATTTGTTGGCATACATCATAGTTGCACTTCAGCAATACAATGTTTCCAGTATAAATGAGATCACAAAAATACTATTGTTATACATGTATAGCAATGAGGAAGTCTACACTACACGAAGTTAACCCCTGTGTATGAATACGTCATTAGAAAGAGAAAAAGTAGTAGATAAACTTAGCATAGGCAATTACCTGCAAAATTGGCGTTTTATTTAATAAAAGAAGAAATAAAAATAAATTCAATTCCCAACACTTTGCCGACTGTGACGTCATTTGTTTACATTCGATTTTCATTTGTCTTCTGGATTTCAAACGATCCCATTGTTGAAAGGCGGCCGTTGGCCGTTAATTTTTTTGAATTTGTAGCAGTTGCATGAAATCCAGAAGACAATTGAAAATCGGATGTAAACAAATGATGTCACAGTCGGCAAAGGGTTGAGAATTGAAATTTTTTATTTCTTCTTTTATTAAATAAAACGTCATATTTCCAGGTAATTGCCTATGCTAAGTTTATCTACTACTTTTTCTCTTTCAAATGACGTATTCAAACATAGGGGTTAAATTTTTGTAGACTTCCTCATTCCACTTATGCTAAATGAAGGAAAGTGACCCATCATTGTTGAATTTGATAAAATCAAAAGTAAAAAATAGAGGAAGCAAGCAAAGCCTTACCATAGTGAAGAAATGCCCTATAGTTTGGTGAAAGTCTTGCAAGCACAGAAATAATGAACACAAAAGTTACAAACATGTTCATTATTTTTGTGCTAGTGAGATTTCCTTCAAATTGTAGAAACATCTCTTTACTGTGGTAAGGCCTGTTTTTGTTTTTGTTTTTCCTCACATTTTAGTTTTATAAATTCCACTTTTTACCTAACAAAGAAGCAACTGTTTTGAAACTGACTAAGCAATTTTGATCAAGTTCGTATCAAGTTTCAATGAAACGGATGCAGATGTGATCGAAATCACTTAAAGTCAGCTGCAAAACAGTTGCTTCTTTATTCACATAGCACACCAGTCAATTTTACTTCTGGGTAAGGTATTATATACCTAAATTAATTCAATTTTCATGTTTCAGGCTCAAAAAACATGTTTTTCAATTCTAAGAAAATTAGTTGAATTGTGGGGCAATAGAGATGCATCCAATGGATTTATTGCCTATATGTACAAAAACATAGTTCCAGCATGTTTCTTGGCTCCCATGAAAAACTCCTTTGACCTGACTGATGCTCAAACACTGCTTGCATTATCTGAAAGTGCATTGTGCATGAAGGCTGTATATAATAAAAGAGTAAGTTAATTTTATCTGTTATCCTTAATGTTATCTGTTATTCTTAGGTCCTAAGATTTAAACACATAATATATATCGATGTTTACACGTCAAAAAAAACAAACTACACTTTACAACGTTCCCTCAAAATGAACGTTCGGCGCTTCTACATGTTTTAACAGGAGAACTATATCGCAGAAGTTGGAAATATTTAAAGTGTAGATAGGTCATTTTGAACAAAATTTGTAAAGTGTAGTTTGTTCACTTCGTCAGGGTGAATATATATTTATATATTGTGTGTGTGTGTGTGTGTATGTATGTATGTATATATATATATATATATATATATATATATATATATATATATATATATATATATATATATATATATATATATATCAGGGTTCGGCATCTAAATTGAGACTACTTTCAATTTCGATTTCCCGCCGAACCGTTTATGCGACTTTCTTTCCATTTACCTTTTCAGAAAGCTGAAAGTATGTAAAAAGATGACATCATAATAGAACATCAGAATTTCTAAGTAAAATGGTTGAAATTGGTAGATAAAGTTGCAGTACAGCAACAGGCCCACACTGAAAAATCGTTAACCCATAATTTAAAATTCTGTACTTACAATAGATTATGCGTGTATAAGATTTAACCGCAATCTTCTGAAGCCAAAAAATATGTAGAAAGGTCAACTACCTTTGAATATAAACAGCATCCAAGAAAAAGGGCAGTTAGGACCCATGAAAGCCAAAAAAGCAAAAAAAAAAGTTAAGCAAAAAGGGCACATAAGTGTAAAGTGCATAGTTCAGGTCTTAAATTAAGAGTCAGCACCTTGCAAAATGGCTTGCATTGCAGAAGAAGACAAGACCTCAGTTAAAATATTTTGTACCATTAAAGTTGATTTGACATTGCAGAGCAAAAGGCGCGTAAGCTTGCGAATTTCGATTTTTAAAATGTCAAAAAATGTTAAATTGGTGATTTTTCGGATAATATAACTTCCTTCCAAAACGCAAAGGTCACCCACTGGGCTGATAGATGGCTTGCTTATT
The DNA here is from genome assembly GCA_949318235.1 of Ecdyonurus torrentis. Classification (NCBI taxonomy): domain Eukaryota; kingdom Metazoa; phylum Arthropoda; class Insecta; order Ephemeroptera; family Heptageniidae; genus Ecdyonurus; species Ecdyonurus torrentis. Next base: position 45,663,890 of record OX439127.1, read on the forward strand.
AGCACGCGGAAGTACCCAGGTGAGCTAGGATCCAATTTTCGCGCAAGTTTCCACGTCCTGGCCGTGATTAAAAATGACCTTCCAGTGTGAGGGTTTTCGTCACTGAAACTTCATCTACCAACTTCGATCACTTCAATTTAAAATGTCTGATGTTTTATGGTCAGCATATGTTTTACATATCATCAGCTTTCTTAAAAACTAGATAGAAAGAAAAACAGTTTGGCGGGAAATCGAAATTGAAAGTAGTCTTAATTTAGATGCCGAACCCTGTATATATATATAGGCCTATATATTGCTAGTATCCATGAAAACCAGAGCATGGTGAGATCGCTGATCATGCATTCAGAGTAATATGATGCGCAGGGCACGTAAGTTGCGTTAGTTTTTTCACTATAACTTTTTTAGTTTTGACCGGCCCATAAATTTTATTTCATAATTATTAAGATGAAGATTTGTAGCACACTTTTGCTATCTTACTTTTAAAAAAAGGCGTGGCATGGTAACTTTTTTTTAATTTTTACAAAAAAATGCTAAAAATTTGACCTACTTGACCTTTCAAGGTCAATAAGGTTTTCACACAAAATATGTAAAATATTATTGTCCTTCAAACCTTTTTTGTTTTGTAAGTTTATCTTTATTGGAAATAAAGATATTTGATGTTTTTCCGTACCATGTTTAGCAAAGTTGGAAAATTTCAATTCCCTATATTTCCCGGGAATTTTTTTTATTTTTTTTTTTATAGTGCATCTTTATACCTACCACTAGAAGAACTTACCATGTAAAATTGGTAACTCTAGGACAAAGTTACTTAAAATGTCAACCTGGTTTTCATAGATACTAGTGATATATATCGAGGGTGCTCCGCTATAATGTCCTAAGTCCACTTGACCTTGAAAAATAAAAAATCGTCGGATCAACCCCAAATTTTGGATTTATCCATTTCAGGTCATTTGCAGCAAAAAATATTTTTCAAGGTCAAATGGACTTAGGACATTATAGCGGAGCACCCTCGATATATACACACACACACACACACACATAGAATTGTATATTCTGATGGAGCTTAACTTTTCATAAATGTATTTTGTAGCTTTTTATAAACAATCTTACTATTTTTAATGGAATTTTAAAGACAAAACAGAAAAATAAAATGAAAATTAGTTTTATGCCACTTAACAGGATAAGCCCAACAAAGTGTGATGTGATATGAGACTAGGCATGGGCTATTATCGCCATTGCCAGGACTGACTGGAGACATGACACCTCTCCTATTGTTTAACCTGTGCCACACTAGCATAATAAGCTCAGGCACCAATGTGCGTAGAACACGAGAGCACATTCGGTGCATACCACTGCCTCTGAATAAGCTGCATAAACCCACTGAGTGTCAAACTCATTATCTTTTGCTCATTAAACCAGTATGCAAAACACTGAATAGAACATTGTATTATGTTAATAATATCTTAATAGACAATTTTTATCTTCTCTTGTCGCAACTTCAAAAAAATAATTGAAAATACTTACAGGGTTCCAATAATAATAATAATAAATTGAAATAATTAAAAGTTAAGCTCTTTCAGAAGATGTAAGAAATTCTTTTTATTTTGGGACCCTAGTAAATTGGTGTAAATTTATTATTATTATTATTATTATTATTATTTTCAGGGTGATGAATTGATTAGTTACCTGACACAGTTGTTACCTACACTGAATTTCTCTGCAAACATGATCGAAGAATATTGCCAAGCCCTTAGGTCTGAAACCAAAGTCTTCAAGAATTTCATGAAAGTAAGAGCAATTTATTTTTGATAACAACTATCTATCTGCAGTTGATGCATAAACATATTTTAATATTATTGTATACTTTTTCCCAGTTCTTTTTTCAACGTGCTAGAACATGACATGAGGGCACGTGGTCTGCAGAGGCTACACACATGAGACCTGCAGACGAAGCTAGATATGTGTATCAAAGTTGCCCAACTTCACTATTCTTTAGTAATACTATGCCTGATAGGTAGCAAGGCGCACTTTTGTGTTGTATATATAAATATGATAAAATTAAAAGGTACTGTTGAAGGAAACCAGAAAGAGCCCTACCATGGTGAAGAGATTTCCTATACTGTAGTTTGATTAAAATCTTGCTAGCACAGAGGTATTAGCACACTTTGGTACTTAAAACAATAATAATAATAATAATATGAGATAATAAGAGAAAGTGAGCCTTGACTGTCAGAGATTCTTGCATTTGAGGCATATTTGCTAGTCAAGGCTCACTATCTCCTATTTCCCAAATTTCGAAAAAATAAAACATAAATAAATAATAATAATAATAAACCAAATCTTACTGCTCTCCATGGCTTGAGAGCAAGGTGTCCAAAGTAGTGGCATATATTTTTACACCACTTCACTAAATGCAAACCAAAACCAACTCTTAAGCTCGCCCTATATACAAATTTAAGCATGAGCTCGCTAAAATACATACACAATTGCTTTATAAACATAATCATGTTAAATTTCGTACCAGGTAGATTATTCTCTCTTTCTCTCTCATGCAGGCATGCCTGACATTTAACAGCTCAATTTCTCAATTCCAATTTTTTTTTTTCAAATTATGTGTTATTCTATCATCATTTTTATGAATCAGTTATCACAAAGTTGATTTTTCCTTAATCATTATTTTAATATTGATAAATAATAATGCCTTAACAAAGTTGTATTATTGCACTGTTGATTGTAATAGTATTAGAAATAGGGCATATATGTGTACCTATGTCAATCTTTGTTAGATTTTCTCCAAACTATAAGGTATCTCTTCACTATGGTTTCCTTTATCCTGTACTTTTAACTATATCATATCCAGTCGTAATGGTTTATTTTCCTTAATTTATCCTATATATCGCCCTTGATGCATTCAAAGGTCATATTTGCATTTGGACCGATTCAATGCTGCGCACGCATCCGCCATAAGCTCAACATGTAAATCCAAGTGCAAATAAGCCCTTTGTGGTACTGGACAAAAATGCAAGTACGTCTTTTGTAAGACGACCTTGAAATGCATATACAATTTAACCAATTTAAGAAACAGCCCGGATGCAGCAAGAATCGTCAAATTACTACGCATAGGTGTATAGAATATCCATCGTGATTGGTTTAAACAATTCAATGCAAATTTTATAACAACTTCTCTGATTGGATGCGGATACGCATATCTTTAACACGTTTATGCGTAAAATATATTAAATTTAACTCAGATAAACAAAAAATAATAATTCGCAACCTAACAATACATAAATACTGCTAAAATTAAGCAATTTAACGTAACTCGGTACTTAAAATTTTGTAATACAAGGCGATAAGACGTCTCTATTTACTCTTGCGGATGAATCTTTAGTTGTGATTTGGTCTATTCCAAGGTTTATTTTTCAGGTAGGGATTACGGGAAAAAGCGCGTGACGTCACATTCTACCCTTGACGTTTGATTTGTATGGGGGGAAATATCATATGACAGGTTCCCTTTTTTTGTTCGTTGTACCTGATTTTGCTATACAGAGGAGGAAGAAAAAAATTGACGAACAATATGCGAAAGAAAAACACGCACATGGTGAGCTTCTGATATCAAGTCATGTGCTGCATTGTTACGATTTTTTTCTAACTTTTAGTAATAATAATTTTGATTTTTCATAAACTAATCTATAAACTATAATAACAACACTTAACCATGGCTGGAAGTCAAAGTTACGTGCAAGACAAGTGGGTACACGGGTTTACGAATGTTCGCGCTTGCACTATTTATACCGGATGCAGTTTGACGAAGAAATTGGCGGGACCGTTCCTTATATTGGTGGAACTGTATATATATATATATATATATATAACACCCTTGTTGCATCACATCCAAAGGGCGTACTTGCATTTCAAGGTCGTCTTACAATAGACGTACTTGCATAATATATACCTATATATATATATATATAGGTATATATAGGTATATATATATATATATATATATATATATATATATATATATATATATATATATATAGGTATATATAAAATGTTGTTATTGTTATTATTTTTAATTCTTTTTGTTATTATGAGTTGCCCTGTTCATTCTGAAATAATTGCATTGATGCACATATAAAATTTGATTGTATTTTTAATTTATTGCTTGTTTTTCTTAATTTTTACAACATTAAATTTCAAAACATATGAGATGTGTTTTTGCAAATAAATTTGATGTAAAATTGAATATAATTCCAAAAAATATTCACACTGTGATTGAAAGCAGAGCTTGTTTTGTGTGGAGATATTGTTATATGTGCTCGATATGTTGATGTTGAGATTAATGTTTGTAAATGAAATTATGTATATTTACATTTAACATATAGAATTTATTATTTTTATTAAATACAATAATAAGAAAACTAAACATGAGGGAAAAATCGTCTACACGATAGTTGATAATTATAAAAGATTTGGTAGAAAAAAACACATACATAGATTAGGAAAAATTGGTGAATGGGAAATAGTATGAGCTTACTCTTACAGGGACGGGAGATAGAGAAAATATTCTAACCCAGCCCGAAATTGCATACTCTTATAAGTTTGATTTTGGTATGGGTTAGAATATTTTTTCTACCTCATGTCCCTGTAAGTGCAAGCTCATACTATCTCCCATTCCCCAATTTTTCCTAATCTATGTGTTTTTCTATCAAATCTATTATAATTATCAATAATAAGAATGGAAATTCCAGGCCCTTACCCCAGAAGAAGTTCTATGGAGAGGTCGAGGTCTTAAGTGGCCCAATGTAATAGTTATAGTTTATATAACAGCTTTTGTGATATAGTTGTGACATTATCAATCAAAGAAGAAAATTACTTGAGCACATCACAGAGTCACATGTACAATACTACACACAAGTCTGTAATGCTCAAGTAATTTTCTTCTTTGGTAATGTCATTAATTTATCACAACAGCTCTCAGTTATATAAACTATAACATTGTGCCAAGTGAGACCTCTCCATTTATATCCTTTTCTTATTACTGATCCTAACTGCAATGTTTTTTTCCTTAAATTGATTGTTGTTTTTATTAAACACAAACAATAATTAGCATCAAATGCAAGAAAAAAATCCTCTTGGGTTTAAACAATGATGGAACCAGTCAATTATTTTAAAAGTTAGGGTCTATTACTGTAACACATGTAATATTGTGTTTTATAATTTGCATGGTCAGGTACTTCACATTTTGTTTTTTGTTTTGTTTTTTGTCAGTCAGTCAGACACTAAGACATTTTGCATTTGATCATGTTAATGTACACCTCTGGACAACATTTCTGAATGATTTGTTTAGGCTACTTACAACCACATTATGCCATCTTTATGAGAAAACTCAGCAGCCTCCTCAGCCCCGTTTGGAAACTTTTGTCGAGATGTATACTTGCATTATATAGGTATATATAAATGATAAATTTGAAGAAGAAAAAATATATAGAAGAAATCAGCAAGGGCCTTACCATAGTGACAAGAGCCCCATAGCTTGGCGAGTCTGTTAGGACTGAGAAAAGCAAAGCATACTCCATTTCTATTGGAGTTCAGCGCCAAAAGCTATCCAATAAACATGGTGTGTGTGTGTGTGTGTGTGTTTTTTTTTTTTTTTTTTTTTTTTTTGCTAGCAAGATTTTACCAAGCTATGGGACTCTTCACTGTGGTAAGACCTTTGCTAGTTTCTCCTCTCCTTTTCTTTCAAATGTATCATACCTAACCGCGATGGTTTATTTTCCTTAATATATAATTAGGGTATATAATGCCAATGGGTTTGGTTAATAGGTGTGCATTTGAAAGTAATATTTTGTTAAAGTTAACAGACACCATCACTTTGCTATGTACTTAAAAAAAAAAAAAAAAAATCCCCATCGAATTGCATGTAAGTTCTTAATCAATAGCTAACAAAAATACAAGGAAGCAATCATTGTTATGAAAGATTCGTATTATTAGATATTGTGAGCATTGTTTTCATCTGAAGACAAAGCTTAATATTGCAGGTGTGGCTGCATATTGTTAAAAACTCCTTGTAGGTAAAATAATAATAGTAATAATAAAATGAACTGTTGAGTGCAATAAGTATTTAAAAAATTCTAAATTATCTGTCCAGTCACTGAATAATTTTCACCGGCATCTTCTACTTTTATATAAAATCATAGGACATTTATTAATTTTTTGACAGAGCAAGGTTTAAGCCTGACATTGTATATAATTAAGTACTTATAATTATATAATTAGGAAAAAATCGACTTTGCGATAGGTTGATAATTAAAAGATAGATAGAAACACATAAAAAAAAGAGAGGTAAAAGATTTTTGGGGAATGGGAGATAATGAGCTTAGTTTAGGGACCCCACAAAAGAGAGAGAAAAATATTCAAACCCAGGCCGAAATATATTTCGGCCTGGGTTTGAATATTTTTCTCTCTTTTGCGGGGTCCCTGAACTAAGCTCATTATCTCCCATTCCCCAAAAATCTTTTACCTCTCTTTTTTTATGTGTTTCTATCTACCTTTTAATTATTAAGTACATATAAAGTACTTATTTTCAAGCTACTCTTAAGATGAAATGATCAAATTAGACTGTTGATATAAATTTAATATGGATTTGATTACAAATTTAATGTAAAACGTGGTCATTAAAATTATGTAGTGATTGTGATTGTAAGAATGATAATTTATTATTATTACAATTACTGTAATAGTTTTTACTTGAAAGTTGTTTTTAACAAAAAGCAGTGCAGCAATAAATGATGCAGCAGAGTTGTATAAATTTATCTCAAGTTCTTAGAAAATACCAAGTACTCTCCATTTCATAAGATTTTTTTTTTCTTCATTGTTGAGAGGTCACAAAATGTTATTTACCTACATTTTATATGACTGAGGTGTTCAATGGTTTTGGTGAGAGTATTTGGTATTTTCTAGGGACTTAAACTTTGTCTCTAGATTGAAATCAATGATGATATCCAATATATTGCATCTCCCCATAATATATATATATATATTTTTTTTCCTAGCTATATTCTTCCAATAATTTTAAGCATTTTTTGTACTGTTATTTCAAGTTGATATAGAAATATCAGGTAATAAAGATAAAAGCTAAAATGATAGGATAATAATATAATTAACTTGGTACACACGATAACTGGCTTCAAATATTAAATCTTTGATTATAAACCAAAGGTTAGTAAAGTATTGTAAATAAATTGTTTAATATTAAATAAGCAGCTGTTTTACTTCATTTCTTTTTATTAAGTTAAGACTTCTGAGGTATATTTTGTGGAGTTGTTTTCATTACAAATTGTCAATGCAAACGAAATTCGTGATATATATTGTATATATCGATGCTGTTCCACTACATTGGCGTATGTCCACTTGACCTTGAAAAAAATTTCTTGCTGCAAATGATCTGAAATACAAAAATCCAAATTGATCCAACGAAATTTATGTATTCAAGGTCAAGTGTACATCGGCCAATAGAGTGCAACAACGTCAATATATTACTCTACTAACATTTGCCCCCATGGATCTTGTTGGTTATAACGTGTCATGTCTATGCCCCAGTGACTTGTGCAGTTGCATTTTAGCAGAGTGCCTCTTTTTAACTGCTACAATATGTAATCATTGTTTTAAAAGTAGGTCAGGGTTAAGGAGGGGCAAATGAAATTGGTATATCGTAGAATTTTATGATTATTAAAAAATGTGAATGTTAGTTAAGTAAGGCATATTACTTTCTTTTATTTTTCTCCTTCAAAATTCTGAAGTTTTATGTTATTGAATTCCATTGTATATTTTACAAGATATTTACTTATAAAATTATAATTTATACTTATTATTATTATTTAAAGTTTCATTTCTCTTATCACTAAACTATTTGCCACTGTGTCCACTTCTAAACAAATATTTCAAGATGCGATCATATATCTTAAGGTACTACTTTAGGGTAGCAATGTTGTCGTAAAATTTAATTTAATATCACTTTTTAGGTTCATAATGAACCAAGGAACAATTCTCTATACTCTAAAAATTTTTGGCTCAAATCAAATCTTCCGCAAATTAGCATTAAAAGTCGTGGGGATACGCCCACTTTAACACGCAAAACATACAAAACTTCAAGCTCCCCGTGTGCAAAATTTTTCTTGACCAACTTCTAAACAAAAAATACTAGTGTGTTCTATAGATCAATTTTTAATGAATTTGACTTTTTAAACGATTTTTACGAGACATTTATAGAGAAAAAAATTAATGAAGATTGCATATTCACATTAACATGGGTCAAGTTGCGATAATTTTTTTCTCGGCAGATTTGTTCTAGAAAAATCTGAAAAATCATTTTTCATTAAAAATCAACACGAAGAACAAGCTAGTATTTTTTTTAACCGCTGAAAAAAATTTGAAGTTGTTAGGGTCCAAATATAGATTCATTAGCATTAGGGGGCGGGGCATTTGCGATACTTTGACGCTCTGTTGCGACGAGAGTTTTTAAGTTAGAATTTTTTTGATTTCATTTTTGGGTACACCAGCCTTAACTTAATTCAAAGTCATAATAAAAAATTTTCACTCCTACCCTAAAGTAGTACCTTAAGGAAATATAGACTGCGAAAATTGATAATTAAAAGATTTGATAGAAAAAATAATAATAATAAAAAAAAAAGGATTATAAATTATTTTCTCTATACCTTGGCATTCTTGCCAGTCTAAGCTCATTACTCTCCCATTACCAAAATTTCCTAATCTATCTGTGTTTTTCTACCAAATCTTTTTTATTTAAAATTGTTCTTGTATTTTCTAGCAAACAATTGTTAAAAACTTTCTCACTGCATAGCAAATTGGGTACACTGTAAATTAAAAATTCTTATTGTTGAAAATAATAACAAAACTTCAGAAAATATCAAAATTTCTTAACCATTGGCACTCTAAAATAGAAAGGCAAATAGGTAAATGGTGTAGATAAACCTAAACAACAACTCTTTTAATATGCATATGTACTATGCGTATAGCCCAACTGTAGCCTAAATTAAACCCAACTTTTTCTCCATCACATTTTTTAGTGCATTAAAATACTACAAAATATTCCATCAGAAAACAACAGTAATGTTTTTAAGTTCATACAATTAATTGTATAATTTTGTAGATTGATGTACATAAGATTGTAAACTTAAAGTAAATATATAATATATCCATGATATCCTTGTACAATACATCATGGGTTTTTGAATAGCTCAGTGAAATTAAGATTATGTTTTGTAATTATTTAAAAGTTATGTAACTTTTTCAGTAAGTAATCTTATTTGTATTAATTAAATGTCACATAAGAAATATGTGGATCTTTAAACAAACAATTTCCAAATTAAAGTAAATTTAGTGGTTTGATCAAAATAAATTTGACTGTTTTTGTGTCAAGATTGTATCAGAGCCAAACTTGATTGATTCGGTTGCTCAAGTTGTAATGTTTTTACATTTTTATGGATGTATAATTTATCTTAAAAATTGTTAATAATTGTATTTTTTGACATATCTAATTGTGGATCCACATGCTGTGCATGTTGTGTGATGTAATTTTTTGTTACTTTTTTTTTAAACTATAAAAGCTTTTAAGTAAGTTTTTTAAATTAGTTATTATATTTTTTATTATCTACAGTATAATGGACTCCTTTATTAACTATATTGCTGTTTAGGCTGTTATATAGCCGTATTCATTAAAGACGCTCACATGTTTAACTTTGTAGAGCCTTACATGTAGTAAACAGTTGTAACTAGAATGTGACAAGTTGGAATTTGGAATAGAGGTATAGTGTTAAAAATCCCAGTCCGGCTCTTTTTTATAAGAAAAAGATGAAGCTCTATAGAAGGTAGAACAGGGTGTGTACCTATAGGCATGAGTCAAATATACATATGGTTACGCTTTAAAAGCAATTTCATGTTCAGCAAAAGGTCCATCTGCCCCACTCCGTTGAATAAATATATAGGTATATTAATTCCTTCGTATCACTTTAATTCCATGCACTAAAATACTGTTGAACATTTTCTTTGATTTTTAATTAAATGAAAACTATTAACCCCCTAGAAAAGTATGTTGGCCATTCTTTTGTGAAGAAATGAAACAATTCGGTCCTTAATAACTATACATACATATAATTTTATATATATATATATATATATATATATATATATATATATATATATATATATATATATATATATATATATATATATATATATATATGTATGTATATATATATATATATATATATATATATATATATATATATATATATATATATATATATATATATATATATATATATATGTATATATATATATATATATATATATATATATATATATATATATATATATATATATATATATATATATATATATATATATATACCTATATAAAATTTTATTTGAGCATAGTCTACCCAATGGCTATATAATATATTGCAGATGATTTGATCAAAATATTGATCAAATAATTAATGTTAGCTATAAAAAGCAGGGGAAAAAAATCTATTGCAGTTGATATGTATGATATATTAATGATATATTATGTTGAAAATTTAAAAATTAAATTTATAGTAGAAAATGAATAAAATGGGAAGACTTTGTCCAAGTCTCAATTAACTATATAAATTAAAATTTCCCATTTTATTCATATAGTCATTTTCAATTCAACATGCTCTAATCTCTACTATTTTCTACTATACATTTTATTTTTAATTTTTTAACATCATACATAATGTTAGTGTCCAGAAAATGAAATTTAAATCAGTTTATTACAAAGGGAGGAAAAAAATGGGTTCATTGAACATTTTATACTACTCTCCACAGGTGCATACTAAAAGGGGTTCAACGATTGCTTTTTTAATAGTGATCATTGTGTTATTAAACCTCCCGAAAACGCAATCTGAAAATTTAAATTATTAATGAGGTGAGAGCAAAAAAAAAAAAAAAAAAAAAAAAAAAAAAAAAAAAATACAGCAAACCCGAACCTACGTCACAACTAAACTTACTCTCCTCTCACTTTAGCTTGATGCGAGTGTAAGTTGCTATAATATTTATGCTCTCTTAATATTTTATGCATATAAAATGTTTGCTTTTTTACAGCTGCAGATATGTAGTAAAATAATTTATACAAACATAAGAGTAGCTCAAGCTCGCGCCAAACAAGTGTATGAGCAAGTTTAGTTGTGACCTAGGTTCGGGGTTGCTGTAACGGCTTTTGCTCTCAGCACGTTTTTGGGAGGTTTAATAGCATGATGATCACTATTTAAAAAGCCATCACTGACTACCCCTTTAATGCTAGATCTGTCAACCCTATTCTTACACCACGGATATAATCCATTAAACTATATACAGGAACAGAAAAAACAATACAGGTTATTGAAAAATAATAATTAGCTTGCAGAAGTTAAAACTGGTATACAAATATTTTGCACAGTCAATATAAAAATGAATGAAAAAAAAATCATGTTATAATGTGTATTATATGTACTATATTGTCGTAGGCCAAAAGTGGTTTAACATTATAAAAATCAATATGCCACCAAGTACTGTTATGTATAAATTAAAGAGTAATAAAAGTGTATTGTTGAAGCTTGCATGTTAATATAATGATTACATAAGCAAAGATATATGGCCCTTCAATAGAATTGCAGCATACATAGTGTAGGTATAAGCTCTACATTGTTTATGCCAGCATTGTGCAAACAATCCTTGAATACAGTTGTTTTTGGTGAATTGTTAGACGATTTTGTAGTTTGTGTAGGCTACAGTAATATAATGTGTCTATAGCCTAAGACCATGCAGAAGAAAAAAAAATAGAGTAGGCCTATATGTGCTTCAATTTTTAATTGCATCTTGAATAATATATTGTATTAAAAAGATTCAGAGAGTGTGAAAGCTGCACAATATAATAGTGGCAACTTTAATATCTGCGACCGTTTAAAATTTACAGACATATTATTTTATTTTAACCCCCCCCCCCCCCGCCCCCTTCCCCTCATTCTCTGTGATAGCTTATTGAGCATTCTTTCATTTTTTTTTTTTTTTTTTTTTGTATATTATAATGTAACAGAGAGTGTCCTTTTAGAAATGGTAATTGAGATTTATAGGATTTTTAAGTCCCATATAGCTTAATTTTTTGAAAACAATGAAATGAAAGTTTGATACACGATTTGCTGGATCTTCAGGAAATTTTTACCTATTTTTGCACTGCATGGTGCAAGTAATATGGATAAAATTATACTGAAGTAGCAAATATGAAAGGTAGAAATGTTTTTTTTTTTTTTTTTAAATGTTTTATAGGTATTTATATGCATCCTAGCTATATGTTTGGTAATTTTGTAAATATGTATGTAAACTATAAAATCTTTATATAGTACTATAATATGTGGGCCTTATAGCCTAGAGGTGTATAGGCCTGTATAGTATAAAAGCTAAGATTTTAAGTTATAACCATCTGTAAGACTATGAAAACTTATGGATAATGTTGAAGTGATGATTAATGAGTTATTGCAAAATAAATGTGCATATATAATATGCTCAGCTATGATAGAGGCCTATATACAAAAAATTATCACACTTAAGCTTCACAAAATTTGTCATTTTGAATGTTGTTTATACATAGAGGTTGTGTAATGACATCTGTGATAGGTGATAGGCATTCTACAATTATTTGCTGAATTATTTCCTAGAAAAAATGGCATGTAGGTACTTTACAATGATATGTGCGCTATTATTATAACCATAGTGCATTTTTGCAAACCTAAATATCATTCCTTTTTTGCAGTAAAAAAAAGTGCTATGAGCCATGATGCTTTCTGTGACTACGCGTTTCTTCTGTATAACATAGCTATTTGTAACTTTTATGTTGCGATCATTGAAGTGATATTTTGATAAAATAATAAATAATTAAACAGATGTGTATGCGGTTTTATTTTAATATTGGCCAAAATAATGTGTGCGTGTTTTTCTATGAAAATTGTCATCCCATGAGCTTCAAACATATTTATGGTTATAAGCTTTATAAGGCTTTTTTTTAGATGAAATATTTTCTATACTCGTATGTATAACACTCATATTGTAAAATGACAGGTTGATGTCCTCAGACTTATCAACTCTTCTCGTGATAAACGTCTCAAATATAAAGGTTAAAGGCAAATTGAATTGGGATTGAAGTTCTTGGACAAAGAACTTCTCATCTGTCAGTTCATAAACTAATCTACTTATAGTGAATTTAGATAGACAACGTGCTGGTTGATGAGGAAATAGCTTTTTTGACATCTGTCTTTGATAATATATGCTTTTAGCAAAAGATTTAGCTGATTGTTGAAAAGTTACTCCTTAATATTTATATGAGGTGACGAACTCTAATTTTTCACCATAACTATACAATACTTCCTCCTTTTGATTCAATTTTGGGCGGCCAGCACTTGAATATTTAAATTTTACAATTTTTGTTTTATTTGCATTTTTTGATCAATCCAGAGAAGACCATTCCGTAATATTATTCAAGAGCCTTTGCATCTTTTCTAAATTTTTACAAATAATTGCAATATATATAATATATATATATATATATATATATATATATATATATATATATATATATTATATATATATATAATATATTATATATATAATATAATATATCATCTGCATAAATGCTAATGCTAATAGTTATATATCCCCGTTTTCAATGAGTTTCTACAATATAATATCATCATTATCATGAGTGAGGCGGTTGTATAGACCAGCGGGCTACTATATGGGTGCTCCTTTTTTTAACCCCATTACTCTGAAAAATAAGACTATTATAATATTTTTTTACATTTATGTCATTTCATCATAAATTATTTAATTTTCATGTATACAGAATAATTCAGAATAATTTTTCTATGATTTTGATTTGTCAGTGTTAATTTTCTTCCTTATCCTGAGCAAGATCAACTTTTAAATGCCACTTGTGTCCGCTTTTGTCCTCGCAGCTTGCTTGGACAAGTTGAACTCTCTGGTTTGCTTTTTAATTCTTTCAATTTTGGCGCGGAAACAATGTAAAAACGCGGTGCACTTTTAAAAACTCGGAAAAATGGGCGTATGTTTTTGTCAGGAACCAGAATGGAGTACATAATACATGAGTACATGCATTGAAGAATATTAAAGTGTATTTTATTTGTGTGTATTGGAAATGAATCAGTATTAAGCTAAATAAGAAGAAATTTATACCAAGCATACTTAAAAAACGAATCGTTTTCTTTTTTTTTTATCTTTTGTTTAGTTTTTAAATGTAGAAGTACATGCATGTTCAGTCGGACTTTCAACTTTTATTATGAGTGTCAAAGCATTTGATTGTATTCCTGTCATTGAGACAGCACAATTTCTTATCGATGGAAAGCTACAAACAAAGGTATAAATAATCTTTATAGAAAATTATGTTTGTATTTTTGTACGTCGTGAACTTCGTATTTTTATATTTTCTTATCTTCACCAAATTGTTGTATGTAAATTACATTTGTAAGCAGAAAACATGGTTCTATATCAGTTGAGAGATTACATACAAGTATGTACCGGTACCGGTACATGATTTATATATATTAATTCATACCATGCATACATATGTATGTACATGCTTATTTTTTCTTGGTATTTATGCCATTCTGATTTTGGTCCCTTAATTATTGTGTATATGATAAATGATTCTGAAACAGTTTCAAAGCTATGTATGTGTAGCCAAATTCTCAACTTCGTTGAAGTATGTACATAATATGTATGTACACTGTATATTATGTACAGCATAGCTGTTTCACAGCCATGATTTTTAATGGTCATTAATACCGGTATGTATGTGCATCATACCTAGCTATTACTTTTCACACATATTATTTATAATACTGTAGTAGGGGAAAAAAAATACTGTTAATTAACACACCAAGAATTAAGTACATGTGTATCTCTAGATGACACTGGCTAAATAACATAATTATAACAACATGTTTCTGACGTCAGAAACATGCAATAATTAATAAAAAAAAAAAATGTTATGGAGGTTGCATAAATCAAAATTTTCTGATCAATGCTACGGAGCTACAGTTGGGTTTTGAGACAAACTAAAGTTATTTATATATGTAAGTCCCATCAAAGTGTTTTGTGATTTAAATGCTTATGTTTTCTTCTGGTCTATTCCTTTAATGTATCATTTACTTAAAATATTCTTTTAATTTTATTCATGTGAATCAAATGAACAAAATAGTTTATAAGCTCTAAATTATATTAATGCATGCTATTCATGTATTTAGGGATGGAAAGAACAGGGAGTATGTAAATTTGTTAAATATTAATGAAAGGTTACCTTTAATACTTTTAATGTATGTTATATATTTGATTATTGTTTTAGGTTGAGTGCATTGAGTGTTGCAGTAGTGAGCTCTTTGTAGGCTCTTCAGAAGGGTAAGTTTCCAGTCTCTATAGTGATAAACATATTATGTAAACCTATAAAATCATTTGGTTACATGCATTACATAACTGATCCTGACAAACATGATAATTTTTCTCCATTCCATACACATTAAAATCTAACATGTAGCATTTGGAAAAATACTACATTTAAAATATCAAAACAAAATATAAAAAAACATTGTTTACCAGGATCTAATATGTAGATGTAATCCATATTTATTTACAAAGTCAGCATCAATTGAGTGTCATACATATTAGAGCTCCTGTGAGCTGCCTCGTTCCTCCCATCTTTTGACAACATTTTGTGTTTCACTTACATTTTTCTTATTGTGTGTGTGTGTGTGTGTGTGTGTGTGTGTGTGTGTGTGTGTGTGTGTGTGTGTGTGTGTGTGTGTGTGATTTAATAGACAATAATTTGCTTGATTCTGTTTAGAGCTATTGCCGTCTACAAATTGGAAGAGGTATTGGCAAATGGAAAGATAATTTACAACAGCAAAAAATGCCGCGAGCATCATTTGAATGTGGTAAATAAATCATTCCATTACTGTAATATTAATAATGTGTGTGTGTGCTGCAACCTGATTGGGAAAGCAGGTGTTGGTGGGAGGGCGAGGGACAAGTAGCCAACTCAGTTTGTCACCAGTCTCCGTGCGATAGAGATATAGCAGAGCATGCGCTTCTGCTATACTTGACTCTAAAAACCTCAGGCGATTTATCGTTTTACCACTAATGTATCGCCCATTTTCTTGCACGCATTTCACAGGGGGGGGGGGGGGGGGGGGCTAGGCGGTACCGTAAAAGGTCGAACATAGGTAACTCAGGCTTTTTGAGATGAGTGTATATCTGTACCATGTAAAACTGGATCGTTGCACTGATGAGGACCTAAACTAGATAAGAACTGTGACTGATTGATAATGTATTGTTTGTATATGTACACTGTATAGATTAATATTAATTAAATATGATATTTTGAAAGCAGGAAGACCAAAACGTTTGTGTAACTTACTGATTGGTTATACTTGTAATCTTGGTAATATACATTCATAGCATTAAAAAAACTCCATTCTCTATTATCTATTTCACAGCCTAAAGCTTGCACTTAATCCTCTACTTGCTATTATTTTTGTTTCTTTAATTAAAGAGTTTTGTGTATTTTCCATTTAATGAGTTTGAATTGTTTTAATTCCTTTGATGTGCATTAGCATTTTATTATATAGGCCTATTATATATATATAGGCTATATATATATATATATATATATATATAACTTAATATTAACAAGTTATATGAATTTATGTATACCTTATAATAGCTATCACAGATTCTATTTTTATTGAATCTAATCAATTTTTTAACTTCTGAAACAGTCCCCTATAAGAACAGCAGTCTACAAAAAGTGTCATCTTAATAACATTATTGGAAATATGAACACTCTTGTATTATCATAACAACAAGTCAATAGCAGAAATTCAATTTTTCAATAAGTCAAAGTGTATTTGTTTTATTCAAAACAGTCGGAACACATTCATTAGGCTACTTTATGTTTTAGTTGTACTATTTTTTTTTCTTCAGAGAAAACCCATCAAGTGTATGAAAGCTGCATCAGCATTGAGCAGGCTACTAGTTTTATGCAATTCCAGCCTTTATGTGCTGGACATGGAGACTCTTGAAATTATGGGAGGAAGTCCTCAGCTTCAAGGAATAACAACATTTTGTGTCAATGAAAATCCAAATGTAGATGATCCATTTTGCACTCAGGTAATTCTTTACAGCATTTTATGTAGTTATCGTTTGAAAACAAAAAAATAAGAAGAAGAAGAAGAAGAAAAAGAAAAAGAAGAAGAAAGGTATCAGCGAAGGTAGAAGAATAATACAAATAGTTTTAGTAATAATATAGAAAAGTAAAAAGATAAATAAAAAGAGAGACTTTAATAGTAAAATGTTATTTCAGATTTGTGTGGCTGACAGGAAAAAGCTAAAAATAATCAACGTGACAGACAAAAGATTTAATCTTGTTACTGACATTAGTATACCTGAACCTGCAAGAGATGTTGCGGTTGATGGCCCTTTCATTTGTGTAGCTTTACTGAAAAAATACAAAATATATAACTTTGAAACAAAAGGAAGCCAAGATCTCTTTGATATACCTAGTGAAAGTTTTTATCCTGTAATCAGACGTATTACAAAGGTAAATAATGCTGTATTTATAACAAATATCATTTTGAAATTATATAAAATAGTATTAAGTTTTACTTTCAGTGCAAGTTTTTCTGATTAAGTGAATGGATTTTTAGGGTGAATTCTTACTGACTGCTTCTGAAGGACTGGGCATGTTTGTAACTTCACAAGGTGTGATCAGCAGACCACCACTGCAGTGGTCTTGTCAGTTCTCACAAGACTCATTAAAGTAAGCCACCTGTTGTCTTTTTATGAATCACTGCATACTTAACAAGCAGCTTTCATTTATTTTGGTACTGTAGCTTTTATTTATGAGTCCTTAAATTATGTCATAGCAATCCAGGGATACTTTGTTTAGCTTACTTCCATCCATATGTGTTGGGCATCAGCAGTGATCTAGTGATGGTCCACAGGTATGTTTTTTGTTTATTATTATTATTATTGCTTATCTCTGAACTAGTGTGTTTGCTTTTCAGTATACTTGATCAAAAACAGAAACAAGTATTGCAATTTAATGGAGGATTGACAATTGGCAACTTTGATGGTCGCATTTATTTGAATACTCATTCCTCTATATACTCTTTACTTCCTGTTCCATGGGAGAAACAAGTGCAGGTAACTCAATATTTCTATAAGCTTTATTTATTTTGGATTCAAATTCTAGGACAAAATTCTTCTAATTATTAAGTATAATGTCACACTGTATGAATATGTCAGTAGGCAGACAGACAGTACAGATAACACCACTATAATAAATATTAATAATGACTGCATGTATACATCCCCAAGAAAAATCTGTCCACAAATCCCAATAACAGATAGGGGAAGCCTTAAGTGCAACAGGTCAGTTTTTTTTCTGGGGCAAGTACACAGCCTTGTGTACACAATGCAAATGTTGATATAGTAACATATGTCGGATATAAAAATTTTATTCATAGCTCAGTTATAAAATGACAACCAATGTGAGAGAAGTTGGAGGGGGGGGGGGGGGGGGGGGGGGGGGAGGATATAGTGAGGAGTGTGGAACCTTTAATAAATTAGACTGTGTTGTGTGTAATAAGATGAAAATTGCTAGCATTGGATAAAACTTATAGATTTCTCTCTTCAGGTATTCTTTGAGCATGTTTAATAAAAGTGCTTTGTTGTTAATATTATTTTTTTATAGGCACTCCTGGCTGACAAAAGAGTTGATGAAGCTCTTGAATTGACTGAAAATGCAAATATATCAGGTTCTACCAAAGACCAATACGACAAAATGTACCAAACAGTTCATAAACAGGCAGCATTTATTTACTTTTCCATAGAAGAATTTGAAAAAGCAAAAGACTTGTTTATTAAAAGCCAAATAGATATAAGAGAAGTATGTTCTTTTTATGTTTACAACCATTAATGCCTAGTTTTAACTGACATTGTCTGTGTTACTGCAATATTGTGAACATGACTTTATATATTACAGGTTATTTCTTTATTTCCTAAAATACTTCCAAGATCCTCCAATTTCATGAGAGCAGTCCCCTCTCTTCATGATATTGCTGACGTCGATCAGCTTTTTCACAGAAATGAAGAAAAGTTAAAACAGGCACATGTGTTACTTCGTCACTTGCTGGAAGAACTACATGATACATCTCCTCATCTTGCACATCAATACGTAAGTTGTTAAAAATCTTGTTACATATTATCGTGGTGTTGCTTTAATGTCCTATATTCATTTGACCTAGAAAATTAATTGTTGCAAATGACTTGAAATGGAAAAAATCCAAAATTTGGAGTCAATCAGACAATTATTTTTTTTCAAGGTCAAGTGGACATCATACATTATAGCAGTATTACAAAGATTTAAGTTTTGCATGAAAATGTTAACATTCTGTTGCACTTGCAGGAAGTTGATACAGCTTTAATCAAGCTGTATTCTCAAAGCAACCGTAGTGACCTAGAAGCATTCATTGTTGCTGGTGAAATAAACTGTGATGTTGAGGATTGTATAGAGTGGTTAGAAAATCATGAATGCTATCATGCTGTAGCACTTATACATAGACATATGAGAAACCATGAATTGGCACTTCAAGTTTGGTCTAGAATCGTCACCGGAGAACTGCAAGATGCTAGTTTTCAAGGATTGGTGTTTTTTGTTGAATGCTTAGCCAAGTAAGTGTTGCAGTTTTTTTCCATATTTACTGTAATAGAATACTAAAAGATAAAGAAAAGAAAGAAAGAGAGAGAGAGGGGGGGGGGGAACACAAATCCCCTGCCCTGACACATGTACACTCCCCCCGAATAAATCTGACCGCAGCGTTCATGTCTCCAATTGTTAAATATATGAGGAAACTTTAACGTGACTGGTCAGATTTATTCGGGGGGGGGGGGGGGGGGGGGAGGAGTGGACAGCTCTGACCAAAAGTTTCTGAATAGAGCAGCAGCGGCCGCTGCATTTTCTCGTAAAGATAACATTGAGTGGTTGCGGGTTGCCTATGCAAATCGTTCGGGAACTTTTGGCCAGAGCTGTACATATATATATATTTATATATATATATATATATTTTTTAGTTACCAACACTTAGTAATCAACGCACCTGTGAATATAAGATATTAAAATAGTTTGACAATTAAAGCACGATATGGAAAAACTATACTTTGCAAAAATCTTAAATTATAGAAACATATTTGGGATGTAGGATTAACTGTAAGGTCTAGGCAGTGAAATAGAAAAAGAATGGGATATTTTTTAATGCCATGATCAGCCAAAACTTAACATCAAAGGTATGCTGCTTTGTAAAGCAAAAGGCTTAAGTGCTTTGTTGCCAGCCGGCAAAACACCTGCACAAAATGAAACAAAAACTGTGCAGGTATTTTGTGAGCTGGCAACAAAGCATGTAACTCAACTCACCTTTTAACCTTTTGCTTTTTAAAGTGGCAACCCTTTAAATGTTAACTTTTGGCTGACCGTGAGTGTACATTACCAACATTACTAGTAGAGTTGCAGACACATGTTTCAGTCTACCCACATCCAAAATAGTGTATTAAATTGATTTATTAAATATTTTTGCATAATATAATTTTCCATATAATGTGCTACAATTGCTAAACTATTTTCATTCCTTTGATATACATTATAAACTCTCTCTCTCTCTCTCTCTCTCTCTCTCTTTCTCTGTTTAATATATAAGTCTTTGAATATAGTAAGAATAAAATAAATAATAATTTAAATATATGGGCATAGACATAAGCACATTTGGCATAATGTGACATGCTTTTAAGTGTGAATATTTTGCAGTTTGAAGGACCTGGACTTAGTGTGGCGATACACAGACTTTGTTCTTCAAAAAGATGAATGCTTGGGTGTTCAAATATTCACCAAACGATCAAATGCTGCAGATTTTGGTGATAGTGACAAAATTGTAGAATATCTTCAGAAATATCCGCTGGCTTTAGTTAGCTACTTGGAATATCTTGTGATGGACCAAAAAATTATGGTAAAGTATATTAATTTTTCATATTGTGAATTTTTTAACTGTGAATATTATGTAACACATACACAATTCACACAATTTCTTCCCTGCTTCATCAAAATGCATTCTTCTGTCAATATCACAAGTATCAGTAGTATCACATATACATATCTCCAAGTTTTTTTATGATCTTTTTTTTTATTTAACTCATATAGAACACAGTACATACAATTTTGAGGTCAATATGTTATTCCGCTTCAGAGAGCTATTCGCTCGCGTTGAAGCAATATCATAGTTACAAATTATATAAAAGATAAAGAAAGATGAGGTGATTGTCTTTTCACAACATATATAATATAGGCCTACTTATTATCCATTTAAACAATAGTAAATACTCTTCTTTTTTTTTTTTTTTTTTCTTCTTTTTTTTACATATATATAATCACACATATACATTATACATACATACATACATACATACATACATACATACATACATACATATATATATATATATATATATATATATATATATATATATATATATATATATATATATATATATATATATATCTGAGTCTGTAAGGACTGATGAAGGCATAACACGCTCCATATCTCTCTTGGAGTCGATTGCCGAAATATTTCCAATGTGTTAGTTATTTTATATCGGTGCTAGCAAGATTTTTGCCGAACTATGGGACTCTCTTCACTATGGTAAGGCCCTTGCTGGTTTTCTCCTATCATTTTCTTTCAATTTATCATACCTAACCGCGATGGTTTATTTTCCTTAATATACATTTTATATATATATATATATATATATATATATATATATATATATATATATATATATATATATATATATATATATATATATATATATATATATATATATATATATATATCAATATATAAATATTTGAAAATATTTATCTAGCACTATTACACCATCTGAAACGAATCATATAAATGCAAATAAAGCCAATCAGTTAAAAGGAAGTCAGCGGCCCGAATCGAACCGACAACCTTTGGATTTGCGCTCCACTGCTCTGACCATTGAGCTACGCGGCCAACCAATTCAACCATGATTCTCTACTTGCATTTACACAAATTCTATGACGACAAACTTGTCGCCTATTCGCTGCCCGAGAGGCACCTGTTTCTTCAAACCAGCCTCTCTTTAAACAGCTGGTCCCCTCTTACGAGGGGTCCCCTCTTGCGAGGGGAAATTTACCCGTGCGGCGTAAATTTACACATAGAATTTGTGTAAATGCAAGTAGAGAATCATGGTTGAATTGGTTGGCCGCGTAGCTCAATGGTCAGAGCAGTGGAGCGCAAATCCAAAGGTTGTCGGTTCGATTCCGGCCGCTGACTTCCTTTTAACTGATTGGCTTTATTTGCATTTATATGATTCGTTTCAGATGGTGTAATAGTGCTAGATAAATATTTTCAAATATTTATATATTGATATATACATATATCGCCATCTCGTGGAGTCCGATCTACACTTACGTGTAGTAAGGAAGAACTATATCATTTGAAGTTTGAAACATATATATATATATATATATATATATATATATATATATATATATATATATATATATATATATATATATATATATATATATATATATATATATATATACTTATATACATATATATACCCAACACTTACATACATATACATGTAATGTTATACATATACATGTAATGTTACACATATTTTCCAGTGATACTAAAACAATAGGATAGAAATAGAACGAGAGAAATTAGAGCACTATGTATTGAAAGTTAATGCAAAGCGAAGTTCTCTAATTTTGATAGTTACAATGGGATGGGACTCAAATTAATTCACTAGCGTTTGCTAGGACGTTTTTTATGAAAGAATTTAAAAGGATGGGTTATTCTGTGCGAAAACTAGCCATACATACCAAATATCGTCACGTAAACTATCTCTCAATCTGGCTGGACGCGTTTCGACCTATCCGTTCCGAATATTGTATATTAATAAAATTAATATACAATATACATATACAATACAATATACAATATACAATTAGTATCATTAACCGCGATGGTTTTTTCATATTTATATATTTATCGCAATGTCGATTTTTTTCCTTTGTAAATAAGATTTTTCACATTCTATTCGAGTTATATGCCAAAGCGAAAGCTATGTAAGTGCATACCAAAAATGCAACATTTGGTTGCATTTTATTTCTATCTCTAACCTCTATCATCTTTTACTTTTTCCTCTCCTCTCTGTGCAAAGACTCGCCAAACATACAAGTATGTATCACGAAACAGGTGTCGTCTTGCGTGGTAGTGGTCGCGGCTGCTTCCTTCTCTGCATTGGGGAATGTGGGGAGGGGGGTGCGGCGGACACTGCTCAGCAAGCGCTCTGACTAAATCTCATTTTCACATGGCGTGCGATATGAACCACACGTACCAAGCGGTGATGCTTGGTATAGGTGAGCATATTGTACTACCATGGGCTGCTGAAGAGTACCTGAGACCCGCGATGTTTTATTGTATATTAATTTTATTAATATACAATATTCGGAACGGATAGGTCGAAACGCGTCCAGCCAGATTGAGAGATAGTTTACGTGACGATATTTGGTATGTATGGCTAGTTTTCGCACAGAATAACCCATCCTTTTAAATTCTTTCATAAAAAACGTCCTAGCAAACGCTAGTGAATTAATTTGAGTCCCATCCCATTGTAACTATCAAAATTAGAGAACTTCGCTTTGCATTAACTTTCAATACATAGTGCTCTAATTTCTCTCGTTCTATTTCTATCCTATTGTTTTAGTATCATTAACCGCGATGGTTTTTTCATATTTATATATTTTCCAGTGATTTATTTAATTCTGCCTTTTGAAAACAGTTTTTTAATAAATTTTTAAAAGTTATGTAATTTTGATTTTGATTTTTTTTTATTTTATTTGATCAGGTAGATCATTGTATAAATGAGTAGCTTTGGTTAAAATTGCCATTCTTCCAATATTGGTTTGTTGGAAATCAATGTGAATATCTTTAGCTTGTCTTGTGTAATACGAGGGTCATTCAATAAGTTCTCGGACTCGCATATAGATTGCATGCACATGTGCAAAAAAAAAAATTGTCACATTATTAGCTGTTCTTTGGTTGTTTGTATTTCAAATTTCAAGTCTCTAGCATAATTTGTTATTGTTTGGTGGTGACTTTTGTGAGACAATGTCAGGGGATACTGAAAAGTGGACCAAATCCGAGACTCGTACTGTCATAAAGTATCTGGTGCAGAAAAAAATGAGAACGACTGAGATTCATGAGGATTTGGTGAACACGTTGGGGGAATGTGCTCCATCATATAGCACAACAAAGAAGTGGGCAGCTGAATTTAGACGTGGTAGATTGAGTATTGAAGATGACCCCCGTAATCAGCTGTTACTGAAGAAAACATTGAAAAAGTACACAAAAAAGTGCTTGAAAATCGACGATTGAAGGTGTCCGACATAGCTGAGGATCTAGGCATGTCAGTAAAAGCGGTTCATGAAATTTTAACCAAGCATCTCTACATGAAAAAGCTGTCCGCAAGATGGTTGCCGCAAAACGGGTGACTGATGAGCAAAAACGTGAGCGTGCCAGGGTATGTAGGTCAACTTTAGCGACCTTGCGACGCAACAAACGTAACTTTTTGTGTTGTTAGTGACTGGTGATGAAACTTGG
Source organism: Ecdyonurus torrentis (assembly GCA_949318235.1). Classification (NCBI taxonomy): domain Eukaryota; kingdom Metazoa; phylum Arthropoda; class Insecta; order Ephemeroptera; family Heptageniidae; genus Ecdyonurus; species Ecdyonurus torrentis. Next base: position 45,688,732 of record OX439127.1, read on the forward strand.
GTTCACTACGTTACCCCAGAGACCAAAGAACAATCAAAACAATGGAAACACGATTTGGTCCACTCAGTTTTGGTCCACTTTTCCATATCACCTGACATTGTCTCACAAAAGTCGCCACCAAAAAATAAAAAATTATGCTAGAGACTTGAAATTTGAAATACAAACATCCAAAGAACAGCTAATAATGTGACAAAAAAAAAATTGCACATGTGCATGCAATCTATATGCGAGGCCGAGAACTTATTGAATGACCCTCGTACTTATGAATTTCATCATTATATACAATTTCAAAATCATTTTTTATTAAGTTATGGATTACCTTATATATTAATGTGATTAGTGCCACAATGTTCATGCTATTTATATTTAGTTTATTAGTTTCATTATATAATTCAATTGTATTTATCCTATATGGAAAATTATGTACTATTTTAAGAGCCTTATTTTGCATTCTTTTAATACTATAGTAATTATAGCATTGCCCCAAGTTCCTACAAGATAATTTAGATGTGAGTGTATAAAAGCATTGTAGATATGATTTTTGACAATTTGAGGTAACAAGTTCTTAATCCTCTGCAATATACCAATGATAGGAGCAATTTTCATTTTAATATTTGCAATATGTTTACTGAATTTCAATTTTGAATCAATCATCAATCCCAACTATTTATATTCATACACTTTTTCAAGATAAATTTTATTTATTTTAGGAGATATAGTTTTTGGTCCTCAGATCTGATTATAGTCATATATTATCATTATTATATCAGTTTATTTATTTGTTATTAATTTAGTTAAGTGGTGCTAAAAGAAAACAAAAATAAATACAGTACATAGAAGACAATGCTATATGTAGAGCCACTTAACTTGAAAAATAATAATGAAATGTGAAAATTCTGTAATTTGTATATTGTTGATTGGGAAAAGGGATCAAATGTGTAATATGATGACATTCTTATCCTTTTAGAAAGAAAAATACCATACTCATCTTGCACTGCTGTATTTGGAGCGTATTATTAAAATGAAGAAAGATGGAGCAGATGAAAGTCATTTTGATAAAGCCAGGACTAAGTTCCATAAGTTCTTGCAAGAATCTAATCTTTATCGAAGCCAATTGCTTCTTGGTAAAATAAAAGGTTCTGGACTCCATCGGGAAGCTGCTACCCTTTATGGAAAGGTAATGCAACCAGTAAAAAGTTAATTATGTAAATGGCTTCCAAGTATTAAGTTAAATTAGTAAATGAAATTAAAAAATAATTATACTAGTAATAAAAAAATGCATGGTAGTTGTAAGATATGTATTAATTTTTGTCTCAGGTGGATGAACATGATAAAGCTCTGGATATTCTGGTTCATCGTCTTAGAGACTACCAAGCTGCAGAAGACTACTGCATTCATAATTCCCGTGGCAAAGATAAGAAGTTAAGGAGCAGACTGTTTAAGGCTCTTTTGGGCTGTTACCTCAATCCTAAACTTGAGTAAGTTTCACAGTAAACAAAATAAATTTTCGTGCAGTCAGTTAGTTTGTTTATTGTAATTAATTGATTTAAAGAAAAATTGGAATCATTTTGGTTTGAATATGTAGTCAAAGAAAATAATAGGCAAACCAACAAGTGCCTTACCATGACAATGATCCATGCTCATTATGTGCACCATGTTTTGATGGTGCAGATTAATATTTATGTAATCTGTATTTGTGATCATCATCATGGTGAAGCATTTATTGGTTTTCCCTTATTTTCCTATGGTAATATATTTAAGGAAAAAATATATATTGCGGTTGGTATATATAGGAAAAGAAAAGCAAAAAAAGATAATAGTATGTAGAATGATTAGAGCACTTAAAATTGAAAGTTAATGAAACATGAAAATTCTCTAATTTATAGGTTATTGGGCAAAGGAATCAAATTTCTAGCGTAGATGTTGTCTAGATAGTAATTTTTTACTTCTTAAATATACGTTAAAAGGATAGGTTATCATACCTAGTATCTCGTGTCCTAACACACCAATAGCTGTACTTACCAATCAGCTCGGAGTATTTTAAATTAAATAAATTAATAATTAATTTAAAATAAACAGACTAGAGACAGAGAATCTTTCGCGTTTCATCAACTTTCAATTTAACATGCTCTAATCATTCTACGTACCATATCTTTTATTGTACTTTATTACTATTATTTCAACATTTACATATTTTCCTATGATAACACACACATTTATTTGAATTAGATTGCTGTATTTAATTATATATATACCTATATATATATATATATATATATATATATATATATATATATATATATATATATATATATACATATATATAGAGAGAGAGAGAGAGACGATTTCGTTTATATGTTTTTTCCTGTCCGTCCTGTGTTGTCCCACTAGAAAAATATCTGTGACTGCAAAACAGTCCGTTTTTTCTAGTAGCCCATCCCCTATTTTCTTTCCTGTCTTCTTTTTACTTTATTTCGCCTTAAAAGCACAGTAATATGTATGTAACAGTAAGTATGTGGTTTAAAATACGTTCGAATTTTCACGCGCCGATTTATTAACCAATCGGTGCGTGAGGCTGCGGGGCCACTGGGTATAAAAGTTCAGTAAATTCGCAGACCACTGCACAGTCTGCTAGCAGATGTGGTGTGAGCATCATCTCTAGCGTGACTGTGTTACTCTTCCCGTTACACTGATGAGCCTTTGGGAAGGCGAAACGTTTGTAACTATTGAGTTATATTTATTGTTATGTAATATATTGCTGTGCTTGCAACCCCCCGCCTCCTACTAAAATTCCTAACTCCTAATTAATTATACATGCATAAAAGTGCTCATAGCCTTGCACGCCTAGCGTGCATAGGGCCATGCATAACGGCTTGAGACAATATATGGCATGATATATATATTTTTCAAATATATATTTTTTAATCCACTATCGCCATTTGAGATTTTCAGTTGACGCTGCTGCCTGGCGCCAACTCTCATTTGGTTTCTCCCTATCAAATTTTAACGTCACATGTTTGTCCTTACCCCGATGGTACCTTTCCTTTTCCTAAATATATATATATATACCTATATATATATATGACATGTTCTTTCTGAATTCCCGAGCGCGTCTACCTTACCCCCTAGAAAACGTCTGAAAAAAATATATGTGGTTTAGGGACTCAATACAACTACAAATATCAAGTTTTACATCAATCAGATAAATTTTCGAATTTTCAGGGCACTTAGAAAAAATTCGGTTGGATCGAGCCATAGGTAAGAGCTAATTTTTTAACGTTTTGGAAGGCACTTTTCTCCGTAAATGTACATTGCATGCCGTCATTTGTATTTTTTGTGCATTGTAAACTGTTATGAAAGTAAACTGGCGTTATTAAATTTTTTTTTAAAAGTACAGTTTTTTCATAAAAAAATCCCCAAAATGGCCCGCGGGACGATTTTTTCGACTTTGGATTTTGCTATAACTGACTCAAATTTTAATATTTTTTCAACAAATTTAAATCACAGTTAAAAGAGTGTATTAGCAAGCATACTGAGCAGAAAAAATATTTCTATACCAAAAACTATCCGGGTGGCGGGGTCCCGAACTTGTCACCAACCCGAAAAGGTGGGTATGTAAAACCGCAAAAATAAAAAAGTCGCTACAAACATTTTTTCTCAATTTTGATGGAAAAGTGTAGCCTAGGATGTAAGAAGAATGCTATTATGGTAGACTTAATGTATATTTTGTTTTGAGTATTTTTTACGCTAAGTTGAAAATTGTGATATTTTTACTTTTTAACGTGCATTACGGAGACACCTCAAATACGAATTAAATAAATGTTTGAACTTTTTCCTTTGCACATTTGACTAAAATTGAACGATGAAGTGTGTGCAATTATAAAAAAAAAGTTTTTAGGCGCAAAAATGTTGCTCAATGATAAAAAAAAATCGGAAAATTGTAGCAAGAAATGAAAAAAATCGATTAAAAATCATATTACAGATATGTTAATTTTTATACCATTGTAAGGGCGCTAAATGTTATTCAAAAGTTAAAATATCATATAAATAAAGAGGTGCCGGGATAGCTGAGACCAGGCGGTATCGGGGGGGGGGGGGGGGGGGGCAGGAGTGGCGGATGACAAACGTAACTTTTGTAAAAGTAATTTTGATTTTTGATGTTAGATTTTTACAACTCAATTTGAAAAGTACTATGCCAAAATTAAATATTTTATGATGTAAAGGATATGGGGTAAGCGAATTAAGTTGATTTGACATATTTATAAGGATGAAAATTTGAAACGATCTTTTTGAGACATGATTTGTTGTATAAAAATTTGTAGCATTCTGTGCTTGCCATCACGGACTGGTATTTTTAAAGTTTTGGGTTTTATAATATAAATTATGTGAATTCAATTAGAGAGAGAGAGAGAGAGAGAGAGAATAAGAACAAGAAGAAAGCAAGACACTGATTACACGTAATTTTTTTTTTTTTTTTTTAATTTTTAGACTACTTTTGCAAGTTTGTTGTGATTCCTAGATGCAGTAAAACTAGAACATTAAAAATTAGAAGTGTTATAAATGACAAGTGCATTTTAATCAATTGGATTTCCAGTTCCTGCCTGGGTATATTGAATTATTATTATATACATTGATTCTATTGATTCTCTCAGAATTTAAAACAATAATTATAAAGCTGAAAATTTTAAATGTGTAATTAATAATAATACTTTTTATAGTATGCATAATAAACAACAACTTGTGGTATTAAATATAAATAACGTTGCTTGCTAATCAAAATATTCGATTCTCGGCTCGGCTCTACTACTTTTTTCTTTCTCGTTGTTACCTTATGAGGGACGTTAATATTCTATATAGGAAAATAAAATACTTAATTGATACTGCATTGAATAGTTTCTAAATTATCACATTTTTTTTCTCGGAAAATAATCATGGTGACATCGAAACTATCATGTTATTTAGTATTTTATTTACTATATCATAAATTATGTTATAGCGTGAAAATGTTGTTTCATTAGGCTAGCATAAATTATTTATTTATTGTCCTAATATAAGCATAAAATAAAAATATTTAATTGAAACTTTTTTCTTTCAATTTGGTTTTAACAATCTGACATCAAAAAGCTCATAACTTTTACAAAAGTAACGTCGTTTTTGTCATCCGCCACTCCTGTCCCCCCCCCCCCCCCCCCCCCCGATACCGCCTGGTCTCAGCTATCCCGGCACCTCTTTATTTATATGATATTTTAAACTTTTGAATAACATTTAGCGCCCTTACAATGGTATAAAAATTAACATATCTGTAATATGATTTTTAATCGATTTTTTTCATTTCTTGCTACAATTTTCCGATTTTTTTTATCATTGAGCAACATTTTTGCGCCTAAAAACTTTTTTTTTATAATTGCACACACTTCATCGTTCAATTTTAGTCAAATGTGCAAAGGAAAAAGTTCAAACATTTATTTAATTCGTATTTGAGGTGTCTCCGTAATGCACGTTAAAAAGTAAAAATATCACAATTTCAACTTAGCGTAAAAAATACTCAAAACAAAATATACATTAAGTCTACCATAATAGCATTCTTCTTACATCCTAGGCTACACTTTTCCATCAAAATTGAGAAAAAATGTTGTAGCGACTTTTTTATTTTTGCGGTTTTACATACCCACCTTTTCGGGTTGGTGACAAGTTCGGGACCCCGCCACCCGGATAGTTTTTGGTATAGAAATATTTTTTCTGCTCAGTATGCTTGCTAATACACTCTTTTAACTGTGATTTAAATTTGTTGAAAAAATATTAAAATTTGAGTCAGTTATAGCAAAATCCAAAGTCGAAAAAATCGTCCCGCGGGCCATTTTGGGGATTTTTTTTATGAAAAAACTGTACTTTTAAAAAAAAATTTAATAACGCTAGTTTACTTTCATAACAGTTAACAATGCACAAAAAATACAAATGACGGCATGCAATGTACATTTACGGAGAAAAGTGCCTTCCAAAACGTTAAAAAATTAGCTCTTACCTATGGCTCGATCCAACCGAATTTTTTCTAAGTGCCCTGAAAATTCGAAAATTTATCTGATTGATGTAAAACTTGATATTTGTAGTTGTATTGAGTCCCTAAACCACATATATTTTTTTCAGACGTTTTCTAGGGGGTAAGGTAGACGCGCTCGGGAATTCAGAAAGAACATGTCATATATATATATATATATATATATATATATATATATATATATATATATATATATATATATATATATATATATATATATATATATATATATATATATATATTTATAATATCATTATTTTAAATTGCTTGTCCAAAGTCATGAAAGGAAAGAAGAACTTATTGGACCTGCACTTGATCTACTCAACAGACAAGCCATTTCTTTTGATCCTGCAGAAGTTTTAGAAATGCTTCCGTCTGAGTGGTCCATCACAGTTGTTGGGTCTTTTCTACGTGGTGCTTTGCGAGCTTCTCTCCACCAGGTGTGAAATCTTTTCTTTTCTTTTTACCTTTTTTTTATAGTTCTAGCATTGCTTGATAAGTTCTCCAATACTTAAAACATAATCAGCAATATTTTGCATTCCCTGTAACATTGAAAACATGCATATTTTGTTCTGTAGTATCGGATGAGTAAAGTTGAGTCAGCTCTAGCCAGAGGAGAAAATGTACAGAGAAGATTCACTTTATATGATATACAACACAATTCAATTTTGCTACAAGAATCAAAGTATGTACTACATATTATTATATAATTACAAACCAAAGTTAATCACAGTTCTTCATTCCAAGTCCAAAAAAATTGAAACATTATTTTGATTTCAGTTACTGCTGTGTTTGCAAAAAGCCATTTATTGATGGATCATTTGCACGGTATCCAAACAACGTCATCACACATGTGGCCTGCGCTCGACAAAATGATGTGTGTCCACTTACAGGGAAAGTGTTTAGGTCTGCTTTCCCTGGAAGATAACCAAATATTTTGTCACGTGTACCGAACACAGGAACTTAATGCTCTGTCAATCAGTTAACACAATATTGTTATCAAGCATGCATATTTTATCTTTCAATACTATAGTCAAGTGCATGTACATATATGAATTGTACACATGTTAATATTAAAGAGAGCTTTGCTGTGTTTAGCTCATAAGTCAGGGAAAATCTGTTTGAACTGTAAGATTCTAATTACATTACATAATATTATGTATTCCTCTGTAGTTATATGTTATTTTAGTTTTGTTATATTAAATCATATTATTTATTTTAATTACTGTATTAATAAGATTGTATAATTATGTTTCAAAAGAACGTGTATAATATCTAATATCGTTCTAATACTCTTTGTATACCAAAAAATAATGCAAATATATCCATGTGCAGCCAACTAGTGTGTGTAAACTTAATTTTACATGAAGCATCTATCATCATATCTTGCACTGAATCCAGTATTTTTTATGGCAATAATTTGCCCTAATATAGGCCTATAATATATATATATATATATATATATATATATATATATATATATATATATATATATATATATATATATATATATATATATATATATATAGGTAGATTCCATTCCTATTTAGGGTGCCAATTTGGCAATCCAGTGTAGAAATTTTGCTAATGTGCTTGTAAAATTTTAGCACCTCAACAGAAAACAAAAAACAAAAATCTAAAATTTGGTTTAACCATCTAATAATATATCACTGCTCTTCCTCTCTATTGGCCGATGTCCACTAGACCTTGAAAAATACTTTTTGCTGCAATGACCTGAAATGCAAAAATCCAAAATTTGGGGTCAATGTGACGATATTTATTTTTTCAAGGTCAAGTGGACATCACCCAATAGAGTGGAACAGCAGCAGCAATATATATGTATATTTTAATGTATTTGTGTATAATAAATTTGAAAGAAATAGAAGAAACCTGCAAGGGCCTTACCCACAGTAGATTATACAGTAGCCCATCTCCTATACTGAGAATGTCAGATCAATGTGCGCCATAATTCCGACTGGGTGAAGCGGGCTGAACTACACGTGTAACGTTACTTCAGTTACTTTTAGTTCAGCCCGCTTCACCCAGTCGGAATTATGGCGCGTTTTTTGATCTGACATTCCCAGTATAGGAGATGGACTACTGTATCATCTACTGTGGGCCTTACCATAATAATGAGTGTTGCATGTTGCAGTGAAAATATTGGATAGGTTTTGGGAATAAACTCCCAAAGAAAATAGATTGTGTCAGTATCTTCTTCAGTTCTTACAGACTTGTTAGAGAGAAAATAGGAATAATATTCACATGAACATTCAGTTTCTCTTCGAGTCTGTAAGTACAGACAACTGCACAGACACACTCAAATTTTCTCTTGGAGTTTAGTGTTGAAATCTATCCAATGTTTAAAATCTCTGTTGTAGCAAGATTTTCTACTGTTGGACTCTCTACTATGGAAGCCTTTGCTGATTTCTTCTATCCTTCTCTTTTAAATTAATTATACCATGATGGTTTATTTTCCTTACTTTTTTTTTTTTTTTTTTTTTTTTTGTGTTCATAAAATGAACAAATTATAGTGATAGAATTATTGTTGATTTTTCTCAAAATCTAATTTATATATTCCTTTTATTCATATAGCCTGTTAACATTGATAAATGTTTTAATTGTGCAATAAATTTGATTGATTTTTTTTTAATGGAGATATAATTCACAAACTCTGGCTATTGGAATTTTCTGTTGAAAGCTTGAAAGCTTGAAAGCTATCATTATCTCTGCTATCAAGATTTTTTTTTCCAGCTATAGGACTCTGTACCACGGAGATATAAATATGGGGGGGGGGGGGGGGGGGGGGGGGGGGGCTTCCTATGCATTCAAAATAGCATAAACACTTTGGGATTATGTACGAAACGCCAAGGTGCGAAAAAACAAAAAAATGGAAGCTTATATAAAATTGATCCCCCCCCCCCCCCCCAGATAAAAGGTATTGAAATAGATTTCAAAAATATTTTCAATGAGAAATAAGTTTCTAAATAAATTATTCTCTCTTTGGAGGAAAATTTGTTTTTGTGTTGACATGCAGTTTATCAGCGTCAACAGTGAATTATACAAAGGATCAATAATAATTTTCAATTGATTAATTAGGCCTATATATATATATATATATATATATATATATATATATATATATATATATATATATATACTCCTATTTTGACTTTAAATTGCAAGCCCAACTTATTTTTTCCTTCTGTTTTTATAATAGTGGCAACAGACTTTGTATTACAAAACTTAACGCAGTGACGCAGTGCAGTCATTGCGGTCAGCTGATGCTATTTCAGTGTAAGGTATTGTTGTGATATGCAAAATATTTAGAAGTACGGCAAATAGTTGAACATTTTGTTTATATGTAATTTTAAATATAGTTTCCCCATATAGTCATAGTCATATATGATACTATTTTTTACTAATTTGTCAGTAGTTTATTGATTTGTTTAGGCCTTTATTTTTTAATTCAAACATAATATCATATCATGATACTGGTTTAATAAATAAAAGTAATATTATAAATTTCAGTTATGATATATGCTTACTCTACATGTGCTTGGTAAGTTTTACTTAGAAACCTCTTTTATTTGCTTTCGCGTCCAGACCCAAATGCAAGTTAAATTTTGAGAAAGTGCTCAATGCATTAGAATCATGCTCTGAAAACGAATTTCACATCTCAACATCTCATGAATTATCCCAATGTATTTGTGCTATTTTGAATGTGTCAGAGGCAAGCATATATTAATTTAATATTAATATATCAAATTGGCACCTTCAATGGGAATGGGATAAACTGTACTAAATATATTATATTGCATGGATGAATTATCAAATTATTGCCATGAAAAAATCCCCTTTTTTAATACATTATTTTTAGAAATATAGGTATAGTAAGAAAAAAAAAGTCAGTTATAGTTCTTAAGTTTAGTTCAGTTGCAGCAATTTTGTGTGTAATAAATAAAAGTTGACTGCTTTTTTTTCCCCCTTCAATGGAGATTGCATGTATTCAAATTTGTTGCACAAACCATAAATGCCATTTTTTTTTTTTTTTTTTTTTTTTTTTATTTAATTATTTTTTCTCACTATTATTATATTTTATTTTTGTTATATTTGTTTAAAAAAAACATTATCATCACTTGATATTAAAACCCCTTACATAAAATATCAAGAGGTCTGTTTCAGTGTATTGAATGTGGACAATTTTGTATGATAATACTGTCATTGTAATTAAAAATAAACTGCTGTTGAAAAAATATTAAAATTGCAAAACTTGGCAGCTTTTTCTTTGCAAATTGGGGAAAAGAATCCATTGAAAGAACTACTTCGTTTCATACTTCTTCTTTTTTTTTTTTTTTTTTTTTTTTTTTTTTTTTTTTTTTTTTAGTAAAATTACCAGAGATTAATTGCTCTACAAGTTTTCAAAAACAATCAGATATAGGGACTCTACGGTTGAAAGCTATTTTTAAATTTCATAAGGAAAGCTGCACAATAATGCATCAGACGTATCTATATATTTCACTTTGAGACACATGACCAATCCTTGATTGTCGTCATGTCACTAAGTTAGCTCCATTACTTCTCTTGTTCAACAACAGAAAGCAAAGAAATGGGAAGGCAAGGGGGGGAGGGCTGGTTGGCTCATGCAATGTTAATTATTATTGTTTTAATAGCATGTGCTATGCTAGATTCACAGTGTTGTAACAAAACATAGTTGGACATAGAACTGCTATATAAACCACCATACGGAAATAGTTATTCACGGCAATGTGAATCCAGCTTTACTATAAAATATCTTGAGAGAAAATAATGATGTCTCTTGCAATAGTGAGGAAACCTAATATTATGGATGCATATTGTAAGCTTCATCATTAAAATAACTATTAAGTTTAGTGTATAGACAGTTTGAAGAGTGAAACAAAGTTTAGGTAATAAAGCAGTGCTGCTATATAGTGCTAACTGCTAATATACAAAGTGCTATCATAGATTTAAATAAAAATACATTTTAAATTTTAAACTTAAGATTTATGGTTCAAGGTGTACAATAATTGCGATAATATTTTTACCATTTAAACGTTGCATATATTTCTCATAAGAATACCTTTGAATTGAATACATTTTTTTTATTTTTTATGGTAATTATTATTATCTAAGTCTTGTGTACAATGTTGCTTCATCAAAGTACTAAATAAAAATATTCCAATAATTAGTGCTGTCAAAATACAGATAATGTTATAATATGGATTAAAAATAACAGCGGATTTCACGGACACAATTGTATCAGGATCTGCATTATCCAAATTGAAATCAGATCACAAAAATCTAAAACTTTTTTTTTTTTTTTTTTTTTTTTTAATTGCCATTTAATTGTTAGGAAGGAAGTAACAAAAATCATTTGAGATCTGTATTTTCCCACTTGATTGATTTTTTATTCGGATCACATAATCCACAAAACAGATAATTTATAAGTTGAAATTATTTTGACAGCACTATAATACTATTAATACCAGGGTATGATTTTTAGTTACTTTTTTTTTTAAATAAATAAAAACCTAGTACACAAATAATTACAATACTAATATAATTATGAAATATAATTGAGAAATAACTGAAGAATGGTCACATTCATTCTTAATGCTAAAATATACCAAATAAACAAAATTACGCACAAAAATTATAAACATTTAGTTATTAAAGAACTGCTTGGTGATAATTTTGTAAATTGAAAATAATCTTTTGCAGAGTAAATAAAAAAAAAATAATAAAACAATCAAAAGGTTAAAAACATGTTGACTTTCAACTTGTAAATTTATGGATTTATGTGGAAAATAGCACACAGCATTTTTATTATTTTTATTTTTGAACAGCTGTGTAAAAAATATTAAGGAAAAATTGACAGTAATACTTGATAAATAAAACTAATAATATAAAATTTAAATGAGCTGGTTCTGCAAGTGAAAAGTAAACATGAATTTGGACAATATTGGCTGCTCTGAAAAAAATATACTTTCATTAGTTAGGTTTTTTTCCTTACCAGCAAGTTGGGGCTTACCACAGTAGAAGTTCTATGTAGAGATTGAGGTCTCAAGTGACACAGAGTTATAGTTATACAAATGTTCGTAATGGAGAGCTTTTGTCATTTATTAATGAAATTATCAATCAAAAAAGAGATTTACTTGAGCACATCACTTCTCAGGGATGTGCTCAAGTAAATCTCTTCTGAATGATGATGTCATTAAAGTATGACAAGAACTCTCAGTTATGAACCGTTTTTATAACTTTAATTCGGTTCCATGCAAGACTTCAACCTGTCCATAGAACTTCTACTGTAGTAAGGCCCTTGCCAGTAATTCTATTATTTTCTTTGTTATTGATCAAAATAAGGGTAATTGTGGATTACGGATAAAAAGCTAGTCTAAATCGAGCAATCTGCATTTCTCAAACACAATAGTTGGCTCTGTAAAATCAACACTGGCTTAACTTTTTTTAGCTCATATGGTGATGGCAAAACTATTTTTTTAAGCAAATTAATTTTAAATGAGCTGTGATTGGTTGCAACAGCTTAGGCTCAACGTATAATCCAAAAATTTGCACTTTACAGACCTCAATAATGTTATTCAGAGTGAATGTAAAATGTTAAGGATCTATGTTGGGGGGGGGGGGGGGGGGGACACCCAGAAACGTTCCAAGAATGAAAGCTTTAAAAATCATATTGGTTTCACATATCCTACACTAATCCAGATTTTTTTTTATTCAGGCTCTTAAATAGATAAAATTTATCTGGGTTGAAGAATCCAGATCCTGATCTGGATAAAAATTTGGATTACAGATAATTATTTACCTAATTTATTTTAACACCACTAGTATAGAATAAATGTGAAAAAAGCAAATTAATTTATACAATTATAAATCTTACATGATTATTGCTCAATGAATTGCAATACTATAACAAAACTTATAATGTTCAACTCCTGATGCAAGAACTTGCAATTATACATGGTATAACAACAATACTTTTCAAAGAATGTGGATAGCAACAGGGGTATAAAAGTAAAGTAAAATGCTCAAAAAAAAAAAAAATATATATATATATATATATATATATATATATATATAGAAACAGCAAAATGATATAAAATCAACTATCACTGTTAGATTCATAATATAAAAGAAAAAGATGGAGGAAACCAGAAACCAGCAGTGATGAGAGAAGAGTCCCATAGTTTGGTGACAATCATAAATCTCACTAGCACAAAAAAAAAAAATAATAATAATAATGTTTTTTTTTTTTTTTTTTTTTTTTTTTTTTTTTAATTCTATATATCTCTGTGCTAGCAAGATTTTCTCCAAACTTTAGGACGCTCTTCACTCTGGTAAGGCCCTTGCTGGTTTCCTCTATCCTTTTCTTTTATATTATAATTTTAGAAATTTAATCAATATGGCAAGGTAAATACACTCTCCTCTAACCGAATCTTAATAAACACAATTATTTATAGCTCATTAAGTTGCACTGGCACATATTAAAATATATCGTACAAAAATGACTTTAACATACATGATATATTTGCAAACTTTATTTCCAATAGTCTGAATTAAAAAAAAAAAAAAAAAAACGTGATGAATTGACACAAGGTCATGTTTTTGAAATTAATATGCATCAAAACGTGATATAAATAACATTATTACAACCTACAACATTAAGACACATTTAGACAACTAGTGCTATGTAAGAACAATGCAAAAGCCAGTAAAGTGAATAAAAAATTCTTATTTATAATTCCAATTGCTGAGCAGATTGTAACTTTGATGCAAAAGTCTCCTTTGTATGATTATCTCTTAAACAAACATGCATTTAGCAGGAGCCCTAAAAACAAAACAACAGTCAATTTGCTTGCTTATGTAATCAATTTATTTATTTTAAGGCCTAGATGTTATATTCTCTACAGGCACATTTTTTAAATTTTTTAAATATAAATACTAAGGACAAGTATTAATTTACACATTATTAATACAGTGCAAATTTTTAAGTTTTTTAATGAATGCAAATTCTGAGGAACACAAAGAAGGGGGGAGGGGGGAATGTGATGACATAACATTACATATTATGTCGCCCTGGTTGCGGCCCTCTTACAAAAAAAAAGAGTATTTGTATTTTTGTCCAGTACAACATAGGGCGTACTTGCAGTAGGTTTTACATATTAATCTTATGGCTGATGTGCGCGAGACGTGAATTTGTTCAAATGCATATACGCTCTTTGCGAAAAAATGTCTAAATGCAAGTACTCCCTTTGGGCTCTACCAGGGCGATAGTTATAGAAAATCCACCATATGAAAATTATCACAATCAGAAGATGGAACATACAATTTAATATTAAGTATAATTCTCAAGTGCTAAATTTCATATGACCAATATTAATGAAATGCTAATGGACATTGGTACCCCATAATGCCTTTCTCATTTCCTCTCTATGAAAATTCTCAGAACTAACACCAAATTATGTTCTAAGGGATTCTATTTGTGTGCATTTAAAATTTAGAAACAGATACATTAATATCATTTTGAAGTACAAATGAAATTGTATTACATTAATTGCTTTTTCACCATTAATAAACACATGTACTTGCTAATTACTTTCACATCTATCACATTATTTCAGTTGTTATAAAAAATTCTGAAAATAATCATTAATCATTAGATCCAGATTAACAAAGGAAACTAGTCTCTCCAAGATGTGTAAAATAAAGTAACAGAGGACAAAAAATTGTGAATTACACATTCACATAACAATATTTTCAATCAATGATTTATTCAATTGATGCAATCAATATGCAATCTTTAACCATAATAAATATGCAATATTCAATTTTATGCAATCAATAACCATTTAAAGAAGCCATACAAAACATTTGCTTGCCTTTACTTCAGTGTGGCTGACAATGACAAACAATAGAATTATCTTGTTCTTAAGTTGCTGTCAAATAAACATGATCAGTTTAAGTTGGAATCCTTGTATATGTACTTGTGTATATATGAACTATCCTGATTAAAGCTTAATTAGAAAATAAATAAATAAATAAAAAATAATTGAGGAATCTAGCACAGTCCTCACCATAGTGAAAAAAAATGCCTACAGTTTGGTGGAAATTCTTGCTAGCAGGGGTGTGATAGCTTTTAAACACATACTACCTTTCTCTTAAGAGTGTTGTGCTGAAAGACATCCAATATGCATTACTCATTCCGATGCTAGCACGAAATTTTACATTAATTTAGGTCACCTCTTTATCATGATAAGGCCCTTGCCCCTTGCTGGTTTCCTTATTATTTCCTTTTACTTTACTATATATCAAGTCTTCCGGATAGAAATGTCGTTGTAGAGGTTTTTTTGTGATGCGACCTTGAATCTTACCTGTTCTTTTCATAGAGCTCATAGTCGCATGGCAAAAAAAACTCTACTACGACATTTCTATCCGGAAGAACTGATATACATTTGCCACAGCAAGTTTTTTTTTTTTTTTTTTTTTTTTTTAATTAAATGATTAAAACTTAAAACTAATTAACAAGGAATATTAAGAGAGCATCAACATTACGGTATCACCATTACGAACAATCTAAAGCATTGTCTTCATGTTCAGCACCACTAAGTCATACCTCAGATCAAAACAGGGTACAAGGAAGTTTTTTGTTACTTTAGTGTTGTTCGTAAACAAGAATGCTGTTCGTAAACCCTGTTCTCTGCTCCTAAAATGACGATCAGCTATGGTTAATCAAATGAAATGCGCATTTTTTGGTGCAAGAGAACAGGGTTTACGAACAGCATTCCTGTTTTCTTGTACCAAAAAATGTGTAATCCATTGGAATAACCAAAGTTGATCATTATTTTAGGAGCAGAGAACAGGGGTAACAAACAGCATTATATATATATATATATATATATATATATATATATATATATATATATATATATATATATATATATATATATATATATATATATATATATATAAGACTGTGGCTCTACTTGGCGACTTTGCCACCTCATTTTTCACTCATTTATTTTAAAATCTTCATGATTTTTTTTTATTCAGAGAAATAATTGACCATGTACACTCATCCTAAATAAATCTGACTGCAGAGTTCATGTCGCCAATGTTAAATATATGGAAAGTTTAACGCGACCGGTCAGATTTATTCGGGAGGAGTGTACTTTATATGGGTTGTAGAATTATGAAATTTTAACAATAATTTGTGGGTGAAAAATGTGGTGACACAGTTGCCCCATAGGACTAGTCAGTCACCCCACCTTACAGTACAAAACAACTATTAAATTTAATTAACTAAAACTATTTGAAAGCATGTATATTTAGGAAAACTTTAAAAGGGGGGGGGGGGGTAATTTAACTACATCTTCTAAAAGAGGACATGGTCCTGAATCAATAGATATGCAAATTTCTAACTTAAGAGTACATTAAGTTTTCAATTAATTTTTGAAGGTTGCGAAATGTCGTGGTTGGTAAATTTTTCCGGTGCCCATATGCAGAAGTTATCTATCAGGACATCATTTTTTGATTTTCAAAAATTAATTAAAAAATTAGACATTTGGGTAAGGTTCAAGGTTCTCTTTTAGAATATGAATTAAAATTACCCCTTAAAAAATTTGGTTATAGGTGTTGACCAGAGTATTATATAGTCATTTTTATGAACTATGCACTTGCATAGGGAGTTGGAAAACATATGGGACATTGCTATAGGGTGTATGCGCATGACGTCATATTCAATGCTCTTGGAGGTCATACTGGAGTAATGAATAACATTGCTTAGCATAGGACAAACATCATTTTTGGCTATTATCTTTGGGATATCAGTTAATTTTGTCTTATTATCATTTTTCTCACATACTTGCGATACTAATTCAACCTACTAACAGCATCAATGCTCTCAAAAATATTGTTTAGTATTTTAAAACTGCCAAAATGAGTCATTTTCCAATGCAGCCCATGTTATTGAGTGATCCAACATGACTTTAACATGAACACATATTTTTGAGAGCATTGATGCTGTTTGTAAGTTGAATTAGTATTTCAAGTATGTGTTAAAAATATTAATGCCTAAAAATTGACCCTTAGAAAATAGCCCAAAATGAAGTTTGTCCTATGCTGAGCAATGATATTCATTGCTCCAGTATGGCCTCCAAGTGCATTAAATAGGACGTCAAGCGCATACACGCTATAGACTATTCTGTTACCCCGCATTTAGTGACAATTTTAATTGTTTGATAGGGAGACTGAGAGGCAAAGCAAAGGTTTTTTAAACGCTCATTTAGAACTTTAAAATCTGTCCTCAATTTTTTTGCTCAAAGCCATAGAAACTTGCTGAACAAAAAACTTGTCTAAAGACAGGAAATATTCTAACATATCTGAAAGTCAATGTTGATTTGGCTGGAGTTATTGATTTCCAATTAATTTCCATTCACGACATGGGGGATGCTGTTTTATGACATTACAGCTTGCTGGACCCCACGAGCGTAAAACAAGCAAGCTGAGACGCCATAAATCCGCATCCGTCATTTCAAGAATGGAAAATAAGATATCAACAACTCCAGCCAAATCAGCATTGGTTTTCAGGTATGTTAGGATATATTTCAAGTTTTTTGTTCAATGTATTTTATGCCTTTAAGAATATCTAGTGCTAAACCGATACTTATTGCATATTACTTTATGAGCTCTAATGTCACAATCAAATCTCTTACAAAGAAGAACTTAACAGATATTCAACATATCACATACAGTACTTCTCCAAACAAAATACTGTTGAATTTTATGAATGTCTTTCACCGACAAATTCAGTAATTTAGTAGGAGTGTATTTAGCACTTTCAGTGTTGCTAAGCAAACTCAATGAATAGAAATTTATAATTTAAAAAAAAAAAAAAAAAAAAAAAAAAAATATGACTGCAATAATTGACAACTAAAAGATTTGGAAGAAAATCAGATAAATTAGACAAAATTGGGGAATGCTCAGGCTGTCTCAACCAAACGGACTTTCTTTATAAATTAATTTCTCTATGCCACGGCATCCTTGTCAGTCTAAGCTCATTGCCACCTCCCATTCCTTAATTTTTCCTAATCAATCTATGTGTTGTTTTACCAAATCGTTTAATTATTAACTCCTAAAAAAAAACACATAAAAAAAATAATAATAATAACAAAAAAAAAAAAAAAAAAAAGAAGAAGAAGAAGAAGAAGAAGAAGAAGAAGAAGAAGAAGAAGCTCATAGGCAGTACAAGATATGAGTCAATCAGTTCCAAAAACCACTTCTTGCCCTTTCAACAAAAGTGATATCATGCCTGATATTGATAAGAAACTCACCTTTATTGAAAATGGAAGAAGCAGTTTTTTGACCTACTTGACTCATATATTTGCTATGCAAAAGGTGAATTTTGTAAATATGAAAGGGGCAGTCAGCAATGGCTTTTTTAATAGCGATTACAGAGTTTTTATACCTCCTGAAAACGCGATCTCAAAATTATAATTATTAATGTGCTGAGAGCAAAAGCCGTTACAGCAACCCTCAACCTACACCACAGCTAAATTTGCTCTCACCCTAGCTTGGCGCGAGCATGAGTTAATCTTATCTTTGCATAATTTATTTTACTGCATATCTGTAGCCGTTAAAACATTTTATACATGTAAAATATTACGTCAAGTAGTGAGAGCAAAAATAAGAGCAACCCACGCTTGCGCTTAGCTAGCTTGAGAGCAAGTTTAGCTGTGACGTAGGTTTGGAGTCGCTGTAACGGCTTTTGCTCTCAGCGTATTCATAATTAAAATTTAAAGATTTCGTTTTCAGGAGGTTTAAGAACACCATGTTTAAAAAAAAAAGCCATTGTTAACTACTCCTTTAAGGATAATCGACTTTGCTAAGACTGGTAATTAAAAGATTTGATATAAAAACACACAGATAGATTAGGAAAAATTGGGAAAAGAGAGATAGTAACAAGCTTACACTTACAGGGACATTGGGTACAGAAAATAATTTCTAAGCCAGATCATATTTTTTGGACCGAGTTTGAAATTATTTTCTCTACGACGTTATCTTTGTCAGTCGAAGCTCATTACTATCTCCCATTCACCATTTTTTCCTAATCTATCTATGTGTTTTTCTATCAAATCTTTTAAGTATCAAATGGTGGAATTTTTTGAAATTGAAGTAAATTTAATTTAAATGCCAAATCTTCATTAATCAAAATTCAATGCTAATGTCTTTAAGGTTGTCATTTTAAAGCGGCCTTAGCTCGGTTGTCACTCATAATTTTCTCTTTGAGATGTGATTTATAAGCAAGAATATCACCTTGCCACTTGGTCACTGTGCAGTTTTCACATACCCAAATTTCCTCAGCAACCTGTGACAGAGTATAAGTGGTTAATGTACACATATCAAGGCCTTGCAAGGTTTCCAGTTTAGAGGAAATTTAAATATTTTATTGAACTTTCAGCTGCAGTAGAGTAGCTAATTATATAATGGTAATTGTTCTAGTTATTAGCCCTGGTGTTAAAATTGGCAGTGGCATTTTTAAAATGCTTCCACTTCTTACAGAGCTGTGAAATTTTGACACAAATTATATAAAAATGCAATATTTTTAGTGCTAAATTTTAACTAAAATGAATTGAAGTATTTTAACCAATGCAACTGCTGATAATAGTGGCATGGTTAATAAAATTAGGATTACAGCAATGATTTTGATACTGAAAGTACTGTGCTTACAGATAGTCTCTCGATTATTGTAGCATCATAACAATCTGTTTATAAAGTGATTTAAATATTATTGGCAATATTAATGAATACAGTTGTTTAATTTGTATATAATGAAAGAAAACACACAAGCACTGAAACAAATGAAGACACAAGAAATACTAACCTGACTGATTAATCTGAAGTCGTGGCTAACTAGTACCATTCCACCTTCAAATTCGCTGATGGCCTCTGCCAGAGCATCTATGGTTTCCATGTCCAGATGGTTTGTCGGTTCATCAAGAAGTAATAGATGAGGAGCCTGCCAAGCTAGGTACGCAAACACAACTCTGCAACGCTGACCATCACTTAGCTGACGAATTGGACATACCTGGAAATAGCAATAATAATAAAGCATACACATGCTTTACAATAATTTACCCTTATCATGAAAATAATTAAAATCCTGCTAATTCTGCAAAGAAGCATTTACAATAGTCTTGTTTTGTTCATGTGCTTTTTATGCATAAATCAACACTGGAAACCATGGATAAACATACAGGATAGGAAGCTCTTGTTGAAAAAACGATCCCTTAATGTTTGTAGTTCAAAATTTCACCACAACGATAAATAAATGTAACGGTGGCGCCACCACCTCGGCCAAATTAGAGAACTTTAACAGAGATGCGACATCCCCGTGTTTTAGGCAGAATGCAACACTCAACAATTTTGACTTGGCAACGTTGCGTTTTGAAGTGGCCAAATCAAGGCGCCAATCAGAGAGTGCGCTATAGTAATTTTGTCTGCAGCGTTGCCAATTTTAAAGAAATGAGTGTTGCGGGTCTGCCTAACTTTTTGGGATGTCACTTCTCTGTTCAAGTTCTCTAGGCCAAATGATGTTGGCCGAGACGGTGGCGCCAAATATAACATTAGTTTATTTTCCATTGTTGCGGCGGAAATTTGAACTACAAACATTAAGGGATCGTTTCTTAGATACGGCAATAACATAGAAGCTCAGGAGCGTGCTGGAAACTAACCAAATGAACCAATTATAATATATTATGTGGTTAATAATAAATCAAAGGAAAGTAAGTAGTTAAATAATTAAATCATGTTATATGGAGAATTTTATTACACAATGATCTTTTATTAAAACAAAATTTTTTTTTAGAAAATATTATACACATATATATATCGCCGTTGGTCCGCTATAATGTCCGATAATGTCCTATAAAAAAAAGGTTAATACCAGTTATAACCAGGTAATAACGTTCATAACCTAATCAAAATGTTACCTAACTAGGTAAAGTCGAATCATATATATATATATATATATAGGTATATATATATATATATATATATATATATATATATATATATATATATATATATATATATATATATATTATTGTTATTATGAGCTTGGTTTCCCTCGCCTGTCACATTGTGAATGTGAAAGCTAGCACATACTTCCAATACTGCTTGCCTATTACTCAGTAGTATCAATAGTTTGGACATAATAATATTGAAGAGGTAGAATCCAAACTAGAAATGTATTTACCTGCTGTCTTCCAGTTAGACCATATCTTCCTATGATCTTCCTCATCTCCTCCTTCTCCTTCACATCCGGGAATGAACGCAGCATGTAGTCAAGAGGGGAAACATCCAGGTCCAGAAGCTCATGTAGATGCTGATGGTATCGGGCGATTCTCAAATGCGAATTTTTTCGTATCATGCCTTCAGTGGGAATTAGCTGAAATAATAATGATAATTCTTGCAATGCCAATATCTCCGGTATCAATTTAAACAAGTGGTTTGTGAAAAAAAAAAAAAAAAAAAAAAAAAAAGAAAGAAAGAAAGAAAGAAAAAAGAAAGAAAGAAAAAGGTTTTTACCCTTTTAGTCATTAAAATCATATGCAGTGCATACTATACTCTATCTCATATCTAAATAGATTGTTATGCCACTCCCCTAGTTCAAGCAGTGTTTGTAATTTACTTTTGCTACACCTTGTGTGCTTCTGTTTACTCAAAATGCGGAAAAGGAAGTGTCGGAAGAGGAAACCACTTGACAGTAAAAGTGGGAGAAAACTTCGTGCCAGCAGCAAGCTAACCTTGAGCTGCCTCCCACTTTTACCATCACGTGGTTTCCTTATCCGGCCACTTCCTTTTCCGCATTTTGAGTAAACAGAAGCACACTTTATGTACAAGAGGAGCAGGTGTGTAATATGTTAACAACGCTAGCGCGCTGTTACATACCTCAGCCTATCTGTATTATAAATGAAGTCACACAATGCAAAGATATGATTAGAAATGTGGTAATGCTGCTTGAAATGGGGGAATGGTCTAATAATCTATTTAGATATGAGACAGAGCATACTACCACTTTATTGCAGACACCATAATGCTGTTCGTAAACCCTGTTCTTTGCACCAAAAATGACGATCGCCTATGGTTATTCAAATGGAATGCGCATTTTTTGGTGCAAGAGAACAAGGTTTACGAACAGCATTCATGTTTTTAACATAATTAAATATTATAGCAAAATAATAATAATAATAATATATATATATATATATATATATATATATATATATATATATATATATATATATATATATATATATATATATATATATATATATATATATAAAGGGTGACTTGACTGCTTTAAATTAAGCACACTTACTAGGTCCAGAAAGTGACTTAAGAAAAATTGTCACTTTTTTTTTCTTTAATAAATGGGGGGGGGGGGGGGGGGGAATGTTACTTGTATGCTGGATATGTATTTACTACCGCATAAATATTGATTGAACATAAGCATGTATATATTAACTCCAGTTACATTAAGCAAGAAAACCATTGCCGCCATTACATGTGGCTCTGTACCTGAAAAATAAAGTTATTGAAAAACATCTAAAAACTTTTCCTTACCTCACCATAGAGTAACTTCAGTAGTGTACTCTTTCCAGCTCCATTGGGTCCTACTAGGGCCAGCCTAGTATCCAAGTCTATTCCAAATTCCAGATTCTTATAAATGAGTGGAGAAGAATCACAATAGCGGAAACTCACATTCTAAAAGTAGGCAAAGAAAGGACCATTTTTAAAATGTGAACAAATTTCATTGGAATATTATGCATACCTGCACCATGATGACAGGAGGTGGAATTGTACCACAAGATGGGAAGTAGAACTGCACTAATTTATCATTGGTGACCTTTTCAGTGAGTCCCTGAGCTACCATTTTGGCCAGCGTTTTCTCCTTACTTTGAGCTTGACGAGCTAGTTTAGCACTTCCATGACCAAATCGCGCAATGTAGTTCTGTGGTAGTAATATATTTTTTGTTTAGTGCCAAATAAATTGAACATCAGTATGCAACTGATTTCAAACAGGTTAAAAAATTCTACACAAAAATAAGTGGCAAGGAAATTAAGACAATATTACCTTCATATGGGAAATTTGATCCTGCTCCCAATTGTATTGCTTCATTTGATTCTCTAGCAACTCCATACGAGTTCTAACAAATGCATCATAGTTACCCTGCAGTCAAAATCATGAGACAAACTGCATTAAAAATTGAACTTCAAGGCTTTTTAAGGGCCAAAATATTGCTTACCGTATAATATTTGAGTCTCTTTTTGTGCAGATGGACTATATTAGTACAAACTCCATTTAAGAAATCTTGAGAATGTGATATTATCACCAAAATGCGTTTATACCTGCAAAAAGTATTTAATTGTAAATAGTACAATGTGAAAAATAGAATTTATCAAGAAAATAGTCTCCCATGAGATACAGATTTAAAAAATTAATAAACAGTAATACATTTTTTACTAGTTGCCAGAGTATGATCAAAATAAAATTGTATATTGATTTAATGCAGAGTTGACAGTTATATACGATAAACATCTTACGTTTTTAGTTCTTCTTCCAGCCACACACACGCATCCAAATCTAAGTGATTAGTAGGTTCATCAAGTAGTAGAAGATGTGGACGAACATACAGCGCTCTAGCCAAAGCAATACGCATACGCCAACCACCTAGTGTAACAAAATGAGTCAGCAAATAGGAATATAGTAAAATTGCAACGCAATTAGCAAGACTAATTATTTTTGGGACAGTATTTGGGATGTTAGTCTAGCTCATTGAGCAACTCTGACCTGAGAAATCCTTGCATTTCTTCATTTGCATGTCTCGAGTAAAGCCTAGGCCATGCAAGATATTGGCAGCCCTCGATTCTGCTGTATCTGCACTAATGTCATCCAGTCGCTCATACACGTCCATCAGTTGTTCTTGGGATTCTGGAAGCAACAAATACAATAAATTATTATTTATTTACTTTAAAGCTGTGTAAATGTACTATTTATTCTCCATGGCATAAATTTTACATGAAAGGAGAATTCACTTTCAATAGAAAGTAGCACTAGATTGCCAGCTTGGAACATCTGCAGATCTTTACACTAACTTCTCGTCTCTCATATAATGGATGAATGCTTTTGATAAGATAAAAATTCAATGAAAAGGTATGCAGATGCTCCGAGCAAAGATCTGCCAACCTAGCACCAAGTTTTGCACCCCTTTACTTGGAAATTGGTATCTCTTTTAATGTAACATGTATTTGAATATTTTCAAACTTGTGGCCAACAACAGATAGTACAGTATTATCCAAAATATATTTACAGAAAATGTATTTACATTGTTTGACACTTTAGAGCACATAACTACCATCTGTTGAGTTAAATGTGTATTAAAACTTAAAACAATATATCAACATGACGTTCACCTGCAAGAAAGCAGGTGCTCACTGTTTTAAACTGCCAAACTAAGTTACCGGAGCCAGGGATATAAAGTAAAAGATGAGAAATAGCGGGATAAAATGGAGGGCTAAAGATGGACAACACATAAGAAGAAAAAGGAAAAAATAAGCGACTTGGCGCTGGATAAATAAATATTAGTATAGATATTGATTTAAGGTTTAGTTATTAAAGCCATAGACCACATAAAACAGCTTGTGCTTTTTAAAGAATAAACATGAAATGGGATCTTCAAAACTGATGACAATTTTTACCAGAATGTTAATGTAGCCCCACGAGAAAGGGTGAAAATACTGTAAAGTATGCAGTGAAAATTCATGTTTATGACGTCAGAAACATGCAAAAATTAGTATAAAAATGTTGTGCGGGTTGCATAAATCGAGTTTTCGGATCACTGCTACGGCGCTAAAGTTGAGTTTTGAGACAAAATAATGTTATTTATGTAAATCCCATCAAGTGTTATGTGACATAAATGCTTATGTTTTTCTCTGGTCTATTCTTTTAAGTAAAATTGACTAGGCAAATGTAGTGTAACATTATATGTGTTACTGTAAACTACCTGTCTAATAAATAAATAAATAAATAAGCATACCCTCATCTTCACAAGCCACTAATTCCTCAACAAGCTTCTCCAATCGAACGCGCTCCTCATCGACCTCCATAACAGCTTGCAAGGCATTTTTCTCCGAAGCTGGCATCTCTCGTGTTAAATGGAAGATATCAATATGGGTTGGAATAGGAACTTCACGATTGCCCAGCACAGAGAGCAATGTACTTTTTCCTGCAATGACAAGAATGTTTTAGTAATACTAAAGGTTTCCACACTGTATTCATATTGTCGCCTTAGAGCACAAACATTGTACCTGCAAAAGCAACAAATTTCAAAACAATATACGATAAGATTTTTGACCTAGCTGCTTTTGTAGATGCACAGTTTGAGCTCTAATTTGACACTATGGCATGAGAAAAG
The DNA here is from genome assembly GCA_949318235.1 of Ecdyonurus torrentis. NCBI lineage: Eukaryota > Metazoa > Arthropoda > Insecta > Ephemeroptera > Heptageniidae > Ecdyonurus > Ecdyonurus torrentis. The sequence goes on from OX439127.1 coordinate 45,714,295, forward strand.
TAGTCATTAATTTTTCTCATCTTGATATGTTGTAGACCTATTTAAGGTCTACAACATGTGTAGGTCTTAAGGTGTATGTGTAGACCTCTCACCCACTAGTAAAAATGTTCAAAATCATGTTTTTTTGCCAAATATTTAAATTGAGATATTTACAAGTTGCACATGATAATTAACTTTGAAGCATTGTAGCACAAAAATTGAATAAGATAGAAAAATATTAATTGTGTTTATGAGTGGAGGCAGGTAGGTCTTTTAGACAAACAAACAAAAAATAATCTATTTTATGTTAGTTCTTGTTGTTTAATAACATTTGGGAGCTGTGGAGAGCAAACCTCGAATTGGCTGTGGCGGCTCAGCATTTTTTGCTCTAAAATTCTAAAATCAAAATCTCACTTTTTCTATTTAGTACTAAAATAATCTTGAAGTGTTTCTCTTCTGTAATAGTGTTACTCTACTGTTTAATAGTAAATCTGCCATTAAAAAAAAAAAAAAAAAAAAAAAAAAAAAAGGGGCTTTTTGGAGGCCATTGTGCAAGGTCAAAGGGTTGAAAGCACTTTCTGTGGTGGTTTCATTCATGTTAAAGTCGATGTCATAAGTGAGCGCTAAATAACATGGGCCAGTATAAGACAATGACTCATTTTGCCAGTTTAAAAATACTTTGTAATATTTTTGAGAGCATTGATGCTGTTAACACGTTGAATTAGTGTTTCAAGTATGCAATAATAATAATAATAATAACAACAAAATTCGAGAGTACATAGTCAACAAAAACAGCCCCTCTGCAGGGAAAAAATGATAACACGGCCACGCAGCGATAGCCTGGGGCGCGACTACACAGTCCGTTTAGAGACTGATAATTTCCAAAAAATATTTATAATTCCTTCCAAAAAGCAGCAAATAGTAATAAAAATAATCTAAATCAATTTAATTAATAAACAAAAAATGATATTTCCAATTTATCACTTCGTCAGTAGTCAGCCAAACGTACTTGTCCATGAACCATGACTTTATGGTAGAGTTATGATTTTTTCAGAATTAAGTCACCTTACCATGGGTACTTCAAAGCACGTGTTAAAAAAAAATCGGAAAAATTTTCCGCGGAAAATACGGCGCCTTCTAATTTTCCAACTTAGCCAAAGGTAGGGATGATTATTTTCACATATCTTTTTTTCCAATGGAGATACATAAAAAATAAAAAGTGGGTTTGTTTAAGAATAAATAAGCGCATAAATGACCTATGTACTGTCATGACCCTGACCTTTATTTTGGGTCATTTTTTTAGTAAAAAATTACAAAAATACATATAAAAATAACAACGGCTAATTTTATGGCAAATGAATATAGCAGTTATATACGCACACACCTCACCTACAAAACTATGTGAGTAAAGTTGAGGTGAAATTAATACAATTAAAGTTTTACTTAAAAATGTAGAGTAACCTCAGCGCGCAGCCATACTTTATACTGATATACCAATGCTCTCTCACTTGATACGAAGTGCGTAAGTTTACACTGCGTTTTAAATTAAAAATAATATTGGGACATAAGTACAGCTACTAAAAAAATTAGAGCCAATTATTTTCTAGCATAGCAAATTATAGGAAGTTACGTAATTAAAAGATCACATTTCTATTAATTTCTGATCAGATTCGATAAAAATTCTAAAAAAAAAAAAAAAAAAAAAAAAGCTTGATGTCACAAAAAATGAATAAATTTTAAGTTTTACACCATTCGAGCAAAAAACGAATTTGTATTGCTGGAAATTTAAAATTAAAATGCTAAATGCTCTCTCACTTGATACGAAGTTCGTAAGTTTACGCTGCGTTTGTTTTAAATTTAAAAAAATATATTGTGACATAAGTACAGATACTAAAAATTATAGCAAGTTGCGTAAATAAAAGATGACATTTCTATTGATTTCTGATCAGATTCGATAAAAATTCTATAAAAAAAGAAAAAAAAATGCTTGATGTCAGAAAAATATGAATAAATTTTAAGTTTTACTCCATTCGAGCAAAAAATGATTAATAATTTAGAATAAATATCATTATGTTCATTAATACATTTAAAAAGAAAAAACATTTTAAATTCTATAGTAAATTTCGCTGCAACATGGCCTGACTTAATACATAAATTCAAAAAAATTTGTCTGCCGATTTTAATCATTTTATTTTGAAAACAAAAATCAATTTTATTGCTTGAAGACTAAACAACACCATACCATTATGTACCATAGTAGTACATAGAATTATAAAATTTTAGAATTGTTGACTTGTTAAAAAACAACTCAAAATAAATAACATCTCGCCAAAAAAAAAAAAAAAAAAAAAAAAAAAAAAAAGACTTAAATTTCCCGCCATACAATTTCAATTTTTGCTCGAATGGTGTAAAACTTAAAATTTATTCATTTTTTGTGACATAAAGCTTTTTTTTTTTTTTTTTTTTTTTTTTTAGAATTTTTATCGAATCTGATCAGAAATTAATAGAAATGTGATCTTTTAATTACGTAACTTCCTATAATTTGCTATGCTAGAAAATAATTGGCTCTAATTTTTTTAGTAGCTGTACTTATGTCCCAATATTATTTTTAATTTAAAACGCAGTGTAAACTTACGCACTTCGTATCAAGTGAGAGAGCATTGGTATATCAGTATAAAGTATGGCTGCGCGCTGAGGTTACTCTACATTTTTAAGTAAAACTTTAATTGTATCAATTTCACCTCAACTTTACTCACACAGTTTTGTAGGTGAGGTGTGTGCGCATATAACTGCTATATTCATTTGCCATAAAATTAGCCGTTGTTATTTTTATATGTATTTTTGTAATTTTTTACTAAAAAAATGACCCAAAATAAAGGTCAGGGTCATGACAGTACATAGGTCATTTATGCGCTTATTTATTCTTAAACAAACCCACTTTTTATTTTTTATGCATCTCCATTGGAAAAAAAGATATGTGAAAATAATCATCCCTACCTTTGGCTAAGTTGGAAAATTAGAAGGCGCCGTATTTTCCGCGGAAAATTTTTCCGATTTTTTTTAACACGAGCTTTGAAGTACCTATGGTAAGGTGACTTAATTCTGAAAAAATCATAACTCTACCATAAAGTCATGGTTCATGGACAAGTACGTTTGGCTGACTACTGACGACTTGAGGGTCAATTTTGTTTCCAATTTGACTCATGTCTTTAGGGCGCGCTGAACAGCTGACGAGATTCGATGCGTCAGCCCTCACTGACTTTAATTTCAATTGTGATCAAGAGATGGCTATATTGGTCACTATTAACTCTCGAATAGCTAATTTTCCAAAGAAAACAGCCAAAAACTACCTTTGTCCTATGCTGAGCAATGTTATTCATTGCTCAAAAAGAGCATCGAAAAGCATTCAGAATGATGTCATGCAAACACACCTTATATTTGACTAGTAGGCAAAAATTATTTTACATAGGTCTAAACCATAGTGTATCAAAATGAGACAAATCCATGATTAAGTTTGCAATACCTTGTTAATTTAGAGAGGATATAACTCCAAATCAAATGATGTACATAAATAATGCAGTAAGACTGTAAGACTAGAACAATTAATAAAAATGTTATTTATCAAATACTTACCACATCCATTCTGTCCAAGCAACCCATACCGCCGTCCACAGTTGAGTTCCAGCATAGTGTCTTGTAACATTTCACAGCCATGGAAAGTAATTGAAAAATTGCAGATTTTAACATCACGACTGCGTGGATGTACTGCTAGTGATCCAGTGCATGCACGCGCTTCAGCATTTAGCTTAGCATCAGCCTCCAGTTTCCTGCATAGTTCTTCTGCAAGTGTTGAATAGAACAACTAATTTAGACATCCACCATTTATGTAGATTTGAGTTTAACAAAGTTTAGATCGATTTTATTAAAGCAGCGCAACAAGCACACATCATCCATCACTCTTGTTTATTAAGGCGGTGGGGGACCGACTTGCACCGGAAATGGCAAATAGAAGAACTATATTTACTTAATAATTTTTTGTGCATGATTTAATTCAAATAAAACAAACACTATAATTTCAAATAAAATCAAGTAAATTTAAAAAATATTTTTTTATACCAAAAAAAAAATTTTAATGATATTTTTAATTGTAAAAAAGTTTCTAATATGACTAAAATTTCCCGCTCAAATTTTAATTTCCACATTTACATGTTATCTTTAAGGGAGTAGGGGACCGACGTCGGCCATTAGACTCAAACTTTTATCGGCAAAAAAATCTGAAATTTTGCACAATGATACTTTTGCTTACGACAATTTAAAATATATAAAATTTTGGGGGGGTCACCGTGCAAATTAATTTTATATGATTTTTTGAAATTTTAAGCCCATAAGGCATAATGTTAATTTCAATAATTTTTTTCTTTTTTTTTTGGACGGTGACACATCTTGAAATTTTTATCACGGCTAGGTGTGACCCTTAGCTACACAATGATACCAAATTTAGACCCAAAACACGAGCTAGTTTTTGAGATATAAGGTCGGTCCCCTACTCCCTTAAAGTGTAATAACTTAAATATTTGATCGTATTTTCACATATATAACATAACTAAATTTTTAAGTAACATTTCTTTTGTACTTCGTGTTATTATTATTCTTCGCAACCGCCCTAGTTTGCGAGATATCAGTCGGTCACCTACCCCCTTAAGGTGGCATGACAATACAAAGAATAAGAGTAATAATGATAATCAAATGAAAAGACGGACGCTTTATCATAGAAGTGATGATGCAATTTCTAATTATTTCTTTGCCACATGAAATATGCTTACCTTCAGCACTTATTAAGTCAGCAGCTTCCTGATCCTGATCTTCTCCATCAATATCTAAGTCCTCACCATTGGTTTTGCTTTGCAATGGTTTTTTGCCTGATTGACGTGCTTTTGCAGCATCCTTCTTTTTCTGGTCTCGCTTTTTCTTTGAATCACTAGGCATTGCTACTGGAATAATAATAAAAAATTAACAATTACAAGACTTTAATCATTCTTTTACAAATATAATAATTACCAAAGACAAATTACATAATGGGGAAACTAATCCGAATCTAAAAATCCACAGAGAATTACCTGCATATCAACTATCAAGGATAGTAAACGGACGACAGGTATTTACATCGTAATGCACCATAGTACAAATTTGACAAAAAAAAAAATTAAGACCAACACCCTCGTAATATGCACATATCGGACAGTAAATTTGTAAAGTTTCAAAATTTTCCTACTCATGGTAGACTCGCTAATGATTAATTAGCTATAAGAAACACTAATTAGGTACTTTTTTTTTTTTTTTTTTTTTTTTAATCATGTGAGTTGTCTATATAACCGATAGTGATAAAAATTTCATACTTGTTGGACAGAGTAAACAAATGTTACTTATCACAGTACAGTACAGTAGTTAAAATAATTTGCAAATCACTCCCTTCCATCCTCTTTGCAAATAAATGGCAAAAAGAATAAACTTAGATTCGCCTAAGTTACAAAGATGAAAATTAGTTCCTGGGTAGGCAGTAGCCTAAGTAAAATAAACTCAAATAAAAAATTGTGAATTTCCCATTTTTATAAGATTTTTTTTTTTTTTAAAGACCTTATGTACAGTTGAAGACAAATAAAAGGTTACAATTTAAATGTGCTCTACATTTGCGCGCCTCAAAACTTTATGTGAAAACGAGATTCTCGTGCACTAGAGGCGACCTACGCACTAGAGGCGGTTACGTTTAGAGTTCTCTTTCAGGTGAGCTTCTTGGCTTCCTGGCTGGCAAGCTAAACAATCTTCGTGTTGCATGCTTATACGCACGTCGTTCTCCGCACCACCACATCATGCTCTCTCTCTCTTTCTCTCTCTGCCGTTGTGACAGCAGACAATATTGAACACATTTTCTTCTGAAGCAAATGCGTAAAATCAGTTTTAAAAAAAGTTAGGAAATAAATCTACTGGATTTAATTGAACATTTCTAAGAAGTCATGAAATATATGACTCACTTTTACGTTACATACGTTTTTATATATTATATATATATATATATATATATATATATATATATATATATATATATATATATATATATGTATATATATATATATATATATATATATATATATATATATATATATATATATATATATATATATATATATGTATATATTCTATATATATATATTAATTTTACTATATGAAAAAAAGACAAAACATACGAAACTCAAAATCACTGCCAAGCAAGTTACATACTTCATAACGATGATCGAACAAGTTTGAACATAAAGTCTGGAAAAAATTCTATTTATTAGGTATATAGCCTTACCTTAAATATCAACTTGATATTTTAAATTTCAAGCAAATGGTGAATAAATAAACAAACACACAAACAAGTTAATAAATAAACAAAACATACATATATTAAGAATTTATTTCATTATGTTTTTAAATATTTATTGAAATAACTTTCTTTCCATTTTTTTTTTTTTTTCAATATATTTTTTTATTTTATGCATTTGCTTGATAAAAAAAATAATATTGTCTGCTGTCACAACGGCAGAGAGGGAGAGAGAGAGAGAGAGAGCATGATGCATGATGTGGAGGTTTGGAGAGCAAAGTGCGTATAAGCATGCAACACGAGGATTGTTGGTTTACCAGCCAATCAGCCAAGAAGCTCACCTGAAAGAGAACTCTAAACGTAACCGATTGAGGTGACCTCTAGTGCACGAGAATCTCGTTTTCACATAAAGTTTGGAGGCGCGCAAATGTAGAGCACGTTTAAATTGTAACCTTTTATTTGTCTTCGACTGTACTTATTATTAATTTTTTTTTTTTATCATTTAGAATACTATATTGATAATTACCATACCTTATTATCCATGAATTAGACACCAACACGTTGATTTTGTATTTATTTTTTATTTATTTTCATTTTGACAGTTGAAATAAAACTTATGTGACATCACAATGTACCGGTGACTGTGATTGGCTGACTTATCACATGACCAGACCCAGTAGCTGTGATTCGCTGATGAGTCAGCCAATCACAGTCACCCATCAAGTCACGTAATAAAGTCAGCCAATCACAGTCACCGGTACATTGTGACATCAGATAAGTTTTATTTCAACTTGAAATAAAACTTATCTGACGTCACAATGTACCGGTGACTGTGATTGGCTGATTTCAACTGTCAAAATGAAAATAAATAAAAATAAATACAAAATCAACGTGTTGGTGTCTAATTCATGGATAATAAGGTATGGTAATTATCAATCTAGTATTCTAAATAATAAAAAAAAAAAATAAGTGTATAAGGGCTTTAATATTAATTTGGTGTGCTGAAGGTTGCCTTCATCAGGCTGAAAATTCTCTGAGCATTCATCTCTCCCAGGTAAAAAAAAAAAAAAAAAAAAAAAATCAACACCGCTAAAAATAAAAAATAAATACCTTTTTTTAATTTGAGTTCTATAACATAGGCTACTGCCTACCACAAACTAATATTCATCTTTGTAACTTAAGCGGATCTAAGTTTATGCTTTTTGCCATTTATTTGCAAAGAGGGTAGAAGGGAATAGTTTGCAAATTATTTTAAGTACGTTACATTCATAAGTAACATTTGCTTACTCTGTCTATCAAGTATGAAATTTTTATCACTATCGGTTATATAGACAACTCACATGTAAAGTCCATGATTAAAAAAAATGAAGTGCCAAATCGGTGTTTCTGATGACTAATTAATCATTAGCGAGTTTACCATGAGCAGGAAATTTTTGAAACTTTACACATTTACTGTCCAATATGTGCATATTATGAGGGTGTTCATTTTTTTTTTTTTTTTTTTTTTTTTTCAAATTTGTACTGTGGTGATATTTTGATGTAAAGTTGGAAAATGCAAAAATCCTGGCAGCCATTTACTATCCGTGATAGTTGATTTAAGCTGATTTTTCTTAGGGTATGAGCAACAATCACTTTTTTTTTTTTTTTTTTTTATACATGCTTTGTCATATAACATTTTTAGTATATTATGCTTCATATTTACTCTAAGGCAATATACAATAAAAATATATGTATATGTATATATGTATATGTATATGTATATGTATATATATGTATATGTATATATGTATGTATATGTATATATGTTATGAACAGTACTGTACAAAATAAATAAATTTGTCCGATTGTTCAAGCAAATTGAAACAAATCAAGGTTTGCTAAGTTCTAGGTTATATAGGTGTGTGACCTTTTGTATGTATTTAATCTGCATTCTAAAATTGGAGTTAAAAATCATTATCCCAGCAGGCACTGTCAACAAATGTGTACATCCGGTGCATAAAAGTCGCAAGATTTATAGGTCAAATTTAAAATTAGTTAAAGTGTTCCATCGCGTACGCATACCTATACATACATACATTACATTACTTATAGTTTGTAACAAGTTAGGGCACGCAATGCTAAGGATTTATATGTTCCTGACTCAATGGAATGGAATGTCGATGCTAAATTATTATTGGCATTGAGAAATATTGACTTGAGGGAAGTTAACGGGTTACCGTTAAATTGTCACCACAACCACCATCGAGTCCAACCCTATATTACGCCTAGCATTATTTTATTTATTTTTTTCCATCTCACATGCAGTATTATAAATTATAAGTTATAAGTCAAGACCCGTTAGTACGTAACTTTAAGGTGTATTTTGCATATAATATCTGCAAATTTATTCATTTATACAAAAAATTAAACCGTATGATATTACATATGTATGTATAATATATGTACTGTACATATATATACATCAAACATATACCGGTGAAAAGTGACCTGAATTATTATGCACAATTTTGACTACATATACATACATGCATAGCCATTAATGCTGTATAATGTAATATCATAATGTATGCGTAACGTCATTTATGATTCGTACATATAGGATATATTAATGTTATGCAAAATATGTATGACTTACATATATGTATACGAGCATTATTTATCCTATTCTTTTTTCTATTAATATTGCATTTTTTTTTAATTATCATTAATTTTCAGGTAGATGTAACGTGTAAAAGAATAGCTGCATAATGGAATTTTGAAGCCATTGCCATAGCTAAGGATGACCTCATTGTAGGTTAGTGCATGACAACAACCACGTGCAAGAAACCTTAAAATGTACTATAACACTGAAAAATTCGTATGAATTTATAAATATTACTTACCAAATTACTTAAAATTGAATATGAAATGCAATATTAAGGTCCAAATCACCGGTTAAGGAATCTTTGGCTTGTGAGCACGAGGAAGAGACACGCTAGGCTGCCAGCAGTCTGCCAGTCTCTGGCGCAATTATGGTGCGCAGCCACTGTCAATTTTTCCCGGAAATTTATACGTCATATAAAGCGTTATAAATTAAGCGCCAACGCTTAAAATATAAAGTGAGGTTCACAATTAACATCTGGTTCACATACTCTGTGAATTATTTTTATGCTGACATAATTTTACGTCATAAATTAGTATATATTTACACGACTAAACGAGCATGCACAGTTGAAATCCAAGGCTTTTACATTACATTATAAATATAGGTACATATTTATGTATTTTAAGCATTATATCGGCCGACGAATTTCTGAAACTCCCTAGTTGACCCCCCTAATAATATTAATAATTAATATTTTATTATACATATAAATTATTGATTTTTTCTGCAGGTCAAAAGTTCTAAATTGACTGCACACTTTGGTACACACAATATTATATTTGATGAGGAAGTTTCCATAAAGTTAAGACCCTGTTTTGAGCACATTTTTAGAATAAATAGTATAGATGATTCTATAAAAGTAGATATTTACCTTTATTAATTACATTTCAGTGATTAATTACCCTCTAAAAAGTGTCCACCACGCTCCCCTTGAACACCCTTTCGTCGTCATTTTTTGTGTCAGTATGTAACTATGTATATATACATACATATTGAATTGATATATATAATATATTAGTGTTGGTTAGAAACCCTGTTTTCTTGCTCAACAAAAAAAAAAAAGCATTACAATTAAATAACTATATATGTTATTCATATATATTAACATATATATAACATATTCATATATATTAACCGCATTATTAATGATGTTCGTAAACCCTCTGTTTCCATGCTGCAAAAAATGCACAATTTCAGCATTTAGATAATTGTCTCTTTTTTTTCGTGGTTTGCGGGGAGCTCAAAAATCAGAGTTTACAAACACCATAATTGAATTATTTAACTATACAACCTTATATACCTACATAGCATGATTTACTATACGTATGTCAATAATAACACACACACTGCACCTCATATCTAGAACGAAGATAAAGATGGTTTCAAAAAATAAAAATAGGAAAGAAAGATAATTACATTGAATTTTATTTTATTTTCCCCCTTACATAGTTAAACAATAAATATAATATTTTAAAGACTTTAATAATCTAACAATCATTTCTCTACAACAGAACAATATAATATAGATAATGCAACAACCCTATACACAAATTTATTTAACTACGGAAGATTTTTTTTTCTTATTCTTCAATTAAAATGCCAAAAAATAACCTATTGGCTGGCAGGTATACATATTTTTACTTAAAATAAAATTAAAATAACAGAGAAAATAAATTTTTATGATTACAAACTTTAGTACCAAAATAGTTGTTACATGTAAATCAAGTAATTTACAAATAAAATATCATACTCTATACTCTACTATTATAAATAAGATTTTAATCAGGTAACACATAAAGGATAAAGTAATCTGAAAATACAAAGATTTTGTGTGTATGCTTTGCGTTCAGGTATGCTGTCAAAATAATTCACTCACTCTGAATCACATTTCCATACTAATGCAAAAGAAACAGCAAGTTAATATATGCAGTACCATATGTCTCCTAACCAAATACTTTATTCAGACAAACATAATACAGCTTCTTTTTTAGTGCACAAAGACTATTTATTGTAAAACTGGGTATTGCCTATATTCTTGCTGAATCTTTAGTGGGAGAAAAATTATATAGAAAGATATTCTAATAATGAGGAAGACTAACAAATTTTAGAACATAATTTTATTTCATTTTCTAAAAGTTGACAGTGTCCTGAATCGATAGATATGCGATTTTCTAATTTTTGAGTTCATTAAGTATTTTTAATTAATTTTTGAAAGTGGCGACATGACGTCACAGGCTGCAACTTTTTTCCTATGCCCACATGCATAAGTTGAAGCCTGTGACGTCATTTCGCCACTTTCAAAAATTAATTAAAAATACTTAATGAACTAAAAAATTAGAAATTGGCATATTTATCGATTCAAGACAATGTCCTCTTTTAGAATATGGTATAAAATGAGCCCCTAAATTTTTTTTGTAGTCATCCTCATTGCACGCTGTTTTTGTTTTATGCAAAAATTATAACATCCGCAAGCAACAAGATTTGTGTTCAAAAGAAACTCCAATAAATAATATTTAACATTTAAACAAAATCAAATTATACTACCTATAACTCTGATTCATTCAATGTAATTAACAAGAAAATACAACATGATCTTGCACATACATTAAAGTTAGTGTTCCTCCTCTGATTCTATTTCTTTCCTATCAAGTTATATTTTACATCTACATTAATAAATGTGAGACAAAATATAAATCCCTCAACCACAGAAATTGTTGGGAATTTACAAAATAACATATTACCTACAAAACATAATGGTACCTATACCTTCATTTACTATTGTAGTTTTAGCTGTGCAAAGAAATGTACGTACTACACATAAATTTGATTATTAATACATTCTTAGTAATATGTAATGTAGATTTTATAAGGACCAAGGAGACTATAAAGGAGCTACATGGACAGAACATTTTCAGAGCAAAATAGTATATTATATATTATTTTTCTTATACATATATGTTTAATTAATTTGGTATACATTTACTGTAGGCTATTTATATTTTGCAGTCATTGGGTTAAGAGAAATCAGGAAAATATAATATGTAATATGTATATGTATTTACTGTAAAGTTTTTAAAGTTCATTGTTAACATATGGCTATATATTTAGCTAAAATTTACTCAGGTATAATGATTAATATACATATAGCCTACTTTTTAATATCAATTCACTTTTCTTAACTTTTTTTTATTATTATTATTTTATTTTTTTAAACTTTATGAAGCAACAAGAACCAATACCATATAATATCAAACATTTATTTAATATATTTCAAACATTTTAAAAGATTTCTAACAAGATACATCTATATTATATTATACTTTAGTTTTGTTATGAAAATACCAGTTGAGATTTTCAATGAGTCACACATATTTACTCCCCCCCCCCCCCCCCCCCTTCCCTTTCCTACTGTTTGCATATTTTGTTATTATTATTATTATTATTTTTTTGTTATTTATTAATTTATTTTTTTTGTTATTTTTGTTACTTAGATATTAATTGAAGAAACCTTGTACAATAAATACTCAGATACACATTCAATATTTTGGATACACAATGAATTATTAGAAAATATTATTTTGGCATGCTATTAATGTTTTTAGAATCATCATTTAAAAATCCAAAGGTGCAAACAAATGTGACTGTATGTGTTTTCCCTAACTGTGTATGTGATATTTTTATTTTTTATTTTTTACACATATAATTATATATTATATATTATATATTTATTAAGAAACTAATAATTTAAATAAAGTACAATACAGCAACTAACATTCATTGGAATTGTAACTTTGAAAATAATATCTAAATTTCAGGAAGAATCAATAAACCTTTAACTGGTGGTGCTTTTTTCCAATGATTTCTATTATGCCCTTTTACCTACAACTATTATGAAACAGAAACAAATTGGAGATATCCCTCCCTTCCCCCCCCCCCCTCCCCAAAAAAAAAAAAAAAAAGAAGAAGAAGAAGATTTGTAATTTGAATGTTCTTCTGCACCACCAATTAATAGGCCCAAGAGTTGACTATATAAATCAACAGCCCAGTGTGCAACAAATGTAAGAAATATGTTTCATTTAAGTGCTCTTAACAACTCTGAATTATTGATATATTATTTTCTCATGCACATATTATATTAAAAATTACAAATGTGCAACAGAACAAATCCAAAGTCCCTCCCTTCCCACAAAAAAAAAAAAAAAAAAAAAAAAAAAAATCCATACGTGTCACTATTAATATAAGTAACATGCCGGAAGTTAGATATTATTATTAATTATTTTTCTTTTTTTTAATCACTGCCAACAAGTTGCAATTCAACTTCCTGTTGACCATATGAAGCCACATACAATGCAACAACAAATTACCCTAAATGCTAACTAAAATTAAAACAATAAAATCCAGACCACAACAACTGAGAAAGTATTAAATTGATGTACATAAAAAAAATAATAATAATAAAATAAAAAAAAAATAAAATAAAATACTTAACACATGAGTTAGTTTTGTGCATTTACACATGACAGACACAACATTATTTACCTTAAATTATACTAATGCTGCTCTATTTCCACACAACATTGAAAGATACATACACCATATAAACTAGTTAAGGAATAAAGCATGTACAAGCTTACTTCTTTCAACGATAAACCAAGTATAAACTACCTTTCAGGACACGTTATAATCTTTAATTTGGAAGGGGGGGGGGGGGGGGGGTATGAAAAAAAGTTTTCACACATCAGGTTTTAATTTTTGCCATATATTCCTATCTATGGTGCATTACTTTTGCATCTAACATTGCTTGTAAATCTTTTCTGTCAGCACTTCAAATTCATTTGACAGGATTACTAAAATAAAATAGGCCAGAGAAAAATGTTTGTTTGAAAAAAAAAAATATTTGTTATATTATTTAATGACTTCTTTCTTTCCTTCTAAAGGGAAAAAAATGATAACAGTATTCATTTAACAAAAATTAAAGTACTATTTATCTCCATACAAATCAAAAAATAATTATAGCACATTATTTTCTTGTCAATAATTAAGTAAAATAATAATAAATTGAGTCTTGGGACTGTAAAAGCTGTGAATTATTTTTGAAAAATTATAACTTTTTTTTAGACTATCGGTGTATTAACACAAAATGTAGTTAGCATTTCAGAAACAGGAAAATGGCAAAATTAGTAAGATCTGAATTACAGCATCTTTAGCATTAAAAGACACGTGGTTTAAAATAAAATGAGTAAAAAATTTAGCTTTAAAAGGAGTCAGTTAATTACTTATTTCATGCATACCGGTAATAATAAAATAATAATTAGAATAAATAACATTTAAAAGGAGACTACTTTCTCTTAACACTAAATTAAAATCACTACTTATATCTAAGGACATTGTCTCAAAAAAATCTTACTGCTAACAAATAAAATTTTATCTTTTCTCTCTCTCTCTCTCTCTCTCTCTCTCTCTCTCTCGTTCACTCTCTAAAACTATTGTAAAATAAAATATCACAGTTAAGAATGAGAGGAAGGGAGGAAAATACAGACATTCATGTGTGAAGCAATAGTCTTAAAAAAATCAAGCTTTTTTTGTTTTTTTAATAATTATAATTATAGTTTTCTCAGTTATCATGCTCTGGAATAAGCAAAATTGTCAAGAACCTAACACTTAAAAGGCTCTCTATAACAAGAACAACAATATAATTTTGCACATATTTAAAAGTTTAATGCATAGAAATTAATTAAAGCATGTAACTAGAGCCTTGTTGTATTTAAATAAATGACTATATGGTGATGGGATTTGGTACATATGCGCAACCTGCCTTATTTCAGAGCAGGTGCCTTGTAGTGATGATAACCTTACTCATCCTCAGAGTCACCATCACTAGAGTAGTCCTGGAGTGGAACTGGGCGACTGAATGGTGCAGCTGCTGTTTGCCTGTCATGGTAAAATAATATTAATACAATTTGAAATCTCAAAAGACATTGTGGCCCAATTGTTTATTTATCCTATTTGCAAAAGATATAGCTGTGGCCTATTAAATTTCAGCCTCATTGGCTTTCTACAGTGCTGAGAGTGGACTCAATATTCACTGTTATAACTAGCACAAATATTAAAAACTAATTCCAAAAAAATGTTCAATGGCATCATAATGACGCTTACAAAAACGTTTTACTCACAGCACAAAGATTCAAGTTTCCTGCTGTTGAGAGATCACTTAATACTTAACACTTAAAAGTATTGTGCTAAGAGAGAGAAGTTTTCCCAAAATATATCACACACATGTATGATACTCATATGATGTCAGAATAATTGTTTACCTTTCATATATATACATTAGTGTTGAAACTTACGCAAGACGACGATAATGGTTCAGCCATTCTTCAACCATCTGGGCTACAAGGAGAGGACGTTTATCAAGTCGCTGTTGTGCTACTAGCATTCCACCTTCTGTGGCACATACATCAAGCCACTGCCGGAGTAAAGCTTCTTCTCGGCCAGCCTGAGATAATTTAAGGACTTTTAAAAACTTGTCACGAGCACATGAATCTCAACTCAAACAACAACGACAACTCTCAATTTCTTGAAATTCGATTTTGTGACATAGCTATTTTGTGGTAAAGCATCTACCAATCACCAATAAACTCTATTATTATTGAAAAAATCTTGCATAAACTTGAAAGTGACTATGACTACTATTGCTATCATATTCTTGAGGTTAAATTTTGTTGTAACCTGTGACATTCCAGATGGGGAAAAAAGTTTTTTTTTTTTTTTTTTTTTTTTTTTAATGAGCAGTGCTTGCAAGAGAAGCAGAAAATTATGAAGTATTTGTTGCGTTCATGTACATATAAAAACTCAATAATTTAAGTTTCTGAAAACTTAAAAAAAAAATCTTGGAAAATAATGCATGTTGATTTTTTGAGAAAGTGAATGACTTGGGTTGGAAAATCAATTAATATCTCTTAGTGAGAATTATTTTTGAAACTTTTTATTTATTTATTATGTACCTATTATTAGGTATTACTATTATTATTTTTTGAAGATAAAGAGTTAAGGATTTTTGTTATATTTTCCATGCTGACCTTAAAACTTTTCCGATACCTTAATTCTATTACTTTCTTTAATAACTATAAATTTGACCCACAAGTGGCAAAACAAATTTTCAAATAAAGAAAATGCATAAATATTTCAGCCATATGGAAATGAAAACAAAATGATGGAGCTCTGATTAGAAAAAGAAAGAGCAGTTTTAGTGCATTTGAGAATTTTTGAAAAATTTTAAGAATTTTTTAAATTCATTTTTTCAAATGTTGATGCAAGGTATTCTAAAAAGTACTGAAAGTTTTTAGAAATCTGACAACAAAGGACCATGCCCCCTACAATAGCTGTATATGTAAATGTATTACATAATTATATACTAGTTTAACAAAATATATATGAAAAGAAGTGAAAGAAAGAATATAACTGAATATGTATATTTCTTACCTCAGCCTGAGTCAAAAAGTGCACAGGTAACAGTTTCCTGTCGTGACTTTGCAATGGCAAGAACGTTACTTGCAGATCATCTTCAGCTCCAGGCAATGTAGGTCGAGTTGAAGGTGCAGGTGGAGGACTTACGTATGGTTCCATAGGGACAAGGGCAGAGAAATGACCCCTGGTGTAGCCCAAGGCAAGGGGAGATTTGCAGCAAAATGAGGATTCCCACAGCAGTGGCAGGTACACGCCTAAAAAAAATAAAAACATTACATCCCCTGGTCATTATTTATTTAAAAAATATATGTAGGCCTATTGTTAAGTTTTTTTTTTTTTTTTTTTTTTTTTTTTTTTTTTTTTTTTTTTAATCATAGGTATAACTCTGACCCATTTAAAAATATGCACAGCTTTTACTCACATTTAGCTTACATTAATAAGTTTAAAAAATATATAGGCCTATTATTAATGCAACCTCGATTTTTTTTTCTTATACATACATACATACATACATACATACATACATACATACATACATACATACATACATACATACATACATACATACATACATACATACATACATATCATGACGCTATAAATCCCTTTCGGGGTAAGCCAACAACACAGATGTTTTATCCTGACCCAGCTCTCAAAAGGCATACTTGCATTTGGACAAATACACGCTGTGCAAGTAGTTTAACACATACTGATCACATAGTTTAACTGATCAGAAATGCAAGTATGCCTTTTGTGAAAAAGTGTCCAAATGCAAGTTTGCTCTGTGGAAGAAACCACATTGATATGTAGTATGTGGTGCTATTTCCCTATCCATACTATTTTTTTACTGCCAATTTATTTATTTGACTCGGCTATACAAATGACTTACCCTCAAATCTTGCATAACCTAAAGTCTCTCCACGAAAGCTCTTGACATACTTGACACCATATACGATGATTGGTCTACGCAGCACGTGGGCAAGTGCGAACACATGGAGTTGCTCCAAGCTGGAGCCAGGTTGGCTCGCCAGAGAGAGGAGTCCTGCCCAATCTTCCTCCCATTGGCTTTCATCTAATGAGAATTGCATCAAGGAAGCTTGTAGTGATTCATACTCTTTCCAACGAGGATAAAACAAGTGGCCACCCTGCAAGGATAAATGCAAAAAGTATAATGTATACCATATATATAGGCCTATATATATATATATATATATATATATATATATGTATGTATGTATGTGTGTGTGTGTGTGTGTGTGTGTGTGTGTGTGTGTGTGTGTGTGTGTGTGTGTGTGTGTGTGTGTGTGTGTGTGTGTGTGTGTGTGTGCATGTGTGTGTGTGCGTGTGTGTGTGTGTGTGTATAAGTAGGTAAAAATTTTAACTTACTTGATGCAGACTTTCAGCCAAAGCTCGTCTTAGTGTATTATCACGATCAAATACTCCCCAGCTTGCTTGCATTGCAGAATCTAAGAGACAGTCACCAGCTGAACGGTTCCATAGAGCAAATAGTCTTGATCCAAGACGAACTGTAACCTCAAGTGACCAGTTCAAAGCAGGAGGATCACTCTCCAGCTGGGCCTGTGCATCCCTATCTAGCAATTCTTCATACAGCTGCTCTTGGACTGTTGCAGGCAGGTCTTCAACTTCTACAAGTTAAAATCTAGTTACTAAAGCAGAACATAATTTACATCTATATACTGTATTATTATTATTATTTAACAACTTACTTACTTTTTAGTGTGCTCAGTAAAAAAATGATGATAAAAAGCATACCAACATTGTTAAACTAACCTGCCGGAATAGCAAAGGTTGCAGCTTCAGTAATATAAAAACAAGGAAAGCTGCTGCCCTTGCGCTGCCTTACAATAGATGCAACATGACGTCTAATATCAGCAGCTAAATCAGGAGCTACATAAGAAGGAACACGTTTCACTCCTGCACCACCACCTTCGATTTGTGACAGCAAAGTGGCAAGTAAGTCTTCTCGGTGAAACCTAAAATGATGTTAAGAAATTATATTAATTTTTTTTTTCTACTAAATAAAACTCACATACTATTTTGTGGTGATCCTATTACACTCTGTATTGAATAAGAATGTTAACCCTTTTATTGTTTAAATAAATAAGATGTAATGTTAAGTATATGGCTGTTTATGTCTAGAAGTTAATAGGATCACCACAATTTGATAACTGTTTTGTACATTATATACAAAGAGAGCCAAGAGGATGCATATAAAAATTTGATATACATATTTACCTAATAGCTAAATGGACCAGAGTGTGACCAACATCAAAAGCGGAGGGCCGATTGAGGAGTGTAACTTCTGCTGCAGTGAGCTGCCGAGTGGGATCCCCACCACTTGCCAAATATGCCTCTACTGGGTTAGGGTCACCTTGCACTACACCCAGGCAAGCATCCAGCCATGGCCAATCAGCCGCTTGACGCTGTCTAGCTTGACGACGACGTCTCTCTGCATCTGCATTGTTGTTGCCCGAGAAGTCTGTAAGATTAACAAACAATAAATTCATATAAATATTAAAATATTTCATGTTGTTGCAATTTGGAATCTGCAATATGTAGTGAATAAAGCAGCTGGCATACCAGTTGGTGATGATTCATGGCGTCTAGAAATTCTGTTGTCAGAATTGGAGCAGGCTGCATCAGGACTGTTGAGAGATGATGGGTTTCTCTTCTCATTGCACATGACACAGTGACTGGCTCGTGGCCAGTTCTGATAAGTACAACGACGACACATCCATTTGCCACCTACGCGTTGTTCTTTAGATGTAGTGCCACTGCTAAGCAGAAGAATCAATAGTATGTGTATTAATCACAAAGTCACCATTAATGTACTGATAGAAAAAATAATAATAATAAAAAAGGTGAAGTAAATATGTAGAAGAGAACATCTATGATACTGCCAATAATAATAATAACAATGTAATAAAATAAATTTTACATCAAAGTTTCCAATACCCCCCCCCCCCCCACGCACACAAAAGCACAATTTACTATAAACGCCTGATTAATAACAATAATATACTTAAAATGTTCTCCAGCTTAGCCATTTCTATCAAGTAATTGGTTTTACAGTAAGCAGGGTTTAAAACATAAAATACGATGCTGGTAATTTCTTGTTTTCACATACCAGTAGGTGCATAACTTTTTAAAACTCACACATTTCTTGGCAAAAAAAATTTTACTTCTAGTTAGCAGCACTACCACTTTGGCCATTATATCATATTACCCCATCTAACATACTTCACTTACTTTTTGTCAGACTCATGATACATACAACAGGCAGTTTTTGACCTGCTGGTATGTCTTTCACTCTATTTTTAAACATAATTCTAATAATAATTTTATAATTTAAACATTAACACAATTCTCTAGCCACTCATTCATTCTTTAGTTTCAAAATTTAAAAATAATAATAATAAAATGCAATTTTGTTGATGAAGACTCTATGATGATACTAGCAAATAAAACAAGATTTCTTTGCATAATTATTGACCAAAATATGTGATGGATTGATTATATAAATCAAGTCTTTAAAACATATATATTTTACTTGGAAAGGCTCAAACTGTACAGACAGGCATGTTATTACCCGTTATGCGGTGCATGGTTTCCACCATATAATCTGTCTGATTAAAGAATATCACGAGTGTAATGATAAATGTGTATGTTTGTTATGTGGTGGCCTATGTACTAGGTACCACTTACTTCATTGTCCATCTCGGACCCTATCATTAAGTCAATATGCAAAAAATGTAGACTTATAGAGTGAAATGTAAATATATATGTATAAGTACACCTTGGTGTTTAATAAATAAAATAATATCAATGTATTACACTAATTTCCACTCACATTTCAAATATGGTGCACTGTGTTGGGAAATTCAATTAATTTTGTGGTTAAAAAAAAAAGAAAGAAAGAAAAAGAAGATACAAGATGTGTGGTGCAAAATATAGAGCAGAATGTAGAGATTTATTCAAGATTTTGAATATTCTCAAAAACGCTAGAGCATAATAATAATAACAGTTGAATAATGCCGATTGTGTTGGTTTGTAGAATGTTAAGGAAATTGTTGCTGTGTATTCATAGTTTCTCTCAGAGCTGTAAGGACTGACAAAGAGAAAACACACTCTGTGTCTCTTGGAGTTTAGTGCTGAAAGCTATCCAATGTGTTAGTTGTTTTTTTTTAATCTCTGTACTAGCAAGATTTTCACCAAACTATGGGACTCTCTTTACTATGGTAAGGCACTACCTGGTTTCTCTCTCTTTTTTTTTTTTTTTTTCTTTTCTTTCAAATTTATCATACAGTACTTAATTGTGATGGTTTATTTTCCTTAATATTTCTGTCTATTAAAATTGTTTTATTTGTTTATTTATTATTACTTTAAAACCTTTAGGAAGTTAGCCTAGTGACCTAGGAAGTGACCTTTTAGTAAAACCTGCTTTTTCTGCTTCTTAACACGAAAAATTACTGTCACCTAATGTCTTTTAAATGGGATTGCACATGGGGGGGGGGGGGGGGGGGCAAGTTTACAAACAAGCTTACTGTAATGTACCCAGTTGTTATTAAATAACATTCTATTTCCATTTTTAAACAACACTTTCAATGTTACTTTACGAATGAGGGAGAGACAATATGGGGAATTTGCTTTATGATTTTTCGTCTTCTTCTTTAAAGCAGGTTGCACTGGTATATTTAAGAAATAGTTAATTATAAATCTTTGATGGCAATTCATTGCATTTTATGAGGGAAGTGGTTATTTTCTTACCTCTCTTCTGTTAAATGAAGTGGTATTAAATGCTCATGTAGAGAGTTTGCTGCAGCATTGACTGAAGCAGCAGCTGCAGAACCAGGGGAGGAGGACGCACGTCCTGAAAAGCATTGAGTACACTGCTGCAGTCGACACTCATTGAGATATGTGCATTCACTGCAGCTCCAAAGCTTGCCATCCTTTTCTGCAGTACCACAGCCATCATCAGAGTCAACGTGCAGTTGATATATTACATCACCACTCTACAAAATTACAATTTGTAACATATTAGCACATTAGTGTGAAACCAAATCATGTAAATAAAGAAATATATGTATGTACACTAAGCCTCCTCTAAATGTACTCATCAAAGCGGTGCCACTTTCTTTAGAAAATGGACAACATGTCATCGTAAGTGACAGCAGCGTTGTCAGAATTAACCTCTGCTGAACCTCAGAGGAACACCTGCAGCTCCATTAGTGAAGGTTAAGTCAGGCAATGCTGCAGTCACTTAAGGTGACATGCTGATCGTTTTCTGAAGAAAGCGGCATTGCTTTGATGGGTACCGGTACATTTAGAGAAGGCTGAGTGTACGTTAAGTATGTGCATACATCATTTGATAATATTTAGGTGCTTGCTATAATGAAGTTCCAAATGAATTATGACTTACCTGATTAGTTGTTTGGTCTATGATTTGAGTTGGTCGCATTGCACGACACATTGTACATTTGATGGCTGATGGATAGTTTTCATATGTACAATATTCACACGCCCACTTTTGTGGATGAGACTCACTAGAACTTTGAGACATTATGTGGCTAGATAGGATACTAGCGTCATAAGTTGCTCATTTTATATTTTGCGTATGTGTAATCTACATCTGAAAACAGGAAAGACAAATCAGAAATTGTGCATTACTGTCTACATACACTGACTTTAATAAGTTTATTTTCCCATCCTGGATAACTTGAATAGTTTACTGCAAACACATATTATATGTAATATGTACATGCATAGATTATGATGTATGTTTATACGTATGTATGTATGCATATATGAACGAATGGAAGTACATACATCGTCATTATTAATCACATACAAAAACTTCAAAATTTTTGCCAGGGTGAAAAAATCTGATATGGGCCCCCCGAAAGAGAGACAGTGCCAAGGAGGAGGGGGGATGCGCGCCGCAGGCGAAAATTTTTGGAAAAGGGGGCGTGGCACTGAAATTTTAAGCTATTTTTTATAATGAAAATTAAAGTGTCACTAACATGAAAAAAAAAAAAAAAAATCGTTAAAATGACCTATCATACATGATTTTAATTTTTGTCAATAATTAATTTTTGCTATAAATAGAAAAAATACATAATTATGATGTATTTGAAGAAGACATTTATAGAAAATTTAATTAGAAGGTGGTGACAGTTAAAAAATTTAGTTAATATTAATACCCTCTGTCACAAAATGCATATTATTTGATTGATCCACTTTAACTTTCAAATACATACTGTTTTTCAACATAAAATTTAATATTACCAATTTTTTTTTGTTATTATTATTATTATTATTATTTTTTTTTTTTTTGCGCCAAGCATCAACGGGCCCCCCCAGAAGCCGACGGGCCCCCAGAAGTCTGAGAAGTCAGCGGGCCCGGGGGAACTTCCCCCTTTCCCCCCCTGGTAGTTACGCCACTGCCATACAACACAAAGTGTGTAAAAACTGAGGCTGTAAAAATGGTTATGTACTCCACATCCTGAGCACGATGAGCCAATGCTGTTCTTTAAAGATTTTGTAAAGAAACCTACCAATGCTTGCCAGAACAACTCTAGGCTACTATACTCTAGGCTAAAAGTAGGCCTTCGTTTGCTCAAGTCAACATAGCAATTCATCAGCTGATGGCACTTGCGCAATGTTGATAGTTAAGTATATCAGAAATATGCAATTCTTGCAAATTTTACTTACTTTTAGCGTGGAAGTACAAATATATACACTCTGTAAAATACAATTTTACTGTGCAACACTATTAAAACAAGCAATGACTCACTTGATAGCTATCTATTCATAAATAAAGAAAACTACAGAGAGGGGCAGTCACTACAACGAAAGAGCCCCAGATTCTTCAGACTGTTTTCGTTTTCAGTTGTAGTTAATAGTTACATTTTTTGGCAATAGGTGGCCAAAATACATCACTTTTAAATTTTCACGCGGAAAGTTCAAATGTCAAATGGTAATGTAAAAATTAAAATACTATGAAAAATATTTGTACATAATTATATAGCTAAATGCTAAATATGTAATAAATAGGTGTACCCCATTAATTACTAATATTGCACAGGATAGCTAATAAGGTAGAGTTCTGAAGACATGACATTTATAAGTTCCTGGGTATGAGACTGCGTTATTTGGATTTACCATCAAACGCCAGCTATGCAGTATTGCTGTGTTGATGTGTCGCACAAAAATCATAAGTTGTGTAATCGGAGGTCATTTTATAATGTTGATTTATACCTTTATATGCGCAAACACACAACATAGAAAACTACCAAATAGGGGTGAGAAAATTTAAATAAGTAAAGGGATTTTATAAAATATTAGAAGTGCTATATGCGTCGATCGGGCGTCAATATAAATATAAAAAAGGAAAGTTTTACGAAAGTTGTGCACGAGATGATACAGGATGGTTACAGTATAAAATATAATTCGAGTCTGCAGTCATGATGAAGTTGGCTGAGTGTTTTCTTTTTCCTTCGCTTTTCTGCAGTTTTATTTTACGATTTTTATTTATTTGTTATTATTTATTATATATTTATTTTATTCTGTAGGTATATTTTTTTATTTTAAACTCAAATAGGGGACCTATAGGTACAATCTTACTGCATAAATAATAATAATAATAAATTTTATTAAACAAATATACTCAACTTATTGCACAGCTTGAATCGACGCTTTGCAAATTTTGCAGTGCGCCTGCAGAAATGTAAATTATGCAACCAGTTGCACCAACATGCAAACAAAGTTGCATAAATTAAAGGCGTTCTTTTTCCTAAAAATAAATGTGGATGTATGAACCTACGAACTTATAAAAGATGAGCATTAGTTGAGGCAAAAGCATTAAAATTTCAGGGGTTGTAGAGATCACTTTGGACCTATAAGAAATCAAAGTTATTTATTAAAGATGGCGTCACAATGGGTAACCCTGCAGACACCGGTTAACCATATATTAGTATAGTGATGTGAAATTTACGCGATATGTTATCGTTGAGGTTAATAAAATGACGGTAATATATGACGTGTTGAGAACCAAACAATACTCTGAAAAGTGCTATTATTTCCCCGAATTTCAAGTCACTTGAATGAAAAAATAATTTGTAACCAATACTTGAAATTCAGGAAAACAATAGCTTATATTGAATTTGACGCCCGCAGTAAGTTACACTAAAAATTTCATTATTGATATTTTATTTTAACAGAACTGATTTCCCCGTTGTATGTTAAAGCGATACACACCCCTAAAAATAAGTATTTTTTGTTCTTCTCTAGAGTAATTCAATAGAAATTAGTCGTTTGTTTGACTTTTCCAGCCCGCGGGATGTAAGCGAGCCCCGAGGGCAAAGAGGAATAAAGAGGGGGAAAACGCGAGAGTAAAGAATTAAACTCTCTTATACTATATATAGAGGAGCGTGTACTCTATATCGTTACCCTCGCGGGGCTTGCTTATCCCGCGGACTAGAAAAGTCAAATAATCGATTATTGAATTGTTTTAAAAAAGAACAAAAAATATACTCTTTTATAGGGTTAAGTATCGCTTTAAACTGATACAGGAACACACAATCGTCTTCTGGTACTTTATTAAATAACATATTAATTAAGTTAGGCTCTGATGAGTATGTTTAGAGATGAATTGTTGTGTTGGGGGTAGACAGTAGTAATATATTCCAGTTCAGAGTCTCTAATTAAAATCAGAGGGTGGTAGTAGACATATTCAATTATAAGAATATTGGGAATATGTGTATGAAGAATATTTCGATATCCTGGCAGCTTAACATCCACCAACTTTATGAATTATTTTTGAAATTTTAACCACTTGCACTTGTAGTTGCATTTAAAACGCAATTAATATAAATTTAATGCTTTTGGACAAAGTACAAAATTTTAATACTTTTGTTTCATAATTATTTAATTTTGACCTTAAAGTTAACAGTGAAATTTTGAACTTTTAAAACGCAAAATAAAACATGAAGATGTAAAATTAAATTAACTTTTTATATACAATTCAGTAGCCAAGAATTTGACATTTTTAAAATTATTCTTGGAAATAAAATTGACTGAGCGGTTTTCTTGCACCGAGCTTCAACGTAATTTTTTTTATCGTCTTTTTTTTTCTGCAAAAGAGATGAGAAATTTGCTTTTTTAACTAGCCTTTATTGACAATTACTGGAGTCTGTTGGTACAAATAAGATACCTATAGTACTCTAAACATGTTCTGTGATAAAAATGAAAGGATGGGGGTACATATTGGTATCAGGGGCAAGGGGGTAGTGGGTAGGGGTATTGGTAAGGTGAAAACATTAGCATTAAACATTGCAAAATTTGCTACAAAAATAAAATCGCTTAAATCAATCTTCTTCTTCTTCTTCTTCTTTTTTTTTTTACTCAGTTTGGATGAAATTTTAAATTACATAACAGTGTATGTAACGTTACTTTTCTATCAATTCTTACAAACAGGTTTGGTTTCATAATTAAAGCCTTTGGCAATTCATTTTAAACAACGAATTTTTTTAATTTGCATCCCTTTCTTCAAAAGGGAGTCCACATGGAAATCTACATTTCATTTGTTTTTTGCTGAATTCATTAATCCTTTGCATTTTAAATTTATTAAAGCAGTCATATTGAAATTTTTTTATTAATTAAACCAAACATTAAAATAGATTTTAAAGAAAAATGTAAATGCAAAGCCATTATAGAGAAATTAAAAAATTTATTAAATCATTGAAAAACATTACTGTCAAATTAGAGAAAATGATAGCAAATTAAGCAATGTTACATACAAATGTTAACACCTCACTCCTAATACCAATGAATCCCCCATCCTTCCATTTTTATCACAAAACATGTTTAGAGTGCTATAGGTACCTTATTTGTGCCAACAGACTCCATTAATTGTCAATAAAGGATATAAAACAGCAAATTTCTCATCACTTTTGCAGAAAAAAAAAGACAATTGGAAAGAAAATAGCACATTTTGTTACGTTGAAGCTCGGTGCAAGATAACCGCTCAGTCAATTTTATTTCTAAGAACAGTTTTAAAAATGTCAAATCTTTGGCTACAAAATTATATATATAAAATTAATTTTAATTTACATTTTCATTTTTTATTTTGTGTTTTAAAATGCGCTCTTTTTAATATATATATATATATATATATATATATATATATATATATATATATATATATATACAGGGTGTTTTTTTAAAAGCGCGCATTTTAAAACGCAAAATAAAATATGAAGAAATAAAATAAAATAAACTTTTTATATATCATTTTGTAGCCAAGGGTTAGACATTTTTAAAACTGTTCTTAAAAATAAAATTGAGTGACCTGTTTTCTTGCACCGAGCGTCAACGTAAAAATGTGCAATTTTTTTTCCAGGCGTCTTTTTTTTCTGCAAAAATGATCAGAAATTTGCTTTTTTAACTATCCGTTATTGACAATTTATGGAGTCTGTTGGGATAAATAAGGTACCTAAAGCACTCGAAACATGTTCTGTGACAAAAATTGAAGGATGCATGGGGCCACATTGGAATTAGGGTTAAGGTGAAAAATTTTGCGTTAAACATTGCTAAATTTGATTAAAAAAATTCTCTTAAATCAAAGTTTTTTTTTTTTTTTTTTTTTACCAATTTTGTATGAATTTTAATTTTCATAACATTGTTTGTAACTTTAATTTTCTGTCAATTCTTACAAACTGGTTTGGGTTGATAAATAAAACCTTAGGCATTTAATTTTAAAGAACGGAAATTTTTAATTTGCATATCTTTCTTTAAAAGTTGGTCCATATGCAAGTCCACACATTTCATTTGGTTTTTGCTGAATTCATTAATCCTTTGCATCTTGAATTTATTGGAGCCTTCATATTGATTTTTTTTTTAATAATTAAACCAAACATTACTCAGATATTTGAAAGAAAACTGTGAGTGCAAAGACATTATAGAGAAACTAAAAATTTCATTAAATCATTAAGAAAAATTCTCGAATTAGAGAAAATGTTAGCAAATTTAGCAATGTTTAACGCAAATGTTTTCACCTTAACCCTGATACCAATGTGGCCTCATCCTTCCATTTTTGTCACAGAACATGTTTAGAGTGCTTTAGGTACCTTATTTATGCCAACAGACTCCATAAATTGTCAATAACGGATAGTTAAAAAAGCAAATTTCTGATCATTTTTGCAGAAAAAAAGACGTCTGGAAAAAAAATGTGCACATTTTTACGTTGACGCTCGGTGCAAGAAAACAGGCCACTCAATTTTATTTTTAAGAACAGTTTTAAAAATGTCTAACCCTTGGCTACAAAATGTTATATAAAAAGTTAATTTTATTTTATTTCTTCATATTTTATTTTACGTTTTAAAATGCGCGCTTTTAAAAAAACACCCTGTATATATATTACAAGTCAGCAAGTTAGAAATTTTGCGCGAAAAATTGAGTTGCATTATTTTTATTTTCATTCCTCAATATCTGAGCAAATCAAGTTTCATGTCATTTTTATTCTAGCCTGAAAAAGTGAAGTAACTCACATTACCCAAAGATCCCAAATAGAAAAAAAAATGTAACAATATTATTTGTCCCGCCCTATTATAACAAATTGGTCTAGAAAAAATAGAGGTGTGATTCCTCTTTAAGTTACAAAAGTATAGCTCTTTCTAACCCTTGGAGTTATAGTTTGTAATTATAGTAAGAAATGTATTTTCTCTTCGTTTTTATGGATATTTTTATTCTGCATGCTGAACTCCTTTATTCAGCCTCACAGGTTGGCAAAATAAATTATCCTATATTATAAGCAAAATAAAATAACATTTAATTAACCTCTAATTTAAGTTATTTAAGTTAATTTAGTTATATAAATTTGATCTCCCTCTTTATAGGTTTGTGGGTCCGAATACGAGCAAAAATAATTGTATAACAATACATAATTTTTTTATATCTTAAATTGATTTATATATATATATATATACACACACAAATGATGCACATAGATGTACAAAACGACTACATTTTATTTAGCAGTATTAAATCTGAAAGAAATATAAAAACTATGCCAGTTGAAATATACCACTTTTATAATGTGCACTCATACAAAGGATATTTAGTTTTAAACTTTGCGCTATAATGTATAGCCTACATATATATTGTAGAAAATTATAAAAAAGTATAAACAGTTATACGTCTATAGTTTAGAAAAATCGGAATTTATCAAATTCACGTGAAATATTATTTTTACTATATTGAAATATTTAAAAAAAAAAAAAAAAAAAAAAAAAAAAAAGTACTTCGTATTAAGTATATTAAAAACTAAGGGTGCACAGGTTTATACGAGATAGAAAAATATATTTAAATATATATATTTTTTATGTGTTGTAAAAAGATGATGACTGAAGTCTATCATCTTGCAATATTTGGGCAAGTACATTTTATTACAATAATATTTCACATATTATTACAATATTTTAAATCTACGTATGGAGAAAAATTATACTTAAGAAGAAAGAATGTTTATTATTATTATTATTATTATTTTAATTCCTAATTTTACGGAAAATATTTAAGTTCAAATTCAATTTGGTTAGTGAAAGCATGATCTATAAACAACTGGGAAATAATAATAAAAATAATACAAAGTTATAAAAGTGCACTTGAATATTTCTTCTCCTTCTTCTCCATTTATTTATTTAAGATCCCACAGAAAATATTAGGAAATAACAACATCATGCGAGCAACAGTTTGAACAGAAACACTTTTGAGAGCTATAGAGTACTTTTTTTATAGTTGCGCAAGATCACATAATTTTATTTTGTATAAAGCTAGAATTACATTTGACTTTATAATTACCCAAGTACTGCCATTGTCAGATTTTACTCATATTTATATCTTTTATTTTTTATTTTATTTTATTTTTTCATTTTTTTTTTTTTTTTTTTGTTCATTCAAACTTTTTTACTCAAATTATAAATATAGTTAACATTAAAAAACTATTTTAATTAAAATTTAAAATGGATAAAATAAAATGTGGGTTTGGAAAAATATAACTTAAAATTACTTTTTAATTATGCAGCATTAAAAAAAATAGTTTCATGGCTACATCTACTACTTCAGTATTTAATCACATTCATAACAGTTATGGTTAAAATCAAAATGCAGTGGTTATAAAAAACACCAACAACAAAAATTTCAGTTGCATATCCAATTAAAAATAAATAAATGCACCTTAAGAGGTTAAAATTCAACAACTATGTAATATATAAATCAACAACTGTAAATAAAATTTAGGTAAATATGAAAGACGTTTTTGAAATAAATACAAATAATGTTTTTCAATATTAAAAATATTTGAGGTGTGCACCATATTTCACATCGATCAGATATCTTATCTTTTATACAGTTATATTTATGAGCATATTATTGTCCCAACCTTATAATAAAACATCATAAAGATATAGGTATATTTGAGAGGTATTGGAGTGGTATAATTTATAAAAGTATAAAATGTGGCACACAATGAAATATGACAAATATAGAGAAAAACTGTATTTGGAAAAGGTTTAAAATTGCCTACTTAGATAATTAACTTTATTTTAATTAATATCTCTACATTTAACTCCATTTTAGCAATTGTTGGTAAATTAAATTTGACCAGTAACAGATTTATTTAACTATAGACTAAAAACAACTTGACCATATTTTTTTATGCATATTATATATTATATTTGAGCACATTCAAGTTATTTTTTAGTTTTTCTTTTTGACATGCAGTTGATTGCTTCAGTAATGTTTTTTTTTTTTTTTTTTTTTTTTTTTTACTTAGGCGTGTCCATTACCTACAGAATTTCCATTGTGTACAGAGCCATTTTTTAATGTACCATTTTGAGTAATTGTTCCATTTTGAGAACCATTTTGCATTTGTTTCTCTCTACGATAATTGAAGAAGACTTTCTGATTGCTGGCATAATCTCGTGGTAAATCGAATTTGATGAACTTTGCTGCAAGGTAGGTTGCTCCAACTGACGCACTAGTCGTGAGCTCCAACAGGGAGAGTTCTTGAATTTCTGGATGATTTGCAAGCTCAGCTACAAATCCAGGTCGTAAGAATTCCCAACTAAACCATACGGAGCCAACACATACCACAGGCAAGCCTCCAGGCAAACCCGTTAGTTCCTGAAAAATTAAAACACACGAGTAAGCTAACGTGCTAATAACGTGTCCACTATATAAATTTTATTAATTTAAGAAATAAATGTATGCAAAAATAATGAAGTATTTCTTGTAAAATATAGCGTATTTAATCTGTATCTTATATACTTAAAAACATTTCATTTTCTCCCTTAAATTAAATTTTATTTTTCCAAAATATAATTTTATATAAATGAATCTATTTCTTTATTTTTTCATCATATAAAAGTAAGGCAAGTTTAGTAGCCACCTACATTTGAAGAATAACTGCACGAGAATAGTAAAATAATTAATTTCAATAAGATAATTTTAAGAAAACATACTTTTTGAGCTTTTGGCCATAAGGCAGCAACACAGCGCGCGAGGTCGCGGCCAGCCTGTTCAAACAACCAGCAGCTGAGTGCATCTCCCTGAGAAGCAGCATTGGCCAGTTTCTTACATAGTCCAGCGAAATGGGATTTTTCAAAATTGGTGTAGCAGTGCTCAAGAAGACCAAATCTGTGTAAAATGTTAATGGATATATTTTTGCCTATGTATAACTACATTTTCAAAACGGCAACTAATGCCAGAGTTTCTTGCGTATGTACTAAGCTGTTGTTTTTCAGGTATATATAACAATCAAGTGTTAACTATGAAACATTAAAATTAATAAATTAACTCTCTCTCTCTCTTTCTATATATATATATATATATATATATATATATATATATATATATATATATATATATATATATATATAAATTGATAAGCAATCAGTTGCCAGTAACACACTTTAACTTTTCTGTTTTTATTATTATTATTTTCTTGCATGCTACAAAGAAGGAATAAAACTTCCATGTACCTATCGGTGATATTGAAGTGTTCCTTTGCAACCTTCCAAACAAAGTCTGTGCTATGAGGCGGGGTGGAAAGCCCATCTTGTTCGTCAAAGTATATTTTTAAAGCTCGATGTGATATCCAATAGCCTAAAAAATACAATCAACAGTAAACTCCCTGGAAATTCTGTATTAAACGTCTGTTTTTAACTGACCACTGCCTTCATCTCCCAGCATATAGCCCCATCCTCCACAACGACCCTCTGAGCCATCGGGGTTGAGTAAAAAGGCATTGGAGCCTGTGCCTGCAATTAGAACCACTCCTCCATGCTCGTGCGCTGCTGCCACTGCACCCACAGTGTCACTGCAAACGTAGTAGGCTGAACTCAGAGTAGGGTACGTAGTCTCAAGTCCAGTTCTCAGATCCGTGTTTCCTCCCTCGTCCTCACAACCACTCAAGCTCAAACCCTGCAAGAGATAGAAACTACTAACTATATGATTTAACATAAATACGAGTTCTTCGCATACCATGCAGTCATAGATCAAAACAAACACAACTTAGAATTTAAGATTAAGAAAGTTGAAATTAGCCATTGGCAGTTCATATATAGTAGGGGAGAATGCGGGGGGAAGGGCAATATCGGCAATCAACTCCTCCCC
The DNA here is from genome assembly GCA_949318235.1 of Ecdyonurus torrentis. Lineage (NCBI taxonomy): Eukaryota > Metazoa > Arthropoda > Insecta > Ephemeroptera > Heptageniidae > Ecdyonurus > Ecdyonurus torrentis. Next base: position 45,746,439 of record OX439127.1, read on the forward strand.
CCTAAAAAATGTCCATGGTAGTAAAAAATTAATAAAAGGGGGTGGGGCGGGTATATTTTTTCGTTACACCTTCGGCGCATTTTCTATATATATTGATAATTTCGTATTTTTTGCTTCTTTTTTTTCATATATATATATATATATATATATATATATATATATAGTACAAATAATACGGCATTACTACTTCAAATATTTATGAATTTATGATAAAAGCTTAGCTTTTGATAGGAAAATTTAAAAGGCAACAAATTCAAAGAAACACAAACAGAGCGTACGTATGATTAAAAAAAAATGATACGAGACGAGGTGAGGTGGATTTTGTTAACCGCCCCGAGATGACTTGACGTGGGCCTCTATACCACCACTGCCAGGACTGGTGTACACATGAATAGACTCGTGAATGCTAATTATATCTCCACAGCTTTACCTTTAACACACTGCTAAATACGCACGAGCACCAACGTGCGGCGAACACGAGCGCGTATTGAATGAAGAAGCATCATATCTACTGACAAGTGAGAAACAAACTCACGATTTCTTGCACATAAAACCAGTAGGCATACCACTGCACTACAGACTTAAAAAAATTTCAAGTATTTTCAGGGGCATATTTCACACAGTTTGCATAATTTACTTCTATTTTTTAATATAATTTGAGCAAAAGTGTCATAACTTAAAACATACCAGAGCAGCAAGAGGGGCTTCCAAAGGTAGTCCTGCTTTTTGCTTGGCTTCTTGTACCATCTTAAAGATCCGGCTCTGGCATTCAGGCATACCCAACAACTGAAACATTAAAATGCTATAATAATTAATACACAATTTTACGTTTTAAAATTAGCATATATATATATATATATATATATATATATATATATATATATATATATATATATATATAAATATATATATATATATATATATATATATATATATATATATATATATATATATATATATATATATATATATATATATATATATATATATATAATTATTTATCATTGTGTTACTCATAATTCATCTGCTTATACTCGATATTATTTTATTTCTTATTTTATTAATAAAATTTCTTATGATTATAATTTTATTTATAACTAAGAATTTTAATTAAAATATAAAAAATATAATATATATATATATATATATATATATATATATATATATATATATATATATATATATATATATATATAACTTAGCTTTTTAATTAAATCGACATAATTAATATTATTTTTAGGATCAACATTATTTTGTGTTTGAGGGTCACCAGATATGGGTGTGATCGGAGTTTGCGGCATGAGATTGGTTTGTGACTGCGGTGTGGCTTTCTCCTCCTCACTGCACTGTTATTATGCTTAGCTATACACAAGCCTGTTTGTGTTTTATAGCCTGATAAACTTGCTTTAACCATCCATCCAATGTATAACACGCCTCAATGAGCTGAGCGACGAGCTTATAACAACTCATTGACGAACGACTTTCCCTGCTAGCACGATACAAAATAAATTTACAAATGCAAGCGTCACATAGTCGCAAACCAAGGGAGCGTAAATAATTAAGATTATAACATATTTAAGTACCATAGCATTAGGCAATATTATATACTATATTTATGATGTCACATTTATAAAAATAAAATTATATAATCTAAGAGTGCTATATTTTATACTATAAAATAATATTATACATATCTGGATATTGACATTTCTATTTAACAAAGTATCGGGTTACGTGATGGAATGCACATAATACATAAATAAAGTCTATACAGATGATGCTCATATAATTGTACCTAACCATAGTATTATATAAGTGTATCACAATAGTAAATGACGTAAATTAAAAGTTGATGGAACTTTACATCATATAACTAATGGCTGTATAAATTGTTGCGCTACGTCAAAGCTTCGATTTTTTAGTTTCTTTCCGTTAGAAAAGTTATGATTTATATTCGAAAAAACAAGTAACAATAAACCTGCGCAAATATTAATGCATAAATCAAACGTCATACAATTCTTTCTTTACTTAAATAAGAAATTGCAATATATATTTAAATAGTGACACATAACTTATTATAGATACTAATATTTAGAGCAGGAAAAATTAGTATACGTTTTCATGATACCTTCATTATTAATAAAATAAATGTGTATTATAAAATATTTATAAATGCTGACTGACGTTTCTTTTGAAAAATAAGTAGAGACAAATACTTATTTGATGTTTGCTATACAAAATAATGACACTATAATGACCTGTTCACATGGAGAAATATTTGCGCTATACAATTATTAAAACATAAAAGTACATGGAAATTTAATGATTTTTAATGGAGATTGCATGCAATCAAATAAATTGCATAAAGTCAAATATATTTCTTATGAGAACAGGTCATAATAATAATGAAAAAAAAGAAGTTATAACCAGGATAGAAGTATTTTTAACATAATATGTATATTTCGTTTGTTTATTTCTCTCTGTGCATTTGGATACAAACGTTGGTGAATAAATTATTTTATCTTAAGAAATAAAATAACAAAATACATTTCTTACCCAATGATTGGTCCCTGGTCCCGAAGATTCTGCAAGTTTCTCCCCAGCACCATTGTATAACGCAAGTTGAGAGTGTGTCGCACCACTGAAAAACAAACATGCATTAAAAATATTATAATTACAAATTTCATTCATATATATTTTTTTTTTCTAATATCAAATAATTTTAATTTTTAATTTAAAACATTTTTTTTTAAATCAATGACAATTGATAACTGTTATCTTGATAAAGTGAATATTACAATGACCTAACCGCAAACGTGACTTATAATCATGAATATTATAGTATGGTAGGCCTTGACCAGATTTATACCAATACCGGAGTGACAACTTTTGAATATAGACACAAAAAATTTCACGTAAGTTCATAACATTTACATCAATGTAAGTTTTACACACCTATGATGTAAGCATTATTCTGCATATATTATAATTATATAACAAAGTATACCGCGAGACTTAAAAAATTATGTTTGACCTTGAATTTTACAGTATTAATAATTCTTATATTAACATAATAATTTCATACAAACTTCATTTTTTTATATTATAGTAACTAACAATATTTTGCAACTGTTGTTAAAAGAAATTTACAAATCCCAAATTTGGGGAATATACTTATTTTAATTTTGTTTTATTATTATTATTATTGTAAAAATGTATTTAATATGTCTTGTAATTTTTAATATGTTACATCCATATTTATGTATACTATGCAGCTAATTGTTATATAGAGTAGCTATATTACTTTGATTTTGAGTGAATACTTTCTTATTAATGGGAAAGCAATAAATTATTAATTAATTAATATTGAAGTTCTTATAAAATTTAGCAACTTTTTTTTTGTTCAAAGGCTTATTATTACTAATCCAGTCAATGTAGTAATACAATACCATGTACTATACAAATTATATAATATAAAATTGTAAAGTAATGCAACGCCAGCAATAAAATGCATTAAAAATTTATTTTAAAAGTATCAATTCATAAAACTTGCAAGTGATATGAACACTGATAAATAAGTTTAAAAGATTATTAGCATAGTAATAATAACTAAGATCTTTCATTAGGCGAAATCAGACTACAAACATAGTAACATAGTATAATGGTCCAGAAAAATTCAACATTGACTCCTCCAATTCGGCTATAAATAATGTAACAACACAATATTATAAAATATAATATTTTATAATTCAAACAATAATTTCAGTTTCTGGTATAAATATATTTAATTACTTTTAATATTTATTGTATTAGTATTAAAGCTGCGTGTGCGTGTGCGTGTGCGTGTGCGTGTGTGTGTGTGTGTGTGTGTGTGTGTGTGTGTGTGTGTGTGTGTGTGTGTGTGTGTGTGTGTGTGTGTGTGTGTGTGTGTGTGTGTGTGTGTGTACATATTACATATATATATAACTAAAGAAAAGCATAATTGCTAAAAAAATGATTATTTGTACGACGACATTTCTACTTTGTTTGCTCAGCTCCACACGTGACGACAAACACGACTTAATATTTACAATGCGGAAAATGTGCAATTAATGTTACTGTAACAGTTGTAAGAAGTATTACCACACAACATAATATATGCTACTGCTTATACTTGCATTGACCTCCAATCGTAAATTGAATCCGCCCAAGTAAAGAGAATGTATATTTTCACTTGTTCAACACTGGACTGGAGACTGGACACTACCCCTTCTACTTTTAAATAGTCTACAGTACAAACTGTAAAAACCTTAAAATAACTTCGTTTTATTGTTGCAAGAAATTTATTGAATAGTTTTGTGCATTTTATGCAGAGAGAGAGAGAGAGTTACGAGAATGTGTACGATAGTGACCTCGCACTTGAAAAGAGATAAAATCTAACAAAACAATGAAAGTGACTTAGTTGAAGTATAAAAGAAAATAGAAATATGTACATATAGCCATAGTTAACTATTTATAATAATTTTGTATTTCCATTACGTATATTTATTGGCTCGTTAATGTAATATACTCTGCTCTGATAGTTCAGTGGGCTAAACGCTTGAGGCTTGTGTGTATTTATATAATAATATACAAGTTTGGAAGATCATTCATACTTATCGCCCACGATCTCTCATTATTACAAGGACATGCATATATTATATATATATATATATATTATATATATATATATATATATATATATATATATATATATATATATATATATATATATATATATATATATATATATATATATAAAATATTTTATAGTATTACTCATTTTAAACAAACGCTAATTACTATTTGTTGCTATTTTAATTTTTTTGTAAATTAATAGGCATTTTTACATATTCAGGACACGTCATTGGCAAAGGTCATTAAGTTGATCACTGGCAAGGGGCATTTTTAATTTTATGTTACTTTTGACCCAGTATAAGGTTTACCATGTTAAATAAAGATTTTAAATTTTCGATTGCACGTTGGCTTAAAATCTCTGTGACACGATAAATCGCGCAACTCAAAAAGTATTTAGGACGTAGACGAGCCTCAGTCAAACGAGCAAGGTGAAAAAATGTGCGCAAAGCTGGCTACAAACAAGAGATAGGGTTGAGCTGAAAATTGCAGTTTTTTGAAGCTGAATTTTCAAAGTATTTATGAAAGTGTCATTTTATACGAACATAAAAAATGTTAACAATAGGTATAACTATGAAAATATCAGCATGCTCCACCTCGGATTCAACTTTGCGCATTTTGTTCACCTTGTTCTTTGACTGATATTTGTTCACGTCCTAAATACTTTTTCAATTGTGTTTTTTACTTTTTGGTAATGTGCAAGTCTACGTATTTTTTAAAGCTCCTGAAGCGAGCAATTGAAAAATTTAGCACCTCAATTTAACATGGTAAGCCCTATACCAGGTCAAAATTAACATAAAATTAAAGATGACCTTTGTCAGTGATCGACTTAATGACCCTTGCCAATGACGTGTCCTGAATATTTTGAAGTGTCTATGTATTGGTATTAATAATATTGCAAGGAATGGAGGTTCCTTTTATTATTATTTTATTTTAGACAAACTGCGGCTCAATCTATTTTATTTCAATAATATATTAAAAAAAAAATGATAAGAAGAAAAATATCTTGAATGTTTTTACAGAATTTAAAATTAATGAGATTTCATACATAAAACATAACACGAAAAAGTGAGCCTACGTATCAAATTAAGTGTTTGAAATTATTCTTATATACAGCATCGCAGATTAGGAAAAAGAAAAAAAGTTTGATAGATTTGACCTCTTTAGAGTCACATACATCAGGGGTTCACAAAGGGTCATCAATACGTCAAAGTGCAAAGTTTGCAACATATTCTCTCAGCGTAATGTACTGTACAACGTTGTTACTTTACGTTCTACTGGCACTATTTGAAAATTTTCAAAAATTACATTTTAATTACATGCATTGCAAAGTTCAACCAAAATATTCATACTGCTGAAGGAAGTTAAAATTTAAACAGAAGATGTGAAAGTTGTCATATTTTTGCGTTAATTAATATTTCATCGAAGATGCTAACTTGTTTTCTACTCACAGTTATGAAGTATGACTATAAATATTATACAATTTAAAAGGTGCGAAAGGTCAAATTTCAATATGAATCGCACTTAACGTCACTATAAAAAAAATGCATAAAAAAACTTGAGATTCAAGAATAATAAAAGCTCTAAATTATATCTGATCCTGCGTCTCATTTTCCCATTATAGCGTAAAATTTAGCAGTAACTGGTTGATACATTCTATTATTATAAAGTTCATACAAACTGAACGTTACGTTCTTGTTTAACAAAAAACTTTTTGTTTCTAAAGAACTATAAAGAGCTTCAATAGAAAGCTTATATTTCAGCTTCTCGTTTAAATACCAACTTAAGACAGCTCAAATTCATCAAAAGTTGCGATGGAAAGTGCTGTTTTACGTTTTGCAGAACATCGCTTGAATAATAAAATAATATAACCATGACCATACGAAATGACGTGGCCTACCTCATTTTACAATGCGGAAATTTTGCAGCAAAAAAAAAAAAAAAAAAAAAAAAAAAAAAAAAAAAAGAGTGCTGCAATTTATAGACTGTTTGAAATAACGGATATTTAAGTACAGTACAATGTTACATTTTTTTTTCTTTTACTATATAATGACCTATACGTGTATTGAGACTGAGAGATGCAATATTATATATATATATATATATATATATATATAATTTTCTTTGTGAGAACACCACCATTCCCCTTTCGTTTGACGTTATTTAATATTTTGTAGTAATTAACATACAGGTGGACTTAAGAATGCAGACAACATCAGGCTTTTGACTTTCCAAGCAGATGTGTAATATATTAAAATATAATTACAATGAAATAAACTTGCTTCTTGATTCAAGTTTTTATTTATTTATTTATTTATTTTTTCGTCTTCACGTATACGGTAATTTAAAATGAACTATAATTTGAAACTAAAAACAAAACTCTCTCTCTCTCTCTCTATATATATATATATATATATATATATATATATATATATATATATATATATATATATATATATATATATATATATATATATATATATATATATTATTTTAGGTTTTTAAATTTAAATATTTCTAAAGCAACGTTTGTTAGTACTTACTTTCAGTACAAAATAATAATAATAAACGAAGAATGCTGAACACTCTTGAAAAAAATCAAATATTTTGCATTATAAAGCATGTTGGCACTACAATTATTGATGTTGTGACTTCTCTATTTGCCATACTTGTTCTATTATTCATTGTTAACATATAGCAGGTATTGGTATTATAAAATGGTATATAAAAATTGCCTTTGTACTATGTAGTAAATTATAAATTTATGTTAAATAATTACTTCATATACCTAAATAACAAAGAAAGAAAATAATTTAGAAGTGAGAAAATAAAAACTATAATAAGAGATGAATTATGACATATCTTTTACTGTATAGTCAAAAATATCAATTTAGATGAAAACTTCATTTTTTCATCCTTGTTTGGTTCAAAGACAATATTATATATTATGTATTATAGATTTGTTTTGTAGTTTTAGGTATAGGTACTAAACCGTATTTTATAGAATATAACCTTTGGGGTGTCAAACTCATTTCGCATGCCGGGACAATCCAGCCTTAGAAATCGGAGACGAAATAAATTTCAAAAAGGGAGCGTGGCTATTGATTTTTACTCAAATAATGTCCGTTTTACTGAAAATATTAATATCGTTTATATATAACTATAAAAATGGGGGACTAAAACTGTAATTGTAATTACACAACAATATTTTTTTTTTTTTTTTTTTTGATTATTATAATTTTTTATTTTAATCGGAGGTTCCGCGGGCCGCACAAAATGACCTCGAAGGCCGCGTGTTTGACACCCCTGGTCTATATAATAGTCTCCCAAAAATAATCTAAACAAATAAATGCTAAGAATGTATGCATATTGCTGCATTTGGTTGTAGGGTATTTCAGGGGTATTTGGAAATAAACTATTTTGAATTTCCCTAACATTAGAGACCAAATTGTTATCTTCGTAACAGAGCAGTAACAAAACTATTTTATTCCACTTTCGACATAGTTGGAATAACTCGTAATAAGCTATTTGATGTCGTGTTATTACTGTTAATTACATTCAGACAATTAATTCAATTTCAAATTGTATCTGCTTCTGAATTAAAATTAATACAACACAAAGAATTAACAGATAATTTTAAGTTTTGTGATTCGAGTCTCCAAAGCCCTTTGTTGAGCTCATTTTATAAACTCGTTTTTTTATCCTTGAATTATAATATTAAAATTTAATAGATATAAAACAAAAAGTAAGAATTTCAAATCTCATACACTATACTTGCCATAAATTAAAATTATATATTAAAATCATATTTAATAATAAAATACATTTTAATACTACTATTTTGTTAAAAGTTTTAATTACATTTTTTTTTTTTTTAATGAAAGTTTGACCCTCACTATTGCAAATAAAAGTAATTAAATTTACTTTAAACAAATAATAGGTTAGATAGTTCTGTTTGTGCAAGAATTTATTATATTATGTAGTTTCCGATCGTCAATATTTTCATTACTATTTCTTGATGCTTATTTTTCAACGTATTCCCTCAACTCCAATGGCTAATAAAACCATTTAATATTTAAATTTAAATGGATGTAAATATTTGCTATACCTTTCAAGTGACAAGAAGGAAAATAGTGAGTAGGTAAAGGTAAAAGAAAGATTTTATCAAGTTATATTGACTTTATGATTAACCTTATTTGTCAAACGAATGAAATTTATGTTGACACATTATAATATGTCAATGTCAGAACTATACTGCGTATGTTAATTTATTTTTTTTTTTTAATCTTTGGGAAGATTTTCATTTAAGTTCAATAATATTCAAATCAAATTGCGTCGGCAAAAATACATATTATGATAAGAGACGAAGTATATTATTATCTTTATTTTAATAGAGCGGTCATTGGCCCAATGAGATACTTTTATCTTTTGCTCAATATTAATGAGTAATTGAAAAAGAAACAAGAAAAGTATAGAAACATAACAATATCAAGTTGAAAAAAAAATGCAATAAAATGCAAAAACAAATTATTCAGAATTGGAATCTAATATCTATAGTTACAACATTTGATATAGCATTTATTTATTAACATGAAATAATTACTGTAGTTATCAAAATCTAAAATTAGAAATAAACAAGATACTGTAATTATATGTTGTGTATTTTTAACTAGTGACGGTTTAATTTCTTACTATTTTATTTTACTGCAGTTCAGAGTAGAGGCGTTCAAAATTGACAAATTTGTGAAGCTGCGCTGCAAGAGCGTGTAATAGGTGTGGAGCAATACATTTTTTCAATACAATATTATAAATGTAACATATTTTTATTGCATATTATATTATGTTTATAGCTTATCACATCACATATCAGAGCTTCATAGCGATTACAAAATAATGCAATAAACAAGAAGGATTTTTTTTAATTCAATGATTGCAGTAAAAGAAAAAAAAATTAAAAAATTAAGCTCCCATAAGTCATTACGAGGCATAAGACAGACGAACGTCATCCAAATTAATAATAATAGTAATTAATAGGAATTCAAAAGTTTTTATGCATAAAAATGTGATACATAGTTGTGATTTATCCAGTTTTTTAATATGTACGTACAATGCATTTTCTCAAATAACTAGAAAAAATTGCATATAGTTTCATTACTCTCAAATATTATTAATTTTTTAAGACATTTGGAAATTTGATGAACTACTTCATTGAAAATATTTTAGTAATTATCGCTAGTTGCTTACAAAATTTTCATAATGAGTAGTGAGAGAAAGTACTATTAGTGCGATTAAACTTCATAAAAACCAGTCTAAATGCAAATCAGGACAATGCAAGTTTATTATTTTTTACGTAAGACTTATACTGTGATAAAACTGATAAATAAAATACTAATTTATAATAAACTAAATATATTATACGTGCATATCATAAAATAATAATAATCTTTAGGCGCAGGTTTTTATTAACATCAAAAGTAGAAAAAAATATACTTATAGACGTAAACACCTAGAACAAAAAACTTGCCTAGCATCCTAAAATAACCTGAAAATCAACGTTCATTACGCCAGAGGCATTGATTTCTAATTTATTTTCCATTCACAAAATGGTGCATGCGGACTATGATATCACAGCTCGCCTAGTCCACATGCGTGTAAAACAAGCAAGCTGTGACGTCACAATCCGCACTCACCATTTTGTGAATGGAAAATAAATTAAAAATCAATGACTCCGCCCAAATCAACGTTGATTTTCAGGTATGTTAGGATATTAGACAAGTTTATTGTTCAATGTGTTCTACGCCTTTACATAATAGCGTAAGTTGAGTATTCGTATACGTGATTTGTACAGTACGTAAATTCAAATTTATTTATTATAAAATCTCTTCTTTTTTTTTTTTTTTTTTTTAATTGCAATAAGCCTTTTACAGATTTTTTTTTTAATATAAATAAAATTATATACATTTCATACTTTTTTTTTTTTCTTGAAAAATAGAGCAAGTGTAAGCAAAATACAATTTTGGAAATATTAAACATCTTTTTCTATGTTATAATATTTAGAAATTTATTTACCGAGAGAGTTCCACTTGTTAGAAATATAGTTTTGACTTTTTATTCATGTTATCTCATTTTACGACTTTATAACTAGTGAAGATAATTTAACACGAATGGCGTTTTTGATAAGACACTATAAATTGTTAGTAATTTCACTAATATCATTCTCCATATAGGACATTTAGAATTTTAATTATTTGTAGGTCAGATGACAAAAATATTTTATTATATTTATTTATGTTATTATTTCTTTTAAAAAATTAGTGAACAGTTAAATTTCCAAATCATATAATAATAAAGCTAAACGTTATGTATCGTTATAATTAAATTTGAGAAATGTATTTTTTCCGCTTCGATGAATGCAAAAGACGAAGAGCGCGTGTTTGTTTATAAATTTTAAAAGTTTTAATTCTGAGTTTGCGCACAAACCTGCACGGAGACAAAAATGTTATTGATTTTTGCATCCTTATAATATGACGCAGAGCATGCTTATTTACATTAAAAAATTGCAGACATTAAACTAAGTTACAACAATTTGGACTCACATATTGCCGTGCTATTTGAAAACAAATACGGACAGTTCAATATAGTAAATGAATAATATCAAAAGCATAAATGAAAAATTAACCGCATTACAATAAAAAAAAACAAAAACAAATTATTTACAAGTATAATTAAGTTGCAAAAAATATTATATGTGAAACTGCAATAAAACGTACCTTAACGCAAATGTATAGGACTTTAACTATAATAATACAATAAAGGTGCAAATTTCTGAATACAATATAATTTTTGCCACGAAAGCGAAAATAATAAGGCCATTGACTACAACAGCGGAAATGATATGATAATTAAAAATTAAATCGAGACGCATGCATCAAATATCAAGCATTATTACAAGAAAAAAAAAAACTTACCCCTCTATTCCTCCGATGACAACGTCCGACATCCTTCTGAAATATTTCTTACGAGTTTAATATTGAAATCAATACCGTATGGAACGTGGAAAATATTTAAAAGGCACGTTGCTTTCACTTAACCCCGCCAACCTACGAAGTCCAAGGTTGAAATTGCTTTGTTTTTGAAGTGCGAGGCGATGATGTGTTGATGTAAACAATTACTCAGCCAGTGTCCTAAAGTCATTCGTCGCAAATTCGTTAGTCCACTGTCTACAAATTAAAGTTCCTCCAACTTTTAAAGTGTGAGCGTAAAATTACTCCAAAATAAGCGGCAATCCCGGTAACCTTTATCTATATTTACAAGCACAGCTGATATCGATTTCATTCTGCATTTGCCATCTATTGGAGTACCGTAACACTATAAAGCAACACAAAATTTAGGCAGATACTGATACTACGGTAAATATTTTTACGTTTACGAAAAATTTATGAACAATTCTTTAAAGGGTTTCGTAAACACGTACTGCAGATGAAATATAAAATTTTACTCGGTTGACTTATGGCAATAGCAGTATTTATGGAGCATATATTACGTTAGTCTCCGTATGTATGGTACTGCCACAGTATAGGGTGTGTGCGCATGACGTCATAATAAATGCGCTTCGATGCCATATTTGAGCAATGAATAACATTGCTTAGCATATAGGACAAACGTAGGATTTCGCTATTATCTTCGGAAAGTAAATAATTTTTTGGTCATTACTTTTTCTCGCATACTTGAAAGCCTTATTCAACTTGTTAAAATAGCATCAATTCCCTCAAAAAAATTGCCAAGTATTTTTAAGCTGGCAAAATGTTCCATTTTCCTGTACTGGCCCATGTTATTTAGTACTCACTTATGGCGTTGACTTTTAACATGAATGCAACCACCCTATAGAGAGATATAGTATTATAGTTTTTAGCCTTGGCTACTCTGCCATGAAGCAATATAGCGAGTAAAATTTATATCACAGTGTCTGTACGTTCTTGAAAAGCATCCAAATCTTAAATAAGATTTTATCATTCATATTATTTGAGATGACATGTATGAATATAAATAAGTAAGTTAATAGAATTAAATAAAATAAATAAATACGTATAATTATATGTTTTGTTTTACAAATTATTGATTTTTTTTTCCTTATTTGTTGTTTGATTTTGTTTTTTTATGATTTAACTTGTATTAAATATTATTATACCTAATAAATAATATGATGATGACTGAAACTATTTTATTAAAACATCGTATTCCTTTGTATGTACCAATATGTTCCAATATGTACCGATTGGTATTATGATCAATAAAGAAACTGAAAAATAAATAAATCTTAAGTATGAGGAAATGAAACAAATCGGCGTCTAACATGTAAATATCTCCCCTTGCCCTTTGCAAAGCCAATTAATGTAATGCCCCACGCCCGGCGTAATATCTTTCTTTACGTTTAATGTATAAAAGTAAAACATTTTATAGTCTATTTATAACAAAAATAAAGTGCAAGAGCCTATTATTTATTGTTACAATTGTCTTTGCAATAAATGGCGTTTTATATCAAATTATCAAATATTTTCTATATATATTATAAATAATATTAATAAAATAAATATATTGGAGTATCAAATTAACAAATTTGAAAGCATGATATTCTACATGTTAAATTGTGCTACTTATGTTACACCTGCTACATAAATGCACAAATGTTCATATTTCCAATGTATGTACACTCTCTGACATATAAATTTTACTCCATTTTGCCAGCGTAAAGGTACGTACGTACCACAGAGTATGTACCGAAATGAAATGAATAACTTGCAATACGCTATCCTTATATTACGGGAAAATAGAGAAACTGGCAACATTACGATAAAAGAAAACATATAAATGAGAAAATAAGTATGAGGGCGACATTGAGCTCAAATAAAAATGAGGAGGCGGGCATCATACAAAGTTGTACGTAATTCAGTCTATTGTTGTGCAAATTTTTTATTTCCGTGCGGAACAAGAGCTCAGTTAAAAGAAAGGAAAAAGAGAGATGATTTCTACACTCCTATGTATTTCGTTTGATGTAGGCGCCCTCTAATTACCTCTATAATTTATAGCTTTACAATTAACAATATGGTATAGTTATAAATAAATAAAAACACTTTAAATATGTGCTGTGTATTACAATTTATTTGATACATGTCCATTTACAAAATAAACATAAACATGCAATAATTAATCATACCCCTAAAAATGCAATTATTTATATGTTAAGATAAGCATAAATTAATATTTTAGCTTTTTTATTATTATTATTTTATTTAATTGAAGAAAACCAAATATATTTAATTCCTTTTAAAGTTATTAGCGTTTAATTATGCCAAAATGTGGAAAGTGTGAAGTTTCATTTTATCATTACGACATACAAATTTGGCTAAATGGCAAAAACATCAGCGTGGTCGAACGCACTTTACTTCACGGAATCACACGTATTGGTTCAGATGAACACAGTACAAAAAGTATAGACTCAAATAGATTATTTCTGCAAGTCTGCATACTCGTACTTTTGTTCTCTAAACAAATTTTTTTATTTGTTTGATAGAAATAATGTGTAATATATATATTATTTTTTCATTAAAAGGAAAAATATAGAAATGAAAAAAATAATTTAATTGCCAAAATAATATAAATAACATTATATTTACAGTCGAACCTCAGTTTGAACATGGTAACACATTTTTGAGTCATATTATTTAAAGCAGTTTGAACGAGGATGTTATCAGCTTATTTGAAATTATATATTAATTTCAAATATTAATTTAAATACAATTAGGTCATTAAAAACTCTTGTCCTTCCCGGAATAGAAACGGCAATGTTCCTATAACAAAAGCAGTACTACTAATTGGGAAAACCGCGGTCATATGTTCAGAGTGGAATGTTGCTCTTTGTATTTAATTATTTTCTATTCCAACAATTTTCTCGCTCCTTGGTACATTAATTAATTAATTATGATAATATATATAAGTAAATTAAGTTAATACAAATTAAGTACATTTTTCAAGAGTTATTAACGTTTATGAGCCAAATTAACGTATTTCGTTTGCGTGGGCCTTCCAATAAACTACCGCGATTCGGCAACTGCAGAGCCACTAGTTGGAAACGACTTCTTCAAATTTTAAAATAATTGATTTTACAACAACAAAAACTCATTTTCAGTCACAAAGTTCTAAATGCGTTTAGAATCAAATTTTGTTTAACGCTTTTTAAAGTGTTCTTGTTTATCAAAGAGCTTAATTATCTGTTTTTGAGACCTTTTATTTACACTTTCGCACAAATATGAATATTTTATAGTAAAACGGAATGGATTTTTCGGCCGTAAACCCATGCTGTATAAGCAAATTGCTTGACTTTTTGGCTACTTTTTGATACATAATTATACGTTTTCAAACTAAATCTATATTTACTACGTCAATTTGCAAGTATGGAAAAAAATATGTTTTTTTGTAACACTAAAACGGCGTATAAGTATAATCAAACCTCGTTCAAACTACCTTAATTATACACTATATATAATCTTTATTTCTCTTAAAGGATTAGTTATTTTTCTTAATATTATAACATATAATATAGATCAATGACAAAGTCTTTCCGTAAATGTTATCAAATCATGAAAACAATGGCTGAACGTATTAAAAAAATTGCAACTTCTTACTAAAAGTCTAATTTTATGCCGATTACTTCAATGTTGGAATTATATGATGATTTTTGCGAGAAAAAAAATTATAGTGTGAGCTGTTTTATATTTTATAATATAATATATAGTATTTATATTATTATATGATGTGAGAGGTTTTGAAAAGTCATGGCATAGACGCGACAATAAACGTCCTAATTTCGTATGCATGAAAATGATTTTTTTTATTACTTTTTTTTTTCTTCATCAACTCACGTAAAACATCTTTTCTCGCAAATCGGCACAGTGAAGTGATTTTTTTAAGTATCACAGATGCATTTTTAAACAAATTGCAAAAAAAAAAAAAAAAAAAAAAAAAAAAAGTTTATTAAAAACAAAATTATAAGATTATGATATTATTAAATATAAAATTATAAGAAGTTTTAGGAAATATCATATTTCCGTTCCATCGTGAAAATTGGCACCTGTTAATAATAAACTGCAGCTAATTTTACCTATAATAATTATGATAATATAATTTAGAAACCATAATATCTGGTGCCAACTAGCATGATGCTACATAATATAAAAGACTACACAATTGACAAAGAAAAGGATTGGTTGGAGCTCAATAAGTTTTATCAGTATCATATTTACCCCTTTAAAATAATTGTAAGTTATGGATGTGATCAGTTCATACATAGTTATTTTAAAGATCACTTAAAATTTTAATTTAATTCAATATTTTCAGCAAAACAGTCTTAGAGTAAAGGACAAAACATTAGTAATTACATTCATTATATTTCAACATAAACACAATTTTTCTTTTATTTTAACAAATGTTTAATGTCCGGTATGTATTAATTTATTATCATTAATTCTGGACTCTGAACTCGAGTCGGCTTTGCATTTCGTACATAATATGAATTACTAAATGTTCGTTCTATATGTGACAAAACAAAAGAAAGAAGAAAAAAAAGTTAATATAACAGTTTTGACGGTTTATTGAGATCCAGTCAATCCCCTTGTGCACTACTAACTGTATAGTTTTATACAAAATAAGATGATTATAAAATGCAAAATATAATTACATAATTATATTTTTTGGTTTACTCTTATACGTACAGTACATGGAAAAAACGAAATTTTCTGTCAATTCAACGACTCTACTAACTGGCTGTATGAACAAACATGATTACTCAAATTAGTATTATTTTATTTAATAAGCTTAGTTTAAGAAAAAACTTCCTTGATGTCTTTGAAATCATCCCTCTCGTCTATCTATATTTTTCTCAATTAGTCTAATCTGCGTAATAAAATAATTAGATGAACGTTTAATTTTTTCTCTGATGTAATATGTCATGGCTCAAATATTTATGAAAATGACTAGAAATACTAATCAGAAACTCAACAATTTAAAATTATTTTACTTTTGACCGATGCAGTAGTTATTTTTTATTGCAAAATTATGCAATAAAATTATAACTGTTTATGTTATTATTTTTTTAATGCTAAATTATTTTTTTAAATAATTATTGTTCTTACTAAGTTATTATTCTACTGTTTATATTGAATAATGATAAAAATTAAGTAAATAGTTCCCTGCTATTATGAAATTGTTTGGTAGTGATATAATAAATGGTAAAACAAGCTTTAGAAAGTAATGCGTAATTTTGCATGATTCAAAAGAGTATTGCACATTGGGAGTGGTCTTATTATTATCATGATTATTTTGAAATATCCTAAAATTTAAATACGTATTCTAATTACATAAAAATTACAAAATATTTTGTCCAAAGTTGTACTTTTTGATCTCCCACAGTTTCACACTCTTTCAAATTTCCAAAGCTATACAAATATTATGAAGGTTTTATATTGAATTTTTTTTATAACATTTTTATTATTATCACAATAATAAAGAAGGAACAATAATATTTTTGCATCTTTAAACAGACCTCAGAGTTATAGTAGTTATATTCTATCGATATATTATTTCAGAAATATGTACGGCAAAGTTATATGACGTATATCTATATTGACATGGACAATTTTATAATATTATATTTTAAAATTCTATCTTATATAAATAATACAAAATTGTGAAAGTGCAGCAATTGTTTATAATGTATACACAAATAGCTAAATTGCTCGATTTAATGTTATACTACTAATTTTCAAAGAAAAAAAATAGCAGTCTACGTATAATGTTATATATATTTTTCAGTGTTTTCTAGATAGTATTCTTGAAAATATTTCTTAAAAAGCTTTGTGTGATAAACTGATTCCTTATAATTTAAATGAGACAAAATCCACTCTCTTTTTGGATTTACACCAGTCTAAATTTTCTAAATTTTATCTTTCACTCATCTCTTGATTAAAAATCGCGCATCGAGTTTCCAACTACTTATTAATTATTAAAACTTTTCATGGACCTTTTTGTATATTTAAATATTAAAATGAATATGCTAAACTTCATAATATAATTTTTTTTTAATGAAAAAAGTTACTTGTGGTGTATTTTTTTATAGATTTTCACATTCAAATTTGGTTTTAGTAATAATTTCTTAGCGCAATGCTGTCTATTTAATGTATCGTTACGTATATATATACATATAAAAAAGCAAGACAACTCGCATTGTCATGCAAAGAAATGGAGATTGTATCGCAATAATGCATTAAAAAAAGTGGATGAACCTTAAATAAAAATAGCAATTGAGAAATAAATTTATCCTTAATAAATTGTTCTTACAAAATTATACTTGTTTACAGTTTTTCCCCCAGAACGTTTATCTTATCATGATCAATAACATTAATGCTGTTCGTAAGCCCTGTTCCCTGCTCCTAAAATGACGATCACCTTTGGTTATTCAAATGGAATGCGCATTTTTTGTGCAAGAGAACAGGGTTTACGAACAGCATTATTATCTCATTATGAAACTCAAAATTTAGTTTTATCAGGGTAGTTTAAAATGTTTATTTTTGCTCATCTCTTTACAAAAGACATTAATTATCTCAATTAAATATAAATTTTGATCTGTTTTCAATATAAAAATATATGCTAAAAAACGTCTCATTATAATAAAAACCATTTTGCCTAACATTTTCTTTTAGATTGTTAATTTAAATAAATAGGTGATTGTTGAAACATTTAGTCGTAAATAAAAATAAAATAAAATTTTGACAATTGAACCTATACTTTTGCTAATAAAAGTAGTAGTATTTATTATTTTAATTATTATTTTCTAATTTTCTGGCCTATTTTTCTCATTATTTTAAAAGTAAGTCTTAAATTTCAAATTAAGTTTTCGACGTATCATCATGCTTTGAGATTTATGCTTCCGATGTTTAAAATGTAAACATTAGAAGGTGAGAATACCGGAAATAAATTATCATTATAGAACAAATACTCTGACTCTATTAAATCGGTAAACAGGGAGCTAATTATTTATATTTTGAATATATCCAATGCCAATAATTATTTTGGTTTGTAACAAGAACGAAATGTGTGCGAGAACACAGAGCACAATGAATACATAATACCACTATCGCAATTGCAATACACCTACTACATACATAATATTTGACACATTTGAAAGGTGACCAACTTCACAACCCCATCACAAAAGTGCACTAAGCTATTTAAAATTATGAGCAACCAGTTTTTGAGTAATGAATAATATGGTTAATATTTTTTCTGATGTAAATATTACAAATAGCATGGAAAGAAAAAAAATAATAATAAAAAGAGATCAAAACATGGAACATGAGATTAAGACAAATAAAAGTTATCTAAGTAAATGAACTTAAACCACACATTATATTGTATTATATATATATATATATATATATATATATATATATATATATATATATATATATATATATATATATATATATTAAATTATTGACTCTTGTGGTTAGTTATTTTTATTTTTTATTTTTCTGAATTGATAGGTTGAAGGCTTTTAAATTTTTTTTTATTAGTATATTTTATGGCATCATGTAATTTGGCTAAAAAATAATATATAGATGTATATAAAGTAAGTCAGTATATAAAGAGATATTTCATAAAGCTGGCTTTAGCAATTTAATGAATCAAATGAATAAAAGAGGCTAATATAAATTACAAATTGCCTCTGCATGTTTTGAAAGCCAAGTGGGTGTAGTCTTGGATATAAATATATCTCCAATGACCTGAGCAGCATGGTGAACGAGGTTGTTGCCACCGTGATTGCTTGATTTTCTGGTAACTTTGCGGTGTGCATGGACGTCACGTCATACTGAACTTACCAAAGGTTTATCCGAATCCCGGCTTGATTTCCCAGTGAAGCAAAGGCATCCAGAATTGTGACGGCTTCTCTTTAGTGATTTTAGTGATTTCAGTTCTTCTTTCTCACGTTCCAGTACACATTTTTGATAGTAGTCGTAATCTTTCAAATACCTGGATAAAAATCAGAAAATATTATTGATAGCTGGATATTAACAAGTATAGCTTCCTGTTAATTTATAGAAAATATTTATCAGAGGAATGTTTAGTGGGTTTGTATCTTTTTGGCCTCTTAATAAAAACCAATTATTATTATTATTAATATAATATTAAAAGTACATAGACCCGAACAATGAGTAAGGCAATAGATATAGAGTACCGCATATTTTAAGCCAAGTGACAAAAGTAGAATATTTTTATTTATTTATTAAGCATATTAGTATAAAAAGTCATTATTATACATACCAGACTGGTGGCCAGCGGTTTTCACTCAGGTAAGCTTGGTTTTCATCGTGTAATGCTTTGAGTAACCGTGGTGACGCCTTACAAATTCTATTGTAGTTAGTGCACAAATGATTCATGCACCAGTCTGCAAGCTGGTCGGCATTGTGCAACTGCAAGCCACCAATAAATAAAACAATTAAAATTGATGGTATATAATTTACGTTGGTCTCTTTTTCCTCTCATGAATTATTCATAATATATATATATGGAAAATTAAAACGTATAAGTGTATGAAGGTCGTACCTTGCAAGGCTCCAAGAGTCGAAGACAGCAGTCAGTCACGTCATCGTTGCCAGTACCCTCACAAGAACGTTGCATGTCACGAACTACACGAGCTTCTATCAGCTGTGTTAGGCGTGGCAGGCAGAGACGATTGGCTAGCTCAAGCACCTCCAAGCACCTTAGTCTTCCAAGTCCTGGGGGTACTTCGTCAGTGTAAAGGAAGTGCAGTAACTGGGAGAAAGCTTCTTCCTTCACCCCAGGAAATTCCACCTAATAAGAGCAATTTTATTATTTTACAGTTTGTCATTACAATGGTAAACACTCGTATATCGTATACAAGTCGTTACAATTAATGTGTGTCAGTCTTATTATGAATAATTATATATATATATATATATATATATATATATATATATATATATATATATATATATATATATATATATATATATATATATATATATATATATATATATATATATATATATATATATATATATATATATATATATATATATATATATATATAATTATTAATATAGTCAGAGTCATTACAAGAAGAGGAAAATTTTAGAAGCAATAGAGATCGCAAGATGAAAAAAATGAGAAAAATAAGCCACGTGATCGCAAAAAAGAGAGAGAGAGAGAGAGAGAGAGAGAGAGAATAAACAACACAACATAACGCGAACGAGGTTATTTTCCCACCCCTTCGTCGGTCAGCTCGTCTAGAGACACGATACAACATAATATCATAAGTTTAGCAACGTCCGAGAAAGAGAGCAATACAAACATAATTTCATGTAGCTCTCGGAAACGTTAACGTTTTTGTAATTTTTAATTCTACATAGCTATATGTACATTCTTTAAAACTGTGAATTGATGAGTGTTATAAAGTGTATTATAATCAGTGACGTGTTTTTAACATGTTAAATTAAAAATACACATTCAGCGATTGTATAGCCCAGTGTCTTCAAGAAGGTAATTAGACAACAATTTTTCTCAATCAATCAATCATCTCACCTCACTCAAAATCCAATTATTCCAACATACAGTATAATACATTTATTATATATATACAGTATAATAAAAGTTTTATCCGTACGGACAAATAATTAAGATTTATATTTACTAGAAGTTTGAATTGATACACTGTGAAGATGACAACTATAAGTTACTAGCAACATACAAGCAAAACAAAAAAGTATACTTAATATAATAACAAGGGATTGCACGTTCAAAAATTATATTCGTCCGTACGTTAAACGTAATGAAATACAGATTCAAAGCTAAATTTTTTGACGTATAGTTTATGTATTAATTTTTTCATGTTAAATTGTTTTGGATGTGGTATGTTTATTAAAATATAGACTTACAATTAGTTGGCTCTTTCGACCGTAATTGACGTTGGTTCCGTTAAAATTGAACTTCACATTATTACCATTGTTACGCTAGTCTGTTCATAAAAACCATAACAAATGAATATGAAAAGATTTGTACATTTCTATATCTACGGATGGTTAGTTTGAGGTAAGAAATACAAACAGTAACTAATTACATTTTGCAAAGAATGATTTTGTACGCATGTTTTGAATTGAAAATCAACTAACAACAAATGATATATATCATATAAAATCGTTTGGACTTAAAAAAACTCATTTGCTTTTTAATTATTACTCACCACTTTTGCTGCGCTTTCACGAAAGTCTCCTGAGAACATAGCCCGCATGACATCACATCTTGCCATCAACATTGCTTTGTGTGCAGCTACAGTCCCGTCATCGAGCTTGAAACGGACGTCTGAGAAGAGACCCTGGCCGAGACTCAGGCTGCACAGACGGCTTCGCACCGCCTACAATCAAATTTGAAATCATTAGTTGAGGAAGTACAGTACATACAATTGTAATAAAATATTTTACCATTCAAAAACTTGTGCAAAATTGCAACGTTATTGTTATGAGGAAAGACATGCACTGAATTTAAATGATAATATATATACTATCACGATCTTGTGTACGTACAGTACATTGCAACAGAGAGAGGAGAGAGAGAGATGACGATAGCGTCTCTATTGCAGCAAATTTTTTCAAGGAAATTTATCACGAGCACGCCAAACGTTCCATCTGACACAGTAAACCCTATGTATAGATGGAACGTTTGACGAGCTCGTGATAATTTCACTTGATACATTTTGACACGATAAATAGATAGATAGATAGATAGATAGATAGATAGATAGATAGATAGATAGATAGATAGATAGATAGATAGATAGATAGATAGATAGATAGATAGATAGATAGATAGATAGATAGATAGATAGATAGATAGATAGATAGATAGATAGATAGATAGATAGATAGATAGATAGATAGATAGATAGATAGATAGATAGATAGATAGATAGATAGATAGATAGATAGATAGATAGATAGATAGATAGATAGATAGATAGATAGATAGATAGATAGATAGATAGATAGATAGATAGATAGATAGATAGATAGATAGATAGATAGATAGATAGATAGATAGATAGATAGATAGATAGATAGATAGATAGATAGATAGATAGATAGATAGATAGATAGATAGATAGATAGATAGATAGATAGATAGATAGATAGATAGATAGATAGATAGATAGATAGATAGATAGATAGATAGATAGATAGATAGATAGAATAACCGTCTTTATTCAAAAACATTAAAAAAAAAAAAAGCGAGATTCAAGCCTGCGACTACACGTCTGGCCGGCTCTTACACTTCTTACATAATATACAAAGGATGATAATGAAAACTTTATTATATTCAAGTTTTCAAACATACACACACACATATTATATATTATATATATATATATATACCACGCATATACATAAATATACACAAAAGCCAAACGCACTATTAAAATATATACCTTTCTGTACTGTTGCTTTAAGTCTGCATTAAGGAACTCTTCGTGGGCTTGGATGTTGGTAACAAACAAAAGAAGTTCTGGCAGTTCCATGAATTCTGCTGCTAGTCGAATTTCCTGTGGATATCACATTAATCATAAACCATTACACGTGTAATTACATAACGTGACGAGCTTGTTTTACACTACCCAATTATGCTCTCTACGGTATATTGAAAACTACAAAATTAAACAATAAAAAAAATCCCTTAAGTAGCTATCGAAAAAAAATATATACAAAGGAATCAAATATTTACCAGCAGTAGTCCAATAGGAATTGACTGCAAGAAATACTAAAATTACAAATTTTACATTTCTGTACGTCAAACTCAGCTACGTCTTTATAATTATTATTTAATATTACTATCACTATTTTTATTGCGTATTGACGTTTATTGACAACTACACTTCCGGAACTAAATGAAAGTTATACGAATTATAATATTGATTAAATTATACTATCTTTATGTACTATATTTTATGTACTCACCATTGCACTCACAATTCTGATGTATATATATATAATGCTATAACGTGAATTCATGCAATATTTTTACTTTGCCATATTCAATTTTGAACTTATATACGTAAATTTCATGTAGAGCATAAAGTGACAAACATTAAGTGTGCGTGCGCGTGCACTTGTCTTGGTGGTGTTATTTTACTATCTCCAACAATTGCTAGTAATTGTAAAATAACATTTCTTTTCATTTATGTAAAAAAAGCAAAACAGCGGTAAAAAAAAGTTGACATTACTATACGGTATGCAAATACTCCAAAATTGGTGTGACATTCTATGGTTTCTTACCGCGAGCTCACACAGTTTGTCAGTATCGATAGAGCCAGTGTAGAGGAATTGCAAACACTTTTGCATTGCCAGAGGTGTCACCAGTTTGGTCAAGGTAACCACAGTTTGCATGCTAGCTGAACATAAGCGATCCTCACGATTTTCACACTGAAAATTAAAGTATAGTTTTTTTGAATTTTTTATCGTTATATAAAAAAATTTAGCAAAATGACAGGAAAATAGGCCTGGCGTCTCAATAATTTTTTTTTTTTAGTTACAGCAAGTATATCCGTTTAAATTATAGGTTCTAAGATTTTGATAATCCTAAGAATATCAGTACTGAAAGTATAATACTATTATTTTTTTATTTTATTTTTTGAATTACGATGAAAGATTATTAAAATCACCTGCCAATACTTATCTTATAAGACATATGTTACAATAGAACTATACATATGATTATATGATATTATGATATGATGTTATGATATGATATGATATGATATGATATGATATGATATGATATGATATGATATGATATGATATGATATGATATGATATGATATGATATGATATGATATGATATGATATGATATGATATGATATGATATATGATAGTTCTATCATAAGTCAATAGGATTTGTAAGATCCTAAAATACTGAAATTTTTTATTAAAATATAACAAAATAAGCTCTATCAGAAATGATTTTTTCCTTGGATATAATTTGAAAAGTTACATCAAGCTAATTCCACAACCTATTCTTTTAATTGCACGGTAAAAAGTATGATAAAATTATGAAGTTTTCACTCTTTTTATCTTCCACTTTTTTTTTTCTTTCTTTTTTTTAACTAAAAACTCTCAATAATAAATCATTGAGCTAATTAACATATATTAATATTATTATTACATTCTATTTTTTAACCCGCAAAATCAAAGTTAATTGCACAAAGCATTACCTGAATTTTAAATTATATTTCTCAAAGAATATAATAAAATTTATTAAGTGAAATCACCATAATTAAATTTTTATTTCGTGGACTGGTAACGACGAAAGAAAAGAAAACTTTAATAAAAAAAACATAAAAAACCATTTTACTTACTATTGATAACTTATTGCGAAAATTGAAGACAAGATCAATACTTGCCTGTTCAACACGGATGGACTGGAAGGCCGGATGGTTGAGCTCGCGGTTGACTGTGGCTCGCTGCGGCTGGACACTGGGGAACACTTGGCAGCTTGAACGGCGTTTGCTCAAATCCCACAGCCTGCATATCACCACCATCACCATATTTAGCAAGAGAGTTATGCCCTGCTTGCTCTTAACTCAGACCACATGCTACTTACTAATCTATTTATTATTTTTAACTTTAAATCATGCATGCAATTTATTTTAATTCTTAAAGTGCACTAATAGAAAAATTTAACTCACCGATTTGAAGTTCTGTTGTTGTTTTCGATTAGAAGTTCAGTGTCATCATTAAAATCACCAGTAGCTGATTCTCCAAATGTGCTGACCTAAAAGCAAATTAGCTGCTATATTAAAAAGAAAACCACCGAAGAAGAAAATATACCATTTAGACTGGGTCTTATATAGAATAGGCTCGTGAATGCGCTAATAAAATCACATGTCATAAACAAACACGCTAAGAATGAATAGTAAAAAAAAAAAAAAAATGTCAGTATTTTAGTTTTAGTATTACGTTTTAATAAAAGTATAATAATGAGGAAGAGAAAAAAAAAATTTGATTATATTAGAAGTACAAAGTTTTGGTATATAATATCAGTTCAGGTTACAAAATATTGGAAATTGATCACGTTGATATTTTATGTATGATAACAGAAGTTTGTGCACTCACAATGCTGGCTTCACTGCTACTTCGTGCCCCCGATAACTCGGACAATGGCTCAGCGCTGTACAGCAAGCGCTGTAAGGACGGGGAGGCTGCGGCTAACATGAAACGATGAGCTACAAAACCAACACTACCCGCTACAAACACTACGTCAGTGTGAGCTTTTTGTGTCATCAGGTCGGTCATGTGTTCGTCAAAGAGGCTGGACATAACAGTCACCTCACTCCTCGGGGGTGGTGGAGGACGGAAAGGTGCCTGAGAAAAAGAAAAGAAGAAAACACATATTTTTATATTCCGCAAAAAAATTCTAAGTATTTATTATTATAATTTCATTGTTTCAGAACACTAGTTACAGTATGGCCGTAATTTTGATTACTATTTAAATGCTAGACAAAGTGGCAATAAATGTTGTCTTCATCACTAATAATATAAAGATATTACGTGTTTGCAAATCACAAAATAATCCCTTTCGCGAAATAAATAAAAAAGGTAAAAGGAAAAGGAAAGGAAAGGAAAGGAAAGGAAAGGAAAGGAAAGGAAAGGAAAGGAAAGGAAAGGAAAGGAAAGGAAAGGAAAGGAAAGGAAAGGAAAGGAAAGGAAAGGAAAGGAAAGGAAAGGAAAGGAAAGGAAAGGAAAGGAAAGGAAAGGAAAGGAAAGGAAAGGAAAGGAAAGGAAAGGAAAGGAAAGGAAAGGAAAGGAAAGGAAAGGAAAGGAAAGGAAAGGAAAGGAAAGGAAAGGAAAGGAAAGGAAAGGAAAGGAAAGGAAAGGAAAGGAAAGGAAAGGAAAGGAAAGGAAAGGAAAGGAAAGGAAAGGAAAGGAAAGGAAAGGAAAGGAAAGGAAAGGAAAGGAAAGGAAAGGAAAGGAAAGGAAAGGAAAGGAAAGGAAAGGAAAGGAAAGGAAAGGAAAGGAAAGGAAAGGAAAGGAAAGGAAAGGAAAGGAAAGGAAAGGAAAGGAAAGGAAATGACAGGACAGGACAGGACAGGACAGGACAGGACAGGACAGGACAGGACAGGACAGGACAGGACAGGACAGGACAGGACAGGACAGGACAGGACAGGACAGGAAAGGAAAAAGGTAAACGAAAAACTGAAAAGATAAATAAAAATCGAGCTATTTGAAAATATATATTATGTACATAAAAAAGCTTTTGTGGAAGACCCTCAAGGATTATTGTTCGTTAGCTATTAATTCAAATACTACCATTTAAATTTTTGCTTTTTTTTTTTTTAATTATAATGATGATATTCTAAAAAAATATATATATTTGCCTTCAATGAATCTGCATAAAACAATATTTAGTAAAAAAAATATAATATAATATATAATATATATATAATTATATTTAAAAATTTTCTACTGTCTTAATTCACCTGTAAGAGTGGTCTCTGAACTTTTTTGAGATTTGTCATCCAAAATCTTTGTTGCCTTCTTGCCATGAGTGCAGCTCTAATTGCATTCTCGAAAACCTCGTTGACGCCAAAATGAGTCAGCACTGAAGTTTCATAGTAGTAGACTCCCAATTCCCTTGCCACGGCTCGCGCCTGGTCAGGCATCACCAGATCCGCTTTGCGCGTTGGTCTGTGCAATATCAAAATTAATTTGTGTAATGACCGTAATATTTTACTGCTCGTTATTTAAAATAGTTATATAACTTATTATAGTTAATTCTTATGGATATTACGTATAGCCTTTTAGTTTTAATGAAACTGATTTAAAGATATGAAGAGGACGGGAGTTGATTAACTGTTTTTTTTTAATCATATTACATAATTAAAATAAAACATATAGTGGATATACGTACATTATGTATATTACGTCACGCAGGGAAATATACATGCAAAAAATCAGGAACTAACTTAGGGTTTCTAGAAAAACTGCATTACAAATTTTACATGGTTAGACATTTCATGATAAAAAAAAAAAAAAAATGATAGGTCATAAAACTGCATGAAATTTGATTAATGATGCAATGCACATATGAACTGATACGTATAGGTACGTTGAACTATGTCATGTTAAAATGAACTTAATTATAATGCACGCAATTAGGCTTTGGATAAAGTAGTACACCTATTCAAAGTAGAATAATGAGTGTTACTCTATTAAGTCAATACACTGACCTGACAAAGGGGCTACGATCTCTGAAGAAGCGCAAGTACGCTTCGTCGCGGTACATGTAACGCAGATCATTTTTGCAGCCGACGAGCAAGACTGGCGTTTGTGGACAGAAACGTCGTATCTCCGGGAACCACATCGCCTGACAGTTCCGCAGTGATACGGGGTTCGTGATGGAGAAGCACAGAAGTACCACGTCCGAACTAAGAAATACGCTATATTAAAAGAATGCTGATAACATTGAATCAATCTCTAACAATTACAGTATGTGGTTTCCGTTAAAGTTTTTAATAGTTACTCTGTCGCAATAAATAACTTTGAACTTCAAGCATAATTAATTTAAACTCAGCAAAGCTATTTTCAAGTAGCTGATTGTATTGAAATAACAAAAAAATAAATTAAATTAAATTAATATATTTGCTGATTATTATAACAAATAAATTCATAAAATAAAAGCTACAATTATTATTGTTTATTTGGTTTGTTTCTTATCGTCAATAATATGGTAAGAATGAACACCAAACCACTATTGTCCATAAATAAATACAGTGGTTATAGATAAATGATATGCAAATTCAATATTATCCAAGTGAAAATATACAGATTTTTAACCCAGTGACAAACAATTCTGATTATACATTCAAATAACATGAAAGAAACTTTCTTACCGGCCATAGGCGAAGCGGCGATCTTTTTCGTGATCTCCAAATGTGTCCCAGAGACGCAGTGACACGTTGACTCCATCCACCACTTCCCATGATTGCTCCAGTACCTAGTTAAGATTCATACAATATTAGTGGTTATAGCATAAAATAACATAGTAAGAAGTAACATGTCCAAGCATAAAATGTCATTGTCAAATTTCTACTTTTTATGTATATATAAAAATACAGTATAATATACTACAAATAATATAAATTTATGCTTTATAAAGCAAATGTGAAGAAAATCGCGGGATTAGCTATGTTATAAGTGTAGCAAAATAGGGGGGTAAAAATGATTAAGTCATATTATTATTATTTTCTGAATTTCTGGTGATGTTAAGTGATGACAATTTTCATTTAAAAAATAAATACATGTATTATTTTTCCCCCTCAATGAGATGAATTTATAATTATAAAAGTTATTGTTAAAATATTTTATTCGAATTTTAAGAATAGCAAGAGCCTTTATTCTTCTTCTTCTTTTTATTCTTTATGTAAAGGTTATAGTTTTTTTCTTATTCTGTGCGTAGAGATAACGGAAAAAGAAATGAAAATATTACTATCAACACTCATTAAATCTATTTAAAACCAAAACATTATTAACGACATTTGTTTTGAAATTTTACTATTTCAACATTTTCACTATAATTTTACATCACAATACTTTTAACTAAAAAAAAAAAAAAAAAAAAAAAAAAATGCTATGGAGATAAAAGTATAACAGGTATACAGTATGGTAACGAAAGTCATTTTATTTTTATTGTGCAATTTTGTTGATTTTTTTTTAAACAATTATGTATGATTTCTGAAAAGTCAAATCATAATAAAATGAAAAAAAAAAAAGTTGATTATGTTTACTGACAATGTGGATTTTATAATTTGTTTCACAGAAAGAATAAATTGCGTAATTTATGCTTCATTTATGTCATTCTAGCATAAATAATGCTAAATTAGAACAACACCTATTAAATTACTGTGATATTGTTATGTGTAATATTAATAATAAACAAAAAAAATAGACTTCAAGTTCTTATGAAAAATGCCATTAATATATATATATATATATATATATATATATATATATATATATATATATATATATATATATATATAAAATATTAAAAGAAATGAGCATATTAGTATGTATTATAAAAAAATTATTAAAAATAACGAGAGACAACATTTACATAATATGTTATGCACTATTCACAAATTACTAAACTTCAAAGAACCACACTATTTATATGATTTTTTTTACAACTCCAAAGAATAAAACTTCTAGAGCAACAAGATCTCATAAATTTTTCTTATTACCGCCTTAATCCAGTTGTTATACTTATAATAATTCATATGCTATAAGAGGATCAAAACTCTGGAATGATTTACCGGACTTTTTTTTTTTACAAAGTTGAGTCAATAAAAGTATTTAAAAATCATGCAACTAAAATGTTTCTTAAAAAAACATTAGAAGGCTTATTATGTGGTGATTTTTGAAAAGAAATATTGGTATAAAAAAGTGATTTCATACAAAGTATTGATTGTTGTTTTTATTCTTGTTATTTTTCTTATTTAAAAAAAATGATACTATAAATGGCTGAACGATCGCTAGTTTTCATATAGAAAAATTGCAATTTCTAATATAAATATTATGTATAAATTTGAGATGAAATAGGGTTTGAATAATTTTTATACTTTATTCTGTAGTGTTTCATTGATCTCTCAATGTGATGAAATGTCTGTGATAAATGTCTGTACCTTCTATTCTATTCAGTTCTATTCTATTCAGTTCTATTCTATTCAGTTCTATTCTATTCAGTTCTATTCTATTCAGTTCTATTCTATTCAGTTCTATTCTATTCAGTTCTATTCTATTCAGTGAATATCTATAAAGTTGATTAATATTTTGAATAGTATTTAATTAATAAGAAACTTATAATTATATGTACTGTATAAAACTGAAATTATGAAACACTCTGGCATGTGATTATTTTTAAATTAAAGGTCAGAGGACCATGTAAGTGGGTATAATACTATATACCTTTTTTGGCCTCTTAATAAAAATCAATTTTTATTATTATACTCTACAACATAATATTTGTGCTATATAACATAGTTATTATGCATTATAAAATAAATTATACTGTATTAAACAAATTGTGCTTAAAATGATCCAGCGTAATTGTTACGTATATATTTATTTTTGTGCGTGTTTATGGGACTAGAAGCTTACATTGTTATTGACTTGATATCGTACTTAAGGTAAAGAAAATATTGCTTTATAATAAATAATGAAATGTAAATATTTTATGCTATTTTAAAATTACTGTTTATGAGCAAAGTGATGTCAATCTCGTGAAAAAAAAAAATCAGTCGTGTGCACAATTCAAAATTAAATAAAAGTTGTTACTTATTTACTTCTTAATTACCATCGTTGGCATAAATGCATAATCAAGTCAACTTTTATAGACTTACTAAAAAAAGTTTCAGTTGTCACGATATAAAAATTATAACTGATAATAATTAATTCAATTAAAATAGACATCAATGATGCTAATTTTACTATGACGTACTATAATCATAGTTTTAATTTTATTGTTATTTTCTTGTTTATAACACCATAACACCGCACTCTTTTTTTGAGCTAAAAAGGTGCAGTTGAGAGTAAATTAATAACACTTTGTTATTAATACTATTATATTATAAAATAAACGAAGTGCTACACACTTCAACTTAAAATAAACAAAAATTAGCTTCAATTAATCTGCAACTAAATATACCATTAAGAGCTTAGATTAGCTAGCTTACTGCACAAAGAAAATGATATAAAACTACGTATAGGGTATTAAAAAAAGTGTTTTAATATATTGAAAGTGTTAAACCATTTTATGAAAATTAAAAATTATGAATATGAATTATTTAAAAAATATTATTTAATAAGTGAAAAAAAAAAAGCATTAACATAATGTAATTTGTTGTTTGTACTAATTTAAAATTGTAACTGACTGTACTGTTAAATACATAGTTGCATTATTGAGAGGTTTGTAGCCTGATTTCTCCCAATAAAAACCGTTAATTATTTATTATTATTATATTTAATATAATACATATTATAAATTGTCAAAAATAGGTGTTAACAATATTTCAATGTGATATCAAGGCTTGAAGTTATGTAACTATGTATCAATTAAATAAATTAATCAATAAATACAAATGTTAAGCAATATATATATATATATATATATATATATATATATATATATATATATATATATATATATATATATATATATATATATATATATATATATATATATCTTTTATATCATAATCGTGAATTATTATTTGATTTAAAAGCTGCAATCAAATAAAGTTATCCGTAATACGCTGCAACTCAAATAAATAAATATAACATAATGTAAACATGCGTTTCACATTCCTTTAAGTTGCATATATGGTGAATTCTATTTTTTGTCATATAATATACAAGCAAAAATTGCGTGATCTGCAGTATTGTTCAGGCTCAGGCCACTACAGAATTGTATGATCTTATTTTAGCAAGAATGTTAAGACAAAAAATTGTAAACATTTACAAGACCAATATATATATATATATATATATATATATATATATATATATATATATATATATATATATATATATATATATATATATATATATATATATATATATATATATATATATATATATATATATATATATATTATATATATATATATATATATATAATATTTTAAGAAACTTTATTTTAATTAATTTCTTATTTAAACAAGCAAACAAGTACAAAACAAAAAAGTATAACTTGCTTGACATATTGTGTTATCGTGCTATACACCTATCTCAGTCCCAGTCAAGACATTGTCTTATCGACAGGTAAGAACTTTCCAATTTATGGAAAAGCACACACGGGCCGGCCACGGCCTAAGTACACAACCCGGCATTCGTCATGACAGCCTAGAGAAACCGTGGAAACATCTAGGCAGGCTGGTCGGTGCAATCACATCAATCATGCACCTCCCGAATACTGTGCGTCGTCATGGAATGCATGTAAACATGCATCGTGCAACGTGTTGTGCTCTCACACTTCACGTACGCACCCAGCAGTGGCTCGAACCTATACTTGGTGAGGAGTACAGAGTTGCGAGTCAGCTGCCTTCACCACTCGGCCATACCAGCTCGGTAAGTAGTAAACACTTATATAAAACAAAATTGAGTCTTTAAATTTAATTATTTTATACCATCATGTTTCCAAATTTAAAATGCACTTCAAATTACGTTACAATTTTTTAAGTAAAAACTCATTCAATTACAAAGGCAGCTTTTTAATATAAAAACGTTAAAATCGCAGACAATACAATTATTGTGGCGTTACCATGGTAAGGAAAAAAACACTTTAAAATTGTAAATTTGAGAACAATGTTGTAGCTAAATTGGTTAAACATACACGTAATTACATAAGCAGTGATTCAAGAAGAAGTTGCTTCATTCACCACAAAATTAAACGTCAGTACTCAGTACGATTTTGTAATTTTTACTTGAAGTACGGAATATATGCCCGTGAATGAAAACGAATTCAGTCATACTTATGTATCTCAGATCCTTATAACGACAAATTTTAAGTTTTGAAAGTAAGAAAATATACTTCATTGAACAATTAATTGAAGTATATAGCACAAAAAAAATGTTTGTGGCTTTTCACGTATTTTTACATAATTATACTACAAATCCGTAAAATTAAATAAGACGATTTTTAAAGCAGAAAAAAAAAATAATAATAAATAAAAGTAAAATTAAAGTTTTTACGTCAAGCGTTGGTCGGTACTGGTGCATTGTGTGGTATTCATTTACGGTGCATCGCGCTGGGATACCTCTATATTATAGCCCACTTAACGCAACAAACCCCTCCACTGCATACTGCATGGCGTTGTCAAGGTCAAATATTTTGATTTTTTTATGAAAGCATTTTTTATCCTCAACCTTACAACTTGAGAGACAGACAGACAGACAGACAGACAGACAGACAGACAGACAGACAGACAGACAGACAGACAGACAGACAGACAGACAGACAGACAGACAGACAGACAGACAGACAGACAGACAGACAGACAGACAGACAGACAGACAGACAGACAGACAGAGTCTGGGATCTGGGATCCATTTCTTTGTTCAGTACTGCAGCTCTTTAGTTTTCAGATTTACTTGTTAGTCAACAGATCAATGAACTTTAACCTCCAAATATTATAAGGTCATTTTAAATAATTTATTCAGTCGCTCACAACGTTTTTCAATACTATTATTATTATTGCTATTATTCCTATTTTTCAACTCGAATAAAGGACAAAATTATTAAACAATTAAATTAAACTAAATAATACATAATAAATGAAGCAAGCATTCTATATTGTTGGATGAAAAGAAAACTAATAGCCCCTATTCATGTTGAAATGACTTAAATGTGATAAAATTATAATGTTTAAATTAAACATGTAGCGTGCATAGAAAGAAGTGTTTGCAATTCATTTCCTCTATATAGATTTGGTTTTGGAAAACATCCAAGTTCTCGTCATACAGAAATATTGTAAAACAGTAGTTTATGTTACATTTTATCTAAGTATAATTTATAAGCGTAATAATTAGTAATAAAAGAGTTTGCATAACATTTATTACTAATCAATATTTCTTACTTAGATGTCCAACAGAAAATTAAAACAAAGGATTATCTTAACCTCTGATATATTTGATTATGTCACATATTACAAATATATTTCAAGCCACTCTCGTTCCTTTTACTATTTGTTTAATGTAAATACATAATTATATATATATATATATATATATATATATATATATATATATATATATATATATATATATATATATATTATATATATATCGTATTATTTATGGATAATACTGTAAGTAGTACATTGTTGAGTTATGTATTTCAGCATTTCTCAAGTAGATTGGAAATGGGAAGCAGTTGTGTATATTTCTTGGGAGGATTTGAAATTGAAAGAAGTATACGAGCGAATCAAATTTCTTCCGACGAGTGACACTAAATCCAAAAGAAACTTACATGCAAGCATTGTACTTAATTATTTTATGTTAAGTATAGTAGCTCACAAGATAAATTAAATTTAGCTATCCTGTTAACATTTCGTTTTCTTAATTCATTAACTACATTAAATAATACGTAATTTATGTATTATTCTAAATGAAAGAAACGTCTCATTTACGACGTAATTGTATTACTGTGAATGGAAGACACTTTGCAATGAAATTCACTTTCAATTTAGTGATCAAATGACACAGATAAGTGAGGTGGTATTATTATTCCAAGTCTTTTTAAGTTGATCTGCATAATATAAATATTTTAGTGGTATTACCACAGTTTTTATTTTTAAATAATATGAAGCGTTTTACAAAACAGCAGTTTAATTAGTAATGTTTCAAGTTTTTCATGTTATGCTCGTCAAAATATTTTTTATGCATTGTGAAACATGTGTTCAAGTGTTTTTACTTTTTATGCTACATGATATTTTCACAACTTAAAATAAATAAGAGTCAGCAGGACAGATTATGGGGGAAGGGGGATGAGATGTACAATACAATACGTACGCTGGTTAATATCTGTATGTATTTTCTACGGGTTGCTTCCTCCTTAAAAAATATCTCGTATCAGGGATGCAATTTTAATTATTTTTATTTTTAATATCTAGCATTATTTTAAAATGTGCGAGTTAACAATATCCTTGTTTAATTAATTAAATTTCAATGAAATTATAAAACTATAGAAATGTATAAAGAGAGCCATTTTTTGAGTTTTTTGAAAAATATATAATATAATATAGAGGACTGTATATTATAAAGTATCCTGTACAGCCTAATGTATAAAATTAAATTTCATTCTTATTTCATATTTACCGTGATAGTGTAATAATTTTTTTTTTTTTTTTTATTATTATTATATAATTTTTTTTTTTGCTCCTTCCAGATGCTAATCACACAAAGAAAAAACAAATTCATTACAAATTATTGTGACCAGAGAATTATAAGTTATTCTAATTACTCTAATTTAATGAAGCCTAATTATACAAGACAGATACAATTGTTATAACACTAAAATTAAATAGCCCCGCAATACATCAGATGTTATTTTACTAAAATTATGACATACTTTTACTACGCTATTTAAACTAAAGTTTACATTATTATTTTATTTTTTGTAATTCATAGGAAGGCTAAGTAAGGATGTTAATTATTTATGTATTTTATACATAAAATATACGCGACAGTAGTTTTATCGCAAGTGTGATATAATACAGTATAATATATAGTATAGTATAGTCCACCATAATATATTACACATGACAAAGATCTCGTGCACGTCATTTACGTATTTAAAACAAGTGATTACATTAGGCAATGTTAAAAACTTTTTGCATCCTATTTCATTTTTATTTGTTTGTTGCTTTTTAAAGACATGCAAATAAAAATCTTCTCTTTACTTGAAGTATAGAAAAACAAAGTGTTACTTAACGAAGCTTAAAAATTATAATACCTGATACTGTACGTTTCATTATTTTATCACTCTATGAGCATTATGTATTTTTAGATACAATATGCGTTAATATCACATTAGTTTTTTTTTTGCTTGTTTTATTTTAAAAGAGAAATAAAGTCAGTAGTACAAGCTATAGACCCATTGTTTTATTATTAAAAGTTATAAAGATATATAAAAAAAATCTGCGGGGAAAATAGACAATAGACAAAAATTAGTAACTGCCACTATTACGTTGATAAAAATAAAACTACAAACAATTGAATTTTCATTATCTTCTCTATGACAATGTTTACTGCCATAAGTGCCATGTGAATTCCATGTCAATGTAATTTTAAGGCGGAAATTGTTTTTTAACGGCAGAAAATATTGGTACGACAAAAAGTATTCAGATTGCTGGAGCTAAAGCATTTTTTTTCTTTATGTCGCAGTTATAAGAACTTTTTTTTTTTTTTTTTTTTTTTTTTTTTTAAGAAAAAAAAAAAAGATATACCTTTTCAACAAATTAATGACAAATTTTATTGCACTTTAAAACTCATTTAACAAATGCACCATCAAATTTTGTAATTAAATGTTAATTGCTGCTGTAAAAACAAATTTATTTTTCACAGAAAGTAGTTATTGCAGTTTACAATTGAGCATTACGGTATTAATATTGACATCATAAATTTATATCCATGGATAATAAAATATGCATGCATCTAATAAAATAGTTTATCCAGATATAATGAAAACCAAATTGTTCATGCATAACTGGCGAGTACACACAACTGTGATAATATATTTTACCATTTAAATCTGACGCAAGTTTTCCTCTTTAGAATAGCATCGATAGCATTGGTAATTTAGCGCCAAATTTTGAATGGTAAAATATATAATCACTATTGTGTGTACAGTATTAAAATCTACATTAAATTACAGTAAACATCATGCTTATGCACTGATAAAAACAAATACGTAATAATTACACTTGCTTATTTTCAGCAGCATTTATTCATTACAACATAATTCATGCTATAATGGCATAAAAATCATATTAACTAGGATAAATATGGTCTTGTGTTCTAATTTGGTAGAATTTATGCTAAAATGACATAAATGCAGCATCAATTACTTTAATTTTTTTTCCCAATGTGATACATTATTTTACTAATACATAAATATTTACTTATATTTTAATACCATCTTTGATATTTTTTTATTTAATTATTTGCTCAATTAAATAAGGTCAATTGTTGGGAGAGTCAAACTTGAGAAAGCAATATATTATATTATTGCTAATTTAAGAGAGAGAGAGAGAGAGAGAGAGAGAGAGAGAGAGAGAGAGAGAGAGAGAGAGAGAGAGAGAGAGAGAGAGAATTTGGAATTATTTTAAGCTAAATTTTATGACAGTGCAACTCACATTTTTTGCTTTGATTTTTATATCATATTAAAAATTTGTTGACTTACATCTTTGTAGATTCTGTACTGATCGATGGCCCACACCGTGGGCACGTGGGTAGTGAGTAGCTGAGCGAGTGAGACGCGTTTGTTGCAGGCCCGAGCGCAGATGAGTCGCGTCTTGCCGACAGCGGTATCACCCACCACCACGCACTTGACGAGCTCCTGGTGAGGTTGCTCATTATCCATCACGACAAACACACACACTCACACCAAACACCACCAGCAGCTAGCTAGTCAGCATCACGCACTCCGATGCCACAAAACCCTCGTCACCGTAGCCGCCACACTTGAAAATAATTCTGAAACAAAATGCCAAAAATTAGAGGAATGAAAGTTACTATTATTGTATTATGCAATTAAGAATTATTAAAAAAAAATGTAACATGGAATCTTATCATTTTTTGGCTATACCCTTTTTAATATGCTTTTTTTTTTTTTTTTTTTTTTTTTTTTTTTTTTTTTTTTAATATTGTTAGATTTGGTGTATAGCTCCAGTAGCCCCTTATACGAAAGCAATTAATTATTTTCCACTTTGTGATGTCCATGAATATTTAAATTTAGTTAATGCGAATTTTAAAGACAAGTTTATTTGTCCGTGAGAATAGTTCTCTTATGGTTTATACCCATATTATATATGTTATAAAATACACATATTAAAAAGTTTTTTACAATGCAATAAAGTATATCAATAAAAAAGCGATAAAAAAAATCGGCACTTCACTATAAAGTATAATAACTCTCCGCAAATCTTATAAGTAGAAATTTCATTGGTCATATAAATTTCTATCTAAATATTTCTACGATGCATAAAATAATGTAATTAAAACTTTTAATTGGTACGAAACAGTTAATGTTTCTAGGTGGTCGATATTTCAACTCTATACACGTTAGAAGCGGATAGTTTTTATGTTTATTATATAGAATAATTACCAGTAAAAATGTTTGTGTGTGTGTGCATGTATACATATTATATATATATATATATATATATATATATATATATATATATATATATATATATATATATATATATATATATATATATATATATATATATATATATATATATATATATATATATATATATATATTATAATTCAAGCTAGATTCACTTTAAATCCCTTTCAAACACTCAGAGACGAAATTGGAAAACAAAAGTATAGCTCAAATTTCTGAAAGTATACTTAAAGGGTCTCATTTTTTAGCTCTTAATTTTATATCTCTATATTTGGCTAATTATAATAATTTTTGGCTTTGTAAGAAAAAAATATATATTGCAGTATATTATACGGTTTTGTGTATGGTTCGTACATTTTTGTTGGCTACAGGTTTGAGATCGATAACAGAATAGAGGGAAAGCTAGACAGGGTCATTATTATTATACTCGCTCTCAGCGCAATACGACAAATAATATAAATAAAATATTTGTTTTGAATATTGGTTGCTCCATATGTATCCTATTGTCTGGTCTAGATCATAATATAATGTCTACGTATTATTGTGAACGTACTATGTATTATGAACAACTTAAGAAACTTAGCAAGTACACACAGTATTAGCTTTACTGCGGTTAAATGTACGCATTTTGTGGCGTTGCAGCATTGGCAAACAAAAGGACGAGTTGGAAACGTGTGGCGAACATATTATATGTCCTTGATATTGTAAACATTGTTTGGCCAATGATTAAAACAAACCTCCCCTGGTCTGTTCTCTCTCTCTCTCTCTCTCTCTCTTCCACTCTCACTCGTTAAATCTCTTTAGCGTAGGTAATATATCACAGTTTAATATTAGCACGCACTTATCAGGAATACTACAATGCAATCTCTCTTCAGATTTCTTCTCCCCCTCTTTCTCAGCGTGTAAATTTACCTTAAGAGTTTTTTTTTTTTAATTAAATGCAAATGTTATTAAATGTTATTATGTTCAAAGAAAGGTATGATGAGAATTTTTATTTTGTTTATATACGCATTACACTTGACATTGGCAAACTAAGAAATAAATTAAGCAATCCTTTTTGTAAGCTACATGCTTATTATGTATTCTTAGCACAAAGTAATGAACAATATAAGGTGAAAAATAAATTTATTAATACGGAAGTTTGTGGATGAACAATTTTACTTTGGTTGTTGTTACATGACAAAATATGTAGTACACCTATATAATTTTCATCTTGTATTCGTATAAATTTATTTTAATATATTTTTATTAATTTAAAGCAATGCGCCTAATCACTTAGATTTAGAGTTAAACAAAGAAGAACATTTAATGCATTTAAGTAATGTTTTCTCAGCATGACAACAGCGTGTATCATAAGTTTAGAATATTGTCAACGCCCTTTTGTTTCAAGTTCATTGCTAAGTATGTACTATGAGCTTTTCTTTACCATATGAGTAAGTGTGTTGACATTTTAGCTCCACATATCATTTCAAACAATTAGTACTATCTAATATTTAAAGTTGATAAAAGTTTGCTAGTTATAGAAAATATTTTTAAAAGTAGTTGGATTTCAATAAAAATATTCAGCTTTATTCACATCACAATAAGACAGGAGATTAATTTCAATTATGTGAAGCTGTATAATAATATTCACCAAATAGTTTAGTTTGATACTTAGTAAAGTAAATTTCATTATTAACTCTACTTTTACTCTAACAGTAAGTTCTTACTTTAGTATAACATCATCATACAGTACAGTATTTTAGATCAATATTAAAGCAGGAATAAAAAAAAAAAAAAAATCTTGTTTTTTTATAGGACTTGGTGAATGAAGCTGAATATAAATATTAAAGTAGTTTTTAATAAACTTATGTTACAAATAATATAGTTGAACTGTAAGAATGTGTATTTGTTTGGATTATAGTATTTGAATGTCCATTCGCATTTCATAGTAACAATTATTATTACAAACAAAAGCATTCATTTTAACTGTCAATTCATATTTTATTTTCGACGTATACATAATGTTTTATGTGTAATATGCGTTCTAAATTTTTTGAGTTTTGTAAAGACTTCACTCAATATGTATATTTTAGATTTAAGCTATGTTCTTAATGAATTAAAAATACCCTGGGACGTACTTGATACTGGTTGAATGAAAGTTGATTTGATAATAAAGTGCAATTTTGACATTATACATAAGCATACAGTAATTTATTAACAAATTCTATGTATTTTCATTTTACTCAAAGCTAACATATTATACTGTTGATAATGTTGACATTGTAAAATTGTGATTGTTATATTAATCATTTAAACAATATGTCTAATTATAGTTTCATTTGTACGATACATTAAAATAAATAGAAAGCAATATTTTTTCTTTGCGTTTATAAGATCTTTTTGAACAACTAAACTACATAGCAATTTTTTAACTTACCTTAAGATTAAATAATAAAAAGGCTAATTTTAATTAACTTTTTATGCATTAAACTGACGTAGTAAATGAGAAATTAAATTATACTAACAACATAGTATTTATATCATATTTCATTATTGTTATCCTAAGACTAAATTAGGTATCTTGCTGTATATCAGTGAATCTTGTTTCAATTCCTTTCTATATACGTGACATCATGCATCAAAGCTTGTGGGTTTTTATGCATGGTCACTTCTCGAATAAAAAGACTGCAATCGCAGAAAGCTGCGTCATTTTTTAAATAGTTTTACCATACACATCCAGTTTACGAGTTTCACATTGCGGCGTGGCTAGGCACACGTACACACCCTCAGGACTATGGTACTAAACTGAACGTTTTGCGCTTACACTGGTTAACTTCTATGCAGAGAAAAAAAAGCCGGAACTTTAGCTCTTAACTTAAATTTAATTAAAATAATAATAAATAAAAAGCAAAAAGGAAATAATACTATATACGCGCGTAATTCCATAAAAAAATGTATATAGTACAATAAAACTACCTTTACAAAATACGGTCTTTTAGAGACATAAATCAGGCATTAGCTAACAATAAAAAAAAATACAGTGAAATTTCTTATCACTTATCAGTCCCGTGTCAATGATACCTCAAAAGTATATTATTTGAATTATCTTGAACGTACTTTTGGAGAGAATATGTATACAATAGATTCAACGATGATTAAAATAATAAAAATCCTGCAGTAATATTTTGTTCGCCCATCTAGGCTCGATTTTATCCCCCCTTGCCCTCTTTTCTCTTTCAGGCCCGATCACCGGACTCTTCTGGGTGGGTATCTGATACCACACCACCTGTACTCTGTATACGGATCGTAGGATTTAGGATTGGACCATTTTTAACTGTGTTTGTTTTGTGATTTATATGTTTTATTTCATAATTACCTGATAAATAACTTGTAGTCTTGACGATATGGGCAAAATTA
Organism: Ecdyonurus torrentis; assembly: GCA_949318235.1. NCBI lineage: Eukaryota > Metazoa > Arthropoda > Insecta > Ephemeroptera > Heptageniidae > Ecdyonurus > Ecdyonurus torrentis. The sequence continues at coordinate 45,788,521 of OX439127.1, forward strand.
ATTTTGAATATGAAATAATTTATTTAAATTAGATAAATATTTGAGGGGAAGAAATATTAATTAAAGTGATGATTAGAGGCAAAAGTGCTTGTTGTGGCGGGCTTGGTGCGATGTGGTGTGTGGCATCGAGTTGCATCAAGCAGGCGGCGTGGTGCCTCCCAGCTGGCTCACCAGCCAGACTGACCTTGGCAGAGATTGCGGGGGCGCACAAAGAAACAATACTTTGATTCATCATATCACTTAACGTGCGAAATTTTTGCATTGAAACGTGAGCATATTCATGAATAATTTATAGCAATAAAAATGAACATGATAGCAAAAAAATTATAAAAAAAAAAAAAAAAAAAAAAAATCATTAATGCTCTATTCCCATTAGTTAGGTTATTAACTAAATTAGCAGCATACGTAATTAAGTCAACGTAATTATTATAAACATATGGACAGAGAGAGTATAATTTTGTTGTTATTGGCAGTTTAATTATATTATATCTATAAGATAAATTTCTATAAAATTGATATTTATATAATTTTGTTTCCCTAATTTTAACTATAGTATTATGTGGATGCAGATGATCACATGTCAAAGAAGCGTTTCTTTCTTATTTGAATATAATATATTGTGTACATTGTACCGTGCAATGAGAACAATATTGTGTAGAACTTTTTCTGCAAGCATATACCGGTACCCGCATAAATTCTGTAAAAAATAATTTTGCACTATTGAATTGAGTAATATAATAACGAAACAACAAAACATGCAAACTTACTAAGGTTGTAAACGTGATTTGGACTATAAGAGATGAAGAGTGAAACTACATTCAGTTTGTTCATCAAACTTACAAAACATAAGCTTCACATAATATTATATTTGCATCCCTGGAGAATATTGACTTACATTCTGCTTTCCATAAGAGACATTTTTACGTTTGTACACGTATATGATCCATCAGAAAATTTAAGAATTGTTTTTTGATTCCGAATTACTAAACACGAGTTCAACATAATAAATATTTCGTCTTCTACACTGTATGTACTGTAATTATTTCTCTCTAAAAAAACAGAGAGTAATAATAATTTAGTGACTGGAGAAATTCTTTTGAATAATGTTAAACTACCTTGGTATATTACATTGACGCCTGTGATGCACATATGAAATAATATCCTTACATATATGCCAACTTTTGCAATCTTCCATGTGGATCAAACATACTTTAATATTATTATTATTTCAAGTGCTTGTAGATTCAGATTTACTTTATTATTATTATTTATTACATAATATTATATGTATAGAACTGTGATGATATTTCAAGAGATATGAAGTAAATATCATCACAGGGGACTTAAAAAAGTTCATCCTACTGTAGCTATAAAGCATGACGGTAATGAGTTTGAATCTAGAACATGACATTTACCACAAGTTACATACTACACTATTATTGAAAAAAAATTCTATGATAAGGAATTATACATTACAACATTTTGTTATGAATATATTACGTGTTGGAAATCTGCCTCAATGAAAACTTTGTTTGTTTTTTTCTTATTATTTTTTATTTATTTATTAAACACAATGTGTGAACAACATACATCGAAACATTCTATAAAAATAACTTTTTCCATCATCCATTTATATATATATATATATATATATATATATATATATATATATATATATATATATATATATATATATATATATATATATATATATATATATATATATATATGGAATGTATGTAAAATGTGAATGTTGGTACGTAAATATTAATATTTTATAGAAACTCAATTGTAATAGCTGTTAGTTCTTTTATTACTATAAATCCTGTTCATACGGAGCAATATTTTCAGTATAATATGCAATCTCCATTTAGAACCATTAATATTTCATGCAATCAGAATTACTGCGTATTCAGGAGCATCCCTCCCTATCCACAAATGATGCTTGCTCCGTCAGTGTTGCGGGCCTCCCGAACGCTTGTTAGGATATATCCTGTTTGTTTATTATAATAAACAAATTACTAAGATTTGGCGGCATAAAGCAATGTAATTTTTTATGTATTAACTTTAACCATACGTTAAAATTCATGCGGTGGTACTATATGTACACTACTTATTTTATGATTTTTAGTTTACATAATTTATTGACCATAATAATCAATCACACATTAAATTTACGACTACATTTTACAGCTTAGAATTAAATTTGTTCAGTTGTTTTCAGGTTCATATGAAAATAACTGAATTAAAATGTCCTATGATTTATGATGGTAAAAAAAAAATTGATCGTCTTAAAAATCCTCTGATCACATCGAGCAATAGTTTCAATTTGCTATAAAGTTACTTGCATATAATTTCTATTTACAACCACTATATTTCTATATGCAGTTAAATTTGATTGAACAGTGAAGATATTGCTCCGTGTGTACAGGTCTTTAGGATTATAAACACACACGAAAAGAAAGAAAAATAATAAAATTACTTTTACTTGAAATTTTTCTTTAAATATCGGAAAAAGAATATCATTTTGAATGTAATATTTTGGATATGACAATTATTAATTTAATGCCTCGAAAGACGAGGCACAAAATAAATATTGCGAGTTCTGTTTTAAATTTTGAACAACTGCATATAGTAAACTGAATTTTAATTAAAATCTACAAAAAATGTAGCAACTAGGAAGTAAAAAATGTGTGTGAGAGAGAGAATGAGCCATGATGTTATTATTATTATTATTTCGCTGCTGCTGTAGGTACTTTTTTTTTAAAGGCCAAGGCTAAAGTTGTTCTTCTGACGCATAGTATCACAAAAATCAACAAATTTTAATGCGTTTTAAATTTTTGTTAAAAATTATATTGTATGGATAAAAAGACATATTTATGATGCAGCATAATATCTCTAATATTATAATGTTACTGCGAGAAACTGAATACTACTAGGCCGGCTGATATTTACGGTAGAAATTTGAAAGTTGGCATAAATAATGAACTAACTTTAAAAGAATGATAGCATTGCTAAAAAAATTTACATTATGACCCTTTACTTCATAAAATTTATTGTAAGAGTATTATAAACGAAATTACTTTTTAGTTTTTTACTTCAGAAAACAAGTTTGAAGTGCACTACCGCGTCCTATAAGCTGCTTTATTTGTTTGTACTCAAAATGTTGCAATTTTGTAAACATGATATAGACTCCCATTCGTTGATATTTCTTTACTTTTTGAGATAAAAATTGTGTGATGATGTATGCAGGTCGAGGCAAGTGGACTCTGTGTGGCCCCAGCAACTGACCACTTGATCATAAATTTCTCATCACAGTGATAAAATGTTGGTAATTATATTTACATGCATGCATACATACAAATATGTTGAGTGGTTCAAGTCGTTTGAGCAAAGAAGCTACATTGCAAGACCAACAAATGAAATTAAATACAGACAGGACCGTCAAGTCAATCATTGAACATCATTTGTCTCAATTAGGATATTCGTTGAAGAAGGTTGATTTAAGATTGATAAAAGAAAAACAATACACGTGAAAAGTAGTTTAAAAAGGGCGTGATATATATATATATATATATATATATATATATATATATATATATATATATATATATATATATATATATATATATATATATATATATATATATATATATCTTATATATATCTTATATATATCTTATATATATCTTATAATATAATAGTATCTTATATTATCTTATTATATTATGTATATGTCTACGTCTTTCTTTCTTTCTTTCTTTCTTTCTTTCTTTCTTTCTTTCTTTCTTTCTTTCTTTCTTTCTTTCTTTCTTTCTTTCTTTCTTTCTTTCTTTCTTTCTTTCTTTCTTTCTTTCTTTCTTTCTTTCTTTCTTTCTTTCTTTCTTTCTTTCTTTCTTTTCTTTTCTTTCTTTTTCTTTTTTTTTTTCCTCCTAGATTTTAGCTATGCAGTAAGTAAATGGGGTAAATGCCCTATTAACATGACACGCTCGTCAACTACAGACTGTACATACATTACACTTGAAACTGACTGATTAAACAGAACAGTACTTGTCATTGCAAACTAGTGACGCACGTCAGGTCAATCACTTTTTTTTCTTATTATTATTCTTTTTATCTTTCTTCCTCAAATAATTACACTGATATTATATTTTAATCATTTAACAATTGGAAACATGATGGATTAATTATATTTCCTTAACTCAGCAAGTTTCTTATAACGATATAGCTACTTCAAATTATAAAATTATTCAATTTATTAGTATTAATAATGATAATAGTAATAAATAAAAGAAAAAAAGTATATTATATGAATTAATAATTAAGATTCTTTTCAACTTCCAGCTCCCTTGGGGTTTATAATAAATAAAGTATTACGTCTAACAATTATATAATGGATCAGTAACTATTTAAAACAGAATGAAATTTCTTTTCAATTTTAAACATAATTTGTGTATGATATTCACAACAAAGAGTGTAAATATCTCCAGGGTTTGAACGTTAATTATCAATAATGTTAAAAAAAACTTACAATTAGATTTATATATTGTTAAGAGTTAAGTGCTAACGTATTTTTATTATTATTGTTTGTATTCACCTCCCCGCATCAAGTTATTTTACACATACGCACGTGGTATTTACTGTTAACATAGTAGTTTATTCTATATTTAGCTTTTAGTACCTTATTCCTTAATTTCAACAATAAATGACGTATTAAATTATGCAACATTGGTGGTATATGAAACACAAGTACATGAGATGTTATATACGTTAAAACTTAAAAGTTTACTTATATTGTCGAAAATAGTATGACTAACAAAACCTAAGCACGTGCTCATTAAATTCTCCAAGCTATACTTCCTATAGTTCCTATAGTAATAATTCTCTACTCTGGTCGTAAATCACAATTACCAATTACATGAGAGAGCAAAATTTTGAGTGTAGGGGAACATTGAAGTTGACAACTAATACTTTTAATCATGATTAGGCTTAGTTTTAAAAATTGTAGAACTGAAGGAATACGCGCACTACAATAAAATGCCACTACTTAGCAATATAAGACATAGAGTTAGGAGAACTTCTGTTCTTGCATGTTTTTTTACTTCAAACAATTCTAAATTAGTAATATTATAAAATAATGATGACTCAGGTTGAACTTGTATATTCTAGCAAAGGGATTGAAAAGCCTTTGTTTCAACATAAAAAAAAAAGTAACAAAAAACAATGCAGGAAATGAAACTTAAAAATTTAATTTTCCCCTAAGTTTTTATTTGTAAGGGTGAGAAAAGAGGAAGGAGTAGTTAACTGAATATATTAACGTTGATTAAAAAGAGGAAACAGGCTTAATCTATGTATATCTGTATATTATGTATAACGATTAACGATACATAAAAGTGGGCCCAAATAAACATCATGTACTGCACTATACAGAAATAAAATTGATCAATGACAATCACGTAACAAAAACAAAACACATTAAAATTTTGCATCATATTTTAAAGTTTAATAAATATATAATGTAGCCTGCATACACAATAAACTCTGATATAGTAACGAAGATTACAAGTGGAGACTTGTAGAGTCAATATCAATGAAACTATAAATTCCATTAATCTCATTAAAAACTTCTAAGAACTCAAATGTCTGTATTAAAAATCATACGTTGAAGAAATATATAGTTGAATAACTTTTAAAACATCTTACAAATGAAAGTTTTAAAAATTTAGGGTTAATTTAGAGTTTTAGGGTTAAGAAGTGAATGACATTTTTTTTTCAATAATCTCGTTGTGTTTCTTACTATATCGGCTTTTTTTTTTTTTTTTTTTTTTTTTTTTTTTTTTGCTTTTATTTTTCAATATAAGAATATACATATAATTGGAAATTTGGTGCCAATATATAAAGGATAAAATATTCAAATTTTAGTCTATTCTTTACTATATTAAATTTGCAGTATTTCTTTACGTTAAGTAAGACGTAAATCCACTCTAGCTAGATAAAAAAAAATCTCCCTTGCTTATTTATAAATGCACACAATGTCAACAATTTTGTATTGAAAGGCGTATAAAAAGAGAGAGAAAGAAGGAAAAACTTACTAACACTCTCCGTGACATAAAAATGTGAAGTGTTTTCAACACTGCGAGAAGTATTTGATAAGAATAGAATGTCACTGAAATCTTGACCAAGTTAAACTAAAACATTTTGAGAATAGCACTTAAGGGTTGCACCTTTTGTATTGGTATGCATTGTGTGGTTGCAAGAATGGGACGTATTAACCTAGCATCAACAAGAATATTTATAACTATAAGATCCTTATGAAAATAAAGACAATGAAGTTAAATAATTATAATAGAAACCTGCGAGAGTTTTCAAGTATTCATATCTGACTCATATTTTATACAACTACCGTTGAATAATTACAAGTAAAATTATAAATGTTACTGCATGTTACAGTGTTTCATAATTATCTAATGAAATACGTACACACACTGTTTGCGTTTGTTTCGTAAGGTAGTATGTATGAGTGTGGTGTGGTGAAATGCGTTCCTTTAGTTTTATTCAATATTTTAGTATAATTCTCATATAAAATTCATTCATTCATTCGCTCATTCTCCCTTTCTCTCTATCTCTCTCTCTCTCTCTCTCTCTCTCTCTCTCTCTCTCTCTCTCTCTCTCTCTCTCTCTCTCTCTCTCTCTCTCTCTCTCTCTCTCTCGCTCTCTCTCTCTCTCTCTCTCTTTCTTTCTTCTTTCTTTCTTGGCATATTAAATTGGCATATTTTGATTTTAATAAAATAACGAATAGATGACACAGTAGATTATTTATATCATTATTATGCGTATTTTATTAAATAAACACCTTTTTTTAACATAGAATATTGCTACAGTATAATTATAATACTACTAAAGTCATGCATTGCATCAACAAAAATGTGAGCTAGAAAGTTTTTTTTTCTTTTCTTAGCAAGTTTTAAAGACAAAACTTTTCCAATTTTTACTTATATACATACAAATATAATATATATATATATATATATATATATATATATATATATATTTGTATCTGTGTGAGTGTTATTATTATTATTTTAGGAGAGTAGACATAGTACATACAAAGTTCAAACATTGTCTAACAATGTAATAATAATATATAAATTTCAAAAGCGCAGGTATGTAATTCCAACAATAACATTTATTTGGCAATATCTAACCTATCGAGTAACATAACAATAAATGTTTAAATTAAAATAATTTTATAAAATAGAGTTTATATTGACTCATAATGTATTTTATTATCAGTACTTGTAAGCTTTCAATTAAGATACAAATTTATAATTCAAACAACTCTTATATTTCTGCTTGTTTGATTTATTAATAGCCTATGGTCAATAAAAAAAATACAAGCCCACAAGGAATAAAACAATATTTATTTATGTAAGGTTGACTAGACACTTGACACCTTCAGCTTGAAATAGACTCGCTAGACCGGTAGAAAAACTTTTTTTTTTTTTTTTTTTTTTTTTTTGCAATAGTACACATCGAGGTAGTCAAGCAAGGTGATGACGAAGAATTCGCAGTATGCAAATACACTCGATGATAGCATCATACACGTGCTAGTATTATTTAGTATGGTACTTCTTAATATAAACCTCTTCAAGCATTTTTATGCTTCACTATTTTACCCTTAAAATTACGTTGAAGTCAGTTTACGAGAACAATAATATTATCCTATGCATATTATATAAATATAATATACAGGGTATAAAAAAAAGACCATAAATCAATGAAAGCTTAATCATAAGAGTGACTGTAAAAAAATAAAACACGTTTCATAATTATTCTGAGCCAAGCAATTTTACTACAAATTTTCTCTAAATAAAATATATCTCTTTGATTTCTTTGTATATCTCATCATCAATATCATAGCGTAATTCTTAAGACGTTCTGAATCCTGAATATATTTGTGAATTAATTAGCAATTATTCGTAGTATGCTGATGCATATATTTTATCGTTTTTCCCATTATGCAATTAAAAAATATTTACTGTACAATTGTAAAATAAGAAGAAGAAGAACTGAAAACGGTCTTGCTAATAACGTGCAATTATTTGCGTATGAAATAAATTTCAGTCAAAAATTATTATTATATTTAAATTTTAAATCTCATACGTAAAATACAGTACTGAATATAATGTAAAGAAAATTTGTTAAAAGTTTTTTAAGGAATTGCCAGTTAATGTTTCAATTATTATTGTTAATTTTTATTGATGTTTCAGAGTGCCAGAAAACCATACGTAAGTTACGGAAATGTTGCTTTTAATATTTTGAAACTGCATGATGTTCAAAGAATAAAAAATATATACAAAATAATAAGCAAATAAAAACATTATTGTCACAGAAAAAAAAAATGGAAGTAAAATGAGAACAAATGTAATTTATCATTCAAAAGTTGGTGTATTTTATGACCAGTGGCTATTTACATTGCTATACATTATACTTTTATCTGGTGTGTGAAATATTTTAGGATGCATTAATGAAATGTTAAATTATAATCTTAAAATATTCCTTCTAGCTATCGAAAGGAATGAATATATAACATATAGAATACCTTCATAGTTTAAAGTATGAACTATCGATACGGATGAAGTTTGCGTGACGTCAAGCAATCTGTACATCAAAATTCATATTCTTCATGATTTCATATTCACTTCACCCCATAGACATAAAGGTATGCTTCACCCCATGAATACAAAAATTATACGCACAATCTGTGGGCTTGCATATTGAATGAACTCCAATCCACCTAAATACGTTGATTCATATGTCAGCGTGTTTATTTCAGTTTTTAGGAAAACTATGAATGGGTTTTAGGTTTTACTTAAAATGTTTTCTCTTAAATGATATATTAAAGGATTAATACTATATTATAATCAACACAAAAAATAAACTGAAAAAGTTACTAATTTACCGCGTAATCGCTGATTTATTATCGATTTTGGATAATAGCACTATAATAATAATATAATAATAATAAATATACAATTGCAGGTATTTACTTCCGTTAGTTAAATTTACAATATCAAAGTACCTACATATAAAACAAATACAATTGTATACAATCAATCCTCTTAAAACTAGAGCATTCATTCAGTTTAGAGAACCACATTCAATGCCAAAAATACTTGCTTGAAAATATGTTCTACAAAGTTGTAGGCTATTTATCATTAAATAATATGAAATACTGCTAATTTAAACTTTTTTGTTCCCTAATTGACGAAATAATTTATCTCATTACATTGATTGAAGAGATGCATTGTTGTATAATTATTAAGATGAAAAGATGTATATTATGACTTGTCCTTCTCTGTAAAGACATGTAACGTAATACAATCATATACATCATTATATTTTTTTCTCTTATTAAATATGTATATTATAGAACTCAGGTATCAATTTCGTATCATTTGTTTGATTAACCTTATATAAGTTTCAACTCCAGCACGTGTTTTGAAGGCAGTCTCTATGTGTATAAATACGCGGATAATAAAATATCAGTTTTGACCGTACACGTGTACGTTTTTAAAAAAATAATAATAAGTAATAAGAGTATCTTAAGATACTCGATATATTCATGGGCGGCGAGATATGTGAGGATGTAGACTACAGACATAGCAAGACACTCACACAAGCAAAATATCATGATTAAATTCCAAACTGCAACACTATCCTATGCCACAGTAGAGTATGCTTCCGAGAATAATAAAGTAGCGTTGTATAGTGTTACTGCACTCTATACTTACAAGTATATGAAGCAAAACTGTACACTATGCTAAACCAACCCTTTTTTATTTAGTCTACGTATACTTACTTGTAGACTATATTATAGTCTATTTAGTCTACTGTATACCACTTAAGCTGCTAAACAAATAGCGTGCTTTTATAGTGTAGATGAATACTGAAAATACCATAAAAGTATGTGCGTAATACGAGCATACAGTATAAAGATATCATTTTGTTCAATTGTGAAAATTTATTCTTGATGAAGTAAAATAAAAAATTGGCAAACCTAAGCCTACAACTCGGCTGTCCAAGGCGAAGGTTTTCTGTGGTTTCCCTTCTAGAGCTGTGAAAAATTATCCGGATATTTTTTATCCGTTTATCCGGTTTTGTGAAAGCTTGTTATCTGGATAACGGATAACTTTCATCTGTCAGCGAGTTTATTTCAGTTTTTAGGAAAACTATGAATGATAGTATGGATAGAATGGATAGTAATGGATAATATTTATCCATTTCACAAACGGATAATTTTTATCCGTTTCATAAATGGATAATTATTATCCTTTTCTCAAACAGATAATATTTATCCGTTTCACTCAAATGGATAATTTTTTATCAGTTTCTTTGCTTCTCCTCTGAAGTTGAAAATTATTTGGTTATGCGCGTTATGTAAAAAAAAATTTAATAATAATTTTAAATGCCTTCTATAAGCAAAGGGATAAAAATTATCCATGTTAAATTTTAATTTATTTATTTTATTTTACTCATATAGAACTTCCATTCTTCTTAATCCTTATATCGTAAAAAGAATAAATATATTACATACATACATAAATATATATGTTTGAAAACGAAAATTGTGTAGGCAAAAGTTTGTACAGTAATGTGATACAATTCTTGTTCTTGGAGAACAAAATGAAAATTGCAACAATTTTAGTAATTAATCACTTTTCATAATGAAAATAAAAGCAGCAAGATTCAAAATATAATTTAATTATATAATTATAAAATTATTTAATTTTTAACCAGTTTTAATAACGGATAAAAATTATCCATTTATCCGTTTCATAAACGGATAATCGGATAAAATATTATCCGTTTGTCCGGATATGAATTTATCCGGATTTGCCCAGCTCTAATCCCTTCGTCATTCCAGGTGAATACCGCCTCTTTTTTTGGGTCACAGCCGCCTCCCTCTCAATCCTAGTTTTCCACTTATCCCTATTCTGCTGAACATCCTTTCATCCGTTTTGGGACTTGTCAGTAACATGACTAGCATGGTTAGTCGAAAAGCCTGAGTGACTGACAAAATGTTTTTAATATTATTAAGAACAAGAAGATAAATTATGATACTAATTATTTGAACTAAAAAGCAATATCGATAAAATTGAACCTGCTTTCAAGGAAGGTGTTTTTACAATCTCAATTTATAAAGTTTGTTTTGCAAAACTGCAGTAGACTAAACTAAATATAGCAAGAAGTCAATCTCGAGGTGACTTACTGCCTGCTTATATAGCCTTCTCACTTCTCGCCTCAATCTCAGGACTTACCCCCCCCCCCCCCCCCCCCATAACATATTGCTATAGGAAGCTGGGATAGTATGTAAATATAAAATATATTATTAATAGTAATATTGCAAAATATTAGATGAGAACCTTTTATGATTAAATGGAAGGAAGGTAGGTTTGATGCAGGCTGATATGTTATAAGCTAAGGTAACTTTTATACTGATGGTAATGTTATAAACAAGATAACCTTGCACTTCACGATTAACATAGAAATACCACATAACACAAATAACAAATTGTCACTTTTCCATTACATTTAATTAACTTACTAGTTTAATAGGATAATAACATTGACGTTTGATATAGTTAATTAATTTATACTTTACATTAAAATATTACATATTATTATTGAAAGAAAATGTACAATTTCAAAATTAATTTATCTGTAATAAACAAGAGTATTATGGTTCCAATATAATTCAGTCTTAAAGATAGTTAAAGACTTTTATGTTTTGAAATAACATTAAACTTGATACACACTTTATTGGGTACAATGTGCAATGTTATAAAATTTTACTCTGTTGCCTTTGAGTAAAGGCACAGAATAACATTTTCAGACAAAGTATGAATATGAGCACCTCTGGACAAAAGTTTCGAATTTAAACGGGGCCGCTGCGTTTTCTCATAAAAATAGCATTAAGATAGCATAAAGATAGATACAAGTCGTTCGGAAACTATTGCCCGATTTTGCAGATAAAAAAATATACAGGCCGTAAATGAGAGACGTTATCAATTTTAAAAATAAATCGGAATCAAACGATATCGCACATATCTATACGACCCTAATAAAAAAATATAATATTTTTGCAACAAAAGTCATTTGATTATTAATTTGCAAAGGTGGTATGGTACACAAGCAAAAAATACTGCTGCAAGTGGGAGAAGAAGTGAAGAAGAGAAGCAAGAAGAGAAGTGAGATATTTATGAAAGAGTAGTAAGAAGCATTCATTACAAGTCACACCCGGCCAGTAAAACAAACAGATTATATTATATATATAAAAAAAACTGCAAGTGCGTTCTACTACTCTTTACTATACAGAAACGTTCTGTATTTCTTCTAAAAGAAAACGTGCCATTGTACAGTATAATACAAGACTTTTTAAGTGTCGTCTCCTTTTATGCTTTTCTGTAAAACGCAAACTAAGTGAAGTATCATGCCACGTGCAGGGGTAAGATTCCAATTTGCTCAGTTTGAAAATAATGCCTCATACAGTATTATAAATTTTATTTGTTAAATAATTTGAGATACCATTATAGGATAAATTAATTGCGAAATATTATGATCAGACTGATTACATTAAATTTACTTTCAAGGTATGATTGTTTAATATATATGTGGGCACTTGTGCCTTTCCAGGCTACCTTCTGTCACTGCTCAACGGTCCTCTCGAATACCTTGGTAAGACATACAGTAAAAATAACTAAGACTAAACAAATGTAAAAACATTATTTTGTCATCTGAGAGTAAATTTCAAAATATTCAAACAAATGTAAAATTATAAACCCAAGCTAATTATATCAATAAAATTATTAAACTAATATTATATTGATAAGTGCAAGTTTCTGAATCAAATTTTTCACATAACTTTTATAAATTAATCGAGCAAAATATATTATTAGTTGGACTCGAGTAAATAAAATAAAATTTTGATTTTTTTTAATAATAATAACAATAATAATAATAAAATCTTAAAGAAGAGACCGTCTTTTTTTACCCTTTAAATAAAATTCAACTATAATGTACTTGATTTTGTTCACCTATAAAATTCAAAAAGAAGAAAAGTAGCGTTAAAAATATTATAGTCTCAGAAATACAAAGAAGAAGAACATAAAAAACAAACAAAGATAATATCACACGTTTACAACATTTTTGAAAGTAAAAACAAAACAGAATAGTTTTTTTTTTTTTTTTTTTTTTTTTTTTTTTTTTTTTAAGTTTTGCAGCTATTTTTAATTTCCGATAATGTCACATTACTTGTTATGCTTGTACTGTATATAATAAGTATACGTCATGTGGTTAATGTATTGAAAATACATTCTAAAATATAACGTATACGATGTACACGTGTACAGTACATGTGTAACGAATTTAATTTGCAGGGTTAAATATTGAAATAGGGTTGACAATTTTAATACTTCATATTCATTTAAATTTACAAAAAATTCGGGAAAATTCTTTTTTTTTTTTTTTTTTTTTTTTTTAGTATAATTACATGAATCGCTATTTTTAAATTCAGTAAAATAGTAGAAAATTGTCAAATTACCCACCCTTCACTCTGCAAATTAAAATTATTTTGTGCATGATTATGCAATACAAGTGTCAACTTTGAGATCATCTTGAAAAAAAATTGAAATACCACATTGGCAAATCGCAATTGTGAAAGTTAACTATACGTTATTACTGTCAACTATATTTTGTATTATAATATCTACAATAAAATAAATAAAACATAATTTTTTTACTTTAGTTATATAGTATATTATATATATATATATATATATATATATATATATATATATATATATATATATATATATATATATATATATATATATATATATATATATATATATATATATTATCTTTAGTTAAACACAGTGAGAAATTTTATGCTCATTAATGTATTAATTTACTAAATTAAAAGTAAGATCAGCAGCAGTATATTTCAATTATATAATCATTAATTTATTATACATGTAAGTGTCACCCTTGCATGAGCAGCAGCTATTTAAATTCTAAAATTATGGTTATGAATTAGTTATTAGAGTTTTGCATGCTCATATATCAAATGGATAATAATGCGATCAGTAAATAAATAAGATGTAAACGCAAGCTTAATTAATTACAACTTTTGCAAATACGATAACGAGAGGTATAATATACATTCTTTTAATTAAATTAAATTGTATTTTATATGAATGTAAGGTGTTTTTCGTATAATGTAATACAAGAAGAAAATAATTATAAACTTATGTCATGCCTAAAAAAAAAAAAAAAAAAAAAAAAAACTTGTTAAAGGCGGATGCAAGTTTTCTTAATATTTTACTCTATGTATTTTACTGCTATCATCATACGTTACTAGAGGAAAAGGTGTGGGTCTTACTCACACGGTCTCGTCGTTTTAATGAATCCGCTGGATTTTCAGACCCATCCTTTATTTTATAACTACAAATAATATTTTGTTACTAAAAATAATATCAGCAACCAGAAAGAATATTTAAGAAGCGTATACGCTAAAATCTAGCACACTCGTATATCAGAAGATTATTATTATTATTATTTTTTAATTTTACTAATAAATTTTTAAAAATAAACTATCACATGCTAAATGATATGATATAAGTAAGAAAATTATTTATGCATTGTAAAATAGTATACATAAAGCAAGCTAAATATAATACAAAATCATGCATGTTGACTTAATAATAAAAAGATCATATGAATAGTTGAACTTTGCTCTGGTCAGCTTAATCTAGAACAACTCTGAATACATCCACATGAGAGTAGGCCTATATTTTAAATTGTTCCCGAAGGAAACTTAATACTATAAAATTACAAAAATAATTTTATAATTAGATCTTCATTGTGATATAGTTATTTATTTTAATATGAACTTTCTGAATTGCTTTTTCTTGATATGATTTATAATTTATAACTTAATGGAATTAAGAATAAAAAAAATAAAAATCTATAACAATAAAAATTTCAGTTCAGTGACTTGGAGAGCGCATTCCATACGAGCGTATAACGTTCTAAAATCCAATGTAGCGGGGTATCCTAGCTATAAAAACGACCTTGACTGTTCCGTGTCTTCCCTGAGTCACTCACTATAACAACAACGCGGTATACGCTTATATTATACTTTGTTGTCAATCACCTGAATCCATTAAGACTTGGCTAATTCTAAATGCTGTACACTTTACTATAAAAATATTATGTTATACCAGATATTCATATTAATTGTTCCTTACATATCTTGACGTCTTTCTCGTGTTATGAAATTATCTGTCAGTTACATGAATAGTAAAATATAAGTATACAGGATAATTACAATAAATATACATCATTATATTAAAATTTCTGCATAGTTAGACAAGATTAAAGTAAATTGGATTGAAACACGAGAAGTTTCCTTAATATTTCAAATATAAAATGATCATTTTATAAGGAAAGCAACATAATGTTTTATTCATTTATTTTTTTTTTTTTTTGAAATGAAGTATTTTCATAAAATGATTTATTACATACCACATTACTTGTATATCATTTAACAGTCGAGAACGAGCAACGCAAACAAAATTCAATAAATATTTTTACGAGCTTGTTTGCAATTACATTTCTCTTGAGAATTATAAGGATTGTAATTACTTTCATTAGCCTTAAATGAATAAGTTAAACTAAAATTATTTTCCTTTGACATTATACCGCGCGTGCTGTTCCCGCGCAAACAATTTAGGCGCGAACAATCGGCAAAATTATGATCTGCACATAAGCACAATCACGCCGCTGATCACAGTAAAAACAAAAACACTTTCGCATCACCCTCCACGCACTATAATAAAGAACGTACTTGATTTGCTTTTTGAGCTTTTAAAAAGTAAACAACTACTGCCAGATATAAACAATATTTTTAGCAATCTCTCTGCCATAGATCATTTAAGTTACAAGTATGATGTAAATATAATGGATAATATTTGAAAAGTAAAAAGTAAAGATTTCTATTAATTATTTACCCTTACCCGCAATCTCTGCAAAAAGGTCAAGTCGAATTAAGGGACATATTTAAAATAATTAAACATACTCTTCTGATGTGTTTCATGTAAACACGTTAATGTCCAATTTGTTGAACTTAAAGTGAAAAATCTGCAAAAGTGCAACAGGATCACAACAGCTGCAACAACTTGTTGAGTTTGCCCACACTTCAAGACTATTCACTGTAGGAAGTGCCCATGTATCTGAGACTTGAGGTGGTGGTTCCAAATTGCACACTTTAATTAAGGTAATGAATGAAAAATCGTATTGAATATGATGCATTGGCTGAACTAAAGTCCTAATGAACTAATTAGTGTTTGGCGTGCTCTAAAAAAAAGTATTTTTATGTGATATATGTGTTTACTGCACAATATATAATCAAAAATAATTTATCAGATTTTTTTAAAGTATTTCAGAACACACATTGAAACGCACCGACACTGACTGGAAGAAAAAAATGTTTGTTGTAAGAACATGAGTTTGAAAAGAAAAATAATATATTTTTAATGCTACAGTAGTGGTGTGCAGCGGCAATCTTGAAAACTAAGTTAAATTATCTCACTTGTATTGCAGTGCTAGGAGAAAAACTAGAGGTCACATGAAAGCTTTTTCAAATGGACTAATGCCTACTGTGGCGCGAGCTAACCCGCGACTTGAGATGCAGATGAGCGCGCATCAGAACTGTCCCTCCTCTTTCATTTTCCCACTCCTACGTATACAGGTGCAGTTACCTAGCTAAAACATACATCTATTGTATTTTGTGTCTTCTTCCTGCTTCCGCAATCAGACATGCGTATTTCATCAGTAAATAAAAAATTAAAATTCTGAATTTTAAGCCTATGTATTATATATGTTAGCACCAAAACCCGAAATTGACCCAAACTATAGGTATTTTTGCTCATTTCGGCTTTTGGTTCGTCGATTTTTGCCAAAACCCGGAATGCCAGTTTATTTCGGCTTTTGGTCACGAAATTTTGATCCATACTAGTTTTGAGCATTTCGCAAAAAGCAAAACCCGGTGTAAACTTTTATATCTAGTTTTGGTCTTTGAATTTTAACCAGAACTAAGTTCTGGTCAAAATAGAAAAATCAAAAGCCGAAAAATGAACATTTCTCAACTCAATTATTTGATATAAGAGAGAGAGAGAGAGAGAGATAACACGACACGTACAAATAAAAAAAAGTAAAAATATTTATTTTAATTTACAATAAGAGTGATATATTATGACTTATGACTAATTTCCCTTATATTGGTTCAAAGTTCAAGTCCACCTTACTTTATCCAGTGATAACGATTTATTTTAAAATATTTCTTGTGCGTATATTCAGTTGACTGTTTGTCTCTGTGCTGAAAACATGTTTTATAATTACATAATAATCGTTAGAAACAAAAAGTATTTGAATTTAAAAAATTCACAACACACGTATATTGTTGGTGCGCAAATTATAAGTGAACATGGTTATATGCATAGCTCTTAATTTACATTTAATCGTAAGTAGCCCCTTAAAATAATAATAATATACTCTATTACTATTACTACTAGTAATAGAGTATAAACTACAATTACTGAATGGCCCACGTGCAATAAAATGTTTGTAATTGTTGCAACAAGGGACATTTTTTTTTTTTTTTTTTTTTGTAAAAATGCATTAAGAAAATTTCAAAGTATTTTAAAAAGTTCGGTCATTGCAAGAGGTCCATTGCTAGGTCAAACAGTAAGTTTATTTTTCGTATTGTCTCAATTTATTTTTTTTGTATCTATAGCCATAAGATTTAGAGATTATGGTCAGCGCATTCTAATCAAATTAATCTTTCAGACCATTTATTTTGCATTTCAAGTAAAATAATAAAATATATTGTTTTAATGCCTAAATTATAATACCAAAACATCATGCATTTATAACATAATTATAGTCTTTTATGATTGCATGAAATTCTGAGTTGAGAAATGTTCATTTTTCGGCTTTTAATTTTTCTATTTTGACCACAACTAGTTCTGGTCAAAATTCAAAGACCAAAACTAGATATAAAAGTTTACACCGGGTTTTGCTTTTTGCGAAATGCTCAAAACTAGTATGGATCAAAATTTCGTGACCAAAAGCCGAAATAAACTGGCATTCCGGGTTTTGGCAAAAATCGACGAACCAAAAGCCGAAATGAGCAAAAATACCTAGTTTGGGTCAATTTCGGGTTTTGATGCTAACATATACATGTATATATATATATATATATATATATATATACACACACACACACACACAACAAATTACAACCATTGATCCGGTGCATTATGATTCGTGGAGATACAAGATTACAATATAATTATTTACATTATATAATATATATCTATATTATTTTTATTATTATAGCAAATAATATGCTGAACTTTTGGTCAACTTTTCATGAACTATAGTTCATATATGAATAAAGTGATGTGTACAGTACACCAACTTTGATGCGATTTTCCAATGACTTTAATTTCAACTTAGTAATAAAATTTTAATTTTCATCAGACTCGATTGTGCTTTGCACTCAGTTTCTAGGTAAATTGCAGTTTGCGCATAAGCATGTAATAATCGTGAATCGTTACAATACAATGCAAATTCATATATTATAAGGCATCGTTCATTCAGTAATTTCAGTATAATCTAATTTTAATAAGCTGATAGCATTTTTTTTAATTGTTATTTTTACTTTGAAATTATTTATGATACAGCTATACAAATTTTAAATCTGATGCAAAGCTAATTATTTTTATTCTAAAATATAATTATTAATCATATTTATTATATCATAGAGTTATTATATTTATACTATCTTTGATTTGCACGTAATCATAATAAAGCAATTCCCAGTAAACACATATATGATAGAGGGTTTGCACACACAATGGTACATCACTCAAATTCAATGCCTGTTTGTCTTATATAATCATATACGTACGCATCATAATATACATATACATAAGCAGTGTATTTTTTGTATGTTTTCATGTGTGTAAATGGAATAAAAGCAAATTAAATGTGTGAATGCACATGAAATATAAATTTTAAAAAAATGCACTTTTCCGTCATTACGAAAGTGCACATGGCAGTCCGTGAGCGACACCATCTATGGTGACACTCTTGTAATAAAAATAATAATAAAGGATATTTGGAAACTTCCAAAAAGCACTTAGTTTCTGTACAAAATTGTATTTGTTGGATTCACAATATTATTATCGAGGTTATTATACCATGCATGTGTAACCAAGAAAAGGATTTCAATTAAAAAACAAACTATTTAAAATTTACAATAAGAATTGAAATTGATTGAGAAATATTTCAATTAAAAGTTTATTCTTCCATTTGTTTTGTATATTGTATAGTTCTTAGCATGAATTTTTTGCAAACAACTGCATGGCATTGATTCATATTCAATTCACATTTATTAAATATAAAATTTTTTAAAAAATTGGAGATTTTAATAGAAAAAAATGCACAAATTTGTTATCAAAAAATTATTGTTTCGACAAATTGAGGACCTACATTGCTACAGCATTGCAATTGCTGTAGCAATGAGTTTTGTCCATAAATAATATAATATAAAAATAATGCACGTGTAAATTGAAATCACAAGATATACCAGTGAGTTATAATTATAACACTTAATATGGATTTCACTGATTACATTTCATAATTCTCACGTAAATAATATCAAATTCAAGATAATATGCAATTCACATATTATATTATTTGTATAACTCCACATTTTAATTCCCTACGTAAAAATAATTCCTAGAACGATCAAAGACTGTTTTTTTAAATATTCATTATTATTGTAATCAATTTCTACATTGAGTATGGGTAAAACGATTCTTCCCAGACTTATTTTTTTATTTATTAAATATATATCATTTTTTAAAAGCCATATTTGCAGTTTTTAAATGAGATTAAAAATACTCAAACAAGGGTCAGACTTAAATAACACCAAACTTTGTATTTTATTCCAAAATTCTAAAAACGTTTTTGCGGGGGACATCCCCACCCCTCCGCCCCCAATCCTGCACCTCCCCCCCCCCCCCCCCATCAGTACTGGATGAGGCTTTTTTTTCGCAATTCACGCATCAAGTCACTTCAAAAATATAATAGACTGGTTATTTGTTTGTGAATTCTGATTAAGAAGTGGTGACTTCATGACCACCATGTGGAGAAAATATTAATTTCCAGTAAAAAAAAAAAAAAAAAACATCGTCTCAACATCTATATCAAAATTATTTGGAACATGGAAAACAATGCGTGATTTTGAAATTTGCATATTCTTAAATAATATTGCTTTGCTAAAATTACATTTTATGGGAACTATATATGCGCAAGTGCTGAAATAATTTTACGCGTCTATATTTAATTATATTGTTATGCAAACGTCAATATACGTCATGCCAATATTTATGCAAGCTGCATTATTTTCATTTAGTAATTCACACGACATCTGTCGGATAATACATCAACTCGTCATGGCTCACGAACAAAAATACAGATACACAAATTAAATTGCTGCTATTAAGCTACATTTATATAATTAAGAAAATTTAGATCAGATTCGAATTATTGCAAATGATAATTTCTTGATAAAAAAAACTTAACAGTACTTTGAAAAAAAAAATTTAATAAATAAACAAATAAAAAAGGCGAATATAATATTTATATAGCTTTTTCCATAATTCTATTCCGTTTTTATTGTGGCCATTATAGCCATTATAGGCCATTATATAATATATTATAGACCTGTTATGCACTATATGATTCCCCCCCTCCCCCCCCCCCCCAAAAAAAAAAAAAAAAAAAAAACACGTGGCTCGACTGGAATATATAATACAGTGTATAATATAATAAATTAACTTCAATCTAAGAAAACAATTTTGTTTTGTTATTTTCAGCGCGTTGGTTGAAATCAATGCAAGATTTCACGACAAAAAAAGGATGAATTGGGGGGTGGGGGCAATTAATATAGTACACCCTCTGTCATGTAAAATTTTAATTATTATATTGCTTTTATGGGCATGCTATGCATTCACACGGAGACTTAAATAACTCATTGCTGTATGTAAATAAATATGGTATTTCCATAAGGCAATAGAATAAAATCTTATCACAGTGTTTGTACACATTATGACATTATGAATATTTGTGATCCTATCTGTAACCATATGTTAAATGTAACCATATGTGTGAAAATGATTATCATACAACTAATATTACGTCTCTATTATTCTCTGTATTTAACAATTAACCTCAGACGTGATGGAACTTTTTGTTTTCCAGCATAAGTTTATATTGCCTTCAATATAGCATATATGTGTACCAATTAAATTTCAAATCGATTTGGTCATATCGGTTATATGTTGGAAAAAATAACATGGTGAGCATAGGGCGTTGTATGTTTCTATGTTTCCCAGTGCATTCATCATATATCAAAGTCAATTTAATGTATACATTAATTTCTTAAAGATTTTAGGATTTAGTCCCATATTGGCCAAAGATTTTAGTTCATTTACTTCAATGTTAAAACTACACTAATATATAGTTACATTTAATTAGAGCTCTTAAGGGAAAGGTTACCATTATTACAGACTTATCTTTGAATGTTGAATCTAAAATATAGTAAAAAGCATTATTTTATAGATTTACTCTAGTGAATAAGGATATAGGTAACATAAAACATAAATCTATGTGTCTCTAGGTAAAATAACATAAATAATATATAAAACATAAATCTATGTGTCTCTATCTTGCTCTTCAATTTAAAATATTATGTGTAGTATTTTATTACAATTGTTTGTAATAATTTGTTATTGTTAAGTTGTAAACAGATCATGCCATACGTTGCACGACTCTGACTCATAAATGTCCTCTATAAATGTCAGTTTAATTTATTATATTATGTATAAGCAAAAGAATAATATTCTATTGCTTGAGGTTATAGTGGCTGAAGATACATTTCTACAGACATTTTAAACTACATTTGATTATTTATTTTCGAGATAATATATTTAATAGTTGCCTAAATTACATACAATCTCAATTGTATATTATGTATGAATTTATTTTGCAGTTTTTCCGACTGTCTATTTTTTATCCTGTAAAAAACTATATACAAAAAAAAAAAAAAAAAAAAAAAAAAAAAAAAAAATCATTTTTAATTTATAGCTTCAATTCAATCACAGGATTAACTGTATTTTATTTTTATCTTTTTACTGTAGCATATAGGATTATAATGTCACTGCTCAATCTTATCTATTTCAAGTGCTGTTATTTTATTATTATTCGTTATCTTATCGTATAGTGGATAATTGCAAACCACTTGTAAACAAAATAATTATATTTCAACCAAAATTGTTATAAATTTATTAAGCTAGCAGCCAATTAATTATGTATATTATATATAATACACACACGTATATACACGTATGCCAACACAACGTCTTTCCCACCAAAAGCTGCATCCCGGGTGCTAAACCAATCAGAGAGCATGTTTTAAACACCTACAAGCCAATTATACAGTTGACTTTACATAGTTAATTACACTGCATCCTCTCGAAGTAGTATTGGAAGAACTGTATACATATACACATTTTTGTTAATTGAAAACAATAATATGACAAGTTTATAGTATGATCATGTAGTAATAAAATATTAAAATAAACTATAAAACTACCATATCATACATGTCGACATTTTTTTTTTCTTTTTTTTTTTTTTTATTCAAAAATGTAAGCTGTAAGCTTAATATATTGATATGTTTCTGTTTGTGGTTCAAATCTGTATCTTGTTTATTATTTAATTTGTGAATCAGTTCAATGACATTGATGCACGTGATGTGATTCACGCATATGAACGTCCCGAGTCCTCTCTGCAAAGCTTTTGCTGATAAGCGACTTAAAGTCATGGTCATGAACATATTAATAGATTTAAAACAAACAAACTTACCTTAATAATTTAGACATAATCACGTGTAAAATTTATAGCATATAAACCATGTATGTAAATTATGTACAGTACCCATAGAATGGATTATAATACTTATAACAATATAATTAGTACTCATATCAATTCATATATAATTGTATAAAATATATTATTATATATTATATAACAAAATATTATATAATGTAGTAATAACATATTTTCATGTGTTTTCAATTTTAAGTACTGTACTAGATATAACTAACATCTAACTAACCTAACACCATCATATACGATCAACGTTACATTGAATTATTTAAATTGAACTACGTAGTACGATAGAATATTATAGCGTATATTACATTAAAATTTTGTTATGATATAGTAATAAATATGTGAGATACATATATACAGACAAAGAAAAAACAAACACGTTTAATCATAATAGAATATAGAATTAAGTGTAGCATGAATGTGTTAAGTTTGCTTAAGTTGCATTTTTAGGAAGGAACGTCCGTCATAGAAATTTTAATATATCGACGATTCGGTAATATGCATTTTATGGATTAATATTCACTTTATTTATGTAAACTGGAGAGTAAACTTTTAACGCCATAAAGGAAAAATATGTTATGTGTGTATATATAATTATAATATATATATATATATATATATATATATATATGTATATATATATATATATATATATATATATATATATATATATATATATATATATATATATATATATATATATATATATAGTATATATACATACACACACACACACACCCTGCATATTTTGCTTCCTGCTGTTCACTGTTCACTTATATATTATATGAAAGTACATGTGTTCAAAACGGCATGACAATCCATTAACGTGCGAATAGTACAATGTACAATACAGAGTTATCATTATTAAATTACATAATATGAGGTCCCGGTTATTCTGTAGTAGCATAATTTTATAAAATTGCATTATTTATACTCTTAAATGCCTTTATATATTATAAATAATAATATTATCAAATATTTTTATTTACTACTTTAGCTATATACATGGGTGTTGCAAGATATCGTGCATGACATTATTTTACTGTTGTTTTCTGTCAATACTAACTTTTTCTATTTTTGAAACATCAATGAAATTGGACTTTTTTTTTTTCCTTTTTTTTTTATAAATAAATTGTAAATAGATGGAACTATAATAATATACTAGGTTTCAGTGTTCTCACACGCAATTGCGTGCCCGCTAGTTAAATTTATTGTTACGTATTTTTTATTGTAGTTTTGGATTCTATTTTTAATTTACATTATTTCTCATACTGTAGTATCGTTATTTTAAAACTAAAGATTTATAAATTGAACAAGAGATTTTCTTTAATATTTATGGATTAGGGTGTTTAACCGTCAACGTCTGAGTCTGATTATTATTTGCGTTGGTGAGAAAATCTTAGCTGTATAGCGTAATTTCTCTCTCTCTCTCTCTCTCTCTCACTCACTCACTCACTCACTCACTCACTCTCTCCACTTTATAAATTATTATGTTGAAATTTTTAAGTTTATTTGTTTATAGCATCATAGTACTGTATAGTTTATCAGTAATCAATATTTTAAAATTGAAAGTGTAAGTTTTATTTCTGACTAAATAGTACGTGATCCAATATTACTTCGATAATAAAGTTTATGGCTGCCCAATTATATAAAATATATTATTATATATTTATAACAGATTATTCATTATATCTAAAGTTTGATATTAAACCAGAATGTAAGAAGATTCAAAATATAAATCTTGGTTTTAAATTAGGCATTTATGTGAATGTCATGATCCGTCTCCTCTAAAATAAAAACATTGCATGGAAGCAGCTGATTTTTAATGAACATTTATGTTTTAATTGAATTCACTTTGTTCGAAAATAAAATTAGAATAAAGAGAATTTGTTGGAATGAAAGTTTTTGAATAACGACCAGTCCGGAAATCGCATTAATTTTTTTCTTTCTTTTAAATCAAATATAGCGTGCATGAAGTATTGTATAACGAATAGTAACGACACGCGAGATGAAAAAAGAAGAGAGAGGGTTTACTGGAAATTATTGCCCATCTATATGTCCACATATAATTTTTTTCAAAAGATGGAGGCAATATTCGATTTATTTAGCAATAGAAGAGAATTTTAAGTATACTTAAAGGAGGTGGCATGGAATAAAAATTATTTAATTAAGGCGTAATGAGGGCTGTGGGGACGGCTTGACAGCTTGTAAAGTTTCACAGAATACTGAAACTGGACATTTCATTGAAACGTGTATTTGAAATACTTAAGAATTAGTATTTTGATTGGCTTATTAATATATTTATTAATAATATGTAAAACAGCATTCTATTTTAACAGTCTTTAGCTACAATTAAAATCCCTAGGATCTACAGTAATTATTTATTAAGTAAAAAAAAATATATATATATATATATAAAGAAAATAATAAAATTGTAATTTCATGTGTCGTAATATCTTCCGGTTGAGTTATGCACTGTGAAGCATTTTGATTAAATATATTTTAACATTCTCAAATTAGAGACTGTATGTATTAGACTGTATAGACTGTATGTATTAGGTAGATATTCTTATGAATTGAAAAGTGTGTATAAAGTGGAGTACTTACATAGTTACATACAACTTTATAATTATGCATCGGGGAATGGAAATGAAACTATTTTTTATTATTAATTTTAATTTATTTTGTGAGTCATATAAAAATAAATTTTTAATAAATTTTTTATTAAACATTGTTAATTAAATTTACCAAATTTAGATGTATATTGAAAATTAAAAATTAATGTAAGTCAGTCCATTATCCATGTTCAACACCATACTGATTAATGTTGAATTCATTCCACGCAGTCTTTTTAAAAATTATATACTCATGAAATTGCACAAAAACAAAAGTAACATTACAAATAAATACGAAGCATTGATAAAACTATTTTAATGAATGATATTTCTGTCGCTCTATTTCCGTGTTTTCAGTCGTGAAAGTTGGGTGATGGTTGGGACTGAATGGGTGACTGGGATGAAGCTGTTCGTTACGTAAGCAAAAGTGTGTGTGTGTGAGAGAGAGAGAGAGAAAGAGAGAGAGAGAGAGAGACTTTAATGTAGAGAGAGGGAGTATAAAGGGTTTAGGGAAGGTGGTACAGGTATAAGCGCCCTTGAGAAACTGTTCTCCGCGTCTAGCCACGTTCTCCCCCGTCCTCCTATATATTTCTCTCCTCTTACCCTAAAACCCTTACTTCACTTTACCTCATCCCCCACAACCCAATCCCCAACCCCCAACAGTTATGACGTCAGAGAGTGTTCGATTTTCCTGACGTAAGAGGAGGATGTGTTCATTGTAAGAGGGCGGGAGTGCTAGAGTCCTGCCTTGTGGCGACACATCGTCCAGGCAAAGGGTATAGACAGACACGCGGGTGGCTCACAAAGGCTGCTTACTGGCGCGTCTAACCATGCCGCAATGTAAGACAAGCTGGACTTACTTTGCTGAACATGTGAACCACAAATACAGACAAAACAAGCTATATGGCTCTCGTTGTTCCCATTGATAATGCAAGGCTATGCAAAGCAAACACAAACTCTGTTGACGCTACCGTGTATGTGATTATTATTGCAAGTAACTAAAAACAGAGCTTTCTATTTATAATAGTCTAGAGCAATGTTATACGAAATTGGTATATAATAATATAATTTAGGAACTATAAGAACTATACTTATATGAAAGTATAGCATGATAAGTCGTTCGTTTAAAGAGAGCTTCATTTGAATACATAGCAAATTAACTACGACTTATATAATGCAGTTATCTTTGAATATATTATTTTATTGAGAGAGAGAGAGAGAGAGAGAGAGAGAGAGAGAGAGAGAGAGAGAGAGAGAGAGAGAGAGAGAGAGAGAGAGAGAGAGAGAGAGAGAGAGAGAATCAAATATTCATGCCTTGATATCATACATCAGAGATATTTCATTTGAACTTACGAGGCTATATCGATAAACAGTGAAATCGTTCAATGATGGTGCATCATGCGCTAACAATTATTGTACGAACAATATTATGTGTCTATATAATTAACTGTGCTCCAAAAAAAGTTCAATTTATTTTTATATTTGTTAAGTCTTTAATGCGGAACAATGTCTATAATATAAACCGATTATAATATTGATGTGCAATTATTGCTTAAAAATCAAAAGCAAAATTAAACTTTATAGGGTAAAGTATATTAAAGTAAAGCTTTCCTTTTTTATGCAAATTCAGACTGAAAGGGACAGAGAGAGAGAGAGAGAGAGAGAGAGAGAGAGAGAGAGAGAGAGAGAGAGACTTTTGCGCATTAGAGTACAATTATTATACTACATACATTATATTGAATTTGAGCTTATTTTATAAGAGTGCAGTGGTTAAATTTAAATTCGTGACCCCAAATATTTATATAACACGTATAAATTTTATTTCTACATTGTTAAAAAAATTATAAATAAATAAGTTTGCTGAAAGTATGTTTAAAATATATATGTATATATAAAAATTAATATTTTTATCTTACATATAGAAATTTTGTATTTTATTTTAATCGAATTAGGAAAAGAAATGAAATAAAACTTAGAAACACGTAAGCTACTACGATGTATCTTGGGAATTTAAATATACGCCATCAAAGATAAAAAAAAATAAAATAAAATAAAAAAAAAGTTTGGGAGAATATTGAATATTCTATTAGTTTCAAGAAAGGCAAGTCGAGTCAAAAAAACAAACAGTATATTATATTATGCCACGGTCTATATTATTGCTTGAACACAACTTGAACAGTTCATTCATTTTCTTAAAATACAAATATTATTATTTAGAAAACTTGAATGTAATTGGGGAGCTATAATCGAACCATATAACATAATACCCATGTTTCATTTCATCACGACAGTAATTATAAATTTTAAATAACATTTTTAACATATGAGATATTCTTACCAAATATTTGAGTTGCATGCTAAGAAAAAAAAAGCATTTTAAGAGAGAAGAGGTTCATTTCAATAAAACCAATAATAATAAACTTCAATAAATGAAGTATATTCTATAATATAGCAAAACAAAATATTTTTATCACAATATAGTATATATAGCAAATCAATTATAATAATTTATTTGATTTTTTCATAATTGCGGTAACTCAACAAAACCTTCTTTAGTTTTAAATTTTAAAAGTGACATTTTATTTAAGAATTTTAGGAAGAAAGTTAAATAAAACTCATGTTGCATACTATAATAATACAGAAGTAAAAAACAAAGTAATTTTTATTAAAATTATTTGAAAAAGTAATTAAAATTAACGAAAATACAGGTTCTTCCAAAATATTCAACGACATTTTCTATATTCGTTGACAATGTGAGGTTTTAAGTTTGTAATTTAATTCCAAAATTGTCAAAAAATGAATTAAAAATCAAAATTAATACCTAATTTATTATCCGTACTTTAAATATGTTTAGTTCAATTCAAATTAATTAGCTCATTGTATTATTGTATTGTATTATTATTATTTTTTTTTTTGAAGTTTTAAGTTTAAATTCATTTTGCTTTAGAATATATGATTTTCAAAATTTATAATTTTTGTAGTGCTAATATTATAAATTATAAATAAAGTACATTAACTATGCGAGCACTCTAATTTCATTCATTCTGTATAATACGGTTGATATTATATGAAACGCAGCTAGTCTATACTCTTTTTAAACTCGATTAATTCAAGGTCAAGTTGTTGAACTCTGTCATCCATCAATACAGCGACATGAAACCAATACAGCATGAAATATAAGTATTTAATACACAGTATGTCATCATATGTGCGCTATTTACTTTTAATTTATACCTTTTTGGTATTTTCAGCGTACAATTTTATTAAGGCTTCTTTTTACGAGTTACACTTTAAGAATCAATGAGTTAAAAATAACACGTAACTTTTTATTCTCCTTTCTTTGTATATATATATAACGTAACAGTGTACGTGTATTGACAAGTCAATATGCAATACATTTTTATAACAAAATTTATATTACAGGCTATATTTTTATACTAGATGTATATATAATAAGATAAAAATGATATACAAAAGAATACAGCATGAATCAAAATTATTTTATTGAATGAATGTGTCATTAAAAAAAAAAAAAAAAAAAAAAAAAAAAAAAAGTTCAAGTTATCACATTTGTTATTATTCTATATATAATTTTGTTTCAAATTAGTTCTGTAAAGAAATGACGAATAAATTAAACATAAAGTGAAGCGTAGTAGATGATAACACATGTACAATTTATTGCGTTTTATTTTCATTTAGTCAGTCTTCCTCTTAGTTAAGTCAATTTATGCTTCACTAAATGTCATTATGACAGCTTAATTAACTGTTATTTTTTATTTTTTTTATTGCAACAAGTAATTAAATAAAATACTGTGTATTACTGTATTGATAAAATAATAATAACATTGACAACGATGTGACTTTGCTACCGTATTTTGATAGCTATCTATTTTGACATCCTGTGATTTAGGCAACTTTTTGTACGTTGCGGCGAAAAGGGTTGCATATTTATAGGCAGCTTGTAAATTTCACATACGTATCGCGTTAAGTTATGAAAAACAATTAAGTTATTCTGTCATATATGTTGTAGAAAAATTTCTCTTGTAAATTAGTTTCCACGCTAAATGTATATTTTTTAATATATTTAAGTAGCTACCGGGAACTATAGCATTACATTTTTTATGCATTTTGTTGTTTATTTGATTGTGATCACGTGTGTTTTTGTCATGGTTATCAAAATAAGAAAATAAACTTTAAAACACGTTGTTATTCTACTTCACACTAAACAGTATTACAAATATAATTTTATTGATTATTATACATACGTGTCAGATGAGCAATTTTTGGTCCCGCGATGCAAATAAACATTAAATGATAATATTTAGTTAAAGTTCCTTGACCTTAGACGAGGTCGTTTCCTTATCTTATATACCTTGTGACCTTGTAATACCTCACTACTTGTTTAGCACAAGTTAATATGTTTATTATTATCTATACTTTAATGTCATTTGTTTTTTTCTTCAAAAACATTACAATGATGTTATTTTAAAAAAATATTAATATGTAATAAAAATTAAAAAATAATTGTCACTTCGGAAATTGAAGGTAAACGCCCCTAAAATCATGTTATAAATTTATCATAAATTATATGTAATATAAAATGATTGACTTGAATGTTGCAGAGTGATATATTAGATTGTCGTAATACGTCTTGGTGGTTCAACTACACATCTGCAGTCCACTGACACACCTCTTACACAGGTATGTATTTCTGGCACTTGACAATTTTGCACTGCGTTCTAACGTTTGAGAGTGAAAAAAAAAATAAAAAAATATAAAAAGGATAATAAATGTTTTTTAACATGTGTAACAGTGTCTCATGACATCTAGTAGCAGTCAAGTGAATAGCTTGCTTTTTCCAAGTGGCGCAAACTTAATGCGCATATCAGCGCCAATATACAAGTTATATATTTTCGTGTTGATGATAATATTAAACATGTATAATAAGACAAAACATATTTAAATAAATGTTGGTTTATAGTTAAGTGCAAATGCCACCCACCATCGTTGAGTTAAAAATATGTGAGTTGGACAAGATGAACTTAAGATGGTTAATTATTATAACGCAGTTAATGTTAGTTTAGCGGAATATGCTTTTTTTTTTCCACTTAATTTGTTAGAAATTTACAACGCGCTAATTGTATATATTATATAAAAACATTTTATTTACTTTTAAGCCGCAACAGTATACATAGAGTTTGAGTTGAATATTATTATACGCTATGCTTATACAGTAATATACTGTGCACACACGGAAAAATTAAATTATGTAATTTGTTATGTGCTGCATCATTGCATACAATAAATAATAATATAAATAATAAATATAATGCAGAGCACAAATATTGCTATTTTGGGATTTAATTACTAATTATGTTGAACATCGTAACAATATTATGCTTTGTGGAATAATTACATTACAAAATAGCATAAATTATGACGTTACATGTTATATGCTGTATTGATCTAGCATAATTTTTACGCTTTTTTTTTTCGTAAAAACAGTGCAAATTTTTAAGATGGTTAGCATAGATGATTTTTTAATTTACAATGAAGTACATTCCTTCAATTCCTATATAGTTCTAAAATCTAAATTTTGTCTCCCTTGAATGTTCATAATAGTAAAAAAAATAAAAAATAATAAATTAACATAAAAAATCCGATGACGTTTTCTTTTATGATGAAAAAATTTCTGAGGGACTGCAATAATGTTCAAACAGTTGCATACGCTTCAGGATACAACACATCCACATACTCTCCTTTTTCTAACGCAGTATTCGCAATATACGTTAAAAGTTTTTATATAATAGTGTTGTATAAGATATATATATATATATATATATATATATATATATATATATATATATATATATATATATATATATATATATATATATATATATATATATACTTCCCAAGGCTGAAAAAAACAGGGAGGTCGATTCTATTTACAAACAAATAAATTCCTGCTAAATAGATCAAATCTGTGAAATATATGATTAAAATGATAGATTAAAAAAAAAAAAAAAATCTTTGATTCCTCTCCGATCGTTATATATATTTTTTATCAACGATTTCATTTCTCTGTATTGCTAATTGCTAGGGTTGCTCAAAATGCAAGCAACTACGATGTTCCAATCGAAAGAGCGATATAATAATATGTTAAGATATTTCTGCCTGATTATTTTTCAAATAACGAAAGAACTTCGGCAGAAACTGAAAGAAATAGACACAAAATAAACACGTTGCAGTTGTAAAGCAATGTTAATAATGCCATTTCATGAACATAGTTTTTTCCCCTACATACTGTATAGGGACAGAAATTAGCACAAGCAAGATGGATCTGTTTGCTTTGTAGTTTTGTGATTTACATTTTATGCTTTTATTACAGTTACATTTTTTTTTTTTTTTTTTTACGTTTTTTTAATTCACGCAGCCTTTTATACACGTGAATTTAATAATAATAAAGAAATAGAAATATTTTTACTGACCCAGGCAGTTCATAGCAACATTACATGTTACAATAAGCAAAAAAAAAAAAAAAAAAAAAGTTCTTTGTCATATTTTTATAAAATAAGTCTACAATTTGTGGAAGTTGCATTAAACTTATCACATACATAATAAATAATTGCGACAGACAGCAGAGCTGGATTATGTCACTTTATTAGTTATATTGATGGATGTTTATTTAAATTATTGTTTGAAAAAATAATAATAATTAGGAACGCTAATTGATAACAAATCCAAAATTAATAATATATGTGATAAAACTTGTGAAGAGAAATAATGGAACAGGTGTCTCTTATCTCGTTAACGCTACAATTTTTGTAACAAACTTAAGTTTTTACAAAAATTGTTTATGCTCAGGCTCAGACTGAAAATGACATTATTCTTTCGTTCATTGACCCTGGTATCAAACATGAATTGGCATAAACGAAAATGAATAATGGCATAATATTGTATTATATTTTTCATTTATTAATTATAAATTACTGCATTAAGTCCAACGCTTGTTGTAAACTCTGAGTTACCATGAACTGCCAAAGTAAAAAAAAAAAAAAATAATAATAATAATAATATATTATTGTATGCATAACAAGAGCAAAATTTTCTTCTCTTTTAAGAACAATGGTTTATTATTTGAAAATGAGCTAGACGGTTGTTACTTAATTATTGCACTTAAATAAAATAAAACGTTATTTAGTTTAAACTAAGTATTAATAGTGCATGTGGAATGATTGGCTTATTTATATAATTTCTTATAATTAGGATGGGACAAGAGGCCTTCCATACATATTCTTTTAGAACAATAAGAAGTTTCTACTGGGCAACTACACTGAAGCATTTGAGTACTATGATTGGAGCCCACAATACAGCCTGACAATATAAGGTCTGGAGATACGTGTGAGGATCTACTGCATCATTTCTCTGATGGTGGCAACTGGTCACGGGTGTATTGGAATAATGGATCAGCTGATGCTCAGCTATATGCAATTTGTGAAAGATAAAACTAATAAAAATTGTAATGGTGATACGATTCATAATAGTATACACTTATCAAAAATAATTAACTAGCACGTATATTATGCTGCTTATTAAAATGTTAATTTTGTGATTTAAAAAAAACTAAAAAGGATTTCATCATTATATTTTTCATTGGTTTTGAAAAAATGATATGCATCATTAGAATGTGGTCTAAAACCATGGTCTAACCTTAAATTAGCCATTTAATATTGATTGCTATCTATGAGTACAGGGAAAGTTCTGTAAGGAATACTTGAACATCAATGAGTTTGTTTCACAAATATTTATTATAGGATCTTTTGTAAAAGTATCAACATCGTTATAATAATACATCCAATATTCGTACAGAAAAAATGTCATTTTAAAAACAGGAAGAATAAGAAGAAAAAAAAAAAAAAAAAAAAGACAAAAGACACAAGACAAAAAAGTTACAACATGTGCACTTTTTAATACAATTTCCATCACAATTTCATTTTGTACAAATATTTTTTTTTTAATACATATGAAATAATATTTATAAAATATTGAAGCCTCAAATCAACTACACTTTATATTTTTCTACTGCCTCTGTGTACGGTATCACTCCAAACCAAGAAATCCTGCCAAAGAAAATACGCAAATCACATTAGTGTAAACAATAGGTGCTAATAAATAAAATAAATGAAAAAAAAAAAAAAATAAAGAAAGAAGAAGATAATAAAATTTAAATTAAGAAAAATAATGTGAAATAAAATTTTAAAATATCACAAAAAGAGATGAGATAAATGCGATCAAAGAAATGTGTGAGAGAGAGAGAGAGAGAGAGAGAGAGAGAGAGAGAGAGAGAGAGAATATTACAGATAATATGAATAAATTTATTAAAAATATATAAAGGAATTTTTATAAGCATTGTTCCTAGATTTTTGAACCGATAAATAAAGATGATCAACTGTTCATTTTAAAATTACATAACACAGTTTTGTGGAGAAAGGGGGATTGGGGAATATTATGAATACCATTGTTATGACCTTCCTAAAGAAATTTCAACACTTAGCATTGATAACAATTAAGACTAGTTCACACTACGCCAATGAAATATATTGACATAAAAATGTACCAATATTAATTGACCACATAGTAGCTTGGCCTAGTACAAGCTATCTTTCACAGAAAAACTTTTGCCATCAAAATCATACCACTAACTTTAGATATCTTATTAAGGATATACCAATTTTGCAACAGTAATTTGTGGAGATCACACACACTAATATGAAATACTGAATCACCTACTACCGAGTGATTTGATGAGCAATGATGAATAAACAAAGTATTGCCTTAGAGACAGTAAACTAATTTTTTTTTGCTAAAGCATGAAAAAAAGTTTTGAACTACTCTGTGTCTAAAATAATGTCAATCAGGTGCAGATGTGAACCTAGCTGATTCTATATCAATAAAAATAGCACACAAAGGTATATTTATGTTGTTAAATATAACAGTAATAAAACTATTGCTCGCCCGCCCCCCCCCCCCCCCCCCATTATTTGTATGTATAACTAATAATTATATATACTGATGAACAGTAAATGAGTCTGTCACTGCATACTAACCAATGTCACAGTCACAATACAGCAAACACATCAATACAACCTATGACCTCCCCTTTCCTAACTCTGCTTGTTTTCATTTGTTTTACCATCCATAACATAAAAAACCTTATTATATTGCCTGATTGAAATCCTTAAGGCAATATAGTAAAGATTTTAATGTTTATAATTGCAAGTTAGCTTGAAAACTCATAGCACTACCTTATAGCAATAAAATGCATTCAGACTATCATTGATGTCATTGATGTAATGCTCCATATAAATACATGGTTTTTACATAAGGCAATATGGTGAAAAAAAAAATTGTGCCAGTGTCTACACTGCATCGTGGCACTGAAATTTAAAATCAAGCTCGACAAGATTTGCAATTGGACTCTTTTACTAATAAAATATTTTTCTAAATTTTCAGGTATCATTATTCTAGTTTATGAAAGTACACTGACACTTGCAAAGTTTTTATAAGATCCTGCACTAAAAGGCACATCAAAATCGAAGAAGTACAAAATATATAACAACATAATTGCAGTAAACTCTCGATTTTGTGAAATAAAAATTTGGCAACCTCTCGATTTTGTAAAATGCAACCTATTTTACCAACAATGAAATTTATTAAGGATGCGCACAGTAATGTTGAGTTTCATATTTTATAAAGTGCATGAGCAGGAAGAAAGCCTAGGATTAGAAATTCCCGTATTTCTATGGTTGCTTAGTAAAAACAATTTCATTTTCACATATTTGAAACGAAGTGCAAAAGTAAGGTAGTTTAGTTTACTAATTAAAGCAACTCTCCAGACCAGATAACATGCCCTTTTATTTCATTAAACACTTATTGGGATTCCCAAAAATACAAGTATTTTGTCCAAGAACCCAATCGTGACACCTAAGCGTATAAGAAATTTTTTTAACTTATGCAACCCGCAACACTTTTTCTATTGAACATCACTAGTCATGACGTTAGCAATAGTGTGTTTTTGCCTACTTTACAATTTGTCAAGCTCTTTTGCAGTTACATTTGGTAATAATGAAATTCGATAATGTTAATGTAAGTAGATAACCTATGTAATCCAGAGAGGATTCCCGCTGAAAAGTAGTGGTCAGCTGGAGACATGTATTGCGGGTCAAAATTACATTGATCAAATGGGCAACAAAATATAACTTCCAGGATAAAATAAAATTAAAGGCAACAGAAAATTGAATAACGATATTCTCTTTGGATTACCTATCTATAGAAATACCTTAGATAATGTTACTGAGTATCCCATTTTGTATCAATTGAAATAAAAGTGCACGTTGTTAGGTCTGGAGAGTAGCTTTAATGAACTGTGAGTGAGCTGTTTGTGATGATATTTTGAAATTAGTCAATCAACATATGAACCTTACAACAGATTAGACTTTTGAAAACAGGGATATTTCTAATCCAACGCTTTCATTCTCCTTATTTTTATTTTTATTTTTTTCAAAAACTTTGTAAATTGAATTTATATCATGATTTTGCTGTGAATTATCATTTAAAAGTAAAAAGCACACACACATGTAAAAGAATTTTCATTATTTGCCACTCAAGTAACAAAAAATGTATTATCGTCCACTTTTAACTTCCAACATAATTATTGAAAGATGTGTGCTTTTTACATGGGGATGGGGATAACTTTTAACAACTCGGCATTGTTATGAATAATATATCTTTTAGTTAAAGGCGTAGAACACGTTGAACAAATAACTTGCCTGATATCCAAACATAATGGAATATCAATGTTGATTTGGCCCAAGTCATTGATTTCTAATTTATTTTCCATTCAAGAAATGGCAAATGCGGACTCTAACGTCACAGCTCGCCTGGTCCATGAGAGCGTAAAACAAGCGAGTTGTGACATCACAGTCCTCATTTGCCTTTTCGTGAATGGAAAATCAATTAGAAGTCAATGACTCTGGCCAAATCAACGTTGATATTCAGGTATTTGTCAGGATATAAGGAAGTTTTTTGTTCAACGTGTTCTACGCCTTTAAAAATGTTATTATTCAATTACTCCTGCAATGAACATTTTAGAAACCTTTTTTTTTTTTTTTTTTTTTCTCTTTCTTTCTTTTTTTACCGGGTTACTTGCAATTTCACAAAATCTCGAGTTTAACCTATATTTAAAAGCAATTAAAAAAACAAAGAAAACATTTTGGTATTTATATTTACCTGATATAAAGAACTTCTTCTTGTTTCTTCTGATAAAAGTCAATGAAAGAGATTTTCTTTCGTGTTCAGCCTTCATTTATCACAATTTAAGTCAATAATTTGATATTCATTTAAAGAAAAATTTAAACTCACAAAATGTAAGAAAATCTCTTTCTATACATAGCACATATTTACAACAGATCAAAAGGCACAATTTTTCTAAAAACCATAAGATTACATACTGCAATGATTTGAGACTAAAAACTTAAGGCAGTCTTTTTAAAAACATAATAATTATTACACCTTTTAATCCCACAAATGTTACTCCTTACAGAAAAATGGAACAATTAATAATTTTAGACGCTTCAATATTAAAGACCATTCAAACAAAGCTTGACATCAGTCTACTAAAAAGGTACAGTTATGGCATAAAAAATGTTCCCACTTTCCAAGCAAAACCCAAATTGACATTATTTATAATACTGTACATCAAAAGTTGTATTGCTAGCTGCAGGTTGGATATTTTTGGATGCCATAATTATACTAATAATAAAAATAGTATTGCGATATAATGAATCTTTAGTCAATATTCCATAAAAAAATATTTAGGTGCAGAAAAACGATGAAAAAAAAAAATGCAAGCACAATTTTTACCAGAGAAGATTGCTTTTTATATGTATTTTAAATAACTCAGCAACAATCACCCACTATAATAAATAATAATATCACTAACCATGCATGCAACACTACGTGATGCATCACTATGTTTAGTGACACACAAAAGTTCACACATAAATTTGAGATTCAAAAGTAAGGCATGCATCCAAATCAGTCCACAAAAACTATGAAAAAAAAAATAAATAAATTCATAAAATGTTGGTAGGTATTTCAAGTGGTGACCCAGTGTTTCAATTACACTTAAGATCTTAAATGTTAAGTCAAGCCTTAGAGACGTGACTTAAGTAAAATGCAATACAGTGTGTCTCAAGCACTACGTCACCAGTTGACATATCAACCATTGAAATGTTACTATCATTGCAGTATGCACTCAAAATGAATTGAGATCACAAAACTTGAAATGCTATTTAACAGATTGCCTTTGTTTTAAATAATATAATAAAACAATATTAATTATTTGAGTCTTTAAGGTTAAAATGGCATAAAAAAATATTATTTATGGCATTAAGATTGAAGGAATACAAAATTGAGTTCAGGGCGATATACTTGGCACAAAAACTAGAACATTTAAAATAATAACAATGAAAAAATATTAATAATGTTGGCATTTTTTTAAATATATATATAAATTTTACCCTCCAATTAAAGTACTTAAGAATAGCATTACACACAAAGTATGAAATCTGAAGTCCACTTAATAAGCATTTTTTTTTTTTACAAATATTATTCATACATAAACTGGTTTTAAGATTATTAGACCATTTCAAAATTATTTTGGAAATTTTTAATGCCATATATTCTTAAGTAATTAATACAATGCAATAAACATGTCACCTAATACTACTAATAGTAATATAATTATCTACCATCATATTTTTTTGTCATTCAATAGATAGATAAAATAAGTACAAATTAACAACAACAATAATAAACGTAGCAGAAACAGAGATGAGCAAAGTGTTATAACTATCACAATTTATATTAGCACTAAGGATTTAGCCTTCACATCTTCTGCCTGCCCACTTCCTGTCACTTTCAAATTATACAGTTTAAGTAGGCCAATTATAAACACACATGAAATAAACATTACAAAATAAATTATTTTATAATATATTCCTTAATTAATATATAATAATGGTATTACAACACAGATAAATTTCAAAAATTAGGAAATGGGAAACTGAGCTGTTAATTGACAGGGATACCTTGCATCAGTGAGAAAATATTCCAACCCTGTACAAAATTAAATAAGAGAGGAGTTTATAAATTGCAAAGGGGTATGTACTTTAGCAAGCTCATTATTACTTATGCTTGAATTGTTATCTAGGGCAAACTTGGGGTTGGTTATGGCTTGCATTTAGTGCAGTGGCACAAAACCTTGGGCCACTACTTCTCCATTCCCCAATTGTTCAAATCTATCTATATGTTGTTTTATCATCATTTAATCAATCAATTATCGCAAAGTCGATTTCTTTCCTTGATTATTAATATGAATTTTTTTAAAGAGCATGTTCCAATTACTTAGATACTTCTGTAATCACAATTCAATCTTAAATTATACTATTTATCTGAGGGTAAAATTTATGATGACAAACAGTTAAATTAAGTTATTATCATATAAGAAAAGAACAACCCTAAATCAAATTGTTTCCTCAAACCTTAGGACCAAAATTCAAAAAGACATAGGTTTTTAATTATTTATTTTAGAAGATTACTATATCTATGGTAACATTTAAAATTTTGTTACCTTAAAAAAAATCTTTAATGTATAATTTTTAATGAAATTAAAAATGTGTGAAAAAAGGAACACACATTAAAAAAAATATATATGTATATTAAAAAAATTTTAATCCAATTTGGGAATGCCCCAATTTCGTAGATTTTACCAATTCAATCTACAGTACTAATTTGATGCCCGATAAAATACAAGTTCAATTGAACACACTATAACCTACTCTTATGATGTTTAATTACAGCAGTCTACTTTGTAAATAATAAAAAGTAAATACACATCATAACATATGTGCCTTGCTGTACATTACATTTAACTGTTTAATCAAATAAGATATAAGAAAACTAGCTCTGATAAGAGCTAAATTTGACTGCAGCAAAAGAAAAATATAAAAAAATGCAGGATAATTCCCTTAAATTCTAGATCACCTAAAAATGTTTTCTATATATATATAATATATATATAAAAA
This sequence comes from Ecdyonurus torrentis, assembly GCA_949318235.1. NCBI lineage: Eukaryota > Metazoa > Arthropoda > Insecta > Ephemeroptera > Heptageniidae > Ecdyonurus > Ecdyonurus torrentis. Next base: position 45,828,377 of record OX439127.1, read on the forward strand.
ACTAATTGTAATTAGGTACTTTTTTTCCCTTCACTTTTTCATTTTCCATTTGTAAATGTGAAATGATAAAATATTTTCAGATATACATTAATTATCATAAAAATGGTGCTTACAAAATAAAAATACCACTAATTTGAAGCAATATAAAAAAAAAGGGTAAATAAAAAATTAGATGAACATATAATCCAATTTCACACCAAAACTAAGAAAAGTAGGCAAAAAAAAAAAAAAAAAAAAAAAAAAAAGATATGTAACATCAGGCAGTGATGACACGTAAGTATTATATTATGCACTTAGGTGTTTTTATTATTATTAATATTTAGAATATGGACTATCACTATAAATATTAACAAGAATTAGTTACTATGTAACCAAAAAGCTTTTAGCTTGCTCTTGTCACCAGTCCGTAGAATTATTGCTATAAGGAAGTGTAGTAGTATTTTACTTTTAGAAGTTGTATCCTTCATCATCTTTGATTTCTTTCTTTCTTTCGTTGTTCAATTACTATAACTAAAATTTGTATATTTGAAAGCACTTATTTTATTTTATGTTATTTTTTTTTTTAAATATTTATATGTGTTAGTTGTATCTTAAAGCACTTTGTTTGTGTATTTATATCACCTTTTTTTGTAAAGCCATCTATCTATATGGCACAAAAACATTAAGATCATAAAAAATTTCTAGCTATTAACATCAAGACACAAATTTTGGGAGGATGCTTTTTATCTGCTTAGAATCAAAGAATTTTTTGTTTTAAAAGAAACAAGAAAATACATATTATACTGCTCTGGATGTAAATGAGCCAAAGAGCACAATCTATCGCAGGGAAATACAAATCATTTGTTTACAATATTTCATTGATAGAAAAAAAAAACACAGATTGCATAAATTGGGGAATTGGAAATATTGAGCTGTTAAAGTCGCATTTAAGTTTCCCCATATATTTAACATTTGGAGACATGAACGCTACTGTCAGATTTATTCGGGAGGAGTGTACATTTGCCATCTTCATATTGCTAACAATAAAGGAGATATTGCTTATAAAAGGAAAGGGCTGAAAACCAGGTACAGTGCAGGTAAGTGTTATGTTGTCAGTTCTGTATTATTTGCAACATCTGCAGATATTTTCATTGACTTCTTGTCATTGTTTAAACTGTAGGTACTATAGTTATGATAAAAACATAATGATAAAACCATTTTAATGATAATGGTAAAACCTTTTTAATGAATGTCAATACATGAATGAAAAGGTCTGCAGTGTTGCAAAGAGCTGGCAACAGAGCACTTACCTGCACCCGGTTTTCAGCTCTTTTCTTTCATGAGCAGAATCTCCTGGAATATTATTAATATGACAACAGTCAATGTATGTGTGGCTGGCCCTACATACCCCATTGTAACCTGCAACGAGAGATGCAAGTTTGCTACATGACCATAACTTGCTTTAACTAAAATATTATCGTTTGATATATTAAGGAAAATAAACCATTGTAGGTATGACAAATTTGAAGGAAACGGATAGGAGAAAACCAGCTCTTAACCTTTTCTTTCAAATTCATCATAATATATTATAGTTTTGGTTATATTATGGCGACCTTGAACGTGGATTCAAAGCAGGGTAAAATAATTTTTAAAAAATGACATCAGGTATTTTATATTTATCCGCAACAGCATTAACATGTTATTAATAAATGTTATAACATTTCATAAAACTGCAGCCTCTACCAAAATATTACATAACCCGGTAATTTTCCATCTCTGCTTGTCGTTACAAGCATTTAATTTTGAACCAGGTTACATCTCACATTCCATCTATGAATTTTTCCTATCAAATCTTTTTATTAATCAAGTCAAATTTTCCTTAATTAATATTAATATTGCACACATAAAATTATATAATTTTTGGAGAGAAGTGCTTTCTCACAAATTTAGGCTTCCTGTGCAACAAAGGGTCTGAAAGGGTTGCAGGTGGTTTTACAACCAATCAAAACAGAAATTAAGGAAACCAATTGGATTGTGCTACATAGAGCTACTTACTTGTTAGTGGGATCTGATTGGTTCCCCTAATTTCTGCGCTTTTGTTTTGTTTTAGCGCCACCTGCAAGCATAGACAACCTTTTTAGACCCTTTGTAGCACAGAAAGCCTAAATTTGAGGGAATCCGCTTCTATCCTAAAATATTGAATAGAAAAAATAAGGGCATAAAAACTAGCAATCTGCTAAAGTATGTTAAGTACTGCATTAGCATGAATATGTGTGTGTGTGTGTGTGTGTGTGTGTGTGTGTGTGTGTGTGTGTGTGTGTGTGTGTGTGTATAAGCTAAAAAAAATTGCAACCAAAAAAAACTAAGCTTGACGCACCCCTTGATTTAACAGGCTTAACTTAAACAAATATAAACTCCAACATGCAACATCTATATGTATAATATACTAACATGCCTTACAACTAATTTTTATTTATTGAAGTTTTATTTAGTATCATACAATACATGAATCTATAAGTTTCAAAAAGCGCTTCTAACAATTTCACCAAAGGTGACATCATACCAGATACTGATAAGAAACTCACCTTTATTGAAAATGTAAGTGCTTTTTGATACTAATATACACATAAATCAAATACAGTGATATATTTTTATAGAAATACCAGTACTTAGTTTACCATAGACACAGACATATACCTAACTAAGGTTTTCAATTTTAACAGTCTTGAATGTGTGATTGAAAAAATGTGTCCCTGCTTTGCTCGGATTTCCACACTTTTTTTTTAGATAACTGTATTTATAATACTACATTGTAATATTTACTCTTATGTAATATTTGGTGTGTTTGTTTGTTCATCAATATCAACATTTACTCAATATTCAAAGAAAAAAAAATCAAATTTTGTATGCACCACAAAAATGATTAAATAATATTCAGTTAAAAAAAAAAATATAGTAGTAATAAAAACATCTATAGATTACATAAATTGTCACTGTCTCGACTTGTACATCTAGATTTTTGTCATGATTTTTGACACGCGACATTATTCTTCAAATATATTTGACAGATACAAGTGAAAGATCAACCATTTTTCTATTAAATCTGTGATAAAATTGAGCAGCTGCATCTGTAGTAGCAAATGTAAGTTTTGCTGTTTTTTGTTCCATTGCCACACTCTGTAATCAAAAATGTGAATTAATTAGCCTTTTTTTTTTTTTTTTTTTTTTTTGTATAGATATAACCAGTACACAATTTGTATAAACTGTTTGTTCCTACCCGTAATGGTGTTATTATTTCTGTATAACTGATTTTTAAGACATACCAATAGAAAATAAATACATACCGTAAGTTTGAGGGGATGACTCATTTTTATCAATTTTTGTCTGCTTGTTGCTGTTGAGAGATTCTCAATTACAACTGTTGTTGTTGGCATTCTATCACTCCGAGGTACTTGCTGAGGAGTGACACCACCTTTGTTGGCAAGCTCAGCAGTTTGTTTGCTGGCAACCAGTTGTGCAGCTGCTGATTTGGATGCAGCCAGTTTGGCAGCTTCTGCAGCACTCATCACGACAGTACGGCCTCCACTACGACCTCTCGCAGTTGAAGCAACTCTACCGGCACCTCGAACTGTCATAATCGTCTCACCAGGAACTATTGTCTGAGTAACATATTTGAATATCACATTAAACAAAGAACAAATCAAAGACGATTTTATGTATAGTACTACAAATGTCAAATATAAATATATTTTTATTTAAATTTACCTTAACAACTGAATTATTTGGAATGACTTGTCCTCTTGACACTCCCCGTTGACTACTGAGAGTAACTCCAGCTGACTGCTGAATTATATGATTTGCAATATTTCTTGCTCCCCGCTCTGCACCCCTCATGGGGATAGACATAATTCCCCTTATGGCTGCTCCTCTTGTTATACCTCTAGTAGCAGCATTGGCACCTACTCTTCTCCCAAAGCCACGACCTCGTGTTGATAGCTGTCCTCTAATTGCACCTCGTTGAACTGCTACGGCGACAACTGAGTTTCCCTCAATTATATTCACTGGCAGAACTCTTCTTTTAATAACACCCCTGCGTTGCATTCCAAATGCACTCTAAAAATGATATTCAACAAAGGTTGGTTCAGTTTCACCAAATACATTTTATGTAATAAAATTAAAATAATTTTTTGAAAACACTTTTACCTGAGCAGGAGTGGGTCTAGCTTTAACTCCAGGTATGTTTTGAGCAGAGTTGTTAATTAATTTACCTAAAATTATATTAAGTCACTGTTAGTATTTCAAACATTTCCACACGGCAAGTAGTATTACCTTGTTCAGTAACTGTAGGTTCGATTGTACTACGGTTCACAATGGTGGCAATGGCACTTCCCTGAAACTCACTACTCTCACCTAGGCAACAAAAAACAGCAAATGAAAATTATAGCTATTTTTAATGGTTTTGATTTAAAGGCAACAAAAACCTACTGCTTCAAATGAATTACCTGGTTCATTTTTATCGTGTTGTGATTGTTTCTCTTCAATCAACTGACGCCTCCGTTCCTCTTTTCTTCTTAAAACCTCTTCCCTCATCAGTTTTTGCTCTCTGATTTTAAGAGTATAATTGTGTAACTCTTGCTGAGACATGCCTGCTATCTCAACTGGCTTCTCTTGAGAATTGCCCTGGTCAAACTGAAAATTGTTCAAGTATATGAAAGATGCTAAACTATAGGCTATACAATACTACTTCATGTTGAACACAGTCACTTACATCTTTATTGTTAGCCGGTGGTACTAGCCTGGGTTGTTTCAATACAGGTGCAGATGGTGACTGGTGTTGGCGCTTTATTCCTGTTTGCAGCGTGGTGCCTCTTTTTTGAAGTCTTTGGTGTACAGGGAGTTTCTTTTGCTGGGGAGTGATTTTCTGTGGTGCTCCCTGGCCCTGAGGCATTGCATGATTCTGTTGAATGTGGTTAATTGGCCTGGGACTGACTTGTCGAGGCCCTCCTACATGGAGCTGCTGCCTAGGCATGCGTGGCACAGGCTGGCAAGGTCTTGGTGGGTGAAGTTCTGGCGTCATCATTTGTAGTGGCCTTGGTCCAACTTGTTGGGGTGCTATTTGATACATGTTAGCATCACCTGTAAGTAATCCATTCAGTTACTGTAATATTAAAGATGCATTCAGCCCAAAACATTATATTGCATATTTTGTCCTTATGATGTGTAGTAAGTTCAAATCTACAAAAGAAAAGAAAAATGAAAAAAATTGTTCCAGATACTTGTGTATCCCTACTGATTATGCTACATGCTACTGGGGAAAAAGACAGATTTTCTTCATTTTAAACCTTTGTGCACCCAGTATTTTTGTGGTCACAGTACATTTAGTTTTCAAAACACAGCACTAGTACTAGTTAAAGATCCTTTACTATGTAGTTAAGCATCTTTAGTAGGTACTAATAATGTATGCAGATTGTGAGGGGGTCTCACTGTGCGTGGCAAATTATATTTTTGTGTTACTTAGAAATGGAGAAAGTGGTGGGTCTTTTTTGTAATAATAAAAGCTTTGAATTTAGCCCTTGTGCTTTAGGGAAGCTTATGCTGCATGGACTAGACACTGCATGGAGAGGGCAACCCCCACATCTGGTGGATTGCATTAATCTGGTCCTCCTTTGGTGCACTCCTCACCGTTTTAAAAACCACAAGCAGCTTAAATTTAGGGGAGGCACTACATTTTATTTTTCAATGAAAAATTTAGTTTTGCAAATCAATTAATGGTGCAGTTTATTTTTTATTGCTCAACAAACAAACAAACCACAAAAAAAAAAAAAAAAGTTTATATTTGCCAGTCTAACAAGGGGCAAAGATAGTTAAATCCACAAAGTGCTTACTTATTGTCATGCAAATTAATTTTTTATTTTAAACAGGATGTGGCTACATTTGCAACTACATTTTAACAAATACTCCACACTTGAACCAGGCAAAATTGAACCAAATAACTAATACTTATCCTATAGTTATATTGAAAGAAAATATTATTCCATAATACTTCCTTTCAAGAGAAAATCCTTCCCCATTCAAGAAGACAGGCAGGGAAATATTAAGTAAAGATTTGACATTTCAAGTATTGTAATAATACTGTAATCAGTAAACTTGCCTGCAAAATTTGGTGGGGGCACACTGTAATCAGGTTGCGGTTGAAATTGTGGCGATACCTGTGGCCTTGGAGGGGGATACCTTGGTGGTGGCTGATTAGTGGGATGTGTGTAAGTCCCAGGAGGCGGAGTCTGCTGTAATGAAAACTCCAATCAAACTTCAACATCCTAGCAACCTAAATTTTATCAAATCTAAGTTAGGTAACATTTTTCTTACCACAGCAGCATTAAATTGATTGAATTGATAGTCTGTCTGTGCAGCAGTAGGATGAGGCCAAGTATGGTCAGTCTGTGCAGAAATAAAACTATCAGCATGAGACATACTGGTTAAGTAAGCTAGCCAACTACAGACATCACATGAAAAGGCCCTTACTTTTTTATACTCTAGCATTGCAGGATCCCCATTATGATTGTTATTTTTCTTTCTTACAAAACAGGTGTAAATTTTGAGAAATCTATTGGACATTTTTTTTTTTTTTTTTTTTTTTAGTGTATACTAGGTTAATATTAGGGTAATATTAATGAAAATAGACAATGTGATATGTATGATAATTAAAAGATAGATAGAAACACATAAAAAAAGAGAGGTAAAAGATTTTTGGGGAATGGGAGATAATGAGCTTTGTTAGTTCAGGGACCCCGCAAAAGAGAGAGAAAAATATTCAAACCCAGGCCGAAATATGACACATAGTGCATCGTATGCACGGTGGTATGAACTAGAAGCTCGTAAGCAAATAGAGATTAGTTAATTGATTAGAGGGTTTTTTGGCTTACAAAAGTAAATTGTGACGTTTTTGCTAATTAATTTACTTTTGTAAGCCAAAAAACCCTCTAATTAATTAACTAATCTCTATTTGCTTACGAGCTTTTAGTTCATACCACCGTGCATACGATGCACTATGTGTCATATTTCGGCCTGGGTTTGAATATTTTTCTCTCTCTTTTGCGGGGTCCCTGAACTAACAAAGCTCATTATCTCCCATTCCCCAAAAATCTTTTACCTCTCTTTTTTTTTTTGTTTCTATCTATCTTTTAATTATCAACCTATCGCAAAGTCGATTTTTCCTAATTATATATTTATAATGTGATATGTATGATGATAAAAAGATTTGATAGTAAAACACACAGATTAGGAAAAATTGGGGAATGGGAGATATATTGTATGTGCTTACACAAACAGGGACGCCGAGGTAGAGAAAACATTCTAGCCCAGGCCGAAATGAAATTTATAAGCAAATGTAAGTGGCTCATATTAAGGCAATGATGAGTTTTAAGACTGTAATTTTATACAACTGCTGACTTTTAGATACTAAATTACACTTACTGGTTGCTGCATGCGAGGAGTTCCACTTCGTGGCTGCTGCATGCGAGGTATTGCTGGAGGAGGAGGTCTATTAAAGGCTGGTGGTGGCAGTGGTGGCAACGGGGGAGGCATATGAGGTGATATCTGAGGTGGCCCAATAGCAAAGTTGGGTTGTGGAGGTAGTTGAGGTGGCAGATGTGTCACAGGGGTATGCTGCATGTGATGCTGAGTTGGTGGATGATACTGTGCAGCATAACCACTGTCTGAAGTTGCACCCCAGGACGCAGTGTCACCAGCTGGCTGCTAACATAACATTCCAAGCAAGTTAACTATATGTTCAGTATTATTACTAAGAAAATCAAGTTAGAGTCTTATGTTTGTCATTTTTAACTAAAACTAAATACACTACTCACACAAAATTCCGAACCCCTATGATACAAGTAAAATTAAGTACAAGCAAGAAAAAAATAGTTTTAAGCTGACATTTTAACAGGTGAGTAATTAAAAATATAATCATTAAAAAAAATAGTAAAAGTGTGTACTACTGTATTGTAAATCAAAGGGGAAAAAACATTTAATAATTCACACAATCCATCTCTCTTAGAGTGTATTGCCAAAATATATCTAATGTGTTTTTTTTTATCTCTGTGCTAGCAAGATTTTCACCAAACTATGGGACTCACTTAACTATGATAAGGCCCTTGCTGGTTTCTCCTATCTTTCTCTTTCAAAGTTACCATACCTAATCGCAATGGTTTATTTTCCTTAATATTTCACTATAGATGAATGAATAGGAATCATTCCATGAAAATCTTTAATTAAGACAATATACATAATAGAAAAGCACATAGATAGATTAGATTAGGAAAAATTGAGGAATGGGAGATAGTAATGAGCTTAGACTGACAGGGAGGGACGCTGGGGTATAGAAAAAATAATTTCTAACCTAGGCTCGTTGAAAAAAAAAAGAAAGGAGACAGAGAGAGAGAGATAGAGAGAGAGAGAGAGAGAGAGAGAGAGAGAGAGAGAGAGAGAGAGAGAGAGAGAGAGAGAGAGAGAGAGAGAGAGAGAGAGAGAGAGAGAGAGAGAGAGAGAGAGAGAGAGAGAGAGAGAGTGTGAAGTTTAAGCATATGTATTAGCTGCTTATATTGCTAATGTAGAAAGTGAGCTTTATGAAAAGGGAATTTTGACTTGCATTTGGTTTCATGAGTCCTAGTAAGGACATAACAGCTGTCCAAAACTAGAGTTAAGGTGTTGAAAATGACAGTGTGCTCATGCCATTTAAACCAAATGAAAGCCATAATTCTTTTTTCATACAGCTTTCTATATGAGCAATATGAGAGGCTAGCACTGGCCCCAAAAAAATCGGCAGCAGTGTTCGTCTCTCCAAATGTTATTTATATGGGAAATCTTTAATGTAAGTGGTCAGATTTATTTATTCAGTTACAGCGTAATTTTTTTTTTCAATTTTCCTGGGTTAGAAATTATTCTCTACTCGATCTCTCTCATATATATATATATATATATATATATATATATATATATATATATATATATATATATATATATATATATATATATATATATATATATACACACACACACACACACACACACACATAACAAATGCACCATTATACATAATAGTTTCATTATTATTATAATTTGAGCAATTGTGTATAGAAAATAAAACAACTCACTCAACCAAGATTGCAAACTACTGGTTACTGGTACTAAGGTACAGTATTACATAACATAGTAAGGCTTACATGGTATGAGCCTGACGGCTGATTGTAGTGTACTTGAGGATATGTGGAAGGCTGCTGAGGCATGGCCTGCATCTGAGACTGCTGTTGTTGTTGTTGCTGCTGCTGCTGATGTTGTTGCTGCTGCTGCTGTTGCTGCTGTTGCTGCTGTTGCTGCTGCTGCTGCTGCTGCTGCTGCACATAATGTGGTGGAGGCTGAGATGTAGGGGGCAAGGAATGTACTGTCGGCAATCTTGTTTCAGGATACTCTGGCTGACCCTGCTGAGGCATCCAAACTGCAGCAAATAAATAAATAAATTCTTTCATACCTTGAATATCAAACATACAAAACAGTTTTCATAAAAATGAGATGTGAGTAGGATTTTAATTATTGAAGTATGAATATACTTTCTATATGTATCTTTAAAGTCTTAAGTTAACCCTCATTTTGAAAAGTTGAAATTTATAATACACAATAGGAGAGAAAGATTAGAGCACATTAAATTGAAAATTAATATAACTCAAAAATTAGATAATCTTTGCGTTTTCTTAATATTCAACTCAATGTGCTCTAATCTCTCTCTAATACTTTGTATTATAAATTAAAAAATTTAACCTTATATATGAACCGCATTGTTTTTTCCCTCATTTTTATACTCATTCTGAAAAGTAAATACAGTAAACTCCCGATTTAGTGAAGTTAAAGTGACACTTACTTGTTAGAATTTTTCGAGAAGTGAAGTCAAAATTTAGTTGGAATGGTTGTTAAAAAAAAAAAAAAAAAAAAAAAAAAAAAAAAAAGAGTAATAGAATAAATTTAGATACACAAATAAAAATTCTTCAGGAAGTTGACAAAGAAAAACTAAAAAGTAAGAAAGAAATTGCTATGGAATTTTCTATTTTGCCATCTACACACTCCAACATTGTTTCCAATAGAGAAAAAATTAAAGCAGTGTCTTCGAAATGTATGCATCTCAAAGTTAAAGAAATAAGATTATTTTTATAGGCCTACTCCTCTTCATCTTAATTTATTTTTAGTGTGTAAAAATATAGGCTATTATTACCATGGATAGACTTTAAAATAAAAGTTTATTTGTAGCATTTGCAGAACTCTATATTTTGATAATGTTAACGACAATCATTCTAAGAAAACTTGACAAAATAATAAACTTGGATATAGCAATAAATCGATTTAGTGAAGTCTTGTTGTTGTTTTTAAGTTCCCTTGAGACTTCACTAAATCAAGAGTTCATGGTATTAATGAGAAACCAATTGGCCTGGGTTAGAATATTTTCTCTACCACGGCGTCGCTGTTAATGTAAGCTCAAACTATATATCTCCCATTCCCCAATTTTCCAATCTATCTATGTGTTTTACTGTATCACATCTTTTTATTATCATTCTGAAAAGTAATAGACATACTGTAAATCATAGGGCACCCCTACTGTTCCCCATTATTTGATTATCTATTTTACTTACTGCTCATGTGTGCCACCAAGTAATATTCTACTGCCTCTATAAAACATTTCAGTAGCATATTGTAGGTGCACTTGTCCACTAACCATTTGGCACACTTTAAAATTAGTATACACATTCATACAGTCATCTATTGCTTTACTGGAACTCATAATTTGCTTCATACAATTCCTTGTACAACTAGTACTAGTAGTACTACATACATTCTTCTTTCTCGAGCATCTTTCAACCACTTCTGATTATGACGTTTTAGGCTTGCCCCTTCCTCTCTTCTGATCTACTTTGTTATGAAAAATTATTCTTGTGATCCTTTTATCATTTATCCTTCCCCTGTAACCTAACCATCATATAGACTACTTTTATACTTCTCAGTCACTGTTCCTTGCACCCCACATTCATGCAACACCCATGTATTCTTCACCTCGGATACTATAGCTGAGCACCACCACTATTTACTTTATTTTACTGGGGAGGATGGGGGGGGGGGGGGGGGGGACAAGACAAGACAATAATACAGTTATCTGTTAGGACTCTGTTAGTATTGTTGGAGTTTGTTTACTGTATTATTTTGTTAATGAAATCCACTTTTCAAGTCTTTTATTGGAAGAAGGGAGGAAGAAAAAAAAAAACTGCATAAAAATGCAGCTACAAGTAGCATTGTGGGAATTAAATATATAGCCTATGTATTAAGGGTTAACCTCAGACCTGGGAAAAGTAAAATATCTCAAAATTGGTTTGATAATTTTTGTTAGTGTTAAAAAGTATGATGATCTGCGAGCTCCAGTTATGAGAATTTTTAAAAATTTATTTGTGGTTCAAGATAATTAGGATTAAAATTTGCATGTGATTAGCATTGTGTTTTTGTTCATTCAATTGAAAAAAAAATTGGGTTCAACTTTTTTTGGAACTTTCTAATGTCATAATACAGATATTTTTATGCTCTATTGATTACTTTTTTTATTTTTATTTTTTTTATTTTATTATTTTTTTTTTTTAATATTATTTCTGGTTTGCTCATTTGAATAACATTGATTTTGAATTTCAACGTAAAATAAAAATGGTTAAATATTAATTGTGAGAAATGTATGGGAATTACAAAGAATTATACAGTACTTAAAGGCATAGAAAACATGAAAACATTTGCATTTAAATCACAAAACACTTGATGGGACTTACATAAATACTGTAACTTTAGTTTGTCTCAAAACCCAACAGTAGCCCCGTAGCAGTGATCAGAAAATTTAGATTTATGCAACCCGCACAACATTTTCATACTAGTTTTTGCCTGTTAATGACGTCATAAACAGGAATATTCACGCAAATTGCATACTTTACATATTTTTCAAGCTCTTTTGTGGGGCTACATTAACATTCTGGTAAAAAATATCATCAGTTTTGTAGATCCCATTTTGTGTTTAGAACATGTTGTTTCAATGTTTTCTATGCCTTTAAGCTTCTATTTTGCAAAAACGAGATGTATAACCACAAATAATTTTTAAAATATTTTACAATCAGTTTTTTGAAAAAAGGGGGCATTCCAGAACTGAGGTTAACCCTTAATCCTACACACACAAATGCTTACACTGAGGTTTGCCAGGTAGAGATCCCTTGAAGTGGGGATTAATCAGAATCTTCTGTGAGGGTGCTTGAGTAACTGGGGGAGGAATAGTTGGTGTAGGAGGTTGTCCCAACATATTTGGGACAGTTTCTGGGGGCCCTTGGTATTGATAACCAGGCTGATTTATCTGCTGAGGGTACACTGGAAGTTGCTGCTGCATTTGTTGGTGGTGCTGTTGCTGCATGTGTTGTTGTTGCTGCTGCTGAATTTGTTGTTGCTGCTGGTGATGCTGCATTTGCTGCTGATTTGCAAATTGATGCTGAAGGCCTTGTTGCCTACCAAGCATTGGAGTCGGTCGACGCCCACTGAAGCAAGTAATTTATATTATGTATGTAATTTAATTTTGCTTTCTCACAGAACTACAAAGATTATTAATGCTCTACACTATTATTAATGAATATACACATCTGGATTGCCAAAAAAAGGGGGGAGCACTAATAAAACATTGTTAACATCAAAAAACTGATCTCCGTGAACCTTTTTTTTTTTTTTTTTTTTTTAATTTGAAAAATTTTAGTAAATCCTGAGACAAATTAAGAAAAATACATCGGATATTATAAAACTAAAGCCATTTGGCCGGGACCAACACTTGACTTGAACATATAATCACTAGTTTACTTTCATTAAAAATGCATCTTACTTGGGCATGCCTCTGCCTCTACCCCTCATCCTGGGTCCTCCTCGCCTTCTGTTGTTTGCTCTATTATTTGCATGATGCTGCGCAGCATCTTCTACTTGTACACCATCAAGGGTTTCTGGAATACACTGTCCAGCTCTGACAGCAGCCTTGGGCAAGACTGCACCTGCGCGTTCTGATCGAAATCTCCCTCTTCCTTCGTTATCCTCCTCATTTTCTTCTTCTTCTTCTTCCTCCTCCTCATCTTCTGACTCCTCTTTCTCTTCAACTACATCCTTACTGTTGACACTTCCAATTTGTAGAAAGTCAGTATCAACAGATCTGAAATTACAAGAAAATATAAAGATACAACAAAAGTTTTTGTGCAGACCAGAGTACCCTTGAAACTATAAGGCATATTTTTGCATGTATATTAAAAATATTCAAACAAAAATGTGATTACCATAAAAACAACCACAGTTTTGAAAGAAAGGGACAGAAACAAAGAAGAAGTAAAAAAACTTCAAAGTCACTCTTGGTGGTCAAATCTTATTAACAAAGGGGAAAAAAACTAACCTAGTCTAATTTTAAGCGATGAGAAAATTGTTAAAGGTGTAGGACATCTTGAACAAAAAAAGTTACAAATATCCTAACATACCTAAATATCAACGTTGATTTGGTCAGAGTCATTGATTTCTAATTTATTTTCAATTCACCAAATGGCTGGTGCAGTTGATGTCACAACTCGCTTGTTTCCTCGCTCTTGGACCAATGAGCTGTGACATCATAAAACCGCATCTGTCATTTTGTGAATGGAAAATAAATGAGAAATCAATGACTCCAGTCAAATCAATGTTGATATTTATGTATGTTAGAATATTAGGCATTTTTTTGGCTCAAGGTGTATTACACCTTTAAGGTTTTAGTGCAAATTAAATTGCATGTTCAAACTACTGTTCACATGGGACTAAATTCAATATCAAAATAATTTATTTTCAATCCTCTACAATCACATTAGCAATAAATCTGATGGTGCAATACTTTTGAAATTAAAGGCATACAAAACATGAAAACATTTGCATTTACATCACAAAACACTTGATGGGACTTACATAAATACTGTAACTTTAGTTTGTCTCAAAACCCAACAGTAGCCCCGTAGCAGTGATCAGAAAATTTAGATTTATGCAACCCGCACAACATTTTCATACTAGTTTTTGCCTGTTAATGACGTCATAAACAGGAATATTCACGCAAATTGCATACTTTACATATTTTTCAAGCTCTTTTGTGGGGCTACATTAACATTCTGGTAAAAAATATCATCAGTTTTGTAGATCCCATTTTGTGTTTAGAATATGTTGTTTCAATGTTTTCTATGCCTTTAATATAAAAGTTTTCACTAAATTTGTTGTCTGCAGATACAAAAACTATTTATTCACTACATTGCTCCATGTAAACAGGCTATTATTTGTTTTTTAACAGCAATTTATTTCTTAAAGTGGAAGTACTGTATATGATACAGCACATATTAAAATAGGCTGGCGGGGGGAGGGGGGTGAAGAGAGAAAGAGAGAGAGAGAGAGAGAGAAAGCAAGAAGCTCTTACCATTTTGCTAGTTATATTTTAATGTCAAAGCTCTTAGTCTAAGTTATGAAAAATGAGATAACATTCTTAAAATTTGTCAGTGTCAATAACATACATATAGGCCTATATATATATATATATATATATATATATATATATATATATATATATATATATATATATATATATATATATATATATATATATATATACCTATATATATAATATATATATATATATATATATATATATATATATATATATATATATATATATATATATATATATATATATATATATATATATATATATAACAATATAAATAGGCCTATATTGAACCACTATATTATAGTTTAATATTTTGCACAATTAAAATGTTTGTGCCCAATATTTTCATGCAAATAGCATTTTCCTAGTAACATGATAATCCCACAGCACAAAACAAAAATGGCTAAATAAATTATTAAAAACAATAAAACAGCATAATTCAATTAACAAAACCAAGTCACAAAAGTTACTTATCAGTAACAAAAATTTGATAGGAAAAAAAAAAAAAAAAAAAAAAAACACAAGATAAATTAGGAAAAACTGCAGAATGGGAGATAGTGAGCTTTTCCAACCACACCTTATGACGGAAAATAATTTTTAGCCTATGCCAAGATTGAATGCCTGGGCTAGAATTTATTTTCTCTTGCATTATTATTTGTCTCATCAGCTTTAAGCTCACTATCTCCCAATTCCCAAATTTTTCTTATTTATCTTATGTTGTTGTTGCTTCTATCAAAAGTTTTATATTAGTCAATTATTGCAAACTCAATATTTCATAAATTAACACATAAATTGCACATCATTAAAAATTATTCGAACCCATTATTTGCACATTGTGATATCATTGTGCTCCTTTGAGAAAGCACAAGAGAGATATGTGTTTGCGAAGGCAACAAAACAAACGAAAATTGTTATGTGTATGGAAAAGATTTAATATGCATTATATATTTAAAGCTAAACTCTAAGCTGATGAATTGTTACATACAGGGTAACAAGCAAAATCACAGTTGTCCATTCTAGATGCATTCGTTCAGGCACCTATATTGATAGGAAATCAATACAGAAATTGTTTTTGTCATTTCATTATTCTAGCAAAATTGTACATGATCAGATGAAAGGAGAAATTTTTTATTTTACTATTATTGCAATACAATACTGTAAGCATAGCCAGGACATAAATTGCATGAGAAAAAAGTGCAAAGTCAAAAGAATATTTCAAATAAAAATTTACTTGCATGTAATTACAAACACAAAATAAAAAAACAAGGACAGAAACAAAAAAAAGGAACCCAGAAAATAGCTATTTTACAAATCAATGAGTTCATATCATAAAGTAATGTTCTATCAGAAATTTTACATTTTTGAAGTTTATATCTCTGTGATTCTGTGATTGCAGAGTGCAATCATTTAACATATATAAGTATTTGTTAAGGATTATTCAGTTAACAAAGCAAAGCAAGCAGTTACACATTGATGGCATGATTAATGGTGAATTAGTAGCATATTAGTTCATGATACATTTATCAATATTATTTATTAGCGTAGAGTATAACTGTCAAATATAACATACTCTGTTCTATATTTCTTATCTGTGGAATTCAGTTGTACAAAGTCACTTGTGAGGGCCATCCTATCTTCCTCCATGTTCTCCATCTCTCCAAGGTCAAGAATGTCTTCACAATCTGCACCTTCACTGGAAACCAGCATTCAAAATATTCAGCTACAATGACTAGTTGTTTACTATTAATATATACACACACACACACATATTATATATTATATATATATATATATATATATATATATATATATATATATATATATATATATATATATATATATATATATATATATATATATATATATATATAATTTACACTTAGTTCAAAGCATCACTCCTGATCAAAAGTATATTGATTATGCTTGTAACACTACCGGATAAAAGTATATAAGAGCAAGGTTGAATACTTACTCTTAATACTCTGATTTGAATTCAAAGGTTTGACTTTTGCAACGTAGGACGGCGCTTTGAACCTTGCACAATATGTTACAGTTTGATTAATAATATAAAAGTATACTAGAATTAGTATTATAGTATATTACAACAAATTTAGTATTTTATTACAACCATTTTACATAGACTGCACATCAAGGTTAGTTTTATTTATTTTTGTTTAAAATCCAATTGTTACCAGCAATGCTTTGGACTTACAATCACAAAAATGAAGCTACACTCACTGGCAAACCACATTAATGCATTACTGCATGGACATTGTTAAAACATACCATCCCAGATTTTTTTTTTGTCTTCTTCTGAATTTCAAAAAAAAAAAAAAAAAAAAAAAAAAGAAGAAGAAGAAGAAGAAGAATTATAACAATAATAAGGCAGAGTACTCTAACATAATAAGTAACTCAATGTAGGAGCTACACACAGTATTTCGATTCTATGCATTTAATATTGCACCTACAGTGATATTAATGACTGCACTGAATCATTGCAAAATTGATTGTAAGCCCTTGTGTAAGTCCATTAAAAGCATTTTAGCATATAAATTTTTACTCATTTGTAAAGTTTCTAAGTAACACAAGTCAGTCAGCCTGAAGTCTGTCAGTCGGCAGCGTCTTCTGTATGTCAATAGCTCCCTGCTTTATCATAGTCTAGCTCATATACAGGCACAAATGACAATATTTGGCTACAATGATAATTGAATTTTAGTCAATTTCAATTTACTTTTCTTCTTTTCAGCTTCTACAAATATGAATAAGACATTTTTACATACAACATATAAGTTAGATCTATACAGAATAATTTTGGCATTTGTAACTGGTAAAACCTTCAACATAGATTACACTAGTCTTCTGTAAGGTATCTTTCATTTTTAACACTCTCACATTTTGTGTACGTTGATTTTTTTACCCTACGCTAACAACTTTCCCTAAATATAGCTCTGATTTACTGTTGCTAATATATGTAAAATTACAGAGAACCTTTGAAAAAAGGTTTAAAAGATTCACAAAAAAGCTGGAATCACAATGTTTTGTAACTGATATACTAACTCTATCCTTTTTTGGACTGTCTAGGTCTTTTTAATGTCTTATTTACAGAAGTGTTTTCTAGTGTATTATTAACTTGTATTGTTAATTGCCTGATACAATTATCTGTGGCATAAAGGTTACATGAAAGGAGATGCCATTTGCAAAAGGAAGAGTCTCAAAACTGACTGAAGGTAAGTGATAGGTTGCAGCTCTTTCTCACAACACCTGGAGACCTATTCATTGACTTCTTGACATTCTTTAAAATGTTACTATGGTAGAGATCCAGGTGTTTGCAGGTCCCCATTGTTGACATATCAATATTTTCCAGGGTTTCGAATAGCCCGTTTTTTTTTTTTTTTTTTTTTTTTTTTTTTTTTAAGCCTGCCCGATTTACCTGCCGGGTTTTATTAAAAAAAATTTTTTGTGTTTTTTAAAAAAGCCCAATAAAATCGACTACATGTGAGTGTTTTTAAAAACAGGCATGTAAAAGCTTTTTTTTTTCAGTATTTTATATTGGGACCATCATTTGTCGCACTCAAAAAAAAAAAAAAAAAAAAAAAAAAAGTAAATTTTATAAATAAAAGAAACGTCAAAGTAATGACCCGGTGAAAGGAAAAAGTTGATATGTTTTTTTCTTCAGAAATAGCATTTATTTTACATTTTTTACATTATTATTATTATTAATATTATTATTATTTTTGGGCTGGGCAAAATTTCTAAACCCTGATCTTTTCACATCAGGTGGACACAATGGTGGCATCAAAAATGTTCTCAACTTAATATTTCTCAAAGTGTCTACAATTGGGAATCAACATTTTCCATTTACATTACCTGAAAATTCCGCCAAAAATTGTATCTCAACCATACTATTGCCAATATATTTGCAAGAAAGTTATGTGCATTATATTTTAAACATTCTTGCAAATACAATGACAGTAATAATGTAATAATACGAGATGCAAAGTCAATGAATAGATCTGCCGACGGTGTGAGCAGAGCTGGCAACCTGGCACTTAGTTTTGAGACCCTTTCTTTTAAAAGCGGCTTCTCCTTTCATTTAGTCTTTATGCCATGGATAAGTGAACAGTAACAGAAAAGTAGTAAAACATAAAGACAGAGTTGGTGTGATGGGAGATGGATGAGCTTTAGGCTAACAAAGATAAACACTCTGAAAACAAACCACAATTTCTGATCCAGTCCAAATACTTTCAGTCAGATTTATTTGGGACCAATGTGCGCATACTTTTCCATAACAAAGTTAAACTCTTTTGCCTTAGAGTAAAGGCAAAGAGTTTTATTTTGTATGACAAAGTATGTATATTGATCCCGAATAAATCTGACTTAAGCATTACTCTCTCCAAATGGTATAAATATGGGGAAATTTTAACGCAAGCGGTCAGATTTATTTTGGGACCAGTACATGAGTAAATGTACACTGGCCCATGTACACAAATGTAAATGATAATAATAAATGCACTTGTCTTTTCTTTACAAAAGTGCATGCAAAGTACATTTTAAACAAATGTGCATGCCATGTGTCTGTCTGAGAGTGACATCTTTGTACTGGATATCGACGTTGTTGCGAAAAAAATGTGTATCTCGTATTTTGTCACGCGAAGCAATATGTGTAAGTCGAGCGCCATCTCCATAACGTTCGGGAACGACTTACACATTTTGCTTCACCTGACAAAATACGAGTTACACATTTTTTTCGCAACAACGTCGATATGTACATTTGGAAGTTCCAAAATGCACTTAACAAGTAGTTTCTCTACAGAACTGTGTTTACTGGGTATGTACACTTAAGGCTCTTGTAAATGTAACATCAAAGACAATGCCGCTTTTTAAGGAAAAGGGTAGAAATGCGTAGTCAGGTAAGAGCAGTGTTGCCACCTGCCCTTTTCTTGCTTTTGCTAAGTGAGAAAGTGATTGACATCTCACTTCAGATAACAAAACCTGCATATTATTTGTAAATGACACGAAATATTTTACTATTGTGTCTTAAAAGCTTTTTTCACTTAAGTTATTTAGTTTTGTTATGTTGTTTTCATGCTCGAATACAAAGAAGAGTAAAAATAATGAAGTGAGACGTCAATCACTTTCTCACTTAGCAAAAGCAAGAAAAGAGCAGGTGGCAACGCTGCTCTTTACCTGACTACGCATTTCTACCCCATTCCTTAAAAAGCGGCATCATCTTTGATGTTATATTTACGAGAGCCTTAAGTGTACTAGCCATACTCATCTAATACATCTCCCAAATTTCTGTTGTTATTTGTTTCACCATGTTTTATTTAACACGGTTGTTTTTTCCCTAATACCTATATGTCAATTTGTAAAGTTCTGTAAGTCATTATTCTTTTCTTTCTGTCTTTCTTTGTCTGTCTTAAAAGCATTGCTTTTTGTCACATTTACAATTACAAATCCGTGCACCAACCAACCTTGAAAGTATGGAATACAATAAGTTGCATATCATGCATGCTTCCAACTCAATTCTAAAGTCAGTGTTGATTGAAAAGGGAAGTGAGAAATGACCAAGTGTATGATATGTTGTGTGTTTATTGTATATGTGTGTGTATGACCTAAAATCATGAAATACTTCAAAATAGAAGAGGTTTTAAACTTTCAATAAAAGTGCACAATATAAATAAATAAAAGCAATGTATTAATAAAATTTATTTCTTAAAATCATTCATTCAAGCATTATATGTACAATATTCACAAGAAAAAAACTACCAACACGCATGTGAGTATGTACCAACAAAAATTGAAAAAGAAAAGAAAAACAAACAAAACAAAGTATCTAACACAGCAACATTACTTACTCCTCATAAGTTTCTTCTTGCCATTGATTGTCTTCATTTTGTAAGTGTCGCTACAATATAAATTATGAGGGTTAGAAGTACCAGCACATATTTATCTTACTTTTATAAACATAGAGAATTTAGCTCTATAATTAAGGATTGTGCAAGACATTTGTCTTACATTGCAGAACTTTGAAACAATATATTTGTAATGGCGAAACTAGCCTAATGCTATGTAAAGTAACAAGATTTATCTTTGCACACATTTCTTTATATTGCTTAAAACAAAACACAAAATAAATTGACATAGAAAATTAAAATTCTGCCTCATATACATAAAATATAAATATGTGAAAAAACCATCGCGGTTAATGCTACTAAAACAATAGTATACATAAAATGCATACATTCTGATAACGGTATGCCATAACAAGATTTGGCCTTCAAAAAGTTGTCTAATACTTAAGCTCGGCAGCTAATATTTCTTTAGGGAATAAACTTCATACTGGAGTGATCTCAATGATTTTAAACAGAATTAGGAATTGCACATGGGGAATATAATTATTAGGCCTACTGATTTTTTTTTTTTTTTTTTTTTTTTTTTCAAAAATGTCAGCCCATCTAGTTATAACCACTCATGGGTTATTGGGCATTTGCCCGTACAAAATACATCATAAATTAGATGGGTTGCAACTTAAAATTGGATCTACAACTTTTTTTTTAATTCATACAGGGAAAAATAGCACCAGTTATGATTTTTTTTTTTTTTAAATATTTATATTAAGTTTATGTATGGTAATTGTACTAGTTTGTACTAGTTATCGGCAGATGTTTGCTGCTTTTTTATAAAACGTTCCAATCATTTGAGAGTTTTGACATTTTTACACAAAAATGAATGCTTAAGAATCTCTTTTGTTCTAATATTTCTAAGCCCTAAAATTAGTTGAAGGTATTTAAAAAATAGAACTGCTGATAACTAGTACACTTCCCCAAGATAAATCTGACCGGTCACGTTAAAGTCTCCTCATATATTTAACATTTGGAGACATGCACACTGCGGTCAGATTTATCTCAGGGGAGTGTACATACAATTATCATACAATCTTTTTGATTTTGAGTTATTTTTCCCAAATGCCGTAGCATACATTATATTTACTTTCATGGCATAATTAAAATGATTAAGTTAAATCTTTAGAAATGTATACATATGCCTAGTAAGAATGAATTAAAATTGAAATTTTAATAGAATGAATTAAAATTGAAATTTTAATAGAATGAATTAAAATTGAAATTTTAATAGAATGAATTAAAATTGAAATTTTAATTCAGGAGGGAGATATTACATTTATTACATATACATACATACACATATCATTACATATACATACATACATACATGTTTTATAAAAGTGATTCCTATTTTTTGAAAATAAAACAACCCCAGCTGATATGAGATCCATTTTAAACTTTAGAAATGCTTTTATGTCAGAAATGTGGCTAAAAGAGGCATTTTAACCTCTTTTTTTTTAAGTTTAAGAAACAATGATAGAACATACCGGTAAAATTAAATAATACGAGAAATAATGCACTTACGTATTCGTCCCCTGCTAGAAGTGCCTCTTCGTCTTCGTTTCCTAAGTCGTATTCAGTATCGAAGTCCTCTTCTAGTAGGCTTTCATTCCTGAAGTGGGGAAAAAAGTTAGTATGATATATTATAGGTACTGTACACATGTCTGCATCATACCGGTATCCTGAGTGATACCTCTATTTTTTCTCATTTATTTGCCACTTAGGGACTTTTTGTTCAAACGTTTTTGCCTTTGCAGGACTTACCGTTACAAATGTTTATTAGTATCATATTATTTGAGGATGAGCGTTCAGAGAGATCGGCTTGCAATTGAAATATTTAAACATAATGTATGTATGTATGCAAATATGCATATGTACATATTATTCATCAAGGATATATTTTTTCCCCGTATCATATCCATATATGTACCAGCGACATACTGTGTTGAGCGATATGAACGTAAATTTGAGCATGAATATTAAGCAAGATCAGAATATGTATGAATGCCCCATGAGAATAATTATTAAACGTTAAACGTCCATACATACTTATTTTATGAGTATGAATGTTACTTAATACATACTTACTCTTGATTGGACATTTAAAATAGGTAAATGATATATGAAATTCTGGCCACACATATAGAAAATCATTCATAAACTAAAAACACAAAAACTGTTAACAAAAATATAATAATCATATTGCTTTAGGACGCAGGCATGAACAATTTCTTTTGTTCTTCTAATGATGTTGTGTTTGAGAGTAGCCTCGGTCTTCGGGTTTCGGGCTGCTTCGGGAGTCTCGGGAGATTATTTCTTACAAAATTCAAGGATTTACGTATACTTAAATGTTTTGTTCAGCTTTTTTTTATTACAAGGACTTTATGATGACATCACAAACTGATGACGTCATACATACAAAACACAATCACACACAAATCCAGGAAACTGTCTATGGTAACTGGAAAGTGTACATTTATGTAGATAGAACCAGATCGGACAGTGAAAAATGGATACGATTAAAGGAATTAATTGATACTGAATGATATTAAAGTTTATATTTTGTCATTACATAATTTTTAGAAAATTCCACAAATAAATTCTATGACGATCAGTTTTAATGTTTTAGATCATATTATAATTAATCATGTTTGTGTCACCTATGCAAGTGTGCTTGTATTATGTAGTTATGTATAATTTATATAATACTGATTTGTTTGTATAGCAATCATCGCTTTGTGACGTCATACAAAAAATCCTTGTATATTGTATCCTCCAAATGTTAACATCAGCTTTGGGTTTGCTTTTGGTGTATGTCCTGTCGTTAAGGGACCGTGTATGTTGAAACAGTCTCCGTAAGATTAGCATGCAAAAGAGAAGTTTAGTATTTACGTTCTCTCTCTCTGAATATGATGTAATTATGACTGAAATTTATTATGCTGTAATCAGCATAAAATTTCGCTTTGAGGCCTGTTGATAAAATTTTTATATTATCAATAGATTTTTTTATAATTAATTTCAAAGTTTGATAATTTTTTAGTGAAGTTGTATATTTATTTTAGTGGTAACATTTACTGTCGTCAATAAGTCTGCGTACTGTATATAATACAATAGCACTGCTGCACCTTTGTAAGTCAAAAAGTGCAGTAAAAAGTAAGTGAACAAAGAGCAGTTTTTCAATAGAAGAGATTACCTGCTACCTGACAACACGGGACCCAATTATCTTACGGTCAATGATTTTGATAACTTGCGAAGTAACAGTCACAGTGAATCAAATTTATTTTAAATGTTAGTTTTATTAAAAATCATGCATATTTCTTTTTTGATCGAAGTTTTAGCTTCATATTAAAGTAATATATTCAAATAAAAAATATTACATACTACTCATTATTTTTAAATCACGGTAGTTAAAAATATCGCTAGAACTTCGATCAAAAAAGAAATATGCATGATTTTTAATAAAACTAACATCTAAAATAAATTTGATTTACTCTGAAAATTACTTCTCGAGTTATCAAAATCATTGACGCGTAGATAATTGGGTCGTGTTGTCAGGTAGCACTGATCCCTTTTATCTCTCTTTTTTCACTTACTTTTTACTGCAACTTTACTATACCTATACCTGAAAATAAATCCAAGTACCAACTTATGAAAATTCTTACTACAGCTATTAATTTTCATTTGCTTATTTGAAAAATTAATATCTTTTTTCCTGCATATCTTTAAAAAAATTTGTTAACGCCGCTCAAAGCGGAATTTTATTTACAATTTAATGCTCTAATTTCAAGTTTCTAGATACAAAATTGACAATTTGAAGGCGTAAATACGATTTCCCGTGCTTTGTTTATGGGGATTACCAACATACACGGCCCCTTAATGTTGTGCTTTTCATGAGAATTCGTGTCAGCGGGGATTTTTAAAATCGCAGTAGGATATGCGTGCACGCGGTGCACCGGTGCACGTAGCTTTTATTAATGGCGAGGTTATCGGTTTAAAAAATTCTCAAAAAATGTATATTTTTGCTTTAAAATACGTAAAAGTATATCTAGTATTTCTCATAATTCATAAACTCGCATATAAACTCCGGAATCAGTGGAGAACTATAGTTCTCAAAAATTGCAAAAAAAAAAAAAAAAAAAAAAAACGTGTTTTGCCCCGAAGCGTAAAATTAGATTATAATTAAGGACCCTTTTAGCTTTCCCCGCGTTCTCCCACGCGCTATAAACCGATAAGCTCTAGAGAGTAGAGCAGGGTTTCTCAACCGGTGCTCCGCGGAGCACTATAGTGCTCCGCGAGATGGTTTCAGGTGCTCCCCAGAATATACAGTACAAAACGTCTCAATTTTCATGAGTATTGTGTTTCTGAATTATATGTATTATTAACAATTTATTTAATTTTAATTAAGTCATTTATTTAGTTTTGAAAATTATAAAAGTCCCTAGTTTAAACGTTCAGTAAATACTGAAGGTTAAAACTAAGGACAATACATATTATATTTTCTAAGCAGTCTTAATTTTCCAAAATATAAATTCAAGTTAAATTTTTCAAGGTTTTTACAGAATCGTTTTGATTTTTTTTTAAACAGGAGGCAGTATTTGTGACAGTTGTATTACTACCAAATATTTTCAGAAAAATAATATTTCTCAAAATGACATTTAAAATCGTAAAATAGTTTAGAAATGTTCAAAATTACGCATTTAAAAACAATTTATTTCATTAATTTTTAATTAACCACACAATTTCTGCTCTGAAGTTACAAATTTATTACTGAATTTTCCTTCATTCCATTATATTTGTAAAATTTAAAGTTATAATAATTTTAGCTAGGGTTTCTAATTTTTAATGGGGTGAATGTTAATCTTCTTGAAATTATGTTAACTTAAATTATCCTTAATTGCCTAAAAAACGGTCACGTGGTTGAAAAAAAAATCGCGCCTGCGGCGGGCTTTTTTGGGAGGCCTGGCCTCCCAAAACCCCCAGTGCTCCGTGAACGCTCCTTACTCCTAAAAGTGCTCCGCAGCTCAAAAAGGTTGAGAAACCCTGGAGTAGAGACCGAGGCTGGCGAGATTGAGGAGGCCGCCCAAGTTTAGTTTTCGATTTTATCCGGTGACTAGCGCCGTAGGTAAGAAACCCATAGCGGCGAAAAGTGGCGTTACTCCTTTTGACCAAGTTTTTTTACTGGATTTGGTCGGCCTCCTCAATCTTGCCAGCCTCGGTAGAGACCCAACTGCCTTACGGGTTCTAATTTAAGCTCCATTGGAATTTTTTTTCAGTGATAAAACTTTAAATATTATGCTTGCATCAAAAATCTTACGGGTTTTGGTGCGAAAATATATTAAAAAATACGTATATGTTAATTTGTGGGGGTTATAATATAATATATTATAACCCACGTACATAAATATGTCATATATATTATTACACAAATATTGTACTGTACAGTACATACACATATAATGTTAAGATTGTTAAGTAAAGCTACAAATAGTATTTAGTAAAAAAAAAAGTTTTTTTTCATTTTGCGTGGAAACTTTTGAAAAAAGTCCAATATACTCGCGGCGTCCATATTTATACACATAAACTCACACAATATAATGTATTTTTGTATGTAATTGTGTGTATATATATATATATATATATATATATATATATATATATATATATATATATATATATATATATATATATATATATATATATATATATATGTATATATATATATATATATATATATATATATATATATATATATAATATATAGCTATATACACAATATATTTAAGAAAAACAAAAATTATTATTATTTGCCGCAGCAGGCATCAATGCTAATATATTTTGATTATTATTATGCATTTGGTTGGATTTCTCTCGGTGACAATATTTGATTCCTTAGAAGGAAAAAAATCACTCCCGCGTGTGATGTACAAAACCACCAAACTGCTGTACTTTTGCTATCCACTTGTGTAAACTTTCACACTATCCAAACATTTTTACTGTTGCGTAATCCTTTACAGCATCAAAGTTGATTTAAGTGCCATGAATATTAATGAACTAGAGCACCAAATGGAGGGTTTGAATTAAATCATCGTCAACTTCACATGCAAAACGTAAAGAAAAATGTATTATATATATATATATATATATATATATATATAGAGTGTTATAATATAAGAGTAAGCGTGGCATTTGTATTATTCATAATCCACTGATCCATAAGTGAGGCAGAAAAACTAATCGTGATGAGTTATATAAATAAAATCTTTTTTAATAAATAAGTTAATAATAATTACTTAATAAATAAATAATTAATAGTCTTTATTGTTCAAACAACAAATTAGCAGCATATGAAATATACATAAGAAGTTATTAAAAATTGAACAAAAGGCGCAGTCAGGACAATAAGTCCTATCAACTGAACCGGAAATAAGTGACGACACTTTATAAAATAATAAAAAAAAACACATTTATGATGAACATTATTTTGTGTCCATTTATAACATTATGTTTAATTAATAATACTTCATTTGTTTTGAAAATTAAAATTCAAAAAAAAAAAAATTCAAAATATATATATTTATTCATTTCTTTCATCCTACAATCAAAATACACAAAAGTGTATCCGCTTAGGTTATTGTACATTATATATACATATATATATAAACACAATTAGAAATGATTGTCAATAAAACACATTCAAACATTACACAACATATTAAAGAAAATATTAGATACAAAAAATATTAGAGTTGGTCCTGTAAAAATTCATCCACTGAGTAATATTGTTTATTTAATAATAATAAACTTTTGTATTATTTGGGGGGGGGGGGGGGGGGGGGGGAATTGCAAAGATTTATTTCCAATGTGAGTTTTTTTATAGAAATGATATTTTCAGACATTATAAGTATAAGACATTAAATAGTATAAAAAAAAATAATTATATAAAAATTACAACGTATACGTGACTCCGTGGCAAACAGTTTGCCTTGAATTTTTTTCCATCAATAAAAAATTACATAATTGTGCATAAATCTGAGAGCCAAATTTAAGTTTGCGATTTTGAATTTTAAAAAAATTTCGTCAACTTCTTCATGATGTAAATTTAGCACGAAAGAAACGCTGATATTATGTTTTTTATTATTTTAATTAACATATTAAACTATTTTTATTTGTTTATTTATTTTTTATTATTATTATTATTATTTTGTTTTGCTATCCGTTATTTATTTTAAAAGTTTGTCATATTTACATGAGTATAAATTAATAATAATAATAATGCCACCCAGGTAGTCACAAGTGGCATCAAATTGCGTCTTTTTACATGAATATTGAAAAAAAAAAAACTATTGCAGGGAGCCAAGCCCCCCCCCCCCCCCCAGATGTGGATGAGCTCCTGTAATAAATTAAATCTACTTTTACTCCTGTATACCTACATTATATATATATATATATATATATATATATATATATATATATATATATATCGCCGGCCGCGCGTCTAAATGGTAAAAAAGCAATTTTCATGAACCGCGCGAGTGGTAAATAAGCACCTTTCATGGCCGCCGAGTGGCAAATAAGCTATTCTCACAGCACATAATATTTGCCACTCGCGACGGCCGTGAAAGGTGCTTATTTACCACTAGCGCAGTTCATGAAAATTGCTTTTTTACCATTTAGACGCGCGGCCAGCGATATATATATATATATATATATAATAATAATAATAATATATATATATATATATATATATAATTGATACATATATATATATATATATATAATAATAATATATATATATATATATATATATATATATATATATATATATATATATATATTGCTTGGCATATTGTGTTATTGTGCTATACACCAATCCCAGTCCCAGTCAAAGACATTGTCTTATCGACAGGTAAGGACTTTCCAATTAATGGAAAAGCACACACGGGTCGGCCACGGCCTAAGTACACAGCCTGGCATTCGCCATGACAGCCTAGAGAAACCGTGGAAACATCTAGGCAGGCTGGTCGGTGCAATCACATCAATCATGCACCTCCCGAATACTGTGCGTCGTCATGGAATGCTCTCACACTTCACATACGCACCCAGCATTGGGTCGAACCTATACTCGGTATTATAAAACGCAATAATATATGTCTAATATGTGTCCATATGATTTTTTTAATATTTTTTTAATATCTTTAATATAATTAAATTTTAAATTATAGGAGGAAAGTGCGCAGAAAATATAGCTATCATAACTTGAATTACAAAAGAAAGTCTCATAAAGAATACGGAGAGCAAGACTTTGAAATGTTAAAAATATATTATGTATTACCTACTACCTAATTATAAAATAATGATGTGCTATTTTAATGTTTAAATTTGTTGTTAAAATGCTCTAAAAATACAACCATGGAATTCTCTTGAAATAATACAAAATTAACACTCATTATAATATGACCTTAAAGGATTTCATTATTGTTTTATCATATTATACTCTCCAAGGAAATCTGTTTTATTAATGCATTTATTAAGTTATAATTTATGAAGCATTAATTAGAAAACAACATAAAATGAGGTGTGTGAGTGTTATGTGCATTTTGTAGCAGTTACACATATTATATAACGTTGCCTTAAATTTTACGTATTACGTGTAAACGTGCGTGTCACGATACCATGCACACAGGCAATGTAATATTAGTTAAATCTTGTATTATGTATGTTGATTATGGTGGCTGTTTGGTCACTAACAAAGTAAGTACGTAAGTAAGTAAGGTCACATGAGACGAAACAATGCAAAACGTCGCCAGCTAAATAATAAACGTTCATAGGATGAAACGAAAGAGTATAATATGGGTCGGAGAGAGAGAGAGAGAGAGAGAGAGAGAGAGAGAGAGAGAGAGAGAGAGAGAGAGAGACCAACAAAACTTACCTATGGTTAGTTAAAATAAGGATCCTACACTTTTAATTTTGCATGTGAAAACAGCAAGATTTTTATAATGTAATTATATAAAACGCACTCATAAATATATATATATATATATATATATATATATATATATATATATATATATATATATATATATATATATATATATATATATATATATACACACACACATAATGTGTGTAAACCAGCACCAAATGGAGCGTTTCGTGTATTATGTAGCATTAAAAAGACAATATCGTAAAATTTAAAATATTTTATTATATAGAAAATTTTAAAATATGCATATTATAGATTGCAATAATTGCAAGATGTATATTGCAATATTTACTTCGAGGCCAAAACAAGGTATTCCAAACTATTCATCAGCTACATGTATGTTATTAATTGTCAGATTATTATGATGATTATAGTAAATTATAAGATTTTTGCAGATTGAGTCATAACATAACGTTACAGTAGTTTGCAAAAGAAATAAGAATATCTCAAAATGATAAAAAAAAAGAGACAAAATTGAAACTCATTTTATTATTTATTATTATGTGATTAGTTTCCTTCAATCATAACGTTTTGTGAAGGCTATAGCACATACTTCCAACACTGCGGGCTCTGATCAACTACTTTCGGACTCAAGCTACCCTATTTTCTTATATCGTGTGGCAACCTGCACATTTGACAGCAGCTGACTTCAAATAAAAGCCAGGCAATGCCAGTCTGGGTTTCATATCCTAACTATAGTAACTATAAAGGTAGTACAGTCGATTCAGCAAAAGCGGTTTTTTGCTTCACACCGTCCTATCTAAACCCATGTTAAAAGGGGTCACTTCAATAAATCATAGCGCAACTAATACAAATTGTCAGGACATAAAAATCATATCAAAACATGCCTAAACAAGTCAGCTATTGTTTTTAAATTTATGAATATCCTCCTGAGTTGATTAATATTATTAATTAATGATTTTCTGAGACATTGTAATCCGCCGCTAAGATTGGCTGTCGAAGTGACTTCGGGCATCTCTGCAAAAGCGGTTTTCTCTCTACGCCAATCATAGACCTACAAAATGTGGTTTTCACCTCCCCTGCACCCCCTACATAAGAAGAATGCGGTGACCATACTACCTCTTTTAGTTACTATAATCCTAACCTGTACACACGTGACAGGTTGAAGGGCACGAAGCGTGCGTTCGAAACCAGGCTACGCTACTTTTTACTACTCTACCAGGCCACAACTCAGTAGTAGAGTGGAACCTCAAGATGGTCCAGCGAGGCTCTGTAGGGTAGCTTGACGCTCTGCAACGGCGGTATACAAGGAGAGCACAGGATAAGCTACAGACGTTCACCCATCCAAGTATTCTGACCAGGCGCAACGTTGCTTCACCTCCGAGCTCGAACAACACTCGGCCTATAAGCAACGCAACGATCTCACCGCGCCTTTATCATTATTATTATATTATTGCTATATAGAGAGGTGAACATCAGATATATTTTTATATTATAAGTAGTATAGTGAAACAAAATAACGTGTTTCTCTGTAGTAAGATGAGCTTTCATTACATTTAAATATAGTTCAGAATTTTATTAGTCTCGAATTTTATATACAAAATTAATTATACTGGATTGCTCTTTCTAGAAATTCTACAATGTAACCATCAAGCCGTAATGTCAATGGAAAAGTTAACATAAGTTGGATTTAAAACTGAAATCATCTTTTTTATTTATAATTTGTTTTTAGCTTGTTATGTTGAAAGTTAACTCTTCGTCATTTGTTCTTTTGCCACTAAAAATCAATAGGTGCGACGGATTCAAATTTAAGTACTAAATGCAAATGTTATTTTATAACAAAGAAAATAGAACTTTGTTAAAATGAAACAGAGAAATAATAAAACCTATCTGAAAAATTATATCGTGAAGACTTATATCTGAAAACTACCATTAGCTCAATTTTTTTTGTTTTTTGTTTTTTTTCTTATGTTTGTAGTAATTGACAAGTACTTATATTTTTTTAAAAAAAATCAGTCTGTGAGATTTTAGTTAGGCGTCTCATGCATTCTCATTGCGAATTGCGACACGATTACAGTATTTGTCACTGCCCATTTTATTCCATTTATTATATTGCCATGCGATAAAATTAGTTTGAAAAAAAAAATAAATTTGTGTTCACAGTTATTATTTTTTGTCTTTTAGTTTTGTGTTGCCCGTAAAAAACTTTAAATGCTAAAGGAAGCCTCTATTTTTAAAAAAAAAAAAGTTAAATCACAAGATTGGACCTTTACTGTAGGAGGTACCCATATGCCTATTATATTGCTTAATGTTCTATCTCTGGTACCAGAAGTATAGAATTAGCTTTGACTTTTGTGAGGGACATTGAGGAAAAAAAAGGGAGGGAAGTTCCATAAGGATAATGTTAGGTAAACTTATTTTGCCGGAACAAGTCCCTTCTCACTTCTATTCCTGCGCTTGTAGCCTTACAAACTGGGGAGAATTTAAAACTTGTAAAGTATAGGCAAGCTATAATTTCTAATGTAAACTTGCATTTTATGATGTCATGATTTTCAAAAAACTGTCTACTTCACAATTTTAACTCCAGTTTGCGAGGGTAAAAAAGGGTTAAGAAGTGGCATAAAATGTTTTATTTATATGATTTATACTGTTTTAAATTATTATTATTACATGCGATTAAATAGCAGTGGCAAATGATCACGTCGCAATTTGAATGCACCATAAAGATGGGCTTCCGATACAATTGCATGTGATATAAATATATTTTATCATATTATATAATATAACATAATATATAAAAATATATTATACTCATTTAAAAATATTGAAATAAACCTACTTTAACTTAATATCATTTGTTGAATTCAGAATTAGCAGATGCTTCATTGTGTGTAGTAAAATTGTAATTTGTATCAACATTTTCCATCTTTTGCAATATGTTTTATTTGTGTACTTTGCTTTACAAAATATAACGCTTTCAGTGTATGAAAAGGATGAGAGAGAAAGAGAGACAAAGCTAGAGATTATAATTATACAGTGTATAGTATTCATCTTACGATATGTATTGCTAAGCAGCTAGAAAACTAATCATCTACCTAGTTTATATTACGTATACTGTTATTATACGGTCAGTAATTCACATAATGTTTTTCTTACTTTTGTAAATAGTTTCATTATCTTGTAAAATATTCACCATTCATGTATGAATAGAGGTGTATTTTGTTGTATGACCGTTTAAACTGGACGTTTGGGGGGAGCATAAGGTATGAGTATAGTAAGGTACAGATGATACACATATTCTATT
Organism: Ecdyonurus torrentis; assembly: GCA_949318235.1. NCBI lineage: Eukaryota > Metazoa > Arthropoda > Insecta > Ephemeroptera > Heptageniidae > Ecdyonurus > Ecdyonurus torrentis. The sequence continues at coordinate 45,861,052 of OX439127.1, forward strand.
ATGCTCTATCAAAAGCTAACATGCTATAAGGGATGATAGCATAGTAAACTGCTAGTTTTAGACTGTTTAACAGCTTTATCAACATGAATAAAGAAAGATGGACGAAAGAGAAAAGAGAGGAGGTAGAATATTATTAGGCGAGGTAAAAATTTAGTTACGCAAAAATGCTACACAATTTTTCATTAAGCTAATCTGTTGCGTGCTTACTTACAATAAAAGTGCACATAAAGCTTTATTACTTTAATCTCAGTGTTAAAAAATGTTAATTCTTCTGTTCTTATATCTGTTCGTATTATATTATGCAAAACGGTAAAAGTTAATATAGAATAATTTGTCTGCTTAATTATAATAAATTTGCTCAATAAATGGGACAATGTGTTTCCATGCGTATGTCTCTCATTTTTTAAAGTTTATTTTCCACATCGTTATCAATGTTTGCATCCTCTAATATGTAAGTTACCATTCCTTTCCATATTATTTCATTGCATATAATATAAATATTATTTTTCATTGACACCAACATATAATTTTATCTTGGTTCCTTTGAAATTTTGGAAATTACAATTATATAGAAACTAGACTTGTTCAGGTAATAATTGTAAGAAAAAAAAAAAAAAAAGAAAAAAAGCTGCTAGTCCTTTATTTTGATTTTTATTACCATTATTGCTACATTTTTTTTTTTTTTTTTTTTTTTTTTACTTGCTGCCATTTTATAAAAAATGTTTTTATCCCACAGTTACTTTCTATTTAGATTGAAGAAAGACAAAAATATATTCCTATGAAATCTGGACCATTTAATGATGTTAAAGCTGACTATACAGTTTAATGTAATGTATAATGTGTACATTTTGATATTTTGATATTCATATATTCTTACCATGGTAATAGGTAATCTGAGCAGTCTCTTTTGTTTGAGTTTCTGGCGTATCGGTGTAGCATTTCAATGGTACTCAACAATACACCGGTTGCAAAGCAGTAAGAAATTCTTGAATTGGATGTATATGTATGTACTGTACTGTACTGTACTGTACTGTGCATTATAATACTGTTGCAACAAAAAAAAAAAAAAAAAAAAAAAAATGATGCATTGTGATTGAAATTTAAAATGAAAAAAATAATACAAATCCTAACACATGCTAGTTGAACACATTCATTATTTTCATCTGGCAATACAATCGGATACATAGATCAGTGGATACAATGCATTCATTACTTGAAACATTATTGAATTTTTATAGATTTTTGTTTTTGTGCTGTCCTTTGCATATGGTTCAACAATAGAGCTTTGAGCCCAGACTACAAATTTGGTCTATTATTATGCAATAAAGGATTTATTCATTTATTTTATATAATGTTATTTTTTGGTATCGGTACAAGGGCTTGATTCGCAGTACTGCTGCAACATTTCCATATAAGCACATATAAGTGTTAGACGTTATACATATAAGTTTTCAGAGAGATTGAATAAACATAATGTGTTGATTTTAACGCACTCCAGCAACTTAGTAAACAAAAGCTAAGCCAGCATGTTTGCTTCCTACTCCCCAAACATCATCATCATCATCATCATCATCATCACCTTTCTCTCTCTCTCTCTCTCTCTCTCTGATCTAATTCACATATTACAACAACATACTCGTTTATATTTTATTCTAACGTGTGTTCACAACTCACAGTATAATACGTATATACTATCTAGTATCTATACACCCACACCTTTGTATAACGATTTTATACGTTCTAGGATAGGTGAGTAAAGCAATGAAAATTATTGACACACCTTTATTATACTATATAGGAAATCTTTAATAATAATTATAACGATAATATTACGGGCATGTATGCATGTTTGAATTCATAATAAAATAGATAGTGAGAAAGAGAAAAAACAAATAATAATAATGCTGAATTGATACAAATGTGAATTTCTAATTTTTTAATTTAATTGGTCTCTAAAACCACGAGTATTGCTGTGGCAAAGATCTTTTCTGTTTTCTTTAAGTTTGACTGTGATGGGAGAGAAGCCAACCCCTACACACTCTCCTATGTTTATATAGTTTTACCATAAACGCTGCAAATTTAAAATCTTCTGAGAGTGTCTGTGACGTATGTATGAGCTCGATGTGACTTAAAAGTACTGAAGAGAATGGTTGTTTTTAAATTTTACTATAACCATCAACTATATAAAAAAAGAAGCGAAGTACCAATATGACAGGACTTTATCAATATATCCTTTATTCAAAAATAACCTTCTGAAGCTTCATAATATTATGCTGATATAATATTTTATTACGTTAGAAATACTAGAAGTAAACATAAAATACTCTGACATCTGAAGGATTTGTCAGTGACTAAATTATAATTTAGTATTTATCATTAACCTGATTACATTTTCTAATTTATATTTCTTGCAATTCAATTGAATTAATTAAGTAATACATTATACTCTTATCGCGTACATAATAAATGCATTTAATTATAACTAATTGGTAGAGATGTTATCTTCTTTATTAGATTAATAATTCGTGTATTGGAAAATATATTAATCATTTACTTCAAGCAATAAAGTCTCCTTTATTATTAATGAAGACTAACGAGACTTTAAGTGCATGGGCTTTTGCAATAATAACAATTGCATTAATTGCAACATGGATTGCGCAAGAAGACGGTATATGTGTAATATTGTAATATAGTTAATTATATTAATACTCTGGAGATTGGCTTTTATGACGAAACTTTAAATTGATGAACTATAAATTATTTTTTTCTTCTTCTTCTTTTTTTCTTTTCTTTCTTTTTACTTTTTATTAATATAACTTGTATATTCACTTCAATTTTTTTAAACGCTCTGTTTATGTTTGGTTTATCATAACCTTTAAACAATGCTCATACATACGAAAAGTAAAACACTTTTAACAGCATACCAAATAACTACTGCGATCTTTAAATTTATTTTACTATAGTATGTATTATTTTACATTACTGTTTTATTTGAGGTTAAGTATATTATATGTGACTCTTAGTATTACAACTATGGTGTACTTTATATGTAAATGAGCTACGTTTTCTTTTAAATGATCAGTAATTAAACCAAAAAAAGAGAGAAGAAAATTGTTGCGTAGTAGGCAATTAGTGCAGTCAGGACTACGTTGTCTTGATTGCTTTGACATTGTCTATTAAATACTATTTGAATATTTTCACAATAATAAATGGATCATGATAGCTTAATTTTAAATCAATGTAATTATTTAATAAATATATGATGAAGATTTATGTAAAACTTAAAGCAATGATTAAACTTGAACAACGTGACCAAGTTAATCATGTTATTTTCGGCTTATTAAAAGGCAAGTTGAACTATACGGCTACATTATACCCTTTAGTAGGTTTTATCGAAAAGATGAGCTAGTTAAATTCTGCTGCTCTGTCTATACTAAAAGATTACAACTGAAAAGCATTGATCAAGAGAGAGAAAGACATAGAGAGAGAGAGAGAGAGAGAGAGAGAGAGAGAGAGAGAGAGAGAGAGAGAGAGAGAGAGAGAGAGAGAGAGAGAGAGAGAGAGAGAGAGAAACTTAAACTTGGTGCACAATATGTCTTATTGTAGTAAAAATGTTTATATATCGAAAATAAGCATCCTTGTAATTTACGTATAAAGTATTATTCACATGACGCGTAAATTTGACGCGCGTCAACGTGCGTTGACGTGCCTAACAAAGTTGTAACAATGTAAACAAATGGAGCCGTTCACATGATTTTTGAAAATTACATGTGAACGGCTCCATTTGTTTACATTGTTCCAGCTTTGTTACGCGCGTCGACGCACGTTAACGCGCGTCAAATTTACGCGTCATATGTGAATAATGCTTTCTGATAGAAAAAGTCATATTCAACAAACTGCTTTCTAGGATTTCTAATAAGAAGAAGAAAGCTCTTAAAAAAACTCTACTTTCGTGCATAGTTATACGTTTTTACTAGCTTTTTTCAAATTTTTTGATTTGGTAAAAAATAGTATAATAATAGTAACTTCTACAGTTATTCCTTTCAATATAGTTTATATATATATATATATATATATATATATATATATATAATATATATAAAAGTATCTACAAAGTTGTATGTAGCTTTTGGTGCAAGTTTTCCTTATCTTTCGAGAAAAATTATTGAAAACGCTGTATTCTAATTCGTGTTTTTTTTTTTTTCTCCCCTTATATGGGCTAAATCCAGAATAGTTGATCATAATATGATTATGCTACCATTGCACGGTCAAAATACCGCGGCCCTTTAACAACTTCAGTGGGCAGGTTAGACCTTCTATTCCTACAAAAGGCGGTGAGTCATGTAAAAAGCTTGCACATTTTTCCTATTGGTAAGTGGTACGTTTATCCAAAGAGCTCAAAAGTACCCGGAGAAATTCAATTTTAGTTTTTATCACTAACTATAATGCATTGAACATTTTCTTAGTGGATACAAAATAAGAAGTCTCAACGAAACAGGCATGTCAGCACTTCAATAAAAATAGAAGATCTTAAATTAAAAATCGAAGAGTTAACCGATACTTGTGAAATTTTTACCAAAAGTTTTTTATTTTCTTTGAGAATATGCTATATAAAATATGCTCTTAAAAATTTACCTTTCTAGTCTATTATTACATACTAGTGTACATTATATTAAATATTAACTTCATTTTTTATTGATATGTGTATGTACTGTACGTACAGTATACTGTATAATATATATTTACAAATTAAACATATTCAGTACCCACTCATTGTTTACTCTATATAGGTATATACTATTCCCTAGTTTTGCCTACATTTAACAACAGCAGCTTTATTATGCCCTTAAGTACGTCATGCAAATATGTCAACACCAGTTTATTCCACTCACTAGGCACAATGTTGTAACAGCAAAATATATAAATAAATAAAAAAAGTAATAAAAAACACGCTTTAACACAAAACGCCATGCATATAGTAACCCTTGACAGATTTGCATTCTTTTTACTATGTTCTAATTATTTTTTATATCATATTTATGTTTTCCATATGCAAAAGGGTAAAAACTGTCATATTCCAGATAGTTTTATAGTAATTTAAAATATTTAATAGTGATAATATATATTTTAATAACAGAGACGACAAGTTGTGTTGCGTACAGTGAAGAGACTTAAGCTGGTGTATGACATAAGAGATGGAACGATTAATTTACATTGACGTAATAATGTCGTCTTACATCATCTTGTCCATGATCTTTGCTATTGTAATAAACGTTATTAATTATACTGCCTAAGACGGCAGCAAGGGACTCACACCAGTCTCGACCATTATAATTTGATTTGTGATTAGAGATATACATAAAGATAGTAAACAAACTTGTCAGTTTGATGAATTACTTGGTTTATATCAAATAAGCTCCAAGTAAGTTGAGAAGCTCCTGTATAGGTGTGACTTTAGTCATTAAGTATAATCCTCCTTTCATGTACTCTGCATCTTAGCAATTGATATTAAAATAACTAAATAAGACTTTTAAATAGGATTTTAGTCTTCACTTTTTTCTATTAAATAATGAGGCTCATTGTTGTGGTGAAATGCACTTTGCAGTATATAAAAAATATTAAGAGCAAATAAGAGTACTTTTATATAGTACGTTCATATTATTATTTTTAAGAATTAAATTGATTTGATTGTATTGATTAAAATATAAGTTTAATCGCATTGTCTCATTAAAATAAAGGGAAAAGAAAGTAAAGAACACAATGCGCAATGTAAAATAACTTTATATCGTATGTTCAACTATATTCGGAATCGTTACAATTTACGTGGAAAAGATCACGATATGATATGTGCCCCAATAATGAAGAACGGCTCAAGTTATTTATTTATAAATTTTAATAACGTCATTTTATTGGGCAAAATCAGGTATAAACCCAACTGTTCAGCAATACAGTCAGTTACAAAATTATTGCATAATAAATTATTTGTAATGTGATATAAAGACATTTATCTATAAATAGATAAGTAAATTACAACTCTAAATGGCTCAATCTTTTAAACCTCCAAAAATTTAACAATTTAGTATTATAATATTACTACATAGCTACATATTATAATAAGATGAATATTATAGGAAAACTTTTTGTAAACCTCTTGTTTAAAAGTTAAATTTGATATTTAATCATGCTCTCGCTGTTTTTACAAAATGTTTTTCATAAAAAAAGATAACTTGCAAATAATATGGTTCATTAATCAAAGATATACGTTACATTAAAATATCCTCTTTCTCTTCTTTATAAAAGTTGAAGTTAAAAGTTTTGGCGGTATAAATTAGACTACATTAAAAATTTAAAGATAATTTGTTAAAATTATATTTTTATTACAAAAAAAAAAGGAAAAAAAGAAAAGGAAATGACAAAAGTTATTTTTGTTTTATTACTTTCAATCAGTTTTATATTTAATAATAAACATTTAAGAATTATTATTATATTTTTGAAATTTTAGTATTAGGTCATAAATTATCAGCCAATCCCGAAACCGTACGGTTTTGTATTTAAAAGTTACATCCTGGGAAAATTTTTGGTAAAGAAAAATAATAAGCGAAACACGTAATAAGCAATGGGAGGCGCACGCATTATTTGACATTATTGACAAAAATGATGTCAAAAATCTGTTATTAAACTATCATTATGGTAAAAATATATTATATAATAATAATAATAATAATAATAATAATAATAATAAAACTTCCTTGAAAGAAGCATAAAACTTGCTTTTCTTTTTTCTTTTCCAAATTGAAAAACAATTAAGTTGTTCAATGTCATGAAATTTAATACCTTAAACTTTTTTTTCATCATTATTCTATTTTATTAGACACCGGAAGTTTAGAGTAACAATCATGTTACACTAAATTAATTGTAGCGTTAATATTAAAATTTTAATAGTAATATAAATTTGAATGTAAAAGTATCACCAATTGTGCATAATTATAGTATGTAAAAGTTTTGACTTTTTCTATCTGTTAATTAGCCTTGACGAATACCATGTACATTTTATATTGTATACGATTGAAGGAAAGAGAGAAAGAAAAACATTTTGAATTTTGATTTTTTTTTTTTTTTTATTATTATTATTATTATTATTATTTATTTTTTTGAATTCAATATACTATAATTTTAATGCATACATTCATTTTTTATATATATTTACAATTTTAATACTTAAGTAACGATTTTTTTTAAGTTCTCGTTGTAATTAAAATAGTCCTTGAAAGTGCAGTATTCCTTGTGTGTGTGTGTGTGTGTGTGTGTGTGTGTGTGTGTGTGTGTGTGTGTGTGTGTGTGTGTGTGTGTGTGTGTGTGTGTGTGTGTGTGTGTGTGTGTTTATATTATATTTTATAAAATATAGAAATGTTTTAAATGAAATATCAGTTTTCACATCTCTTTCTGTAAAGTAGAAAGTATTTAGTAGTACGTAACGTACAGTAGTAGTATACATGATTGCACTAACTAAGAGTATAAAATTTTACTCTATTGCCGTATGCATCCATGTAGAGATTTTAACTAACATATTGCTTCATATTAATAGAGTTACAACCTCGATTGATTTTTTCCCCGTGTTTTTAGCTACATTAAGTTGTCATGGTATTTTGATTAGACAAAAGAACAAATTATACCTCAGCATCTGTACGTCATTATAAAATAAATTATTATGAGTATAGTAAAATAAATATAAATGTTTACCATGTATATTCATTTATTTGGTGCTATATTATTCTTATAAAAAAAAATGTTAGCTATAAAAACCACAATGCAATAAAAATCATAAAATTGTAAAATAGAAGGCAAAACAAATATGATAAGGAGGAACATCAATTTACAATTAAAATAAAATAGTTATGGAAAATGTAAATGTTGACAGTTCAAAAAAAAAAAAAGGTTTTTGTTTTTGTTTTGTTTTATTTGTTTTTACGGTGCAATAAAGACTATTATGCCAGTTTTAATTTTTATGTAGTTTTGCAAACTGAAAATTTTATATGAGTTACGTTTCAAGTTGCTTACAAAGTTTATTTGTACATTTGCCCGTTTTGCATGCACACTTTTTCCTTGACTTTCTCTGTCTCTCTCTCTCTCTCTCTCTCTCTCTCTCTCTCTCTCTCTCTCTCTCTCTCTCTCTCTCTCTCTCTAAAATTTATGTTTGCAACATTTATAAAACGTTAATTTAAAGAAGTCAGTGAATTTTCTTGTATTAAAAAAAGGTTAATTAAAAAACTCTTGAGTGTTAACTTCAATGCTTTACGTTCTCAATATGAACATTTTTGTTCTGTAGTTTTTAATAGTTTTATAACCTTAAACAGTTCAATAGTTTTAGAACATATATATATATATATATATATATATATATATATATATATATAAAAATAATAAAAAATAAATTTAAAAGAGAGAGAGAGAGAGAGAGAGAGAGAGAGAGAGAGAGAGAGAGAGAGAGAGAGAGAGAAATATAAACAAAACATGAACTCACCGAAACTCTTTATTCAATCTTGAATCTTGCGTACATTTTTTTCTTCCTATTTTATGAAAGGATTACTTGCTTTCAAAAAACGCTTGTTCATGGATCGTTTTTCTATGCTAGTTAACTGGATAGCAATAAGTTTTGTTTACTTAAGCCATGATTGATTTAATAGCTAATGAGGTTTTAATACGGAAAACTGAAGCTTAAAATTTTAAAACAAAATTGTTACTCAATACTCAAAGAATATACCAAAAATAATAACATGTTTTAACAATATTGATTAAGAACAATAATTTCATCAACTTCATATGTGAAGCTGGGTATAATAATATATATCAATAATACTATTTTATTGTATTATTTTGTATTAATAAAACAAAAGATGACATTTCTATTTATACGAACTCTACCTACAAAGCAGGTATAGTGAAGAACAAGTATTTTAAAATACTAATTTATATCAATGGAATGTATGTGCATCTAATTGATATTTTATTATTGGTTACTATAAACTAGACATATCAGTTTGGTTTTATGGTATATTCTTAGATTTAGGGATGATAAACTTACCCTCATCGAATAATTTTTCTTCAAATTTTAAATTTGTTTAATGTTATTGACGATAGCACATACATACCAAAGTTCATTCATTTCTATCTATATCTTTAATGCACAAAAATAACTTGTAAACTATAGGGCTAACACAGAGCTATCTTTCACTCATATTATTCTTTCATAATAACTGGATGAATTGAAACTTTTTAAAATTCACTATACGTTCTACTGACACGAGTATTAAAAAGTTTCCAAATTTTCGAGAAACTTTATTTCTAAGAATGTACCTTAACTACTTAGTATAATACAAACACGGTGCTTAATTTCACGCAAGTGAGTGCATCATCTTTTGTATCCTCTAAATAAAAATATATATATTATTATTATTCTCCAAATCCCCTTGCCTTTCACTTGCTAAAGTGAATCAACGGCTCAGTTTTCTGTATTCAAAATGATACAAGTTATTCTCATGTAATAGGAAAAAAAACGCGATCATAAATGAATATTACGTTTAAACGGAAACATTGAATAAATAAAAGTTTAATAACGTTTAAAATGTAAATCATAATACTGTATAAGTTTAAGGATTTTTGAGTATTTTATACTAGACATATTTTAGCAAGCTTTAGTGTTTTAATGAATATTTCAACAGCTGTATATAATCTTCTTTGCAAGGCCAAAAGAGTTGAAAAAATAATTTTAATACTTTGTGACGTCAGTTGTGTATGTCAATACTGGCTTGCTATTCGAAACATATTTATTTTGATTATGAGGTTAAATTTTATTTTCATGTGTGTTATATTTACAGTCAATATAATTAAACAATTTATTTACTTCACACAAAAAATACACAAACACACACATTATAATATAACACACACACACACTCACACATCAGATTAAAAAGAAATATAAAATAAATCATATTGTAAACTCTTTACTAAACGTTATTCGGAATAAATAATGTAACAAACGAATAAGGGATTGGAATTAAAAACAAATTTAATGAAATATTGGTTGCTTTTTTTTATTTGTTTTTTTTCCCCAAATATATGGATTAAAATTCGATTAACGAGGTATTCAAAATTTTAATTATAATTTTTTATCTGTTTATGAAAGGATAAACATTATACGTAAAAATAACATTTCATGTGATATTATACAGTAATGCGCGTAGTACATTATATAAAACATGTAAATGATGAAATAAAAATATGAACTTCTACTTATATTGAAAAAATCTAAAAATTCCAATTTAATTTTAACTCAATAATGAATAGACGTATTAACGTTTTAACGTGTATCTTGATTCATATTCTTATATTATTTTTATTGTCTCTAAAGCTTAATTGATAATTTAATTAGCTAATTTTAATAGTTGTACAGTTATATAATGAGTTTATTAAAATTTTATTTTTATATGATGTTACTTTGATTTTAGTTTAATTCATTGATGCAGTAATTATAATAAATTTGCAGTTGTGCTTAACAATTTGCATAAGTATCAGGATACAGTGTATCGTAGTAAACAAAAGAGGAGTAGTCAACTCTGGCTCGAGTATAGTAGTAAAATGCTCCATGGAATAACATATAATTGCTGGATGTATCTTTGTTTACCTTCACGTTCCTTTGTTTGTTTGTTTCCTTGTTTTTATTTTTTTTCTCCTATGTGTATAAATACATAGTTTATATAAGATTAAAATGTAACAAAGTTCTTGTTCAAAAACGTGCTGGTTTGCAATTGACGGAGTATTTGATCGTTGTATAAATTTTAGCTTGTATTTCACTAAAAATTTTACGATTCATACTTGAGTATTATGTTCAAAATGTAAATATAAAAATAATAAAATGAATCTGACAATTAAAGTTAAAATCTTTTCATTTTTATATTTTTAAGAAGCGTTTTTAATTATACAATTATTATTATTATTTTTTTTGTGTGGTAGACTCCATGCATGTAAATGGGTTGTGGGTCATACTCATTTAGTGAAGTGTTTTTGGGAAGCTGTAAGTTCATGATTTGACCAGTCGCGGAACGTTGGTTAATGATATGTAGTGTTCCAGCTTTTTTAATTCAATAAAATTTCCAATTTAGCACATTTTGAACATAATCTCCAATGAATGAATGATGCCCGTCATTATCCGAAGCATATGGTTAAGAACGGATTATTGTAATAAAACGAGGTTCCGGTTTCATTCTTTAACCAGTGCGATATGTATTTAAAATTTAAGAGGTGATTTTTTTCTCATTTGTTTACCTTGAACTTTTGAACTGAAAGTTTTACAAAATTGTTTTAGCATTCTTTTGAAACCTATATTATTATATTCCATTAAAAGTACGGAGCAAATAGAAATAAAATTAATGGAATTTACTTAGATTAATACGAAAGAATAAAAATGTTTCAATAATCTTGTCTGCAAAGTAAGCAATTTACTAAGGTAATCTGTCAGTAAGTCAAAGTTTGTCCTTAGCGGGGAGAAGACGAAAGAGTGAATTAGAGTGAAAGTAGAGAAAGGGAAGAGTTGGGATTAAAGAAAAAGAAATGCACAGACCTTAGATATTCGGTCATTTCGTAGTAACTAAGCCGGATTGAGTGAAAAAAGCACTAACGTTGTGAAGCTCATAATACTAGCAACACTATTTTTCCTTCATTGCGCTGTGAACGGACTTATTCGGATCTGCTCACTACTCTCCATTGACCTCTCTCTCTCTCTCTCTCTCTCTCTCTCTCTCTCTCTCTCTCTCTCTCTCTCTCTCTCTCTCTCTCTCTCTCTTTCTTCTATATTCTCATCTCACCAGCACTTCAGAAGCAATGGGTTGCGTCTAATTGGCCCGCATCAGGTTGCTGATGGATGAGAGTGAGTGAGTTAGAGAAAGAGAGAGAGAGAGATAGAGGGAGAGAGACGCTGGCGCGCGGATCACGTCAACGACTGACTCTTGATTCGGTGATGAGCAAGTAAAAAACAGACAGGCATGACATGGACCACTGCACTTGCCTTGCCTCGTCTGCACTAACAACGTACTTTATATAACGTACTTTATATACTTACTTGTATACTTTATCTTTACTTGAACATCATTTTCTCTTGTCTTACTATCTGAGTCAGATCCAACTCTTTCAACTTTAATGACCAACCTAATCTATCATTTCTTGTATTTTAAAGATTTATCTTTACAAAATAATAATGATAAAATAAACATTAATCACATGGTATTTATATGCACACTCACACAATCAATGTTATTTGTCATACTAATTCAGCAATAATATTAATCTTGCACTTCACTGGATAAATAATATTTAAAAATAATTTATACGTTACAAATACAAAATGGAATTTGTGCACAATTTATAAAAAATACAATTGCTAAGATTTTAAACGTACTAAAACTAGAAATGCGTTAATTAAATAAATAATAACTTTGCAATAATTAATGTGAAAACCAAATTAACAGCAATGAAACATTAATTATTTTCGGGTCCTGTTTTACTATAAGTGAATCAATATGTTTGACTTTTGACTTTGGAATAACTTCATAATATATATATAATATATACATACTTTCCTAATTAGTAATATTAATTATTGAACAGGTCCATTTGAAAGTTAGAGTTTACTTTTGATTGAACAATACATATGAAAATGATTCATCACCTACTGTAACGTATTTGTAATTTAAGATTGGTTTCAACCAGTATTGCCCAAATTTTGCAACTTTTCATAACAATGCCTTTATATATGAATAATGCCTTGCATTACTGGGACCGTATGAGAGAGGAGTTTACTATACTTGCTATATGTATAATGAGGTTTATATAATGTATGAGCCTCTATACCTTCTTGTATATATGTATATACTCCAAGATCTAAGCTATAGCTAGTTGCTCAACTCTTATAATATACGTAACCATAGCCCATTCTCTCATATAGGACGCCTTTAAGTTATTCCCATCCACTCACTTAGTTATCGTAACTTTTGCTGTGCTAAAGGCAGAAACTATCAAACTTGCCTAACCCTTTTCTTATCCCCAAGGCCAAATTCTAAAATTTGATTAATCTTATACAAAAAGGCATTTTACATTTAGCTTATATACTCAAACAAAACTCTATATTATTAATTTTATAGTTTAAATTGATATAGTGATTGAATTATAATACTAAGAAGATGTTTAAAATGATGTTTAAATGTTTAAATTACAAACATTAATTGGAATAAAATACTTTATGTTATGAATTTTAGAGTAATTTTTAAAATACAGAAAATAACATTATAATAAAATAATAAACACAGTTAGATACTAATCTATATAATATTTTATTTTAAATTGAAAAATGCTTAAGTATTCTAATGTGATTTTAATTAAATACTTTATGATGAAAATATTTTCCATGTTATGTCCAGAATAATGAAATGAAGCAACATATGATAATTAGTTAATGAAGCATGGTAATGTATAGTGTAGTTGAAAAGTTTGATTACTTTACGAAGTTACGTAACCGTTAAACACTCAATCGGCTTTCAATATTGTTTCAATTGAGAACTAACACATTGTTAAACTAAGAATAGAGTCCCATAAAGGGACTAGATAAACTTGAAGAGCGTTGATGAGTATTTCCATTTATTACTAAAGTTTTTAATACGAGGCATTAACAATAAAAAGATTTTAAATTCAAACAAAATATTATTTAATTTTATACTTTACATTGCCTTCTGAAAATAAAATGTTCAAAATAAGAGTCTGTATTATTATTATTTAATGTTTAATTTATTTTTCAACTTATTTGTTCTATTTTCTACACTTGGGAAACTATTAGTGCAACTTGCCGATTTTTTTTTTTTTTTTTTTTTTTTTTTAATCTTGCCCTCTTGTAGGTACAGTATAATATATACACTTCAACCTGTAATAATATTCATCTATCTCTTTTTTGTACTAAAAATTACATTGAAATTTTCAAATAACGTATTTTTCAGTTTTCCAGTTTCAAAGAATTTTATTTTTTTATGAAAATGCAAGTTTCGACTCAGATGTATTTTTTACTCATATAAACCTAAACATTTCTAATATACGTATACATAAATTTAAATAGTAAAATAAAATAAAAATATACGTATATAAATAAATATATTATATATATAAACTTTTATGCTAATGCAATATTATATTTATCACTATCATGGCATCCCTTCTCTCGCATCAACTATGCTTAGCACGTTGCATGCACCACAGGATGTTTTAATTGAAATGCATTTCTTCTGAGCAGTGATTTTTTATCCGTCACTTTTTTGTTGCAGTTCGAGAATAAAAAGTGACACTGTCATAACATGTGTTTATAATTTTGATTTGCTTCATTCAGATTTCATTTCATTTCATTTTTTATTTATTATCATTTATTTTCTTTTTTATTTATTTTTTTTTTATTATTATTATTATTATTATTTTTTTGAAAATAGTGTCATTTATTTTATCTTGTCTCATTTTCAATCTCATAAAATGTTAGATGGTAATTTTAAATCCATGCTTTGTATTTGTATTTAATTAAAAATAGATTTTTAAATATTATCTCTTTTTTTTTTCCCATGCATGCCTGAAAATATGTATGTATGATGTTGTTTGACGTATTTTCGATGCGTAAATGTCAGAGGGGTATTCTTGCATCATTAGTCTTGCCTGCTGCAAACCTGCTAATGTGGTTAAGATGATTTATTACAATGTACAGGCAAGAATAGAAGGGGAATAAAGTATTACAGATAACTATAGCCATTTTAGAATTTCACATATTTTTAATTTATAACCAATACTTATACAGTTTTTACAATATTCTTTACGTTTAATGACTTTAAGGTTTACTAGTAATTCTAATTATCATTAGTAAATCTTTACGTATGAAAGAAAGGTAAAAAAATAATAATAATAATAAAAAAGCTGACATAACTCCTGTGTGTTTTTTCCCCTGTTTTTATTATTAAAGAGAGAGAGAGAGACAGAGAGAGAGACAGAGAGAGAGACAGATAGACAGATAGAGGAAAAAGAAGAAAATGAAGCTTTTTTCCTACAAAACGGAAAACAACTTAAAAAACCTACTAACAGTAATTGCTATGATATGATGACAATAAATTAATGTTTTTTAGATCCCGTTCTAATGATCTACTTTAACAATTCAGTTTTCATCTTTTTGGTTCATCATTTACAATATCTCAAAAGAAGGAAAAACGAAATGAATGACCACAAGAATTCGGGAGAAATTCTTCTTCTTGTAAAATAATTTGTGATGTATTGACGTATTCGATTTTTTCAAGAATTTCTTTCTTGTTTGACTGTTGTAAGAAGTATTTCATACAAGAAAAAAAGAGGATATAATGGTGAGTTGGATAATTATGTAGATGAGGATAAAGAAGGAAAAAATCTGAAATAAAGAAATACCATCCTAAATATTAAGGTGCGTTTAGTATGAGCCTTAATTTGAATAATTTCAAATTTTGAAATTTTTATGTGACTAAAATAAAATGTTTTACCTATTATATAAATAACTCAACATTTTTTATTTTTAAAAATGCCAGAGCAGAAAACTAAGTTTATTATTCAAATTTTGTTTATGTAATTATAATGTGATTGCAAGCTAGATGAAGATTTATTATGACATGTGGACAGGGTTTTTGAGTGACTAACCTGTACTTATAAGCAAGGTTTCTCTGAACGTTATGTCAATTTTATTTTATAGTAGAATAACCTTCGCAAACTTTGAGTCCAAAGTCAATTTATCAAACTATACAGTCTTGATACAATTTGAAGGTTAAATTAAAAGTGTAAAAAATGGCCATCATAAAAAACGAGAGAGAGAGAGAGAGAGAGAGAGAGAGAGAGAGAGAGAGAGAGATCTACACAGGAACAGACCAAAGTACTCATTATTAAGAGCCTAATCATGTGTATTTTTACAAATATAAGAAAAATTTAAACAAAAGCTATAGAAAAAAATCAATTACTCAGCATTTTTACAAAATAAAATATTAATGGTATTGCCACTCGGACTTTGCAATTAATGGTTTAATTAGTTTAAATAAAGTGTTGGTTCCAGCAAAACTTCTATTTATAAATTATTGTCTAATTTCAGGCATCACGGTACAGTAAAGTTTAAGGTAAAAGATAGTTATTTAAAAATAATTCAAAATTCTGTATAAATTTGATTAATATGCACAGATAAAATGTACCATCATAGATAACTTTATATGAAAGAAAAATTTGACCTATCAGGGATTATATTGAATTATACTGCACCATGTGTATCATAATCGTGTGAGTTGATGTTTTTTTGAAATATGAGTCGGGGGTCACAGGGTGGAATCCCAAGAGACACACTTCTCCCCCGCAGTGGTAGTTTTGACCACGTGGTCATGTAGAAAATTGGGCTACTCTCGAATAGCGCTGGTCTTTATTTTTCTGTCTACTATGTTGGCATTGAAAGTAATAAATTTTATCAAAAGGAAAAAAAATATCAAGTAATTATTATCGGGTAAAAGATTTTTCATTAGTAGCATATTATATTATTTAATTTTGACATCTAATTAAGAAGAATTTTTGACAGTAGAAAATCCTATAGCAAGAGCAACAGACCAAATTGTACTATTCACCTCATAAATAATCTCATAAGGCACTGGCTCCTTTTTTTTTTTTTTTTTTTTTTCTTCTTCTTCTTTGCGCTTGTTTTATTGATAATAATTGAGAACTGGGCTGGAAAGAGAAAAAGCGAATTTTTTTGAAGAAACTGGAATATCAGAATAAAAGGACACAAACAAAAAAATATCTTATCTATATAAAAGGCGTAAGATAAAAGAGTCAGAAGAGTCTTATAATCAAGAGGAACCAAAACACAGTCGCAATGAGTTGTGATTTGTCATGTATATTTTATTTTCATCTTTTTGCTTAAAAAAACAAACAAACAGTATTTTAAAAATATAATAAGATATTAATGATGAAGTTGTAAATCTTTTCAGAACTGTATAAACATTTATTGTTTTGAAATACCTAAAACAAATGCTCGGACATCAGATGGTCAGTACTATTTCATAATTGTTCATTATCCAAAACAAGCTTTAGCTCAGTTACATTGGCTTTTCATTTTTACAATATACTGTATTATTATGCTAAAGTATAGTTATGTACGTTGTACATACATACATAATTAAATATAAAGATATCTACAGTATATTCATTTGACATATTGTTAAACCATAATCTTTTTTTTTTTTTTTTTTAATTTTGGCTAATGGGTCATTAAAAATATCAAGCGTTGCGTTTGCTATGAGTTATAATAACTCATAATTTTTGGTCTATTTATAGTGATGTATAAATAAAATATTATTTCATACTTGGATCAACATTACTATAATTTTACCAGCTGGTTACTCAGTGTTAATCATGAAAGTCAAAGTGGCAACCCTGTAGGCTGATGTCCATCTGCAGTTATTTGAAATAATGAACAACGTGATCACTGATCATTATAGAGTTTTAACTTTGTCATCAGGACTTAGCTATTTATTTATTAAAACTGACAGATACATAAAACCTCATTTTTTACGATAAAATAGGTTACGTATTGCTTTAATTTTCTATTCGAATTATAATCAATTGTGAAATAAGATCTGATAACATAATTAATGTTTGAAATGGAACAAAAGTCTAACTCTCTTAGGTCTAACGTGGGTTTATGGTTTGCGAAGTAAATCCTAAATTAAATTAAAATTATATTAATGCTACAAAGACAGCACTCAAGGTTTATACAAATAGTATGTATGTATGTATGTATGCATGTATGAACGTTACAACTCATCGTAGTGTTCAAGGTGTGGCTTTAAAAAATGTGGTATAATCGTTATATTTTGAATTTTTAGCTCAACCAATTTGAATTTGTATTGCAATCTATACAAATATTTTAGCAAATATATAGAAAAATTTAAAACTTAAAGTATTAAAAACACGCAAAAAAATAACTTAAGAGTTACTATTTAGACTTTTTTTATATTAAATTTGTTAGATATATACAAAGTTTTTTAAAATCTAAAGAGCTAAATATTTACCGTTTATACTAACGAGTTACTCTTTAAACTTTTCCCAAACAAGTTATTGGTTTGTGTTTGTACTGAAGGGTTACTTCTATGTAACTGAATAATTTTTTTAATTTATGTTTTCCGTGAAGTACAACAAAACATTGTAAATGAAAAATCTATACAGACATTCATCGCAAAATATCTCTCCCGTCCTCCGAAAATTCGTTAGCAAAATTATTAGCTTATTATCGTCAGTCAGATTCATAGATGGTAAATGTGTTTTAAAAGTACTGACGTAAGAAAAATCACATTGAAATGTAACTGTCACCTTCTGTGTTTGATTTGTCAATTTATTAACGCCGGAAAGTTGCATATTTATACCACTTAATCGTAAGTTAACCATAAATTGTAAGTTTTTATGTATGGGTAAGATCTTTAAAAATTTGAACTCTTTGCAACTATTTACTTTTTTTTTTTTTTTTTAAATACAGGGATAGCACATAATATACTTACTGTTAAAAAGGGATAAAGTGAGAGAATAATATAATATAGTATTAAAATATTAACCTTGCTTTATTGATTTGACAGATCATTGGACCATTATCTATATTTCACAGAAAATCATAAAACTGTAATGCGTACATCATTTTTAGCCAGCAAATAGCGAGCCACTAGTCATTGATAATCAATCGTGTTATATTACTTATTTATTATATTATATTAAAAGTTGGCTGTTGTGTAGAACTAAATAGCATAACGAACTGTTTGTTTCAGCTTTTAAAATACAATAAAAATTAACTTTCTTTAGCTATGTAACTTCAATATAATACAACTTTTATAATAAACTAAATAATAATAAACTACCATTTTTATGTCTCTGGAGTCTCTGGAAAAGCTTATTTACGATGAGTCCTTAAAGGTCGCAACTTTTGAAAATGTTCGCAAGCTGTTAAAATTCAAGCTGTTGTTGTATAAGTTTGACTAGAGAGAGAAAGGGATCTTGAAAAACTCTTTAACAATGACTAAAATATCAACAATTTTTAAATATATAATGTAACGCTTATTTCAAAATATTTTAAACTATGTTATACAAAACGTGTAAATGCAGAAAAGATACAAGAACGTGCATCATTTTTAAGACATGATATAAGACAACAATTAAGTTTACTGAGTTTTATAAGTCACAACTTTTTTATTTGTTTCTTTTTAATGTTTTAAGGCACTGTAAAGAAGAAGAAAAAGAAGAAGAAAAAAGAAAAGAAAAAAAACATAAATAAAAGAAGAAGGAAAAATATCAAAAGTCAAAGATAAATTTCTACTTAAAGGAGTAGTGTTCTTAATAATGCTTGACTTAATCTTTTCCATTCTTCTTTTCTATAGATATATATATATATATATAGTGTTTCTTTTCTTGCTTTTTTTTTTTTTTTTTTTGCCGAAACAGAAGTGATGATTTGACACTGATGGTGAGGGGTTTTCACCAAGTCAGAAGTTTGCAGCTAATTTCAACTGATATACTGACAAGAAATGCAAGCTACACACCATATGTTGCAAAGCAAAATGACAACTTTTTGCTGTTCCCATTGGCAGTATATTATAAAGCTGCCTCATATTTTCTTTTATAAAAGTTTGATTTGATTTGTAGGTTTAGGTTAAACGACAAATGATTTTCTTCCGTAATCATTTATATTGAAAAGTTACTGCAAAGAACTGGAACTGGGCTCATTAACTTTTTGTAAATTATATTTTTTAACAATATTACTAGGTAAAGGAAAGGGGGGGGGGTATTGCAATGAAATTGAACAAATAATATTTCAGATTCTATTAAATTGTTTTTTTTGTAATCATGAATTTTATGTTCTAGTAAAATATTTCACATACAAAAAGTTTTTGTTCTTATCGTTTATCATTATTATATTTTGTTGATTATTTGCGTGAAAGAGAAAAAATGAGTTAAAAATGGGTTAAAAGTGGCATGTGTGTAGATGGGTGGGAGGCAAGGGTCACATGCTCTACACTTTGGTTCTATTGACGCTTGTTTCTTGTACAGGGTTTATACTTAAGGCAAGCACGGCATATAACATGGTGTGTATACAGCTCGTGCAACTCTCAATAGCATTCCCAGCGTGCCTCAGCAGACCAGCAGCAGCAGCAGTGCAGCAGCCCTTTCTTTCTTCATTCTTTCTCTTTCAGCCTGCCACGCCAGCCTCCCTGCTCACCACTTCCTTCGTCTACTGCTTTCCCTCCATCATCCTCGGTCTTATATTGATCTCGTTGTATTCAGCATCGTCTTCATATGGATCAACATTTTTTTTTTCAATCTATACCAGACTTAAATGCATCTTATAAACAATGGAAAGAGTTGTACATTATGTGTGTTTTTCATGTAATATGTGTACATACTACATAGAGATAGTTTCAACTTTTTAATATCATGGTTTTGGTTGTAAATCTTATGTTATTTCTTTTATAGTATGTGAGCTTCATTGCATATGTATGAAAACGCAGATGAAATTTTTTGCTGAGAGAGAGAGAGAGAGAGAGAGAGAGAGAGAGAGAGAGAGAGAGAGAGAGAGATAGAGACGATCCCATGAACCATAAATACAAAACTAGTAAAACTAAAGCATTGGTCAAGTGCACATAAAATGTGTTAATCTATCGCATAAGCATATAGCAGTGTAAAAAATAAGCTGTCAATTTATGAAAAAAAATTAATTCCTAGGGCAAACTTAATTTGTCATAAGTAAATAAATCAAATCTATATATGTAAATAGAAAAAAAAATATTATGAACGCTATTTTCTGAATTATCACCTTTTTTTTTGTCACAAGAAGCCTATAATTTTAAATATTTTACACAAAATATTTAAATTATAATAATAAAACCGCAATTTATAAAGAATTTTGTATATTTCTAAATTGTTATATAAAATTTAAATTCATGGTCCCTGTAGCAAATAATCAAGATAAATTTTCATTTAATATGGTTTTAAAGTGTTTCCTTTGAATAGAATCGGAGGGAGAGAAAATATAAGCCATTATAATATTAAATTATATTATTAAGTCTAAAAATGGATTTAAAACAAACCCAGAGGGTGAGAACTGTGTTATGTTTAGCATATTATAGTTTAGTGATCTGTGCTGTCTTATCTCTAAATGATATATAAAATATAAAATATGAGATATCAATGAATTGGCAAATGGAAATGAATTTAGATTTTTGTATTGCATTTTTCTAGATCATCATTAATATTGAAGTGCATAATACTATTCTGCAACAGTATTTGTGTGTGTGTGTGTGTATATATATATATATATATATATTTATATATATATATATATATATATATATATATATATATATATATATATATATATATATATATATATATATATATATATATATATATATATATATATTATATATATATATTATACTTATTAAGGAACACCGCAGAATAAGAAGCTTATTTAGGAAAAACGTTCCTTAATTGACGAAGCTCAAATTTACAAATAATTTTGTTAGAATTACACATTTGCTTCTTTTAGTGATATATCTTACATAAATAGTATTAAGGTATTAAAGAAGCTTAGGAGCGTGAAACTGATATTTTATTATTACTATACTTTTTTTATTATTATTTATTTATTTATTTTTCAGTTCTCAAGGATACAAAATGTGCTTCATCTGATTCTTATATCAATGTAAATGTAGATAACGTACTCATTTGTCTCTTGCGACAACTTAAGATGTAACGTTTCAACGCATTATAATGAGGAAAAACAATACATTATATTTTTTTATTGTATACTCTGAAAGAGAGAATTACCCTGAATCAATTGATGTGTAATGTTATAATTTTTTAGTTCATTAAGTATTTTTAATTAATTTGTGAAAATCGTGATATGACGTCACGATTGGTAACTTTTGCGTGCTCGCTGATGCACGTCACGGTAATGATATACCTTGACGTCGTTGTATCGCGATTTTCAACAATTAATTACAGTTACTTAATGAACTAAAAATAAGAAAATCGTACATCAATGAATTTAGGACATTACCTTCTTTCAGAATAATATGCAAAATAAAATCAACACCAAAATGTTTTTCATCTTTCTCATTCAATGAAGTAACGTTAACCCCGGTGGTAAAATAACTACGATTTTTAATTTATTATAAACAGGTAAGTTGCATTACAATTATGATCAAGTTACATTTAATACGGTTTTAAAAGCTATGTATATGCGCTTTAAATAACGAAAACTATTTTTAATTTTAAATTCAACACATTATTTTCCTATATAGACAGTAGGTACCGTACATACTAAATATATTCTGTCGCCATACGAAAATTAAAAATATAAAACAATAGTATACACATAATTGATAGAGAACTTTATGCTTTAAAGTTTTTTTTCCATGAACACACACATATTTATTTTATATATCCTGATAAAGTTTGTTAGTTTTAACTTACAATGTATTGTGTGTTTAGTTGAAACTAAGTTGAAATATGACCTTTTTACTGTAAATACGCTCATAATGTCAACTACTATGGATTCTCTGTTTGAAACTAAAATGCTGTAGTATGCAAAGAAAAAGTTTAGGCATACAAGTTCTTCTTGTGTCCTGCGAACAACAAACAATATCAGCCAATCAAGGATAGTGTTTCATTCAACGTAATTAAAACTGACACTACCTAAACAAAACTTTACCATCTACAGAAACCATAGCAACGTCTTAAGGGCATAATGAGGTAGCTCATTGGCAAAACAAAATCTACTTGTTGTGGGTTTCTAACCCAAATTTAAATATTAAATTTCTTAAAAGTTAATTTTGAGGTTGTTCCTAATTCTGTAAAAAAAAAAAATAATAAAAAAAAAAAAAAAAAAATGAAAATGGTTTATGGTGTTAGTTGCAATTCTAAAAACGTTATAATGTAATTTATCCTGATTGCTTTTGACATTTATGTCATATATAATATATATATATATATATATATATATATATATATATATATATATATATATATATATATATATATATATATATAATATATATATATGTGAAGAAATTTTCTCGGTGAAATAGATTATTGTCTTACCTTCTGTGAAGACACTGGGCTTTACACTCGCTGCTATCACTATTTTAAATAACAATGAAAAAATAATAGTCACTTTGTACATAATTATAAAAACACTCAATTCACAGTCTTTTTAAAAATTACATAGCTATGTTATTTACACACAATGTTATATATATATATATATATATATATATATATATATATATATATATATATATATATATATATATAGAGAGAGAGAGAGAGAGAGAGAGAGAGAGAGAGAGTTGAATTTTTCTTTATGGTGCTATATTATATGATGAACTTGTTCACTATGAGTGTGTGTACTCAAACAGACTAGACGTGCCGTGTGTGAGCTCCGCATTTTGCAAGTAAAAAGGTGAGAACCAAGCTGAGTGTGTTTTGCAGTGAGACTGGAGGTAGAATATAATATTTAACTGTTATTTTGCTATTAGGTTGTTTTTTACACTCAATTGTTGATTTGTGTAGTATTTGTTATACACCCCCAAAATGGGGAGTGTAAGAACAAACACCCTTGAAGTAGACTTTTCAGTAATGAGAAGAGAAAGACCACCAATTGCAGTTATCCATATATGGTTAAAGAATAATATTGACATTAAAGCAGAAGAGTTGGAAGGACTACAAGTAGATAATGATAATGTAATAATTTACCTAAAATTCAAAAACAAAGAAATATTTGAAGAGTATGCAGCTAAAATTGTAGGAACGCATAGTTTCACTGACAACAAAAACAAAATTTGGAAGGTGGTTATTAGAGAAGTTGTAGAATGTACGTATGTACGAGTAATGGACCTTCCTTTTGAGATTGACATCAAAGAAGTGGGAAAAGAACTTGAACAATATGGTGAAATCATCTCAGCTCAGTATGAGAAATGGGGGTTTGGATATGCACTGGCTGTGAAAAGTGGCGTGTTAGGTTTCAAAATGATACTTAGCAAGCCAATACCATCTTTTCTTACATTATGTATAGACATTGCAGAACCAGAGACAGAAGGGCCAGAATTCAATAGCTATACCGCAAAAATCGTATATGCTGGACAAACACGTACATGCAAGAAATGTAAAGATAGTGACCACTTTGCTAGAAACTGCCCACGAAAAAATGCAGCAAGATACAAGACCAACTCATACTGGGCACGAGGTGTACGTCAACAAGATGAAGAGAGAGAAAAGGCAGAGCAGAGTACAACAGCTGAACGACCCGGGCTTACCCAAGGTCAGTTCCCTCCGCTACCTACTCACCCACCTAAAGAAACAGCAGAAGAAAATATACCAAGAAAAGAAAAAGGAGAAAATGATATTGAAATGGTAGAAATTGAAAAAGATGTGACAGAATCTCAATCATCACCAACTATAATAGAAAATACACAAGAAAATAAGAATAATGACCAAAGTGGGAAAGCAACTGATCCTATAAAAAAATCTACAGCTAAAATGGAACAAGAAAAAAAAAGACCACGCTTGGAAGATGAAACAAACCAAAATGAAAACTTTCAATCCATCACAAAAACTATTCAGAATGCAAGGAAAGAAAGTGAAAATAAAAGTATAACAACACGTAGCAGTAGCACAACAAGACAACAGACAAGACAGTCCAGTGAAGGAATTCGCTCGCGAAACTCGTCAGTCAGTAGCGTTGATAGCGACACGGGAAAGATCAAGAAAAATAAACCAAAAACCTAATATGAAAGAGAGAGAGAGAGAGGGATGTAAGAATCACAGTAAAATAGAAATATAAATTATCAAATAAGAAATTTAAAAAAAATTTAAAAAAAAAAAAAAAAAAAAAAAGTATGTGTGTATATATGTATATATATATGTATATATAATAAAAAAAAAAAAAAAAAAAAAAAAAAGATTTATATGTATTTATTGATATATATACATTTTTCTGCTTCATCTATAAATCTAAATAATAATATAGGAAAAAAAAAGTATATACAAAAGACTATATGTTGCATGTATGTGTATGGTATTTGTTATTCGTCATGTTTTCAGCGCCTTACTTGCAGGGTTTTACTGATGGAATGTTTGCATCAAAAAAAGTAGTAAGTTGGAGTCTATATAAACATGTTTTATAGAAACGTCTTTGAGAAAAATAAAATGTATTCAGGTAATATTTTTTTATCTTGGTATATGTATAAAAAATAAATATAATAATAAAAAAAAAGTAATTAATAAACAAATTTTTTTTTGTTAGACTTTGACATTTTCTTTTCAAATCAGTTTTTTTTTGTCTCTGTTTTGTGAAATACAATATATATTTAAAAAATAATAACAATAATAATATATATAAAAAAAGATGTCAACTTGTAACATAAAAATATCAACTTTAAACCTAAATAGAATAAAAAAAACAAATAAAGTAAAAATATTGCAAAACTGGCTTAATTTAGTAAAACCACATATATTTTGTGTACAAGAAATAGCAACACATGAATGTTCAGCTTGGTTCTCCCAGTACAATTACTCTATAAATTTAGGTACAAATGGAGTTGGAGTAGCAGTATTTTGGAATAAGTCTGTAAACGTAATTGTTGTAGAAAATATTGTTAATGGCAGAGGTATATCTTTTAAGGTAGGACATACCCTATTTTTAAATTTATACGCACCCTCTGGTAGCAAAAATCGTAAAGAAAGAGAAGTGTTCTTTAAAGAAACTATAGCACCACTTTTTAATACTCAATATAACAATGTAATAATAATTGGAGATTTTAATTGTGTGATTCAAAAATTGGATCAAAAGCCAGGTTATAATAAATCACAGGCACTGGAAAAATTAGTAAATGGGCTAAAATTAAAAGATTCATATAGAATAAAATGTCCCAATGGCATATTTTATACCTTTCAAGCTAAAAACTTTTGCTCAAGATTAGATAGAATCTATATATCAAAAGAAATAGAGATTGATACATACTCCTTTGATCCGATTGCGATATCAGATCATATAGGATATTCGATATTGCTAAAAAATTTTAATTGTTCTCTTGAAATTAATAAAAGTGTTAAAATTTGGAAACTAAATACAAATATTTTATTAAAAGATGAAATAATCCAAAAAATATATGTTATTTGTGAAACTTTAATAAAAGAAAAATTTAAATTTAAAAATTATACTGATTGGTGGGTGAAAAAGGTAAAACCAACCTTAACTAAAGCACTTAAAATAGAGAGTACAAGTATTTGTAATTGGAACAAATCCACTTCTGGTTATTATAATCAGGTCCTTGGAGAGTTAATAATTGAGTATAATAAAAATAGAGATGTAAAATTTTTAAACGAAATAAAAGAAGTAAAAAATGAAATTATTAAAATTCAAGAGAATGCGTTAGACTCAATTAAAATACAATGTAAAATTGATTCTAATATTACGGCAGAAAAAATAGGAATATGGCATGTTATGAATCAGCAAAAATATTTGCAAGCCAAAAAAATAACTGAATTAAAAATCAACAATTTACCGACAATTAAAAATACAGAAGGTATTAAACAAGAATTTTATAAACATTTTAAACTAAAGTTTTCTGATGGAAACAAATCAGAATCTCCCTTTGATTCTTTGGAATTTATAAAAGAAAATAAATTAAATTTTCCGGATGAAATAAAAGAAGTATTATTAAATCTCGGTAAACCGTTAACCCAAAATGAAATATTTCATGCCATAGAACAAATAAAAATTAATAAGTCTCCAGGAATGGATGGTCTGCCAATTGAATTGTATAAAATTATCTGGAGTAAATTAAATAACGAAATGGTCTGTCTATACAATGAAATAATGCAGAATGGTTTTGACGAAGAGCAAGTTTTAGGACTTATTAAATTAATACCAAAATGTAGTAACCCTAAATATATTACTGATGTGCGTCCTATAACGCTACTCAATACAGATTATAAAATTTATGCGATTTGTTTGTCTCTTCGCCTAAAACCATTATTAAAATATGTTATTGACTCTTCACAAACCTGTGCTGTACCAGGGAGAAGAATCTCAGATGCATTACATAATATATTATTAACAATACAAAATGTTGTTGAAAATAAAGATGATTATGCAATAGCAGCAATAGACTTTAAAGGGGCTTTTGACAGTGTAAACTTAAATTTTCTTTGGTCTCTAATGGACGAATATAATTTTGATAAAAGATTCATTAAAGCAATAAAATATATGTATGCTAATGCAGAATCATTAATATGTGTTAATGGAGAATTAACAGATAAATTTAAAATTGAAAGATCGGTGAGACAAGGCTGTCCGCTATCTATGACACTTTTTTGTATGGTTTTACAACCACTGCTAACATTTTTACACAGGAATCTTAAAGGTGTACAAATAAAATTAAATACAGTTTTTACATTAGCGGCATATGCAGACGATGTAACAGCAGTAATTACTGGTAAAGAAGACATTCAAACGCTTGAAAAAGGTTTAAATGTTTTTGAAAAGTGTGCAGGTATTGAAACTAATAAAAACAAATGTGAAATTCTAATATTAGGTAAAACTAGTTCCAACTTATCATGTAATTGGCTAGTTGAGAAGCAACAACTAAAAATATTAGGACTTATCATATGTAAAAGCATAGTTCAAACAATGACTAAATCATGGAACATTGTAACGACCAAAATATCAAATATATTATTTGAAAACAAGTGGAGAAACATATCTTTGTTGGAAAAAGTAGATTTTATACACGCATATGCTCTTTCAAAAATATGGCATGTAGCCAGCGTTATTCCTCTGACAAATGCAGCAGAAAAAAAAATCAACAAAAATGTAAACTATTTTTTATGGTACGGAGAAACGTTTAAAATTGCAAGAGAAAAGTGCTACCATCAATTAAAAAATGGTGGAATAAATTTGGTACACACCCGTGTAAAAAGTGATGCCATGATATTGGTATCGGCGTTAAGAGCGTTGCAAAATGAAGGATCATCAGTAATGGGAGAGATGCTCCAACACTACATAGCAATACACGGTAGAACGCTACCATATAATAAAAATGTAGCAAACAGAAATAAAATAATAGAACATATATTAGGACTTATCTTATACAACAGTGAAGTTAACGAAGAAGAAAAAATAAAAGCAAGAACAATGTACAAAATACTGATGGAAAACTTAGGATATGGAATCGACGCACCATGCAAAGAACCAACTTCAATATTTGATAGAGAAATAAATGTAAATTGGAAAGAGGTATACAACTGCATTGATTCAAAGTTTTTAGATAAGAATGTAAAATCAACATGGATAAAAGTTGCCCATAATCTGATTGATACGGAAATAAGAAAAAAGAAAATAGGCATATCAAGAACCGATCAGTGTAAAATCTGCTTACAAACAGATACTCTAATACACAGATTAACATCATGTAAAAATACCAAAGAAATTTTTGATTGGGTTAAGTATAAAACTAATATCATTTTAAAGAATAATTATACAATTGAACCATGGCACTTGATATACTGTGATCTCCATGAACTTAGGCCGCCGGAAGTGCATAATTCAATGGTGTGGTTGCTAGGCAATACTGTAAATTGTCTTATGGGTGAGACCAAAAATTATTCACTAGAAACTTTTAAACATTTTATTACACAAAAATGGAAGTATAATAGAAATAAAAAGAAAATATTCGGTTATTTGAAGGAACATCTAAATGTAATATTAGAATGATGTAATAAAAAAAAGGGGGGTCGGTTTTATATTACGCAGGCAAGTCCTGCAATGAGACCGACTCCTTAAATTGAAAGCTTTGCTGAATGCGCAAATTAATAAACTAAATATACAAAATACCAAAATATGTAAAAATATATGTATGTGTATATGCATATATAGGTCTGTGTATAGGTAGCGATTTTAGTAAAATATTCAGAGTAAGAATACATAGGTATTGTCCTTTGTTTTTCTTTTTTTTATTAATATGTTTAACAGTGATTGAAATTTAAAAATAAGAATAATAAATGCGTTTGTAAGAAGAGTCAGTTTTGTGTAGCCAGGCAAGACCTGCAATCGGGCTGACTTTTCAAAAAGAGTATATATTATATAACAAGTATTTTTAATTAATATATAGGCCTATATGTGTATGTATCAACAACAACAACAAACAAAAAAAAACAAAAAAAAAAAAAAAAAAAAAGGAGACGGACCAGGGCAATGTAAATATATATGTAGGTATATGCATGTGGTCATGCATATAGTTTCATATGTACATTAAAACTAGTGAATATTGTTGAACTATTGTAATGGATGTCCGTTACTGAATGCGGCGTGCGTGGGGCCTCATTCGTTTAAAAAAAAAAAAAAAAAAAAAAAAAAAAAAAAAAAAAAAAAAAAAAAAAAAAAAAAAAAAAAAAAAAAAAAAAAAACTTGGTGTTTTGTGAGCGTGTTATTTTCAGATGTTACTTCGATAACAATGGCGCCAATATAATTTTTTCCCTCTACTAACACATTTCAACTATGGTTAAGTTTTTAAGCTTTCCTAAGTATAGATATATTTTATTAAACTTTTTTTTAACAATACTTTACTTTAAAACACAGAAATCTTTTCAATGAATATTAAATTAAGGGAAGCATATTCAGAGAGGGGGGGTATGTCCTCAAAGTGAATGAAATATAAGATATTCATACATTCATACAGAATACGGAATACAGATATTCCAATTGTAAAGCAAAATGAAAAAAAAAAAATCCTGGTTAAATAATGTTTTATTCTCCAAGAAATTCATTTGCTGCTTTTTTTATTGATGTAATTAAATTGAAATAGTGAAAACTTCATATTTTTGGTTAACACATAATATCATTCAAATATATATCAATATTATATATAGTAAAAATATTTGCAATTCATTGTTATTGTATTAAATATTTCAATAATTCAATTTATCTTACGTTAGTTTATAAGTTGGAAATATTCAAAGAAGGAACTTCGACAAAAAAAAAAAAAAAAAAAAAAATTATTTTTCAATATTAGTTCTCATTATGGTTTTATATTATTAATATGTTAAGTTATGTTTCTAAATGTGAAAGCGTTGTTTTATAATGTAATAATTTCTATATGTAATAGGTCTTTTAATTTTATTTAAAACCACTATAGTAGCAACAAAAAGAAAGAAAGAAAAAAAAAACGTTTACTTCTATTTCATAAAGTCAATAAAGCTCGTACAAAAAACACACAACAAGGTCAATAAATATGCAGTTTTTGATCTCTCACAAAGAGAAACAAGATCAATGCGATGTATAGAACTGTAGTGCCTTCAAGCCATGACATTTTCTGTTTGTATATTGCGCTGTATAGATATATTAGATATAGATACATACATAATGTGTGTGTGTGTGTACAAAAAATATTGAGTGTTTTATATTGTTGTAATTATAGTTCCACATACATATACTTATCAACAAGGATGGGAAATATTTTACTGTATTATAGTGTTCAATATTGCAAAACCTGGAAGCAAAATTTAATGTTAACATGTGTGCATGTGTATGGATTATGACGTCGCTACAAGCTAAAAATCGATTTTCCAAAGAATGTTTTACTTTTTAATGTTAATATATTAATTGCATTCCACATTATACTTACAATCATATCAATCTTTGAAATAATTTGTCTTTGTAGGTATTCACTATCATTTGGGGAGAAAAATGCATAACAGGCTCATTTTAAGCTTACAGTATAATTATCATACAAAATTCCCTCGCAACAAATTCTTGAAACCCACCTCTTTGTCCAAAGAAGTGTCAGTAAATTTGATTTAATTATTCTTGTAATGTTTCAAGACTATTTCTTTTTAACGATATTATATTCGTTGCAACAAAATGAAACAAGAAGTGTTAACTTTAATAAAATTGCAGAAAGGAGAGCGTAGAAAAATTAATAAAGTATTTTATGATAATGAAAATGTCTAATAATTTTATAAAACATTAACTATTATTTTCATTTTTTTCCATAAGAAAAACGAAAGAACGTTAAACACAATTTGCTGTACTAATTGAATAAGTAAAAAGCAATTAATGTCAACTTGAGTATTAATATCTATTAAGTGTATATAAGTCAATTGTTTCTTTCAAAGGGTTTCATTTATCAATACACTTAAGAGCGTAATAAATAAATTTCATTAAATAAATAAAATTAGAAACATCATTTCAATTTTTTTTTTTTTTTTTTTTTTTTTTAATACGTTTATTTATCTTTAATTTTTTTGTAAAAAGTTAGCAGGATTAACTGCATACGTAAACATGAGAAATGGGTTGGTATAGAAAAATAGCAAATAATATTAGGTGATGCATGATTATCGTATAAAATTTCGTAGTGTAATTTGTATTTCTGATTTTTTTTTTTTTTTTTTTTTTTTGATCGAATGTCAATTTTTTATTAGCAAACTTGCAAACGTATTAACATACTTTTAATGCTAAATGCTCTCTCTCTCTTTTTCTCTCTCTCTCCATCTCCCTCTCCCTCTCTGTTTCTTATTTAAATATTATGTATTTTGTTTAAATTTAGTAATATAATAGTTTTGTTTGAAGTGAAAATCAGTGCTTATCTCTGTTTTATTGTTAGCTTACTGTTCAGTACAAGGTTACTAGTTTTTAAAACTTTATCATTCAACACAATAAATAATCATAACTTGTGCATTAAATTTGCATGGCTTTTGAACTGAGATATAATGACAGGATCTTAACATGCGCACAGTTCAGTAACATTAAGATAGAGAGAGAGAGAGAGAGAGAGAGAGAGAGAGAGAGAGAGAGAGAGAGAGAGAGAGAGAGAGAGAGAGAGAGAGTATAAGTAACCAAAAGGGTAATGGAATATCACATAATATATTCTAACATTGAATAAGGAATTTCATACTAAAACCATAACCGTATTTATTAAAGAAGCTCACTCGTTTAACATTGTAGAATCACATTGTGGTCACCTGAGTTTCACAGGTAATCGGAAGTTGGCCAGTGATTCAGTTAAAGGAATAGGGATATATTTATGTAGTAAGATAACAAAATAAATTTAAAAAAGTGTACTAATTAGTGGGTAATATATTACCAAGCTCTTGGCCTCCCTAGCCATATAATGATGACATAATTAGCAGATATATTGGCTGCATAATCGTGAATGATTTAAGCATAACTAACCAATCAATCAACAAAATAACTTTTATAACAACAAAAATATATGTACGTTTCATAATTGTAGATTGTTAGCCATACTATTGGAAGGGTATAATAGAAGTAAGCCCATTGCTTACCATTAAAAATAATCTAATTGCAACTGCATTTTAATTAAATGGGTTTAATTATGTTTATTCACCACCATTTTATAATGTTTTCATTCTTTATTTTACGCTTGAAAATTTGTATTGTTATAACGGTCCTAATTAGAAGCCACAACGTTGACAATAATTGAGCTGTAAAGCATTTTCTTACTTTGTTCATTATAATCCTTACATGATAATTGCATAGAAATAGTCTTCAGGTTAAAGCAGCTTAGTAATACTGTTCGTAAACCCTGTTCTCTGCTTCTAAAATGAAGATCAACTTTGGTTATTCAAATTGATTGCGCACTTTTTGGTGCAAGAAAACAGGGTTTACGAACAACACTAGTAATATGTGGTATGATCTTGCTTTACATGCTTGTTTATCAATTTTGAATTATTCTGCATATTTTGTATAGTATGAAATAGACAAATTGAAAATAATTATTCTTTATATTAGATATTTCCACCTGTTATAATCAGATTTTTTAGGAAATAGTTAACGACTTGGCAAGGCAGAGTATAAGTGATCTCGTTGCTAAGTTTCGTAAGAACCCATGCAAGCAAACAACTGTGTAACTTTACGAAAGAGGATGCTATTTCTATTTATTATTTTTTTATTATCTGTTAACATTTTATTTCTATATAGATTCACTGGTAAATTGCTATCTTGAACCTGTTTAATTTACACCCACAAAACATGTATTTTGATTAAATTCTTGAAAGAAAGAAAAAAAAGTAAGTAGGTAAGTAAGCAAAGTAAAGAAACGATCTAAAAAATTTAATCATAATATAACTAAAAAATAATAACAGTAAATAAAATTAATTTTAACTTGAAGAAACGTGTACAGTATATTATTATTTTTGCTTTATAATATCAAAACATTTTTTTAACCTCCTTATAGGGATAAAGAAAACTGTTTATCGTTAATACCTATTCTTTTCTTATACTAGCATTATTTCTTTAATGTGATTTTTAAATTTGATATAATATAGTAATATGTAATGATGAAAGAGCTATAATGGAAGTTAGGCAATAGACTTAGTTATGATAAGACTTTTGTCAATACATATGACTTGAGTTCCAACACAAAGAGTTCACTCTAACGTTGTAAAATGTATTACTCTTTTATATTTTATAATGTTCTTACACCCAAGGGAAAAAAGTAAGTTAGCTTTTGTGTAGTTTATATAGTAGAATTCTAAACGTAAAATGGTTTCAAATATTGCAAAAATGCAGTATTCACTCAAAAAAAAATGTATAACAATTTTGTTTTCTTTCAAAGGCTCTTAAAAATTGATAATCTAAGCGTTTCTCAAGATATAAGGATACGAATTGCTATTTTCTTCTTCTTCTTCGTTTCATGTTTTTATTTTCATTTTATTTTTTTGAAATAAGGCTTTCTTTGGACAGTTTTTTGCTACTATGCAGCTTTATAAATTTTAAAAGAAAATATTACTTAAACAATAACAATTGTTCAGCTATTGTAATATTACGTAGCCCAACTGTCAGTCATTGTTTTTTGTTTTTTGTTTTTTACCTTTTTTTTATAATTTTATGTATAAAATACATAGAATTTAATATATATATTATAAATAATAAAATATATAAATTATATGTATATTCTATGTATGTGTTTACGAGAGCAAAGGAAAAAATTAAAAAAAAAAAAAAAAATTGCTTTACTATAGAAGACCAAATTAAAATAAATTAATCAAAAAAAAAAAAAGTAAAAAATCAAAATAAGTGACATTAAACAAGCGAGAAAAGCGATAACCCTTATGCAACATGCATTACTGGTAAGCTAAATAGTATTTGGGAATATCGTCCCTGAAGCATAATGTTTGTAGTGTCTGCAAAAAAATGATGATGTGACTACGAGCTCTTTAGAAAGAAGAGATAAAGCTCAAGGTTGCATTTTATTATTATATTATTATTATCATTGTTTTCTTCCAGATACCACAAATAAATTCTCATGGGACGATTTATTATTTAAAACTCTCCTCTATACTCAATAGAATAAATTAAACTCTGTTTATTGTATTTATTATTCATTAATACCAAACAAAATTTAAAAAACAGAAGCAAAAGCAAAATAATAATAATAAACGTGCATCTTTTATTTATTCAATACTATTTAAAACTACATAATATTAATGAAATAAAAAAATATAAATATGAAGTATATTGAAGTATTATTAATAAGCAGTAATTTTACTAATTTTTCATATTATTCTACAGTAGTACCAACAGCTAATTTCAACTTTAGTAAAGTAGTAACAATGCACACAAACGAGCAGATTAACAAAATTTGGGAAGGTTCTCCTTGCAACAAATTTAACAGTTTAATATATATATAATAATATATAATGTTTTTCCTTCGAATATGCAAAAAAAAATAAAAATAAAATAAATAAAAATATTATTATTAATATTAATATATATTTTTTAATTCGGCAAAAGTACGTTTGGATAGTGCGTGCACCACGCAATAGCTTTCATAACAAACACGCAGTTAATTTTTTTTTATTTATAAAATGTAATCAATTAGTGAAATTTTTAGTCCAAAATTTTTGTTTGCATAAAAGAAATTGTTTGCACAATATTCTTGCAAACTTGATATTTGAGCGTGTAAAAGTCTTTGTGGTATATTTTTGTTGCAAAATTATGGAGCATGGAATTCAGATTAAATAAATAAGACTTTTATTGTGTTAACTTTTTTTTTTTTTTTTTTTTTTTTTTTCAGGCACGCTGCCAAACTGTTTTTTTATTCTTGTGACTTTTTATGACTAACCAGATATATGGTGCGTTTGACACCAAAAAAACTGACGTTCTGTAAAAAAAAAAAAAGAAAAAAGAAAAAGAAAAAGAAAAAAAAGTTATTATATTTGATTTGGGTTTTTTTTTTTTTTTTTTTTATTTATTTTTTTTTTGCTATATGGAACAAAGCGTAATATAAAAATTATCATCTTTGAAAACGAGTATTTTCAGTTAATAACTTTACAAAATATTCTTTTATTTATTAATATTATATTAATGCGATTATTTACTGAAGATATTGTTTACTGTTTGAATCGAGTAATGAAAGCATCTGTTCTTAACTCTGAATATTCTGAAATATTTATTTATATTTTAAATCTGAATATTTATTTATCAAGTGATAAATAACTTGCTGATATTATATCCCATAGGTTCTTTTTGTAGAAATGAAAGAAACTTTTGCAAAGTAAATTCCTGTTTAGATATTATATTGCATAAATTCAAAGCAAAAATAAATGTAATAACAATTTCTATAGCTCCGAGTTTGTCATTCAGGGAGAGAAACAGATACAGAGAGAGATAGAGAGAGGGAGGGAGAGAGAGAGAGAGAGAGAGAGAGAGAGAGAGATATCATGAGCATTTTGAGTGCTTCAAAATGACTGCAAATACGAAGTTATATTACTTTTCATCGAGCTTTGATATTTAGTTCAGCTAGCAATGAAAAAGAATGTATGTATATTATAAAAAATATAAATTAATATATATATATATATATATATATATATATATATATATATATATATATATATATATATATATATATATATATATATATATATATATATATATATATAATAAATATGTAGAAATAAAAATCAATATTCTTGCTGAAAGTATTTATGAAAATTTCTTAAATAGCTCGCAAAACAAACTTGAAAGTCAGTGACTGACCCTTAGCTATCGTCTCTATCAAGTCGAAATGTTTCTTGTGAAGTTATAGAAGTTTGCAAGTGCTTTCTCTACTGCTGTAGTCTGCTACTTAACCTCATATCTACACACGCTATGTAGATGTTACATTAGCCACTTTCGTGAAAACTTCAGATGAAACGGTTGGTGCAGTTAATATAATATTCTGATCGTTTTGCATTTGTTTATTTTTACGAGTTGACTATTTTGACATTTTCTCATAAGGGTTATTTATAAAGACTGTTTATAGGCAAGCCACTTATCTGGAAATGTCGATACGGTCACCTCGTAAAAATGAACAAATTCAATAAGGTCAAAATACCGGATTACCGTGAATATGTGCCCTACATTAATATAATAATAAAAACAATTAGTTAAAAAAATTATCCAGCTTGACGAATTGTTCCAACCAGCATTTTCTGCAATTTTCCTTCAAACTGGCGAGAGCCAAGAGAAAAGCAAAACAGCAAAGTCTTGCTTTATGAAAAGACAACGCAGTCTTTAAAAACTATTTTTTTTCTTTTCTCTGCAAATAAAAATAGTTAGATATCCCAATTAAAATTCAAATTGAAGTCAATAAGATAATAAAATGAAGCATTCTAATTTAAATTGCTACTAAAGAGAAAAGTATTGAAATCTTGTAAGTTGAATGATTTATCTACTTGAGCATAAAGTTAATACGTTCTTTGATGTACCAAAGTTACATTCTACAAAGAATAAACATAATAAAGTATAAATATCCATCAAAATAATACTCATACTTCAGTTGTTGAGAGAAAGAGAGAGAGAGAGAGAGATCAGGGGTTAGAATTGACATAAAATATAACCAGCGAGGATAAGAAAATTTATTTTTATTTTTCCCTCATTGCTTACTTTTATGAAGTGATCAATCTAAGGCTTACAGCGGAGTGAACACTATAATACGGATGATATCAAATATGGTGACTTTGTCAACAGTATACACACTTAATGCCTAGATCAGCACCATCATTTGTGATCTACACATTTATACTTCATTCATTTTGAAAATAAATCAACAGTATATAAACTCATTTACACATCATGAAAAGCAGATTTTCTATTAAAGTTATTCTTCAGTATACAGTTTGAATTTTGAAAATTCGAGTAGTAATCAGTTTTAATTATATATACAAAAATTGAATAATTAAAGAAAGTATCAAATAACCTTAAATTTTGATATTTTATTTTCTTTATTTTGTATTTAGAGAGATCTGAAAATATTATTTTAAACTAGAAACTAAAAGTGAAACAACTAATAGTGTTCAAAATTCATCATTAGTATCATAATCAAATATTATTTTTCAAAATATCAGCAGATATTAGCAAAGGAGTATTTGCCTATACATAAGCATTTATTCAGGAGGTCATATACTTTAACACTTATGATATAACGCTATTCTCTATACTATACGTGTTATATTTGTTGTGTCATCGCCTGCCTCATTCTTAACACATAAGAAGCAACACAAAGGAAAGATTATATGATAAGACGGGAGAGAAAGGGCAGTTAGGAGGTTTGTGTGTAGACTTTGGTGAGTACGTGAAAGTGGGTACTTCTAGTGTGATATATGGAACCATTTCCGGTGGCACGTTACAATACCGGACATTCACAAGCCAGTTGCAAACCCCTCTATCATGTGTGTGCTTCTTCCAGTATCGTCATTGTAGCCCTCTTTTATCTTCTACTTACTGTCTTTCTTGTCTCCATTCGCTGCTTTCTTGCTTTTCATTGTCTTTTTAAGCCTTATTTTATATTATAAATATGTCATTTTATGAAAGAATTATATATCTGTAATAGTATTAAAATATACTCTATTATAAAAAGTAATTATACTCGTCTCTGTTATATATATTTTTTTATTTGCAACTTAATTCTATAATGCATTGAACGAGATCCACTTTTAAGCTTTAATCTTATTAAGTTTTGTAAAAAAAAAAAAAAAAAAAAAAAAAAAAAAAAAAAAAAAAAAAAAAGACAATGAAAGATAATTGAGGTTATTTACTAATACAGAAAAATATATGAAAAAAGAAAAGAAGTGAAATAATAATTATAATTAGGAAGCTCTATATTGAACTTTACAATGTATTTCTGCTTCCGACACCAATTCTCTATTTAATTATCAGGAAGCTATATCATCCTGAAAAGAGTATAGAGCTGTGGGCAAGTCAAAAATATATAATATGAAATATTTCACATGAAATGTTTCATAAAAGAAGGAATAATAGGAGGGAGTAATGCAAAATAATACAAATATTACCCACAATACCCAAGCATATTATGATAGCAGCAAAAATATTCAATTCAAAGCAAATAAGTATAAATATAGTAAAAAGTATTTGAAACATGTATAAAGTGTAGCTCATACGATGAAAAAAAAAAGTGGTATTATAATTAAAATATCTCCTACAATATTTTATATACCCATGAAGTTGTTGGTAGAAAGATTGCACAACGTGTAATCATAAGTTTAATCTACTGCAAGATAATTCATATTGTGTTTGCAATCCATGTAGTACTAGTACTAGTACTATACATACGAGACGGAGTTCTTACATGAGAACTATAACCAAGTTCACATGGGGATCAGATGTTGTACATTTGCGCGCAGCAGCCATAATTGGATGGGTTTGAAATCTCATGCGTAAACTTTGTGCATAAAAACACAAGGATTATATCGATGATATGATATAAAAGTTAAGATTTTTTATTTCATTTGAAATTGAGTAGTTTTCTCCTATTAAATACTAATTATCTTTACAAAATTACTTTTATTTTGGATCATTGTTTATGGCTACAATATAAATTTCTGACTAACACCTTTTATGTTGTTTTGTTTACAAAGTACCAAAGTAAAAGAACTCTCTGATAATCAAAACATTCCTCTTGCGTTTATTATATTTCACATTATGTATTAATTAATTTAGTATCGGATATGCATAAAACAAGTTGGTTGGTTCATCCTATGTAGTATACAAATTTCTAACATTCCGTAACTATTAACTCTGTTTTTGTTTCAACAGTACTTTGTTTTATTTATTAATATATTATCATAGTTAAGTGAAACTTGTACAGTCTTTATAAGTATAAAATCTTTCTTAACTATGAGATTATTATATAGGTTATTTGCTAAGAGCAAAATTTCTAATGTGGTAAAATATAAACTATTTTCCTTTTACTGACACTATAAGCTCTACAAGTTAGTCGGGGAGTCAAACCACAGTTATGTCACGTTACATCAACTTTGTATATCTCTGTGCAAACTCTCTTTCCTTTTTCTTTGTTTCTTTCCTCTCTCTCTCTCTCTCTCTCTCTCTCTCTCTCTCTCTCTCTCTCTCTCTCTCTCTCTCTCTCTCTCATCGCACAATGATTCTCTAACTCTTAGTACATTGTTTCTTTCATTTTTTAAAGTCCTTCTATTTTTACTTCACTCTCTTCATTCTTGCTCTCATCTCTGTTCTCTTGATTCAACTCGCACTCGCACACATAAAGTAAATTATATCTTGTATAAGAATTTCCTACACTTAATATGTACGTACATATTATGCTATAGGCATTATCAAATAACGGTTTAATTTATACTTGCGCGATGCTTCAAATATATAAAGTTGGCACAACAAAAATTTGTTACATTATTTTATTACTTTCATCAACTTAGATGAGCTCAAATTGTTGTTGTAACTTCTTTGGTGCCCTTTAAAAAGGAAACAAATATATCACGTAAGAAAATCAACTATACAAATTTTCCCCTTTCTTATAGTATAAAGTGTAAAAATCTCTTGCTTTCATTTCCCTTGGGCGCTTTAGGTCTTCTTACTCGTGTGCGTGCGGTTTTGTATACAAACCTTTTTGTCGTATGTATTTATGTATGTGTATTATATAATATAATATATATATTTGTGTGTGTCTGTGTTTGTGATATCATCTTCATTTATGAATACGAGAAATATAAAATACCAAACTTTTTAATGTACATTGAAAATAATTTGATAGCACTTGATAGTTTTAATTTTGTGCAAAGATTCAATATTTAAAAAGTATAACATAAACGCACGATTAATCACTAGGCAAGTATTTTGTGCAGCACATATAATGTTTGAAAGGGTGATAATGCAATTATACCATGTGCACTTAATGCAATCATATTAAATTCATCATTACTCAATTTTATGAACTAAATGGTGTAGTACTAATTTAATTTCAATTTCTATAACTTATTGAATTTGCCTATACTGTATGAAAAGCTGCATTGTATTTCTCAATTTAACTATTTCTGGTGTAATTAGAAACGGAAAAACCTTGTAATCAGAAGCAACCATACAATGATTAAACAGTAGTGCTAATACAATATTCAAATTTCCCCTCATGGGTTTTCGAGGAAATTACATCGACGTTTAAATTAATTAGCTGAATCATGTGAACGAACGTGTTTAGAACTCTAAACGTTATTTGAAACAGTGAAACTGTGAAATTAGTTATTAATTTTTTAGTTAATTTGTTGATTGGTTCATTGATTCATTGGGTCATTCATTATTTGATGGTTGAGGATTATTTCAATCAATTGGTGAAAGTTCCCATTGAAAATACAAATTTTGTAATCTTTTTCAGTGTAATTTAATTTTATACAAAAAAAAATAATAAAAGAAGAAGAAGAAGTTTAATGTAATCTTTGTTAGGTTAAACAAAGTCAGGTTCTTGGAGACAAACTCAAATACCTTTAACTTAGACAGTATTGATTAAATATGCAAATTTGATTAGAGGTTTAGCAATATCTAACAAAGTATCTCTACTGCTACAACCTATATTGAATTAATTTGATGTCCAAGAACGGCAATTGCTTTTTAATTGAAATTAATGACTACGGTGTAAGGCTTGATTACTATTAAACATAATATAGTTTATACTAACATATATTAAAGTTGTATAGATAAAATAGTGACACATGACAATGCATATTTTTACTACATATTGAAGGATAAAGTAAAAGAAAATATAAAACGATATTCAACAGTTTTTTGTTATTGTGTATTTTTATTGGTTTGTTGTTTATGGATGAAACTGTAAAAAGTAGCACAAGATTTGGAATTCCTAAAATATTGCAATCCTTCTTAGTTTATTTTAGTCTCAAAGTTCTTGGGTCCAATTTATATATTGCAATAGTAAATTTCTCTTCTCGATTTGGGTCCTGAGGTTAAATTTCAACATATGAAAGACAAATCTTTATTTTACTTTCTTTTTTTTTTTTTTATCGATTTCTCATTTTTATTTTTATATCCTCCTTTCAGAACTATCATAAAAAATCTTTTATAACCGGAAGAATATATCAAAGATATACGAAAAACAATAATAACAAAATGGAAAACACTTTAACATAAATGATTCCCTCTCCGCAAGGTAGCAAATACATCAAATTTCATTAAATTTATACATTTAAAATATTTATACAGAAATAGTAAGCAATGTTACTCATACAGAAAATGAAAGGAAATAAAATTACTGTGTAACGTTAATATTCATGTTTGTTTTTTCATGAGAATGAAACGATAGTACAGGGTTACATCATCAAGCCAATTCAGTTAGTGCTTACTTCTTTCTGGGAACCAATTGCGTAATCTGCAAGATGTCATCAAACACATCACTCGGATGATAATAAAATGAAATAAATTTTATTATTAATGAAATTTTTAAAAATTTATAATCATAGCAGGATCTTTTTATTTATTTTTTTTTTAATGATTGCTTATTATGTTATTATTAGCTCGTAAAATAAATGGAAACGTTTCGTAAATATTGTTTATGGCACGCACTCTTAAATAAAATTTCATTAAATTTCTAATCTATTTTGCCTCTATTTTTTTAGTATAAAAACACCCTTTTTACATCTTATGTGCATGATCTTTTATGTTCATGTTTTTTTTACGTTTTTTTTTGTGGTTTCCCTCGATTTTCTTTTCCTCTTTCGTCTTTCGTCTTTTTTTTTTTTTTTTTTTTTTTTCTTCTTCTTCTTATTTCTTACTTTATTTATTTGGAAAATGTTATACCATTTCAGTTGTAAAAATAATCTAATTAATATCTGTAACAAACTAGAAACAAATACAATATTTAAAGCAGTACAGTATAAATAATTAATTTATAGTTGCTGCAATTAGAAAATGAATGGCAATTGTTATATGACGCTTCAGATATCATTCACTCTCATGAATTCAAGATGTTATGCGCATTGAATACTGCACTATTAATATTAACAAATGCAACACAATTCTAAATCTGTTCAATATCAAAATATAGACACTATTAATAGTTTATAAAATTGT
Organism: Ecdyonurus torrentis; assembly: GCA_949318235.1. Taxonomy (NCBI): domain Eukaryota; kingdom Metazoa; phylum Arthropoda; class Insecta; order Ephemeroptera; family Heptageniidae; genus Ecdyonurus; species Ecdyonurus torrentis. The sequence continues at coordinate 45,903,578 of OX439127.1, forward strand.
AAGTTTGAAAATAAGCTGTAGGCCAATTATTGTATGTAAAAACAATAAACGCAAATTATTTTAACATAAAAGTGCTTCATTTTAATCGCTTTTTTTTTTTGTTAACTGAGATATGTGGAATAAAAACTAACAATCACTAGATTTTGATAGAGAAATATTTAGACCTGAGGAATTAAACTCTCAAAATTAAAAATATGATATAAATATTTATCCTGGTATAACTACAGTGGTACAAGATTTAATCCATCACATGAGTATATCAAAGAAACAATAAAATATTATATATTATTAAGACGTTTATTAATTGTAACTTTGGTTTAGAAATATAATATAACAGCACATCGTAAGAGTTTTATGTTATTTAAATGGAATGTTTAGGTAAGTACATTTTTTAATTATATATATATATATATTATATACATTTATTATTATAGTTATATGAATGAGGAAAAAAATCATCATGGTTGATATACAATATAATATATTATGATATGTTAAAAGTAGAAATACAGAATAATATAATATATAGGTAGATTATGTATGTAATGTACCGAATTGAAATCTAAATCTTGCAATACATTAGGCTTATGGAAAAGTCATAAATATGGCAACATTGACATAGATTTCACAGGCCAAGCTATAGAGCGGGTGCGGTGGGTGTCAAAGAATACATTGTTGGCATTTACTCCCATTGTTGTGCAAGTTTTTCATTTCCTTCGGGTACCGCGTACAGTACATACTATAATAACTAATAATATGTACCAAACATAGATAATATAAAAATACTGTATTATGATAATATGTATATTATTATACTATAGTATATTATGTATTATACTATGTTGATTAGTATGTAGATATTTAGCCTTGGTTCATTATCATTTCAGATAAGTACAAATGTATGAATAAATCATTAATAACAATTAATGCTTTGCATAGTAATACGTTTGCTTGGCATACGCGAGAACTGCGTGAAAATAACAGCAGGAACATTCGCGGGTACTGTACTCGTGATAACTTCATACTCGCATTGTGTCAGGTGTACTGCTGTAGTACCATTTCTATACGAGATAGACAATCACTTATAACTACAAACTTCATGTGCGTAAAGAAGCTAAGGTTATTGTTGAAGTGCACAAACTATAAATTTTATGTTAACTCTAAATGCAAGTGCTTGGGTAAACGATAAAAAAACACTTTAAAATATTTTGGCACCAGTTTTCTTCTTTCCAGATCGTTTTGACGACAGAAATTTCACAAATTACATGTTTTCCTGCTCACACAGAACCAACACTTTGATTTCAACAAAGAATTACGATGTGTAATAAAAGTCTTCATTCTTGAAAGTAAATTCTTCTGAAACAAATTTATTATCCACTCGTATACTAAAATTTTATTTTTTATGGATTTGGTTACAAATTATACACATGTATTATTTTTAATTGAATACGTACAAGTAGATTCAAATGTAAAAAAGTATTTTTATATGGTTTAAATTATCATTTTTAGGTCTCTTCAAGTTTATTATTATTGTTTTTGAGATACGTTGAAAGGAGAGAAATAGAGAGAAAAGTTATGAGAATAGTTTTTTGATGTAGCTATTTAAAATTTTATAATAATGATTGAGTGATGATGTGTTTTAGAGAGATTTTAAGAGAAAAAAAATGTACCTATTAATGAATTGATTTGAGATTGTAATGCATTGAAAAGCAGCATCAGCTGGAATTATTATAATAATATTTTGATTGCCTTTTTTATGTATATATTTTTTTATTATAGATGTAAAATGTATATAAATAAATGTCCAAGTAATAATATGATATTGCAAGAGTAAGTTACTGGTGATAAGCACTACTCTGAGTCCTCGCCGAAGTATAATAAGCAAAGCATGTATGTATACTGTACACGTGTACTGTACGCTTGCTGAAGCTATCTCCTCTCACTCACTTTACTCCATCTCTCGCTTGCTTTCACACTTTGTGTATTCATATTTACTTGCTAACTCGCGCGACCATCTGAGACTAACGATAAATAAAGTAACAAGCCACTATACTACACTCAAACTAGCAAAAATTGTCCACCCTGCAAACCGCAGAACATTTGCTATATAGCCGGTTGCAAGTAAAGACTGCGGACATTTCTTAATGGGTTAATTGTAGTATGTACTGTACATGCGTACCAATACCAAAGCAACAACAGGCAAATATAAAATATTACATATTTTAAACACTTGAAATTATGCCAAAAGTATATAAATATAATATATTAATAATACAAGAATTATGTACAGTATACAAAAAGTACTTCATAAATAAAAACAAAGTTGAAATAATTTTTGAGACTGCTTAAATACACTACTAAAAGCAAGCAAGTGCCGTACAACTTTAGTGGAAATTCTAAAAAAAAAAAAAAAAAAAATGTATATATATTTTTATTTTTTGTACTATATGTCAATTCACAAAAATGAAATAAGTTCTTAAATTACACATTTACAAAACATAACATTTTCATCCACAGGTAACAAATTGTAATCGATATTATTGCTGAAAAGATACACTTTTTCTTACTGTATCAAATGTCAATAATTTAAATAATAAGAATATCAGCAGTCTCTGATAAATGAAACATAAAGATAAATGAACTCTTAGTTTTAATCGTCTCGAGGTAAAATAAACAACAATTGTTCCCTTATGATACATACTAGTGTGTGTATGATGTATGTGTGTGTGTATATAATATGTATGTTGTATATTTTCAAGCAGCATTGAGTGGGAATTTAAAGAGACTTAAATTACATAAAGCTTTTATTTTAACTGCAAAGAAATGTAAGATTTTTATCAAAGAATAACTTTATTACTGTCATTATTTTGTTTGTTGAATTTTGGTAAATATTTTATTAAGACCGAATCTTTGTGCTTTTAAATCAATATGGTTTGTATAGATTATTTCCTGACGATATAAATTCTACGATAGAAAAACACATGGGAATTTATTATTTTTAATTAATGATGGTAATGTTAATTGTTGGATTGTTAATAAAATTCAAAAGATCTGAATCAGGTGATGAAATGACGTTTTCATTATAAATTTTAAAGTATTTCATGTTACACACACACACACACACACACACACACACACACACACACATGTATATATGTATTATGAAAAATATTCCATTTTACTTTTAAGATCATTGTAATATTACTAGTTTTATTAACAGTTAATTTAAATTAAAAGTAAAGAAATTGTTTGCTATTTGAAATTGCATAATTTTGTAATTTATTCCCATGTTGTTTTAACTTTAAACTATACATATTCATTGTGTTCTCTATGCTTAATTTTACTTTCCTTATAAAATGTATATAATAAGACATTATACTGTATTATATAAAGCAGAGAAGTGAGAATGTTAAATATTAGTAAGGCACTTATACTAGCAGTATAGTTGATTCTCCGTAGACACTTTGAGTATATGTGATGTACATGATATTATATATATATATATATATATATATATATATATATATATATATATATATATATATATATATATATATATATATATATATATATATATATATATATATATATATATATATATATATATATAATGTGTGTGTGAGAGTGAGTGTGTGTGTAATATGTTAAATAAGAGAAACTTTATACATACGTGCTATAGGTGGAAACAGAAGAAGGGACATAGTAAGGCTTTAGCATATAGTGGCAAAGTTATATTGCGACATTAAAGTTATACTCAAACATTCTGTTTCATCTTTTACTCAAAATCCCAAGAAAATACTATCTTGTTACATTTACTATACAGGGCAGCTGAAAAACGAAAGAAAAAAAAAAAAAAAAAAGAAAAGAAAAAAAAGAATAAAGAATAAAGGGAAGAATGATCAAGCTGTTTGGGATGATTTGATAAAAAAAAAGTTGAACCTATAAAAAATAAATGTGGGGAGAATAAGATTTTCGAGCAAAGAAACGCAAAGTAGCTAAAATTCATACCTTACGGAGCAGCAACTTACATTCAGACTATGGCAAGAGAATCTTGTCTGAAATGTTATAGAAACCTCTGACTTGCATATTTACGATCTAAATCTACATAGTTTTGAAACTATATAATATATATATTACCTTCTATTTCCTAAATTGAATGTAATGTAATTGGAATGAATTTCGAAATTGATGGGTTTTATTGAAACCAAAATATATATTTTATTTATTTGAATCTTGTTTTTGTATTTTGTTTAACTAGTTTTCTATACATAGCTATCAAACATCACTGTGTACAGTATTTGTATTTATCGTGATTTCATGATTAATTAATATCAAATTAATCACACTTTATTTCAAATTAAACAAATTTTAGCAGTACGTTGTGTGTATATAATATATATATATATATATAATGTGTGTGTGTGTTTATTGAAAATTTGACTAAAACTATACTATAAATAACAATCACAAAGGTAAATTCTATATATAATTCCCTAGCGTAAGCGATACTTTGTTATTTTGTATGGCAATTTTGGCAATGCTAAATATGTCTACGTCTCAGAATAATTTTGTATTGTTCTTCAGTGTACAGACACACGCACACTAAAGTACAGAAAGAACTAAAAATGAGTTTTATTCTGAACGAGTATTATACGTACTTTAGGTCTTTGAATTAAAACATACGACATAATTATAAATGCCTCCAATAATTTACATTTGATTTTTTCTTTTGGAATAAAATGAATAATTTTTGCACATTTCCCCCCCCCCATATAAATTTACAACTTATCATTAAATTTTTTAAATTTATTTATTCAGATTTAGAAGTTCATTTCTTTCAGAATACACTAGTAATAACATTATGTCTTAATACATCATATTGCTCTTTAAAGTACTAAAAAAGTGCACTGTGTTTTTTATTAACATAAGAAAAAAACTACTTATTTAAATATAAACACCAACGTGATCCGTTATTGAACCAACGTATATATAAACAACGAAACAACGACTAGTAACATATTAAAGTATATATAGCGTTTTGTCTCACTGAACCGAGTTTCTGTTTCAATAGAAGTTATTGCATTTATATTTCTCTTTCAATAAACTACAGTATTTACATAACAAAAAGAATATGAATGTTAATATCAAAGTACACATTTATATGAAATTTTTGTAAATAAACTCACTGGATGCAATCAATTGAATATAATATAGAAGCAAGTATGAAAACAAAGGTATTGTCTCTAGTGCAGTGAAGAATTTGTAATTAAAAGTTGTTACATACAGCTTTTGCTTTTATACCCAGACCCTCGTTTATTATATATATATATATATATATATATATATATATATATATATATATATATATATATATCATTTAGTATATAAATATATATTTCAAATACTAGTGGTCAAAAATTATGCTTGGATTTTTTACAACTTCATTAGGTCGATTATAGTATTGAAAGATAGATTGAAGCCAATTACATTTTAGTGGCTTCTTTTAATGGAAACTCATTAGGATGCTATGAAAATATAAAGGTTTGGTTAATATTAGTATCTAGTTTTTATGTTTCTCTCTCTCTCTCACTCACTCTCATATAGTGACAATTATGATAATATAACAAATTGCTGGAAACGTTTGTTTCTTATAGAAGCTTATTGAATTAACAATTGTTCGAAATCTGTAGGTCCATAAAATAACATACACAATCTGTAGTGCCAGTATCGTATTCCAAGCTGCAGTACGTATATTACGTACAAATGAAGGTTTATTTAATTTTGCTTAGCATTTAAAATGTTATGTTCAATTGCAAATAAATATTTAAAGTGTTAAATTATTTTATGTTCGCATATTTATTTGTTATGCTTATATTTGTTGCAATAAAATTTACGTGAACTGCAAAAGGAACTAAAAAAAAATTATTATTTGAATTTCTATCCATAATGTTATCAACAGAACTCGTAATATTTTCTCATAAAGAATACTTTTCTGCAGTTGTTATTTTTTTATATAAAAGTTTTTGACATGATGTGAAGCACAGAGTAAACAATAATACAAGTTGTCAAGTGTCAGTTTTTGTCAATTTTTACGAAGTACTGAACAAGCACTGCCTCCTGTTTACCGTGCTGTGATACATTGTTTTTATATGAAAGTTGAAGTGGACCAAATAAATATCAATGACATAAAAGTTGAACATCGAGTGTTCCAACTCACCCTTAGCAGTAGATGAAACAACCTTTACTTAACGAAGATGGTTTTATGGTCTTATCTATGTTTATTTTGTGTTTCAAAAAATGGAATATTATTCTATGTACAGAAAGTGAAGAAAAGCACTTATACAAATAAAATTTTGTTGTAAAAGATCACAAATTATTAAAAAAAATGATCTGAAGCAAGAGTTGATTTTGAAATCTTTACATTTAGTAAACATGAAGAACCAAAAGTGCTGGTTGGTAACATTTTAATTAAGACATAAGGAAATAACTAGAAGTTTTGAATTTCCTTTCAGTTTTCTGACTTTTAAGAGTATACATAATTAGAAGGAAAAAGGTGTCAATGTATAAGTTCCGTTGATGCTAAATGACATCAGAAAAATTTAGTTCATTATAACATTTATTATTTTGTCGTAAAGAAAGAAATAAAATTCAACTTGATTACGACGGAAAATTTCTCTAACTCAAACAATCGGGTAGTCTTTTTACTATTCAATCTTCCAATGCAAATGCAGCTGCATGTTACGTAATTATTTACCAGCACATTTCCCAGATTGATTCGTAAAAAAAAAAAAAAAGGAAGAAAGAAAGAAAGAAAAGAAAGAAGAAGAAAGGGAAAAAAGTATATTCAATGAAGCATTGCAAACGGATTTTCCTTTATTGCTTTTGGTCTGCAAGAAATAAAAATAATAAAAAAAGTTGAAACTTTGCTATGTCATCTGTTTAGTTATAGTACATACTAAAGAATTTTATATAAAATCACAGTTCATAGACTGAAAAAAGTGTACCTAATAATTTCTATTTTTATTACTTGATTTTATACGAGTTAAAAATAACATCATTACTATTATTAGTAAATTTCAGTTACTGTTGCACATATATTTTTTTTAATCTTATATTTATTTCCTGCTTTCATTTCTTTATTACCAAAAAATAACGGTTTAAAATGAAAATAGTTAGCCGAAAAGAGATAAAATAGATGACACACTCGTACCTCTACAGGTGGATGTCTTTTGTTAAGGTAATCGTTAATAACTCACATTGTATAATCTGCATACAATATATTGTGATACATGATACGACTACAACATACAATAACCACCATATTATCAAATTTTTTCATGCTGATAAATAATTTAAATGACCGATACAGTAACTTTATAAATTACTATAAGGGGTAGTTATTATTAGATGCACTATACTTTATATATATATATATATATATATATATATATATATATAATTTCTTCTTATAACGAACATGCTTGTTGAAATAAAGTTCTTTTCAAAATGCTTTCAATGTTGTGGTATATAAGCCTTAAGATACTTACTATATTATGCCTGTAACGTATCTACTTATATATAGTTAATGATATACTTCTGGCAAATTTATATTTAAAAAATGAACGTTCCATATATTTATTTTCCTGCAAATATTCTATATTCAGTAAGGAAAACATAATACGTAGATTGGAACCAAAAAAAAAAAAAAAAAAAAAGGTTACGGTTTGTTAACGACAATATTATCGTGCAATATATTATTATCATAAAAGTAAACATTTGTATACTATACTGTATGTAATACTACTGTAAATTGTTAGACGAAAGATTTTTTTTATCATATTTTGTTATTAAATCTTACGTATATAAATATTTTAAAATTTGATTTCTTTAACTCTGCAACAAACTTGATTATTTACTTGCTTTTTAAAAAAAGTATTTGAATTCAATATTATGTTGTCATACTATTTTTTACATACAGTATAATATTATACAATATTATACTGTATATTGTATATATTTTTAAAGCAATGAAAGATTATTATATTACATATTATAAGGTATATAACTTTGAATATTACATAGAAAAATATAATATTCATGTATAAAATTTCTTGCTTTTGTAAATATATTGTATAGAAATACCTTCACATATTGTCACTGATTAAAAAAAATACTTTATAGAATGTAAAGAAGAAGAAAAAGAGAAAAATTAATAACGAGAGAAGTTTCAATAAATCTGTGCATCCGTTTTACTTTTTAAATATTTTTTCTTGCATATTAATATTATACTGTATAACAAAAATGCAATATTATATTAAATTTTTGAGAGATACAATAAATATACAAATAAATAGAAAGTTATTATTATCTTTTTTTTTTTTTTTTTTTTTTCATCCTTTGCATTACGTATTGCACATGTACTGTACATCATAGAGCAAAAAATAAAAAGATTAAACAGAGATTTCCATTACGCGACAAATGTGTTACGACAACATTCTGTTTGAGTTCAGATAAAGCAGTAAACATGTCATATATAACGTTATAAGACAGCAATTCTAGCATGACATTTTAATAACATTATGTCCTTAGCAACCATTGCAAAAGTCTACTTGTCATCTTCTACTGCTGAAAATAAAAATAAAAAGAAGAAGAAGACAACACAAAAGATGAAGCTTTTTGATGTATGTACACATAGTATAATTTGCTTCTTCTTCTTCTTTTTTTTTTTTTTTTTTTTTAAATTAAGTGACCAATAAATAAATTACCATTATAATAAACATAATATTTTTTAAGTCACTGTATGATCCAACATATTCATAACGTTAGAAAATTTATACTAGAAATTTTAATGTTAAAATAAAAAAAATATACACAAAAATGTAAATTTATGTGAATGTGTGTAATAAAGGACTTTTGTGTATGATTTTATATTTATTATAATTTATCATCAGATATTAAAAAAACTAATCCAATTTGGTTTAAAAGCACTTTTATCCAATAAATAGAACTACCCAATACCCAGTTGAAGGACTTATTATAACGATGCGCAGATTATACAATATATATATATATATATATAAACTCAATTTACTTGTCAATACTATGATAGTAAGTATTTTTTTACCGTAATTATGTATTATGTATTTTTATATAGATATTATACTGACTTTATTTCTTATGGTTCATTATGAAATAATAACCCAAGCTGTATAATGATTGAAGGATGAAAGAAATGAATGAAGAAATCTTAGTAAATATATCTAGTTCATTCTTCTTGTAGAGTGGCCGATATTAATATTTCACAAACATGATGTACTGTATAGCAAATACGTTATTTATAGATAATCTTAATAATTATTTATAAGAGCTTCATTTATATCCCTGAGTCAACTAAAATTAAATCATCCTCACAAGTCGAGCAAAATATGCCTACGGATATATCCGCACGGCTACTATTATATTTTTGGTGTACATACGATTATATATTTTACCATTCAAAATCTCGAAGCAAATTTGCCATGCTATTCCAGAGTTTGCTCCATCTATCTGGATATTCTTATTAGAAAAACACGTGCTGAATTTGAATGGTAAAATATAATATCACAATTGTGTGTACAGTACTTGTATTGCACCCTGTATACCTCTCACAGACCAAATCCAATCAAGTTTCGTAGAAGATGACTTTAACTGGGTTGTATAAGATAGATATAGGAAATTATACGATGTTCTGAAAACTACATTTTATATAAACAAAACAAATATATTATTTTTCATATTAGATTCATAGGACATTCCAGATATAAGTTCTTTAATACAGGAAAATAGAGTTTCAGATGAAAAATATTTTGGCCTGGAGTTAAAATAATTGAATGTACTTTAGTGCTATATTCAAGTATTAGTTTTAAAGAAGGTGTTTCTGGACTTATTACCCTATAGCTTAATCATGTTACAATTTAGAGTATACATTATGGTATGGTGTATATAAGCTGAGTATAGCTGTGAGGGACTAACTAATACTTATAACATATTATTATGTTATATGACTAGTGACAGAGAGAGAGAGATATGGGATAGGAGAATAAGTATATTTATATTATAAAACATGTAGGTGTAGGCAGGGCGCGAGAGCCTTTGCTCGAGCTAGCGGGATGTTGTATAACGTGTGCGTAACAAATATATGACGGCAAAGGTAGTGTGCATGACACCAGTGACGACTATAATATGGAGAGATGTGTATGGTGTATTTGACACAAGACGTAACATCTCTCTGCACACACACCCTGTACATCACCCCTACCGTAGGGGGTAGAAGTGGTTTCATTCTCATGGCGGGACCTGTTCGGATCGCTCGCACCATATGGGGGGGTCAGGGGGGCGTAGCCCCCCTGAAGGATGTCAAGGGGGCGGAGCCCCTTGCGGGGGTTGAGGGGGTGGAACCCCCTTACCGCCGTAGGCGCAATTTTTTTAATAGTATACTGAAATTTTAACTATTTTGCAATTAAAATTTTGTAGTAACTTGATTAATGCCATGCTACACCAACATTTAATTAATAATGAACATTTATATTTGCTGCTGTTCATCCTAAAACTTTAATACTATATGATTATTCTGATTTAAATTTCAAAGAATTATATTTTTTGCATTAATGCACAAAACGAATTGGTGCAAAAGCAAATAGAAGTGTTTTACTTTTAATATTTAATTTTACATTGGTTTTTAACTTCTTTATTGAAAATAGAGTTAAAATTCCTCTTTTAAGACAAGGTAAAAAAAAAATCAAATCAAATTTTTGGTCAAATTAATAATACTTTGAAAAATGGTGCAATATTCTGGTAGCATTTCGTATTGAGCACAGAATAAATCTTAAAAATGAACAATAGGAAAATAATTATATGCATGTAGATTTTGCGTAGAGCACGTATTCTGCTGAATCTAAAACTGTTATTTTAGAAACAAGAAAAATTTGGCCCACCCGTGACTGGAAAACAATTATGCCAATATTAAAAAAAAAAAAAAAAGTAATACATTTTATTTTTAGTATTATTATTTTATGTAGGGGTGCAATTCGTCACAGCACTAGCTTAGGTCACCAACAGGCTTTAAAATTCATAATAATGAGGCTCAGATAGCCTATACTCTAAAGGCAGGCTTCTCAAACTTTTCCATCTTATTTTTTTTACACTCATAATGTTGTATAGTAAATGGCAAAATATTTAAACTTTGCTTTTTTCTTTTATTAATTACTAAAATTTTAATCAAATATATTATGCAGCTAATTTTTTTTTTTGTCACTTTTATCAAAATTTAATAAAAATAAAATTGACAATTTTACATTTTTATGAACGATGTGAAATCTATTTCAAAATATTACTTTATTATTTTTATTATTATGCTATTTTGAAACTACACTTTCCTTTTTTTTTATTATTATTATTATTATTATTTTTTACATTTTATACAGTATTGAATTGGCAAGACGTTAAAGAATAATTTTTTAGGGGCAAAATTAAGTACAATAATACACTAGCTGTTTAATTATCATTTTTTATGAATTTGCCTACGGAGCACCGGCTGAGAAACTTGAATCTGTCCGCCTATTATGATTTTTAGGCCTATGACGAATCGCACCTCAACAAACTTTTGAACTTTATTGAATAAGAGTTTTTTTCTGTTTTGTTAATAGGATAGGCTCTATACAGTTAAATTATCTTCGTCTTTTTAAAGTTTAGTTAAATTGAAACTGGTTCTAATTTCACTATTATATATTATTGTGCTAGTTTATCAAAAAAAAAAAAAAAGCAAAAAAAAAAATCAAAAGTATTTATTTTTTGCTTGCTTGAATGAATGAATATAAATCATCATCATAAAATTTACAAACAAATTAATAATAATATTAATAATTCTACACTATATAGTTACTGTATAGTAGATTAAGAAGAAGAAAGCAGAATGAATAATAATATTTTTATAAAATAATGAAAAATAAAGTAATAAATTTCCAGTTACTTTTTTTTTTTTTTTTTTTTTTTTTTCCTTTCCTTGTTCTGATATCTTTTGTAGTAAAGTTTATCAATTGTTATCAGAAAAACGGTCACCGGGACCAATCTTTCTAGGTGGGACTCGTCCCGCCTGGAAATCTCATGGCGGGACAGGTCCCGCCATGTCCCGCCTCACTTCTACCCCTGCTACGTAGATTCGTTATACCGTCACTGCAGCAGTAGATTCAAGTTCATAATAATATGTAGCTGTCGTATGGTATGATGGGTAGTATTTAGGATATAGTCAATCAAACACCATGATTATACAAATGTATCACATCACATTTATTACGCACACGTTATATTACAAACATAATAAAGTTCTAAGTATAAGGTTCTCGCGCCCGACCTACACCTCCATGCTTATTCTCCTAACAACTCTCTCTCTCTCTCTCTCTCTCTCTCGCTAGCCATATTAGTATAAATTAGTCCCTACGCTACACCTATATATATATATATATATAAATATATATATACATATATATATATATATATATATATATATATATATATATATATATATATATATATATATATATATATACATATATAATTTGCATTATACATACATACACACACATAATATTATACTGTGCACATATACCAGATATTGCATACTCAATTTTACAGCCTAACACCTGATTGAGCTATGTGGTAATATGTCCAGTGCCGCGATCCTTTTATTCAATACATTACTTTGCTACATTAAACACGAAAATACAAAGCAAAATAAAAAAATTAAAAAAAGTTTTTATATAAGAGTGCTTATGTGAAACTGAATAAGTGATTATTTAGTGCAATAATAATAATAAAACATTATTAAAATTTGAATTATGTTGTTGCCTCAAATAATAAGTATTTGGTTATTATATTTATATAACATGAACTAAATAATATTATTTTTAATTGTTTAGAATATAAATGAATAAATTTTCATGGAGCACGCATTGTTAAATGAAAAAAAAATATAGAGTATTTTGTATAATTACTGAAAAAAAAATAATGACACTGAGTGTACGATGATGATGATTTACATCACGATTCATTATTTTGTTTCCCATGACAAAGAGAAAATTTGATTTATCTGTTATATGACTGAGCAGAATATAAATATGAATTTATTGCTTTCACAATCATAACATTATATATATCTATATCGATTATATTAAGAAAACATGAGATTACGGGAAGAAAAGAATTTTTGGTGAAAAGCCAATAAAATGTTCTACAAGTAAAACTAGATTCACACAAAAATGTCAATTTAATGTCTTTCTTTTTTTATTCATATTTGGAAATCAATGATGTTTTTTATAAGATAATACGATAGATATACGTATACTATCTCTTGTGGGAAAACAGAAGCAAGGAGATACTTTCTATACGACTTTGTCTCTCTCTCATACATTCATATATTATATCATTTATATTTTTATATGTAATATAATATATTTATTTATATATTATGTGTGTGTATGTGTGTGTGTATGTACAGAAAATCTTAAAAATGCATTACATTTAAATGTAAAGTGAAATTTATAATAACATCGGATTAAATGCTGGAGAATGAATATTGACAAAATGTCACAAAAACTTTTCTTTATTATTATTATTTTTTTTTTAATAAAACTTTTGTACTACTGGACAGATTTTAGGCATTTAGGAATTTAGAACAGAATATATTTAATTTTAAATAAAAATTTATAAAGATATGAAAATCAAATATTACTTTTTGAGTGACATGGAATTGAAGAACTTATAGATTCGTCATACAGTATTTTATTCTACATCAGTTATTGTTAACTTTATTCTGTTTTAGAAAGAAACGAGACAAGAAAAAAGTACAATGTAAATATAGAAGATAAAACTCAAGCTCACAACAAACACTGACCGAACAAAACAAAAAGTTAATATTGTTTTATGGAAAAAAGTATACTATATTTTTTTAATCATCCCACCCAGCCATGTGACTTTGCTTTTTTGCTTATATAGTGGTGCTTATATCAGACCTGTTTTTTTTTTTTTTTTTTTTTTCTTTCTTTCGTTCATTATTGCTGTCATAGCTGTATTGAACATTAATCTTTTGTAACAATACTAAGGAAATGAGAATGTACAAAAATAGTAAGTTGTAACAAAAGAAATATTATACTGATTAAAATATAGAATATACTTGGAATGGAATTATTTTAATGTAATGGATATTAGTTGTATACTAAATTTGATGTTATTTTTTACTGGCAGTATTGTGGGATTAAAATATGAATGCTGAAAAGTTTGTAACCTAACAAAAAATATTTAGTATGTAAAATTTCTAAATAATTATGAAATAACACTTGCGACTAAAATTTCTTAACATCGATACTCGACAAGATCTATATTACGTTTGTACACTTTAATCAATAATTTTATTTATTTCTCAAAGGCGTAGAACACGTTGAACAAAAAACTTGTCTAATTTGCTAACATAACAAAATATCAACGTTGATTTGGCCGGAGTCATTGATTTCTAATTTATTTTCCATTTAGAAAATGGCAGCCGACGTCACAACTCAACTGTTTCCGCACGCGTGGACTAGTGAGCTATGACGTCATAAACCCGCAGCTGCCATTTTGTGAATAGGAAATAAATTAGAAATCAATGACTTCGGCCAAATCAACGTTGATATTTAGGTATGTTTGTATGTTTTGTAGACATATTTTTTGTTCAACGTGTTCTACGCTTTGAAAAATTATAAAACACGTTTTTTGCTTTTTTAAAACTATTTTAATAATATATAAATAATATGTACTGGAAATTAAAATAACACTACCGATCGATGGACATAATGATTACTAATAATGATTTGTTAGGATTTAATGATTTTTGTTTGTTTAAATTAATCATAAGTAACAATATACAAAATAAGAGAAGAATAAGTGAGTAGATTATTTCTATTTTTGAAATGATTTTGTTTTCTCTTTTAAATTTCATACTACTTTGCACCATATTTTATATAGAATTAATTGGAATGAATTTCATTTTTATTAATCTGTTTATAAGCCGAGTTAAAATTAGCTTTTCAAGCTGTATAATTTTATAGCATTATTAATAAGAGAAGTTGCTCAAAGTGTCTTCGTAATATTTATTACAAATCTCAATCATGTCCAGCAGTATATTATTATGTGCGTGTGTGCTTCATCGTCAAATGTTCATTTTACTGATTGAGCACTTTCATCGTTAATCATCTTAACTTAATTACTGCATACCCTTTCTCTAATACTGTTAAAATAAAAAAATATATATACATAATAAAATAAAATCAGGTAATAAAGATTTCTTTGCTAAATAATGCATAATATAAAATTTATATTTAATTTTTATTAATGCATAATTGATTATATTTCTTGCCATGTAACTAAAATTGGCTTAAGGATGATTTATTTTATTATGATTAAACTGAGTTTAATGAAGTAAGCATATATAATAGGTTTATAGTAATTATGTTATTGGAGCAAAAAGAGGGATTAAGTATTCAGAAATAATGTAAAGATAAATTATTATATATGATAAGAGTTTTGATTGGTTGTTAGCGTTACGTATAATAGCTGATTGTGTTAGAGAGAGAGAGAGAGAGAGAGAGAGAGAGAGAGAGAGAGAGAGAGAAATTTTGTATAATCTTAACCTGTTATACCAGTACTTATGGCAATCAATAACACCTTATAGCTCTCCGTAAAATCTTTGCTCTTCACGTATCGTATACATAGTACTCGATGCTGGATTGATGCTCTTCAATGTACAGTACTTTTCTCACACTGTGTGACGAGCTAAAAACTAAGATTATATTTTTTCAATAGCTTTTGCTGTTTATAATTCAATTAAAAAAAAAAGTATATAATAAAAATTCATATTTTATGCTCTAATCTACTGTATATAAAATACTAAGTATAAATTCAAGTAAAATTTTTTGTGAAATATACTCTGTGATTATATAATACTGTATTCATAATTTGAAAAAGAAAAAAGGAGGTATTTTAAAAATAATTTATTGTTAATTGTGCATTATTTTTTCTGAATAGAGGTAGTTGAGAGTATTCTTTGAAATTTGCCCTTTTAGTAGTGTTCTTAAAGAGTTGAACCTAATAACCACTTTGGTCTCAGTACTCGAAACGATAGCACCGATTAATAACCATTATCGATCTTTTTTTCTTTATCTTTTGCACACCCTCGTTTTCTCGCCTCTTCTTTCTAGTAGCAAAACCTCTTCACATTCCTCAACTTGAAAAGCCGTTCACCGGTTATTAATTTAAAACTGATTTTTTTTCTCCCTTAGCAGTAGGAAAATACAGAATGATGAATTGTTGAAGGAGGTATAATGTAAAATGTCTTAATTATCTTACGATAAAATAGCAATTAACATGAAATATATTTCTTATTATTCTTTCACAGCATAATGACAGTGATTTATATCATTTTTGACACGCGTTTTCGGCAGTATGAACATTATGGAATGATAAAATGTACTTCATATATAATATATTATATATATATATATATATATATATATATATATATATATATATATATATATATATGTGTGTGTGTGTGTGTGTGTGTGTGTGTGTGTGTGTGTGTGTGTGTGTGTGTGTATTATACATGCATATATATATACATACATTACTTTTTTTTTTAGCAATTACATTTTTTTGTTTTTGTTATTTAATTAACCCATCAGATAAATTATAAAAATTGAAATTGATTTTTACGTAAAATTCAGTTTATTTTGTAACAGTTTCACGTTGAAGCTGCAAATCCAATGATAACATTATAACAATAATAATATTGTCGAAATCAGGCACACAGTCACACAGTTTAATTGAATGTTGATAATTTGAGGGTGTAGAATACCACCTTTGGCTAAAAATAGTCCGTCGCAGATATTTATTTTTACATTATTATTATTATTATTTTTTTTTTTTTGCACAATGTCCATTTTAACAATATGTAACGTTCTTCAGTAACCGATGACAAAATTCTACAATAAATACGCATTGTTACATTAGAGAGCGTGAGTTCGCTCTATAATAAAATGAATACTATGCATTATCAGGTAGTGTGTGCATTGGTTCGCCACGCAATACAGAGAGTCCTGACTTGGCTTCGTCCAAGGAACCAGCAATATTCGTCAATTTGAAATTATCAGTATATCATAAAATAGAGATATGGATAAATTGTGATTATTCATCATCATCCCATATGCCGACTACAATTAATAGATCTACAGAGAGAGTCTGGTCAGAGCAGGCAATTATACAGTCACATAGAATATTAAATCTCTACTGTAACACATTTAATAAAACATAAGTATTCTATCGTGACATATGGTGTCAAGAAGTGGTTTCGACTTGTGTCGGGACTAGACTGTTTTTCAACGCAAAAGAGCCTAATCATGAACAATTAAATTTGTATCCGTAGTCCAGTGATTTTATGGAATAGATATCATCGCAGAAGAATTTTTGCAACTGTTCCGGCAGATTAAGAGTGTAATATTGGTGACGTGGATATACAGCTAATACAGTGGCATTATCCAGCACAGACATTTTTATTTTCAAGTGAAAATATATTGAGTGCCAAATTCAATATTATTGGTACTTTTCATCGATATAACCTCAGGATTTCTGAAGATTCGATTACAGAGAACTGCCCGGGAGTCGTATAGACATAGTATACCCTGAGGAATGAGGAATTTTGATTTATACGTCACGCAGTAGAAGCAGCCCAAGAAGGAGACAAAGAGTCCGTGGTGTATTCTTTTTCAGTACTATTCTTTTAACATGAATATTTTTGGAATGATTAATAAATGTGTATTTTTTCTGCAATTAAATAATAACTATTTATTTATATTCTATTAATAATGGATGTATTGTCATTTTAAAGACTCTTGTTACAATACAAGTAATTGATTATATTTTGTAATTTTGGCAAGGCTCTCCAGTGTGCGTGGTGAACCAATGCACGCATCACTTAATAATGCATAGTATGCTTTTTATTACAGACGCACTCGCACTCGCTAATAAAACAACACGTATCTATTGTAGAATTGTTTGATTAGTTACTGAGGGTCGTAATAAAAATATTTTAAACATTTTTAAAAATCTATTTAATTTTACAAACATTTTATATATTTTAATGATAAAGTGTGAGTTTACTTAGAATTGACGCTAAATTTAGAAAGTAAGTTGAACTTAATTATTTCATCGTCTAGCCATGTGTTTGTCATGTAAAATTATATATTTACTTCATGTAATTTTCATATTTCATAACCATTCAGTTTGTGAGATATTGCTGCCAATGTACCACCGAAACGGAAAAGAGTTAGTTACAAAGAAAAACAAAGTTGAAAAATAAAAGTGACCTTGAAATATTTTTCTAGTGTCTTTCGTAGTTGTACGATAATGATTTTACTGTTTTGAAAAGAAAACTTTTTTTTATTGTTTTTTTCCTTAAAACAAGCCATTCATACAAAAACTGCTAAACTTTTTTTATAGAACTTTTTTGTGCACTTATTTTCTGTAATGGAAACTAAAAAGAAAATAATATAGAGTAGCAAATTTTTTCTTTTCTATATATTTTCAATTTTATATAACACACACACACATAATAATATATATTATATTATATATACCAGAAATGATTAATTATTTTTTTAAACTTGTTTTCGTTATGCATAAACACTATTTGAAATACTTTCCTTTTTAATAACAGAAAATTTGAATAAATTCTAAATATATTTTTTGCTATAGCATCCATAGATGGTAGCGTGTGTGCACTATGAATAGAATTTTCAATCTGCTTAAATTTTATGCCGAGCAGTGATTTATACTTGCCAAGTTTGCTGTTGAGAGACGTTTGATTGCTTGTGGATAGAAAAACAAAGCAGTTTGCAACCTTTGCCTAACAATACAACTCTCGGTGGTACAATCGAGTGGACATTTTTCAAGACAAACTATTTAGTTGGCCTTGAATCCAACTTATGTCTTTTCATTCCTTTTGAATCCTTGACTTTCGTGACATTTTCCACCCTCTATTTTTTTCTTTCTTTCTTTCTATTTCACTTCTTTTCCCCTGTCCATCTTTCTTCGGGATACAAACTTTCAGACTCAGCTCTTTTCCGATCAAAGTTTATCTTACACGCACCACTATCAATCGATCTAATAAATGATCCCTCGTTTAAACGAGTTTTTTTTTATGTAACACTTCTTTGCGAGCGCTATTGCTGCTTTCTCATGAAGTCCCTGGACGTTGATATTCGATTTTTTTTTTTCTTCTTCTTTAAACGATCTTTTATACGAAATCTTGTGTATACCATTTGTGCTTTATTTTTTTTTCTCTCACATTTAGCACAAGCAGTAAAAAATATAATTTACAAGGAAAACCATGCAGTCAGATTACAATTTTGCTCTCAGAGAAATTGTTGTGTAGGGTTGTAACAGAATTTTTTATTTATTACTCTCACTGACTAACATAATAAAGAATAATAATTAAAACAAAACATACTTTCAACATAGCGTAGAATAAAAATTATATATATATATATATATATATATATATATATATATATATATATATATATATATATATATTATATATATATTTCAGTAAAATTATTTTTATTATAAAACTTATCCTACTGAGTCACTGTAAATTATATGATCAACCGTTTTGAAAGTGAATTTAATTTGTCATTTTTACGTGTTAATAATGGATCCAATAATTTAAAGATAACAAATTAACTTAAGCACTTTCTTGAAAAATTGTTAAATGAGATTGATATAACGTTTAAATCATATCTTTGACGGTATGGCACAAAAAAGAAGAAGAAGAAGAAGATCAAGAAGGAAAGAAAGAAAAAAAGAAAGAAAAAAAGTGCTTTCTCATAACTTTTTAACACAGTTCCCGAATAAAAATATAAAAGAAAAAAGTTCTTGATTTTTCTATCCACTGTAAAAATAGGATTTGAGAAAGAGAGAGAGAGAGAGGGAGGGGGGGAGATCATGCAAGTTTGCCATTGTTGACTGATTGAAAGAGAGTGAGTGTGACTGCTCGTGACACTAATATTAATTTATTTTAGCCATTTCTTTTTCTTTTTCCTATAAAGATTGTAGATCCTTTTCTTGTTGGTATTAAAATTCTTCTTACGTTCTTGTGCTAGCCAGAAAAAGTTGTAGACAACAGTGAAAATCATGACTATTGCTGTGACTTGCAACTTCTTCCTTTTATCCAAAATTTCTGCAAATATTACACATATATCATATCATAATATCATAATACACACACCAAATCTGAACAAATTTTGAAATAATGTAAATAGTATAAATATTTTTTCTTAACATGTTTTTTCAAATTATATATATTGTCACGTGCAATTATGTGTAGCAATAATTAATATTATTGTTACACATATTTGCACAAATGACAAAATAAAGTGACTCAGCAAGGGATGAGTGGCGAGGCGCTCGCACGCACTAACAACTACAGGTCAAAGTGCGTGTGAGGTCACGAGCTCATCACTTGCGGGCCGGGGCGATGCATACGCCGTTATCATTATTAATCTTCTCTCTCTGGTGAACGGGTGCGAGAGAAAGTGCGAGCGCAAGGGTGGAAGCCGGAATGTTAGAACCCACAACATGTAAGTTTAATCAATATACTTTTATATTAATTAATTATAATAGTTGTCATTGCATTTTGAGTGCACAATACACTGCAATTGAGACTACAGAACGGCATTGTTTTATTTACCTTCGCTTCCCTCTCACTTAATGTTAGAATTTGGCACATATTAGGAACCAGTTAAGGTAGGTTAAAGCATAGGCCAGAGACGGGACCAACAAGAAACGGCCCGTGACATTGGTGTCGGTTTTTTTAATTTTCAATGCCCTTCCGCTGGTCAAAATTGCAGAATTTGTGTCTCAGATTGCAACAAAAAAAAAAAAAAATGATTAAAAGTATAAATGGTGGTGTTGGTTTTCTTCTGGTTGTGGTGGGAACAGTAGTTAATTTTCCACATTTTGTCCGGCTTCCACCCGAGTGCTGCGGAACACTTCGAGCAAAGTATTACATATGGGGGGAGGGGGTTAAAAAAAAAAAAAAAAAAAAAAAAAAAAAAAAAAAAAAAAAAATTAGGGAGTTACCTGAT
Source organism: Ecdyonurus torrentis (assembly GCA_949318235.1). Lineage (NCBI taxonomy): Eukaryota > Metazoa > Arthropoda > Insecta > Ephemeroptera > Heptageniidae > Ecdyonurus > Ecdyonurus torrentis. Next base: position 45,924,787 of record OX439127.1, read on the forward strand.
TTGTCTTCCATGAGGCTGACAAAACAAGAGCTCCATTTTAATAACAACATAGGGTTATCCCTGTTATGTCTGCCGTTTCGGCCGACAAGACAGGTAGTTTAAATATATATATATATATAAAAAACGGGAAAGGGGTGGGTTTCATGCTATGTCATCCAATGGTGGTTGACAATGCTTGGGCCCAAACAAATAAATAAACACATATGGGTATCCCTGCTATGTCAACCAATTATGGCTGACAAAGCTGGCCCAAACACGGTAGAAATAATGGGTATACCTGTTATGTCAACCAAAGATGGTTGACAGGACAGGCGCACAAAAAAAAAAAAAAAAAAAAAAAACATGCGTTTAAAATCACTTTTTTTCTCTCTCTCTCTCTCTCCCGGCGTATATAAAAAAAAAAAAAAAAAAAAAAAAAACAAAGCGTTTAAAATCACTTTTTTTTCTCTCTCTCTCTCTCCCGGCGTATATAGAAATGTGCACGGACAGAAATAAATGCGTAGTAATTGTGCTGGCTTATTTTTAACAGAAATTATTCAATACAGCAGAATTTGTGCTGTGCTGCATATTAACTATGTTATATAGCATAAATATTATATTGTACAGGTTTATTATTTATGTTGTTCTAATTTAGCGTAAATTGTGTTATAATGACATAATACCAGCTAAAAAAAAAAAAAAAAAAAAAAAGGAAATTTGTTCTTTCCGTGTATACGGCACGAAAATTTCGCGTTGCGTAATCTTATTAAGGCGGTGGGGGACCAATTTAGAAAAAAAAAATAACTAAATGAAGGACTATATTTTACAATAACTTTTGTGTAAAAAAAAAAAAAAAAAAAAAAGGGGGGGGGGTTGCGATTTTGAGAAAACTACTCCTCCGATTTCGGGAAAAATTTAAATGAGAAATAATGGAGATAATTTTACGTGTTTTAAGCCAGATTCATTTTAATCATTTTTTTAAACCGATAACCTCATTTGATTAAAATTTTCCGTTCTAATAAATTTTTTTTTTCTTCACATTTACTTGTTCACTTTAAAATGTAATAACATAAAGGAGTTTTCCTAAATGTAAATTACGGCGAATATTTAATAATAATTTTTTTTATTGTAAAAAGGGTTCTCGATTGATGGAATTTTCCCGCGTAAATAAAATTTATAACAAGTACGTGTTATCTTTAAAGTGTGTTGACGCAAAGGGTTATTCTAGATGTAAATTGCGGCTGATATGTCCGTGACACCGCTTTTGAATTTTTAGGGTTCACTCATAAAGGCATAAACATATTGTATACTCATTTTTTTTGTATCAGTGTAGGAATAAAAATAAGTTAAAAATTAAAATATTAGATACATAAGTATATATTGTAACAAGGGTTAAATGGAGTTTCAGTTTTCTTAAATATAACGTAAAAATGTCCGTTATTTGCACAACAGACATAGAAAAAGCAGATGTTAGAGCATTTTGTTGTACTTTTGTGATTCTTTTTTTTTCTTCCCAGAATTTTATAAGGTTTTGTTTTTTTAATATTAAAGCCATAGGCCACATACAACAACTAGTGCTTTTAATGAATAAATACGAAATACGATCTTTAAAACTACTATCCATTCCTACCGGAACGTTAATGCAGCCACACGATAGGGTGTGAAAATGATTTAAAGTATGCAATTTCAGTGAAATGTTTTTTTAACGTCAAAAACATGCAAACAAGAAACTATAGGGTCTATGCGGATGACGTCATATTTATTGCGCTTGGAGGCCATACTGGAGTAATCAACACCATTGCTCAGCGTAGGACAAACTTCGTTTCAGGCTATTTTTCTTAAGAAATCTGCCAGTTTTTTTTGTCATTGTTATTTTTCTCACGTACTTGAGATACAAAGTCATCATATTTACAGCATCAATGCGCTCAAAAATATTGTATAGTATTTTAAAATGCCAAAATTTGTAATTTTCCTATGGCACCCATGTTATTGACTTTTCCAACATGGCGTCTGTTCAATATAAATGAATAGACCTTATATGACATAAATATTATGAAAAGTATGCAATTTAAGTGACTATTCATGTTTATTACGTCAAAATATACAAAATTAGTATGAAAATGTTGTGCAGGTTAAATTGATCGGAATTTTTTTTTATAACTCCTACGGAGTTACAGTTGTGTCTGAGACAAAATAAAGTTACTTATGCAACTCCCATCAAGCGTTTTGTGATATAAACGCGTATATTTTCTCCGGTCTATTCCTTTTATTTTTAAATAAATTTTGTTTATGTAAAGTTAGTGGATGGAGATATGAAAAGGTAACTGAGTAGTACCAACGTGAAAAATAAATATCTTATTTTTTTTAAATTTTTTAAAAATCGCCTACGTTACATTATTTCTTTTACTCTTAATGCACATTATTATTGTTATTATTCTGTCAGTGTAGAGATTATTAGCATTTAACATTTTTTTTTCTTCTATAGGAAATCAGTTTAACACCTTAAACACGGTACAATACATAAATTATGTTGTTATTATTTTGTTGTCAATTTTTTTTACCTCGCACGTTTTTTTTTAATTGTTCATTTAGGTATTAGCCATTTCTAGATTTATTTTAAAGTGAAAAACTGTACAAATTTTCATTATAGAAGACTGGGAATAATTATCTTCTTCTTATTATTTTTTCTCTTCGATTACTTTTCGCAGTTTACCGCGTAAAATATCAGGTTACCTAGTTATTAAACACCTTCCAAACATTAATGGGGGGGCGGGGACACAGTTTAAATTGAGAGCTTTTGATATGGACCCTCGTGATTTTACATATTTGACGTAAATAGATTCGTAAGAAAGTTCACTCTGCTCATAGAAATTATAAATTATTTTTTTTTAATACCCTGTAAATTTATTTAAAAAAAAAAAAAAAAAAATAAAAAAAAAATAAAAAAAAAAAAAAAAAAAAAAAAAAAACTTCGTTCTTCATTTTAAATTTGTGAATGATCTAAAAAATTTAATAAAATTGGAATAATTTGTTTTAGCTCAAAATTTTCTTACCGGAAATGCGTTCTGGCAGACAAAGTCTTACCAAAGCAACGTTAAAAAAAAAATTTGGGAGGTTGCCAGGCTACAATAAGAATTACGATTTCTTGAAGTTTTGGTCCCATAAGAGCCCGTGCTAATTTAAATTATTATTATCTCTCTTATCAGATGGTCACGGATGCTGACATTTTATCGAGGGTAGGCGTATCTTTAGCCTTTAAAATAAAAAAAAAAAAAAAAAAAAATCATTTTTTTTTATTTCTAGATACAAGTTAACTAAAGAGAACCCTTAAGTTTTCACTCACGTGGTAATTGATTTTAAGTAGTTTACCTCTAAGTATTAGTGAGTAGGCTGAGAAACTGCTCTTGGCGGGCATAATTTTTTTTTCGGAGAAAATAATACATCTAAGCATAGGAAAAACTTTAATTAAGCCCATTTTCTTTGACACATCGGTTAATTTTGTCATTTTTCTCACATATTTAGGATACTAATTTAACATATTTACAACATCAATGCTCTCAAACCATTGCATAGTGGTACTTAAACTGGTTTTATTTTTTTTTCTTCGCCACCCATGTGACTGATTTATCCAACATGAATGTTATTTACATGACTGAATAGACTATATACCAACTGCAGTTTCTAACATAATTTGTACTGAATTATTCTCAACGTCACCTTGGATCAAGTAAGATTCCGGTGTTGGTGTTACAAAAGATTAAAGTGGGGGGCTATGTCAGAGGTCTGGCATCGCACGAAACATACCTGTCAAGCGTTCCTACGACGCTGCCTGCGTATTATTTATGCGTTTGTAGGTATATTTTGCATTCAAATTTATATGTTCTAATAAAATATATTATGTGTGTTTTTCAATAGTTACAAAAGAATAATAATAATATACAAACCGAATGGATACCATTTCATGGCTGGGATTACAAAATAAAGAGAGAGAAAGAGATAACGGAAATAAACAGAAATAACCGTGTATAACGCACGGACAAATCTAGTACGGTACTAGTTAATAATGATAAGCGCATGGCAATTACGTATTACGTCTTTCGCGTAAGGTCGTTTAACACCTCGTTTTGGGTGTCCTGTTTTGGTGACTAGTGTTTCAAAGTTACCTGAAGTGAAGATTAAAAGCTGAGATAATGCAAGAAGAGCGAAGAATGAAGTAATTTCCTTTCATCTTACCCTTCATCCATTCCTAGTAATTAGGGCTCGCATGTCTGGAGCCAGTAGTTAGTTTTTGTGTGTGTTTTGTTTAGGTTGGGACTAACCTACTTTAGTTATGCTAAATTTTGTATCTTAATTGCAAAATTAAAATAATATAGTTAATATGGGTCTATGCAACAGGTAGTATGATAGTTTATTAATATAAGTTAAGATTTATCTATAATTCTAGTTAGTTATTAGTTGCTGGACAGGCTCTGGCTAATTTTAAGGCCTAATTTAGTATAGTTATAGTAATAAGTATATTTTGTGTGAATGAGGCCTGTTGCAATCTAACATCGAACCAAGCTATATTTTGCAAGTTTTTTTTTTGGTAAAATTTACATAGCTTACATTTGGTTAGTCACAATAACACATCTTATCAAGTGTAAACACATTTATTAGGAAAAACTAACGAAAGGACAAAACATTGCGCTTTATCTTTAACCCTTCGCCCTATTTCGTCATTTCTTGCAACAACAAAGCGAGGTCAAAAGCTCAAAGGCTACTTTAAATGCAGTTTGTACCAGGGGTAAGTAAATTTGAAAGGGTGGGAGACAAATGATAAGAAGAAATAAGAGAAGGGGTAAGCAATTTAGTATAAAAGAGCAGAGCTCTCTCAAACTATCATCAGTTCTGTCTGACTCTTGAGTTGAGCACAGCTCTCTGCTAAAATCTCTCTTAGTCTATTTTTGGAACTACTCTTACTAAGTAAGTATCAGCGTACTACCTCAATACTTTATTAAATTCTCTACATTTATAAAGATTTACCATAGTACTTGCGAGAGTAACTCGCGAGGGCTGTGAAAATCTTTACCCTAAACCTCAAAAGTTGCACTTGTGGGCTTTGCTTGGCAAGAGCAGCAACGAAGTTTACATACATAGTTATTCAAGCATATTATATCGCAATTATTTAGATTTTGGTTCTTTATTAAATAATAATAATAGGTAACTTGCAATATTTTCTTAAGATCTCAAAAGCACACCTTGCCTGTCGTTCTTGTAAGGTCGCTTTGTACCAGAAAGTGAACTAATTTTAATTGAATTACGAGCACACTAGCAGGCCTGACTTGTATATCTTGTTAAGCTGCAGAGTGCTTGCATATTATAGGATTTTTTTTTGTTTATTTATACAGTTACCTACAACTTAAGTTTAAAGTTTTTTTTTCTCTCTTTACTTACTAATTAATTATAATAAAAGGTCAGATTATATAGATACAAGCACATCTGCTGACCTACCTTGTTTATCTTGTTTAGGACGCTAAAGTGCTTGTAAAGGTCAATTTTTTTTTTTTTTCAGCTTGCGCTTACGAAAGTGATACTTAGCTTTTGCTTCACATAAATTCTTTGATAACATGGACACTAACGAAGTCTATTTTGAGTCTGAGGAAGCTCAAATTTGTGTTATAGAGACAGCTGGCGGTGGTGCTGGCAATGGGGGAGGTCAAGGGGGTCGTAGGGAAACAACCGGTCTTAATATTGGGAATCAGGCATATCTTGTACCTAGGTTCACAGGTACGGATGATGTTCAACTCGAACACTTCATAGAAAAGATGGAGCTTACTCAAGAACTGTCAGGGTGGACTCCTGAGCAGTTACTTCAGATAGCTAAGCTGCGTCTAGGTGGGGCTGCGGCTGACCACGTACGAGCTAGCACTGCTGCTATAACTACTTGGGCTGCACTCAAAAAGGCCCTTAAGTCAAGGTTTCGGCCAAGGATTCCCAGACACCTGCTCGAGCAAAAGCTCACCTCCTGCTGTCAACGTAGAGGTGAAACCGTTGCCGAGTACAGTACAAGGTTGCGCTTAATAGCTAGCCAGATCAAACAAGATCTGCTAGACGACCCTACCGAGAAGAACATCGCCGCAGCAGCAGCTGTAGATGAAAGGCTGTTTCTTCACTTCTTAAATGGCCTGCGTAAAGACATTAAGAGATTCGTTTTGGTTAGAGACCCTCAGGATCTTGAAACCGCCATTGACGCGGCAATGTTAGAAGAAGCTCTATTGGATGCTCCTTCAAGGCAAGGGGAAAATGACCATGCCATTGCAGTAGTGGATGGTGAGGCTGCGGCAGGTGCGCAAGCACTTCCGGCTCAGCATGAACCTGCGGAAGCCAGAGCTAGAGATCATGTTGATCGCGCTCAAAACGGGGGATACCGGGGTAACTTTAGGGGTAACTACCGGCGTCAGGATGACCGTAGACAGTATAACCGTGGTAATAATCCTCAATATCGTGGGCGCCAAGAGTTCAACCCACAACGAGGCGGCTTCGCACAGAGAAACGAGAGACAAGGCCCTAACAGGAGGCAGCAAGAAGATCCTCAGCAGGCGGGGCCTTCATATCAAGGGGCGAGACCTAGAACAAACCAGCAGCAATCTCGCACGTGTTTCTTTTGTGATTCACCTTCACATTTTGCTAGAGAATGCCCATTGGTTATCTGTGGCATATGCAATAAAGCTGGACACAGCCCCCGAGATTGCAATGAGGGATCAAAAAACTAGGTCATGTCAGCCCCGGGAGCAATCAGGCAGTCGAAATCAATGCAGTTTCACCTGCTCCTGGGCTGACTATACCCCTATCTGTTTATGACGACTCTTGGCATATGTTAGTGGACTCCGGAGCGGCCGTAACGGTCGTAAAACATAGCAAGGTTTTACAGGCAGACATTCCTGTAAAAACTACCTTTTCGCGTGCTCGTAGTGCATCTGGGCACAAAATAAATGTCATAGGCGAGGCTCTCATACCTTTTCGTGTAGGCAAGCTAATCATGCTACACGACGCTATAGTGGTAGACTCCATTCCAGGAAACAGCGATGGTCTTCTTGGTTTGGATTTCTTGAAGAAACATAAAGGTGATTTGCTAGTCACTGAACAAGTCTTAGACTTTCCGCACGGACGATATGAGTTGAACGTTGGTAGAGGATGTGACGTTCGAATGTTGCTTCAAGAAATGGTTCCCAAAGGGAGGGCACTCCTTGGAAATGAAGCTTGTTTGTTATACTCAGACGTGGGTTTAAAGCAACAAGCGAGGCATTTGTTGGTAAATAGGAACCAACAGGAGAGGCTGGGAAACGTAGTTAGGCTCGAGAAGAGCCGGGACACAGAACGTGTCGATTTGCCTACTGGAGGTACGGTAACCACCAGTTTGGCTGCGCTTGGTGAGGTAAAAGGTCATCACGGCGCAGGACAGGAAATGCTAGCACCTGTCCTTCAACTCCCTACCTATGAGAGCCTTAGAAATTCAACTCACGCGTCAATAGTAGACCTTGACATTAACGTAGAATTAAAGCGATATGCTTTTACTGCAGTTTTAGTTAAAACAGAGGCAGAACCCGGACAAATTTTCCACGTAGAACCACTTAATGATATTGAGGACGGCATCGGAGTTCAAACCATATCTTGCGTAGATGCAGATGGTAACATGCCGGTAATGCTATTTAATAACAGCAGAGCAGAAACCACGGTTAATATTAACAAATTTCTACAATGTACCCCTATAACAGAGGCGGAGATACATCTTATGACAACAGAGGAGGAACCTGCCGGGGCATGGCCGGTTGGAACACCTCCTAAGAAGGAGAAGGCACTTAAGGATATGTTTAATTTAAAACACCTGCCACGTAAAGAGCAAGAAATGACTCTCAAACTAATCGAAGAGTTTGAGGACATCATGGTGCATGGCAATAATAAGATTGGTTCCACAGATATGGTGACCCATTCCATTGATGTCCAGGGGGCAGCACCCATCAAGAAGCCGCCATATCGGGTACCCCAAACGCAGAGAGAATACCTGAGAAACATGATTGATGACATGCTGAAAGATGGTATCATCCAACACTCGAGTAGCCCATGGGCTGCACCACTCATCCTGGTTAAGAAAAAGTCACCACCAGGGGAGCCACCAGCGTTTAGACCGTGCCTTGATTTTCGTTTGCTTAACGCTGTGAGTAAAAAAGAAGTCTTTCCTATTCCAAATATTCAGCAAATCATAGAGGAGATGGGAGGATCAAAATATTATTCAGTTTTTGACCTCAATACTGGGTACTGGCAGATAAGAATGCACCCAGATAGCCGTGAATACACAGGTTTCTCAACACCAGACGGCCATTACGAATGCCTCAAAATGGCTTTTGGGCTATCAACAGCAGTGTGTACGTTTCAACGTTTGATGAGTAAGGTCTTAGAGGGGCTAATTGGAAAGTGTTGCCAGGTTTATCTTGATGATATAGTTGTATGGGGAGGGGACACTGCGGAAGAGCACCTAGCAAGGGTTAGAAAGGTATTCGAACAATTGAAGAAGGCAAATCTTAAGATTAAGCCTTCTAAAGTTAAATTGTTAGAAAGTCAGGTAGTCTTCCTGGGCCACCTTATTGATGCGACTGGTAGTCAGCCGGACCCTGAAAAAATTAAATACCTCCTTAGCATACCTACGCCAACAACAGTAAAGCAGGTACGTGCTATTTTAGGGTTTATTAACTTCTATCGCCGATATATCAGTAGAATGGCGGAAATTGCATTACCACTCACAAGACTCACCAGAAAGGATGTAACATTTCGCTGGGGAAAAGAAGAGGACGACGCCCTTCGGCGCCTTAAGGAAATTCTCGTTACACCCCCAGTTCTTCGGTGCCCAGATTGGCACAAGGATTTCATCCTTACGACGGACGCATCATCGTTGGCCCTTGCTGCGATTCTATCCCAGGAATTAGAGGACGGTGAACATCCACTTGCATATTTTAGTCATAAACTAGCGGACCCAGAAACAAAATACTCAGCGACAGAGCTAGAATGCTATGCAGTTGTAGCAGCAATAAAGCACTTTAGGATCTACTTGCTGGGCCGCACGTTTGTGGTGAAAACTGACCACCGCCCACTACGTAGTATTTTAGGTATCAAGGACCCAAAACCGCGTCTGGCCCGCTGGATAATGGAGCTATCGGAGTACACCTTTGATGTAGTCTACAAACCAGGTAGTCAAATTCCTAACGTGGATGCTCTAAGCAGATTTGAATATGGTAAGGAAATACCCCTTAACGTAGTCACAAGTGACCTGGGTGCCAAGTTTGAACCCGTATGGGACAGGGAGCGAATTAAGAACGAGCAGCTTGCTGAGGAAAAGTTGGGTGAAATCATGAAGACTCTTGAAAACGCAGATGGCAGTGAGGATTCTGATTATTATCTAGACCATGATGGCCTCCTCTATAAATATATTGACCAAGAGCGGAAGCAGTTACGAGTATGTGCCCCACGTAGCATGATACCGACGATCTTGCGACTCTGTCACGACACACCTCTAGCAGGGCACAGGGGCATCCACAAAACTATACATGCAATTCAGTCGCAGTTCCATTGGAAAGGTATGGGAACGGATATTAAAGATTTCGTTAACAAATGTATGGCTTGCAAAAAGATGAAAATGCGCAACCCAGCACCTATACCTCTTACGCCATTCAAGGAGCTTGTACGCCCTTTTCAGAAGATATCGCTAGACATTGTCGGGCCCCTTACTATAACTAGCTGTCAAAATCGTTACATTCTCACTTGTCAAGATACATTCACTAGGTATCCTGAGGCTATGCCTATTCCTGACCAGACCGCAGAAACTGTCGCAAGGGGACTGATCCAATTGGTTACTAGTCGTTATGGCTGTCCGGAAGTTTTGCTAACTGATAGAGGCCGCAATTTCACTTCTACCCTGATGCGTAGACTGACAGCTCTTCTACAAGTTCCACAAATATTCACAACCCCATACCATCCTGCCGGAAATTCGCACCTGGAAAGGAGTCACAAAGATTTTTCCTCTGTAATATCACAATATGTGGATGATGACTCAGAATGGGACTTGTGGATTCCATTTGCCTTATTCGTGTATAGGACAACGGTACACAGTGCAATTGGTTGTACTCCTAGCGAGATGATGTTTGGTTACCCAGTAAAATTCCCTTGGGCAGATATTCTAGCACCTACGCGATTAAATTATAATCTCGAGGGGGATTATGTTGAACAGGTAAGACAAAGATTGCGAATTGCTCATGAGAAAGCGATAGAGAACAACCGGAAGGCAGTACAGAGGCAGCAGACAACGTACAACAGGAAGGCGATAGATCCGGAAATCTCTGAGGGAGATATTGTGTTCTGCAAAAACCTTAAACCAGCCATAGGTAAAAATAGGAAGTATCAACCTAGATGGATAGGTCCTTTTAGGGTTACTCGCCTTAGAACTCCTGTAAGTGTAGACCTGGAAGAGTTGGACACGGGTAAGAAAAGCTTGGCACATATTTCCAACCTTGCAAAAATTAGAGGCTCCCAAGATGCTCAGGACAACCCGACTAGGACTTCTGATACAGAAAGTCCCAAGGAGGGCGACGAAATACTTGAGCAGCCTGAAGCCTCTGATCCTATCAATGGGGAAAAGAAGGGGGTTGTAGATATCGAAAATCATGCTAACAGCGATAGGGCACAAACTAGCAAGGGAAGGGGCAGACCAAAAGGTGGGGCCAAGAAGAAGCTAAATGGGCAAGAAAGGGCACATAATTATAATCTTAGGAGTAGGACGTAACAACACTTTTCATTGTTTTCTGGTGATGGGGTTGTAAAAGGTGGAGGATTTGGGAAATAGTAAACGGTGATGGCAGATTCAATTAACCCATAATCAACAACGTCTACTTTTTCAACAGACGGAGGGGTCATGCCGATCGCATCGAGCGGGATAACAAATATGGAGACTACGCCTACCTACCTTGTCGACGACCCAGCTAATAACACTTATCCAGAATTTTTTGATATTCCACCTCCGACTCCTGGTAAAAACATTCCTGAATCATGCAATAACTACGCACCACTAGAAGAGGTTGAGGATGCTAACCCTACCACCCTGACAATGGCAGAGATTGAGAAAATATTAGAAGAAGTGGTTGGGCCTGACACAACCATGCCCTTTGCAGCAGAACCTTGTATTGTGGAAGTGGACAGCGCCTTAGACAGATCACAAAACATTAAGGGTAATAAAGTATCGGAGCTAAACAGGGAAGAAACCACGTTCAACACGAACTCCTTGCCAGAACTTCAGTCCAAAACCGCCTGTTTACGAGAAAACTCATTTTTAAATGATTGTAGGTTGCAGATGTCTCCAGTCGTCGTTATCAGCAGAAACTTGCCAGAGAAAACCCCATCAGTCGCATCCGATGGCCCACCGGCTGACTACATTTCAGAAGGCGAGGATTTTACGCCAAGAAAGAATCTCAAGCTCCAGTCTGATAAGGACGATGGACTCCCACGTATTCCAACAAAACGCAAAAGATCCTCAAATTCACCCGATGCCATAACAAAATCGAAACAACGCAGTACTCAAACGACTACAAGAACCATAGCAATGGCAAAATTTGAGGACTTAGAAAGAAAATTACAAGAGGCGGAAAAGAGGGCTAGAAAACTGCAAGAGAAGTTCCAATCAACAGATGCTCAGCTTCACAGATACAAAGGTCGGCTAGCTAATGCTGAAAAGAAGATATCAGACGACCGGAGGCAAAAATCAAAACTTAAATCAACGCAGGAAAACCTCAGTCAGCTAAAACGCAAGCTAGCTAACGGAGAAAGTGAATTTAAGGAGTCCTTTGCAATCCAGGAAGAAGAAATACGCAACCTGCAAAGAGACTTGCGCCTCGCTAATGATGAGATTGCTAGGAAATCATCTGACCTGCAGAAGTTTAAGGAGGGCCTGGCAGCTACTAAGAGTTTCAAAAATATCTGCAACAAATCTCTGAACATAGAAATTCGGCACGAGAACTTTGTATCTGAACTTTGCTATCTATGGAACATAAGTGGCATAAAAACGACCCAGCGTAACCGAGATAAGATGAAGGAATGGTTAAATGCTCCTGAAATGCGTAAGAAGCATGACACCGAAAATCCGGATTTCCCTCGAAGTTGTGCTGCTATTTCCACATATCAGGTATTCAAAAATTGGGTAGACGGTCTCGACCACCCAGGGTCCAACATTCCAGAGAAGGTTGTATCACCAGAGGTTAAAGATGCAGCGAACAATTTATCTCAATTGCCAGGATTTTGTAAAAATGTAATCCTTAGTTTTTCAGAACACAAAAAGGGGAGGAGCTTTATACGAATTCAGCTAGAATGCGTGGCGCCATCCGAGATAGATATCAGCACAGGTGAACCGATTGCTTTGCAAGGACAGGACCTAACTTACCAACAGATGCAAGTTTTTGATTGGGCAATCAACATGTTTAAGAAACCTAGCCAACCTGAGTACGCTCTCCTTCCTAGGAGTAGTATACCGGAGGCCTGGGTCAACGGCAAGCTTTATATGGAATTACGAGACAGAAATAACTTATTAATGATAACAAAAGCTGTGCTGCTCTCTAAATTACAAAATTTCGACAAACACACAGCAACCAGTTCTTCAAAGCAAGTGCCCTTAAACGAAAACTTTACACCAACAGCATCTCCAAATTCAGACACCGGTAAACCAACTCCTGCGCAAGATGGCGTTAGCTCAACCATTCCAACTCCAGAACCTCAAAATAGAGGAGAAACCTTGTCGACATCTCATACAACTTCAACTCCTATCCAAATAAACAACTATATAACGCATCAGACATTCAATCAGGTAACTTCCGTGACACACAACATTTTAAACCACAACACGCACTCAGCTCCGCCTTCTACCACATCCGAGGAAGTACCTTTCTCAGAAACCGCTTATCGTCAAGTGATGCAAGAAAGAGATGACCTGAAAAGGCAACTTGATGAAATCAAGCAAAAGGCTAAAAAGACAAGAGTCTCAAGGCGACAAAAATATAACCAGAACCTTCAGAAACGTCTCCAAACCCAGCAGCAATTGCTGCAACTCCAAGCAACAGAAACTACATTCCGTACAACACACTAATAAGGTTATAACTGTTTCAGAAATGTTGGGCTTCTCTTTGCTGGGCCTGCTTATATTTGGAGCCGTCTCGCTTGAGGTAAATGGGGATAACAACCAGGGCCTGTTTTTTAAGAAAACCCAGAAGATGATCTACTCAGCGGATTCTTGGAACTTGGTAATTGAGTACAGCACTAACGGGGCTAGAAGACAGCTGGACAGGATTATCACCCAGATTGCCAAATTCAAGGAACATAGTTCTCGGTACACTGAGGGGGTGGACACCACGTTTCGCTCTGGCGTACAGGCACTAATTACAGAGGTAATAAGTTCATTATCAGCCGAGGTCAACTTCATTTCGAATAATCTAAATGAGCTAGATTACATAACTACGAAAAATCCAAGATCCTCGCGCGGGCTGTTTAATGGGCTAGGATATGGACTCCATTACATCACAGGGGTAGCTACAGATGACCAGGTAGAGGCTATAAACAATCAAATTAAATTAGCCAAGGCAACCCAGGACAAATTATTGGTTAACCTTCAGGAACAACTAACATTCCTGAATGCATCAGCGGATACACTAAAGAGGCATGACTCTTTACTCCATAGCTTAACAGCGTCCGTGGAACTTCTCGAGGAGACAATAAGGACTAAGGAGGAAGCTACAACGGAAGCTATTGCCAATGTGGACCATCAATCGAGAGTATTGCTGGCAATCCAAACTACACATACCTTAGTTAAACACAACTTAATGGCTATGGATAAAGAGGTATCACGTCTGCAATCTATGGTTACATCCGCACAGCAAGGTAGGCTAACACCTGAACTCATATCACCCGAGTCCTTTTTACCTATCCTGGTGGAGATTTCCCAGCATCTACCCCAAGGTTATTCCCTACTTGGCCAGCCTAGCAAGGATGGTTTACCTCTAATATACTCATCAGCTGCGGTCCATTTCTATAAAACATCAGACAGCTTCAGATTCTTTATCGTGCTGCCTATCAGAAGTGAGTCCCGTGATTTTCAAATTTATGAGGTGCACTCCATCATCCAAAAGTATCCGGGGCAAGCAGGGGCTGTTGAAATTTCACCTGATACGACTCTGCTAGCTGTATCTGCAGATCAGATGCACTACATCCTTATGACGCAGTCGTTTTTACAGAAATGTCAGACAGGTGCTGTAACGCTGTGTCCACCCGACCTACCAGTAAGAGGAATCGAGTTTCCGTCCTGCTCGATCGCAGCTTTCCGGGGTTTGAGAACAACTGCGGCCGAGTTGTGCCACAAAAGGATAACACACGAGCCATACTCTATCTTTGTAACAACAGCAAATAAGGGAGAGTGGCTTTACAGCGTGAGCGAACCTCTTAAGTTGTCTTTAAAGTGCCAGCAGATACATTCTAGCCCGGGGGTCACCACGTCGGACTGGTTAACTGTGGATGGTCATGGTTTTCTGTCGCTGGAACCAGGATGTACTGCGTACCATACTAAGCATACCCTGCTGTCACGAGCCATCTTCAGCAATCCTCATAACATAGCGTTTGGCGGAAGAGCTTACATCCACCGAGATAACTTCTCGATACCTCTGCTTCCCAGTGAACATCAAGCTGCTAAGGTAACATCATTGAGTAAATGGGAACCAATGTTACAGACCCTGAAGGCTCTAGATACTCAGCATACTCCGGGTATACCTCTGCACCTGGTGGAGGAGGAGCAAAAGCTGTACGACCCCTCGACCCTGGATCTGGCGCAGACCAAATCCATCTTGTGGAGTGTGGTGGGGACCATTACGACTGGTATTGTGCTGTTTTTGGCAGTCAGAGGTGTGGCGAAATTACTTAAGTATTTTTGGCAGCTTAAGTACTCCAGACGATCGCAACCTGCAGAGCCACCAATCCCAATGGCCCCCTTAAACAACACCCTCTATGTTCCCCGACCACCTGTCATCATAATGGAAGAACCCGCTCGCATAGAACCATCTGCTCCCATGCAAAATCAGGTCCCAAACCCAAGTGTGATTGTCCCTAACTATTTCTACGGACCAATTCTCGAAGATTAATGTAACCCTAAGTGCCCCTGGCAACAAAACTATATGTGTGTTTAAAGAAGAAACAAAGTATGGACTTATTACCTACTTTGAGTGATATAATAATTTGTTGTTATTGTCGTGTTCACATAATGAAAAGAAGAAGCAAAGTATGGACTTATTACCTACTTTGAGTGAAATTGTGGTTATTAAATATGTGCTAAAAAAAAAAAAAAAAAAAAAAAAAAATTTACTAATAATAATTATCTTTAAACTATTATTTTCTATTTTGGATAGATTGTATGGGTATTTTTATATTTTGGAGAATATAGATGATACTGCATGAAAAGACTAAGAATTGAGTCGATTGAAGAAACAAAATAATTTAAGATGTTATTAAAATAATACCACATCCTTGAGACTGAGTAAACTCAACAAATGTTCTTTTATTTTGGTTTTAACATGTCATATGTCAACTTAACTATGTTATTAAAAAAAAAAAAAAAAAAAAAAAAAAAAAAATATCAAACATTCTAAAGTGACTACCCTAAGCTCAGCACTATTATGATTTGTTTATTTTTCGTCTCATATCATCCCCTTACGCCTTCACCCCACCCGTTGGTCTATTTCGGGGGAAGGTAATGTCACGTGCAATTATGTGTAGCAATAATTAATATTATTGTTACACATATTTGCACAAATGACAAAATAAAGTGACTCAGCAAGGGATGAGTGGCGAGGCGCTCGCACGCACTAACAACTACAGGTCAAAGTGCGTGTGAGGTCACGAGCTCATCACTTGCGGGCCGGGGCGATGCATACGCCGTTATCATTATTAATCTTCTCTCTCTGGTGAACGGGTGCGAGAGAAAGTGCGAGCGCAAGGGTGGAAGCCGGAATGTTAGAACCCACAACATGTAAGTTTAATCAATATACTTTTATATTAATTAATTATAATAGTTGTCATTGCATTTTGAGTGCACAATACACTGCAATTGAGACTACAGAACGGCATTGTTTTATTTACCTTCGCTTCCCTCTCACTTAATGTTAGAATTTGGCACATATTAGGAACCAGTTAAGGTAGGTTAAAGCATAGGCCAGAGACGGGACCAACAAGAAACGGCCCGTGACAATATATATATATATATATATATATATTTTAAACACAATTACTCAAAACATTATTGTCTATGTTATTTTTTTTAATGTAAAATAATTACATGAAATTTATATAAAATCCTTCAATGGCATCATATAAGAACAAAAGAACCATGGGAAGTCTAACCTTTTGGATGACAAGTTTATTATACTTTGATAACATTAATAGGGGTGTTACGTTGCGTGGCTTGTATTGGCAGTCATCCTAATCATATTACTCTATTGTATAACTCTGTGCCAGCAAAATTTCTCAAGCACCAGACAAATCTCTCGCTGTTTCCTTCTCTCTCTGTCTCTCTATCTCTGTCTCTTTCTCTCTCTTCACCTCCTACCTTTCCTTTGCATGTTTATAAAACTTCATTAACTTCTTATTTGCTTTCATTGTTTAATTATATATATGTAAAATTTGTATTATTATGAAATGAACAGAATTTCATTATTTTTATACAATAATAAAAACACTCTTTAAATCACTTGGTGAACATGTATGTGTGTGTTTGTGTGTGTGTGTGTGTGTGTGTGTGTGTGTGTGTGTGTGTGTGTGTGTGTGTGTGTGTGTGTGTGTGTGTGTGTAGCCCTGCTTTTGCTTTAAATATCCGACTATATTTATTGATTTCTTGGCACTGATTTCTATTTGCCTATTTATGGGCCCAGCACTTATGATTTAATTCAACCTCTTTTATTTACGAAGCAAGTGGTAAATTTCTATGAATAAACCTACGCGGAGTTGAAATAAAATGTCATAGTTTTTTTTCTATAGATTAATATAATATTACAACCACACGGAAAAGATAAATTTAAGAAATTATTCAGTTACATAGATGTAACTCTTCAGTACAAATACAAACCAATAAATTGGTTGAAAAAAGTTTAAAGAGTAGCTCGTCAGTTTATACGTTACTTCTTCAGCGGTAAATAGTTAGCTCTTTATATCTTAAAAAACTTTGTTTATATCTAATAAATTAACTAAAAAAAAAAAAAAAAAAAAAAAAAAAAAAAGACGTCTAGTTACTTTTTTTCCGTGAAAATGAAATATTATTTTTTATTATTATGAATTAAAAATATGTAGAAATAGAATTTTATTCTATATTTTTCGTAAACATTCACTAATAAATATTAAAAATCACCTTTTTTATATATATTTTACATATTTTGAATATTACATAATGTTTTAAAAGCCAAATGAAACTACTTACTAAATTACTTTTTAAGTACAGTACATTCATTTCATTATATTTGTTCAATTACAAAGCTATCGTACATCTATTTGAAAGTGTAGTTATTACCTATAGGAAAAATAAAAATAAATTTTTATTTGAAAACATGAATGACTAACATTTGGCAATATAAACAAACTACATAAGTTATGAATTTAAAACATGTATCAATACATAAGCATGTTGCACATGTACAAATTATTACGTAACAAATATATATTTATTATGTAAACGTATATTCGTGGCCAAAAACTAAGCCGGGCTTTGAAAAAAAAAATTCTGGCATTTAAAATAACAATTTCTCTTTTCAAGTATTTTTTTTCCACATGAATAAAATATGTATTTATATTATATTTTCTATGTTTCCTAATTTAAAATTTTATTTATTTATATTAAATACAGTATATGGATAAAAGCTATATAACGTTAAACTGTTTCATAAGCTTTATATATCTTTAGTATTTATTACGAAGGCTAAAAACTTGTAAGTTTTTAATTAACATGTAGCTAATTAAGAAAACATGCAACTGCAACTTTGTTCCGGCTACCATAAATAAACTATGTTCAAGCATAAACACCAAAAGTTTTAAAATGAATATAATATTACGCACTTCAAGTCCATGGAAGTCTATAGATTTCTGCACTTTTGTTTGACTTTTGTGTGTGTGTGTAATAACGAAGATCTCAAAAAACGTTAATGAAAAATTATCATCCATAATCGAAATGCTATTATTTTTACTGTGATAAATGACAGTCACCATACACAGATGGATTATATTTCTTCATTGGCACATCAATTTCATTCCCAAAGTTTCTGAGGTTTTCAATACGTACAGCTTCATTCTCTCAACTCTCATCTCTCTCTCTCTCTCTCTCTCTCTCTCTCTCTCTCTCTCTCTCTCTCTCTCTCATTCTCATGCCCATGCCCATGCCCATGCTCATTCTGTATATTTCAACATTGAATAGTGCAGCATGCTATAAGGAAATTAAATTTCTCTACGTCTGAATAAAATACACGAAATTTAGCTTTCCTTTTTCTTACAGCAATAAGATTGCATTTTATATATTTTTTATTACTGCTTATTAATTAATGTTGGCCTTCTTGATGATAATATTGTAATAATTTTGTGATTTTTGAATTTGTGCATGCATTTGTAGAACGTTATTAAAATAACGTTAGGTCTTGTGAACATAATACAAGTTTATCATGCAAAAACTTGTGTAAAGTAGAATGGTTACAACATAATTAAGGCGTAATGAGCAAAAAGTTAGTAACATTAAAAGTGACACTAAAATGTTCGCTCTTTCTCTTTAGCTCTTGCTCATAATAGCTGACATTTGACCTTTATTACCATAAAGAAAAAAAATGGTAACTTGAGATGAATTTTGCAAAGTTTATATAGGTATCAAGAATTTAAAGTACTCAACAATCAAAATGAAAACTTCAAAGAAACTACGGCTATAAAATTGTTCATGTTATATGAACGTACATAATATAATATATAATTTATTGTTTCAAGTAGTTCTTAAAAATTTATGATAAAGAACGAAAGTTTTCGTGTTCAATCATATTTTGTATGCATGTATTTCATGTTCATATTTACTCTTAGAAAAGCATTAAAAAAATGGATTAAAAAATTGTATGTCAAGGAATGTATTTTGCATAATAAATAATAATGGAAATTTGTAAATAAAAATAATGCTTAAATGTTAAATAATAATAAAAATGTGGAACTGTTTACGCTCTAAAATAAGTAATATTTATAGTTTTTAGAACACGCTTACTCATTTTCTTAATTCGTTCTGACTTGAAATGGAGAAGTTATGTGAAAGTGACGTCATAATAATTTGAGAACGATTCCAACACGAGCGTTTTGTGTGTAAATTCAACGAAAGCGAGAAAGCATCTTAAAATACAATTTAATGCTACGTGCGGTAGTATTATTAGTAAAGGAGCAAAATTGTGTGTATTTGTGTGTGTGAGTGTGTCAGAGAGAGAGAGAGAGAGAGAGAGAGAGAGAGAGAGAGAGAGAGAGAGAGAGAGAGAGAGAGAGAGAGAGAGAGAGAGAGAGAAGGAAAGTAAACAATTCTCACGCAGAAGTTTTGACTCCGTAATACTTCACCTGGCATCAAATATATAAGCTTCTTATCATGATGGAAAATAACATCAGAAAGGTTATAATATATATTTGTTTATCACTGTAAGTATGAAGTTATTATTTATGCCTATTTTAACATAGGAAATTTATACATTAAGTGAAGTTTTCTGAATAATAACATTTTAAAAGTTACATTATTTACTTATTTTCCAATAATAAATAATGAATAAACAAAGAAAAACGATTGGATTAAAACTGTTTTACATTTTGTATTTTTGGTTTAAATACAAAACTACATTACTAGATAGTAGATTTATAGTATAAATTAATATTAACTTCATTTTTTAATCACTTCAACATAAGTATTTCTTCTTTTTTTTTTTTTTTTTTTTTTTTACTGTTCATGATCTATTTAAAAACAAGTTGTGAATAAAGCAAATACGAATTTCAAGCATTAATATCCAAATCATTAATTTTTAAGTGATTAATTACACTCTGTACGTTATTCATTGTATTTGAATCAGTAAAAAATAATAATAATCTAATTAAAATTAATTAATAATAATATAATATAATTAATAATAATTAAAACTTTGTCTGTTTGTAGAGTAAAAACCAACTGCAAGAAGATAACTTGTACAACAAGGAAAATGTTTTGATCGTTAGTTTTGTTTCATTTGTTATAATATTATTGAGCTGAGTTTCTATGTAAGGTTTCTAATTAAATTTATAAATAATATTGTCATGCAAATACAGAAGGTAAAGTAAAGCAAGTAACTAATAAGTTTTATTAAATAAATTAACAAATGCATAAAATTAAATTACAAATAACTTATAACAATAAAATAATATTAATTTTTGAATACTAAAACAAAATTGAATCATTTGTTATGATGACTTTGATCGTATAATAATAATAATATAATATTTAGCTTATAATATGCAAACTTAGAGAATGTTATTAATTTTATTTTATGTTTATATATTCAATCGGGATAATGTTAAAGTAAACATTTCAAGCTTTTGTAAATATATAATCAAAACAACGTTATTAAATTTAATTATCCTTTATCACATTGCACCTAATTTCCTTTGCAATAAATTTTACAATTTCATTTTCTCGTAACGATTTTTTTTTCTGCTCATCTCTCTTTCTCCTTTCTGCTTCAGCTTTTCTGCAAACAATTTGCTTATTTAAATAGTAAACAAAGAAGAAACTACTTCATTATTCACTAAGCTCTCATCAAAGCATCAAATTTTAATCTATGTATATGTATATGTAACTGAAAATCTACTTTATATTATCCTTTTTTATTATTATTTATTCTTTCTCTTGTTTTTATTTTTATTTTTTTATTTTTTAAAATTTATATAGTATGTTTTGCTACTACAACAAAGCTACATTTAAAGAAGAGATTCCAGCTTTTGTTATTTGACTTTAAGTTTCAAATTGCGTAAAAGTATTATAAAAACGGAATGTCTTCTTACGAAAGCTAACGCAAAAGTTAATTTAAACATACGTAGTTTGTAGTGTAATTTTTAAAAAAATGTTTGTATCATGAGCATGGATTATTTTTCCTAAAAAAAATGTTCCAATAAATGATAAACGCTGTAGGGTTCCATTTATTGGACTCGTATAAAAAATATAAATTTATATATAAATTTTGTAAAAATATATATATTAGGTAACCCAGAAATGTACTGGATCTAAAAATTAATAATAATAAAAAAAAGCGTCCGTATTGTTGAAAATACATATAAACAACTATTTTAATATTTCATGGTGTTACGAAACTTTTGATTTACGTCTCTCTCTCTCTCTCTCTCTCTCTCTCTCTCTCTCTCTCTCTCTGATACAGTACAGTACATAATATAAGTTTCCCAATGAAGAAAAGAAAAAATAGTGGTATTTGAAGCTTGTAACATAAAATATAACATGAGATAAAATTACTGCAAAGTTGAATTACATTAAGTTGAATTCCTATACCTAATGTTTACAAAACAATATCTATGAATAAACAAAAGTATCCATTTACTCGAGTCTTTCAGATTCTTATCGAATTTCAGGATATTGCAGGGCTCTATTGGAGGTCGACGTTTCATACATGGTTTAAAACTTTGAGAGGAATCTCTTGGACTTTCAGAATATGCCTTAACAAATACATATATGGTGGTTCCATATATTTTGACAATGCAAAAAATTAAAAGTTGTAATAGATCCATATATACATAATCTGAAAGCCCAGGTATATTTCCGTAACTACCCGTCCCATAATCAGAGCTCAAAAACCCAAACTTTAATGAGTAGTGCTACAAGTATAAACTTGATAATATATACCTTGCATCTATTTTATTTTTTAATGCCATACTTAAAAATTATAAGTTAATAATGAACCATAATATTTCTTACTGTCAAGTAAATTATTGTTATTTTTCATATTTTTATTTTAAACAATGCAGGTGCACAATA
Source organism: Ecdyonurus torrentis (assembly GCA_949318235.1). Lineage (NCBI taxonomy): Eukaryota > Metazoa > Arthropoda > Insecta > Ephemeroptera > Heptageniidae > Ecdyonurus > Ecdyonurus torrentis. The sequence continues at coordinate 45,946,874 of OX439127.1, forward strand.
TGTGGTCCAATATTTTTATGGTATGGTATTGTAATATATATAATAAATCTGAATTTTAATATTATAATAAAAATTTTAACTTGAAATATAAAGTCACATTTATTAAACAAAAGAAAAAAAATGTTAATTATTTTAAAATTTCATTTTCCAAAAATTTTATGCCTTTTTTATTACTACATTGTTTTAATTACACAATCTATTATGTGTACAAAAACTTTTTAATATTTTAGAACTTGTTTAAAAGTTTCTTTTAGGTATATAATTTTTTATCATTATTTCTTTAGAGTTTGTTGAAGCTAAGAGTAGCGTAACGTTTTAGTGGTTATAGTTATATCAATAATTTCTTTTAAAGTAGAGAACGAAATAGAATAAATTTTACACTTTGCTTATAATTATATTTTTCAGTTGAAAAAATCTCGCTGTTGAAATGGAAGTAGAAGCATTGCAATATTGCAATATGGTGAAAGTTAATTAAGTTGTGCTGCATTCATGAAACTTCATTTTCTTTACATAAAAAGTAAGATGTCGTTGTCTGATTTTATGGAATTATGATTTAGAAACTTTAATATACAAGTATAAAGTTGAAGAAATTGAACTTTAACTTTAGTATTGTAAAGTGCAAAAGTGCTACAAACTTTACTCACAGTTATAGTACAATGCTAAAAATAATTGTAAATCAAGACTGTATTATATTTAAAAATATGATGAATGTGTAAGGGAAAATAAAATATAATATTCATATGTACAAAGAGACTATTTATATCGTACACAAATTCTTACACATACAAAATTATATACATATATTATCGTAAGCTCTTTTTGTCTTTAGTCGTAAAACCCTGGGGGTAATTAGCTTTACTTGCTTTCTCTTTGCAATCCTTATCCTTCAAACTCGCGTCTCGCCCTATCCTCCCTTCCTCCTTCCCTGCCTCTCTCATCTCTTTCTCTCTCCCTCGCACTTGTACATTACTTCAATGTCACACTGCTGCTAATCTAGATATGTAAGTATGTAAGTGAAGCCACCCTGCTTTGCCTTATCCTATTCTATATGTATTCTGTGATATTACTCTTATATGTGAGTGGTGTATGTATGTATGTTATTCTACATAGTAACATTATCGTAATAAAACCACACGCATTGTTTCAACTAACATTATTTCTCTATTATATCTTTCTCTCAAACCTGCTTTCAGATATTAAGACAAACAAATTAAGTTTTAAATACGAATCAATATAATCTGTTATATAATATAACATACTAAAACTACCTTTTTGGAAATCTACTTAATTTAAGTAATTAGAATCAAGATTAAATTATAACAAAAGATGATTACAATATTAATAATAATAATTATTATAGTACGTTATAACTTAAAGATTACTATTATTTGTAACTATTGAATTACTTACCATTCAAATGTATAACTAATAGTAAAATAGCATCAATTTAAGTTTTAAATTAAAATGCTGAAATCATATTGAATACGTTAAGAAAAATTTCAGATAGTGTATAGTATTTTATTCCTTTGGTTATTAATATTTTAAAAAGGTAAAAAAAAAAAATTAAAAGGGATATTTCAATATTTTTTTACTTAATCACATTGACATGTCGAAAAAATTATCAAGATCTTTTTGAGAGTCTATAAAGTCGTGTAGCTTGACTTTTTCAAGAAAAGATTACGACGTGTCCATCGAAAAGAAAGCGTGAAATGTTATCATCACCCGAGCGTCACAAGAGTTCCATTTTACTTTTTCTTTTTTTTTTTTTTTTCTTGGACGACAAAATTTTTATCTCTTTAGTACTTACAAGAAAGTCTAGCACATGTATTTTTCTTTATTCAATTCATGGCAATATATTACATCGTACCTTCTATATAGAAAGTAAAATACTAATTAAAAAAAAAGTATAATTACAACATTATTGCATGCCTATTTCAAAGAAACATTAGATAAATCCATAAAATCATACTTTAAAAAAATGAAGATTTTTTTTACTTCTCTACATTTATCTCTTTAGTTTATTTTACGGTGAACGCTAATGTCTTTTAGGGTAAACATCATTTGCATTATAGAGCTTATAAATAACTTTATTTGCTTTCTAATTAATCCTTCTACGCTAGATTACTAAAGTAGCCAGTGATTAGTCACTAATCGTTTTAAAATCTCTAAAACTTAATAATAATAATACTATTAACATCATGATCTTTTCAATAATGTGAAATATTAATTAAACTCATTTTTAAATGTAATTAAAATAATAAATATGTTATTTTGACGTTTTGCGTAAGCTTTCTTTCTTTCTTGTTTCTTTTCATAGTGATAAAACACAATGCTTCATAACTTAGAAAAAATATCCAACGGGTTGGGATCAAATTTGCAATACTCCGAACATGAATTACATATCTCGGATAATGCGTCCAACGCATCCAGAGCAATAAAAACCATTGTGATACAAAGTCAAGTCTGGAAGCTAACATAATTGAATTCTAAAGTACAAGAGTAAATTTAAATTACTCTCTGCTTATAGTAGAATTAAAATATACAAAAATTGTCATTTTTAGCACGTTTAAATGAATTTTATATTACCACATGAAATCAGAATAATTAGCAATGTTAATATCTTTAAAAGATTTTTTTACTAAATAATCAAATTTATAGTTTTATGAATTTTTAAGTTTGAATTTTTATGTTTTGTCTACGTATTAATTATATTAAAAATAAAACACAATACAATGATGTTTTAAATATTTGACCAAGATCAAGCCATAGAGTAACTCCATGCTTAGTTGTTTTTTTTAATGATTAAATTGATTACTCATTAATTTAATTATTTCTCATTAAGTTTCATTAATTTATTACTTGTAAGCATTCATTTGTACATGCTTCAACCTTGGCGGATATAATGTAAAATGCATACGATTGATTAAATGAATAAAATAAAGAAATTTATATCTATTCTTATTATTTGGAGTACGTTCTAATATTTATATAAAATTAAATTGTTAATGTGAATCGTTATTTGGAAAAAAAGTATTTTTATAAATATATTTTTACTTCATTGTGTTAAAAAAAACTTTATTGTCATTTTACGAATAATATTTTTATTTCCTCCTTGCATACTTTGCTACGAACCCAAAAACACAAGAAATTTTTAACAGAAAACAAGAAAAAGAGAAGTAGTTATGTAGATTATTACAAACAGATAATCGCAATGAGATGATGTCAAATTAAAATGAATTGAATTAATTTGACATGTAATTGTTATCTGAAGTGGAAATACAAGAAACTCCCAGACTTTTGGAACTTCTAATTCCTTGAAATAAAAATAAAAATATTTACGATAAAGTTGGTATACTCAAAAATTCTTGTGTAAAATAGCTTTTGTATGAATACCAAAGTTAAATATTCCCCCTTCTCTCTCTCTCTCTCTCTCTCTCTCTCTCGTTCTCTTTACTTTTGTTATATACGCTTTTTTACACAAAATATAATAAGTTTTGAGGCCATGTTTTTAAACAAAGTACTTCCAACCTACAGTATGAACATAACTCTTCTCACTTTATACATTAAAAATTATTTTCAAAGGTCTAAAATATGCCATATTTTCAAGCTATGCAGGTACTAATTTTTCTACAAGTGACCTCCTGTAAAGCAGGCAATAATGTATACTTATAGGAGCAACTGGTTGCATATCTTTGACATTATCAGGGGCTCATACTTATTGATTTCATCTTTACGTTTAGCTTCAATTTTACAGTTGATAGCGTGTTTAAATAGAGACTGCTAAAATGTCCTAGAGCTGTGAGAAAATAACATCCAAAAAAAATAATACAAATTTTCAAGATGTTGTAAAAAATATATTTATACCAACGTTTTTAAAATTTAGTTTGTAGCAATAAGCAGTTTGAATGATAAAAATTAAGCTATAAAATGAAAAAGATATTAAAAAAGTGGAAAGATAATTGATGAGAAGACACCTATTTTTTGTTTTATTATTCATATTTGATTTATTGTGAAAACAATAAAAAGTATTAACGAATCGTATTATATATATATATATATATATATATATATATATATATATATATATATATATATATATATGTGTGTGTGTGTGTGTGTGTGTGTGTGTGTGTGTGTGTGTGTGTGTGTGTGTGTGTGTGTGTGTGTGTGTGTGTAATTCGTACTCTGGTATCTTACTAAACATACGTTTCTCTTGCTTTTAAGAACTGTATATATACTGTGTAGTATTAAATGCTAAGGAAACAAAAGTTTAGCTTTTAGAGACGCGTTTATAGTGATGTGTATAGTGACTTCCTTACGTAAGTAATGGATTTAATAATGTCTGACCCTATATAAAACCATAGCCTAAACTCAGTACTTAATAGTTATATAGTAATAGGATTAATTGTTACAGACACACATCTACATACAAATTCAACATACCTTCATTGTCTTCTATTATTAAAACACACTACTTGTGTCGACATTATACACTACATTTGTACTATAAATAGATACTTAAATCGTGAAAATGTTTTCTTGTCCAGTGTATCTTTTTAAACAATAGCATTTACTCGTTCAAAATTAAATAAACAAAACGAAATGAAGGTATGTTCTGAATGGTTTGGAAAATGTCTAAATATTTGAAAACAAAACAAAAAAACGATGAGAATTTATTATATAAGAAAAACCTTCATGTACCTAGTAAATTAATTTGTATATATATATATTAACATAGATTAAACTAACACATCTAAATATATAACATATAGATTTCATTTTCTCATAGATTAAATGACTAGATGATTAGATGTTTGACGGCAAAACAAACAGTAAGGTGCAGATAGAAGTAAAAGTGTATCATAATATAATATATGACATAAGATATAAGGTTTTATTATGTTCTATGTCTTTACAGAGTAGAACAAGTTAAACAGCACAAATCCATCAACAAATACATGGATTATTATTATTGATATTGATCAATTTAGTTACGTAACCTATAATATTAGTTATTATAATGGTGTATAAAAAGAAAAAGAAAAGAAGGATGAAGGGGAAAAAAAGTTTTTTTTTATACTTCTCTTGTAAAACGAAACGAAGTTTGAAGTGCGTGGTTTTTTTAAATGTCAAGTCGTTATTGTGCGATAAAAAAGAAAGAAGTAAAAAACTAACAAAGAAACAAAAGGAATTTGCATGGTATTAACACCTTAGTTTTTAGCAATGTAAAACAAAATCTAGAACTGTCATAATCAGAAGATACTAGAAAAAAAAGTCTTGTTTGATTTTATAGTTTTATTTACAAATAAAATAGTAAAATATTTTAATATTTTTCAACATTCATTTTGTTTGAATTAGATTTAAATATCACTTCATTTAGCTTTTCCGTATAATACAAATCGTTAATATAATATTTTAAATTTAGAACATTTTGTAACAACAGAATCAAACTAATTTAGTACTGAAATGAATTATTGTTATAAAACTTTATAATAACATGATAACAATCTTTAATGTACGTAATATGAATATTATGTTGCTATTTATAAACTTTGTTTTACATTTAATTGATAAAATTGATTAATTTACAGATTTCATATTTATTTTTAAGTTACAATAATTTATGATTTAGAAGAAGAAAATTTTTTGAAATGTTTATATTATATACTGTATTATATATGGTCTGAGCACCCATTAGACTGTATGAAGCTCACAGAACTGAGTAACACAGCCAGTAAAATTATACTGCCCCACAAAAATTATAAAATTGTACAGAAAGTATGAAAGAGATTTTGACTCTGAAAGCACCTTTTGTTTTATCCTTTCGCAACGCTTCTGTGCTCATGGCTGAATTTTGTTCCATGCTAACAAATTCCTAGGTAAGCGCATTAAATTTATACAAAATGAAGTTAATTTTGTTCTAAAATTAAACTCGTGTAAACTTGTTTGTTGGCTAATCTTGAACGTACACAAACTTTCCCCCAAAACATAATGTTTTAAATTAAGTGAGGGGAAAAAACATCAACGAATATAAGAAGCTTGTGTAATATAGTATAAAAATATTTAAAAGGTCATTGTAAAGCTTACAAAACATACAATGGTGTACAAATATAGATGTTTATAATATTAAAAGCTATGTTTACATGACAGTTTTAAGATACCCTTAATAATAAAAGTAGCTCGATTATTATTTTTTTTTTATGTAAAAAATATGGAAATAAATGGTTTATATAATGAAGTGCACTACAATATTCATCTCCTTATCTTTTACTTACTCATTTTTGTGTGGTTCCAATGTTGATGTCTACATAGAAAAAAAAACTTATTTAATGCGCAGGTTTATTATATTCCACAAATTATCTGATTTTAATTTATGATTATTATTTTTAATCAAGATTAATATAAATATAGTTTCAATGCCAATATTAAAATTATATTGTTAGTATATAATTATAGTAAATAACGTTACCATTGTGTTTACATTTATTGTCATTTTATCATACTACATCAATATTATTAGTTTTTGTTACGTAACAAGTACAGTATAATATATAATCATGTATAAAAAATAAATATTTGAAATATCAGTATATTAGTTTGTATTTGATTTACAAATCAAACTTTATTTATCAGTTTACACTGAAACTGATGATATAATTAAGCTGAATAGCCTTGAACAAATTTCTATAGTATTTGCTCTAAAATGGCTAAACTAACTTAACAATTCAATTTTTTTTTTGCCCATACTCAATAATCACCATTTTCATGTGTTTTTGTGACTGACAAGTATGTGAATATGTATATATACGTAATAACATTAATTTTGGCTGTGGTTATAGAATAAAGTACATAAATATGAAGTAAAACAAACAAAAACTCGAAAAGTGTCAAACAGTAACTGATAATAAGGCTTAATGCAGACAGATTGATTATAGAGAAGCTTCTTCTCGAAGTTGTGTTTAGTTTTTGCTTTATATTTATACATCATCCTTTTTATTGTTTTTTTTTTCTAAAAACATCACAAATATGACGTCATACGCAATTATAGGATATGTACGGGTGGTTAGAGGTGGGGATGAAGAAAGCCGGCAGGGATTGAAGACTGGAACATTGCTTCTCATATCTCGCTGTCCGAACCAACTTACCCACCACTTTATCATCATTATTTGTTTAAGGTGGTGGCAGGAGTGACTTATTTAACCAAAGCATGCAAGTAAAGCAGATATATTACCCAATATACTATATAACAAAACAATATCGACTGTCCTTCGCTTTTTTATTATTATTATTATTTTTTTTTTGTGTGTGTCTGAAACATTTTACGCTATACATCTTTTAATTTGGGCATCAGTTTTAAAATAACTAAAAGTTAAAACATTACAGTACGATCGCTATTCATCTCGTCAAATATAAAACAAATCAGTGGTCATCTGTTTTGCATAGAGACGTTCCATCTGAAGTTGTCTGGAAAACAACAAAACGATTCTTCTGCTACTTGAAACTTTATGTATAGATAGATGAACCAAAATGCTGATTGAGGAACTCATCTCCTATTAGTTGTAAAAAATCACTTTTTGAGATTTTTTTTTTTTTTTTTTATCACTGATTTTTTTTTAAATAATAAATATATTATTCATAAATGTAAAAATATTCTCACTTATTGTTATATGTTTATGAATGAAATTTAAAAACTTATAAAATGTAAAAATTGTACATTATCAGTATTAAATATATTGTAATTAAATGAAAAATTATAATTTAAGTACTTAGTAAAACTCTTTTAACTCTTTCGTAACGTGATATGTCTATTGCTATTAAATTATAATTGTAACTGACTGTACTGTCAAACATATATATAAACTGTTACACTTAAACTGTTAAATATATATACAAACCACTGGTCAGCTTCCGGTTACCTATAACCGGTTACAACTTCCGGTTACTCAGGTAAGGTCCTACCTTCTTCGATGTTAAGCGAAAGAGCCTCTTAATAAATACAGCAATAGTACAAAATATGCTGTGTCACAGATTTTTTTTTTTAATTTATTAATATGAATAATACAAACTCAAAACTTCTACATTGATGGTGAAGGTTAAGGCAAGAAAGCCTTTTATATACTTATGACCATTAAAACTTAATTGAATACAGAGTTATTATACAGCAATTTTTGCATCAACATTATATTTTACATAAATTTTAATATTTATATATTTATATTTATATATTTGTAAATTTTAATATATATTATATTTATAAGGAGTAACACAATACGTAACACAATATTTTAATTGTAAGAAATATTCTATATAATTATTAGAATACAATTTTGTTCTACAATATCTGAACATAATATTTAATACAGTATATTAAATAGAATAAAAATTATAATTAATTATAAAGTTTATAAAGTAACTTTATATTGTTAAAGCAACATTTCTTTTAATACTATAAACAACTTTACTAATTTTTGTAAAATGTTAGCTCAGAGAACAAATTAGTTAATATAAATCACTTCTGTCGTCCTTGATTCTTTTATATATATTAAAAATAAATCTTACACAAAGTTGTTTGTATATAAAAAATAAAAATACAAGAATGTAATACTGTGAAGCTTGCTTTACCTATATACGTATAGGAAAAGGAAATTAATTAAGGCAAGAGCATCTAGTGTCATGGTTGGTCCCCCAGGTGCATCGTAGCTCAGTTTGCACACGTTCGTTTCAAGTAAACTTGCTTTGCTATATAATATAAGAGCTTGGCTGCCACCACAACACGCAAACAAACTAGGTTGACGTGATGGATAGTCACAACCTTCAGTTTAACATCCCTATAGACACCAATGATAAGCAGCGACCTCACAATTTAATAACAATATACCTAATTGTTTATTCATATCATCATAAATTTTACTTTAAAAAAAAAGTAATTGTAATTTTTATCGTGTTAAAGAAAAATGAATTACATTTCATAATACATTATTTAAAGTAGCATAGTTATATTGTGTAACTGCTAACTCGCTATATGAGCTAACGTTGCACGACTATATAAGCACTATAACACTGTTCCCAAGGCTCATTAAGTAAGCATCGTACCCTCTCGTATATAGTCAGTCTTTCTCTTTTTCCCTTCATTTCTATACATATATATGTAGACAGTGTGTAGTGTTGACTACACTAGTTGAAGTGGTGATGGCTTTAGCTAAAGGTCCAAGTTTTGTTGTTATAAGTACCAAGTTGGGTTTGAGTAACCGAGAGACCGGGACTTTGCGGTCAAAAACAGCTAGCTTTCTCTCTCATCTTAGGACAGTCTCACAAAACTCCATTTACCCACTCATCCCTCTTTCTTCGTCTCTCTGTCTCTGACTCTCTCTCTCTCTCTCTCTCTCTCTCTCTCTCTCTCTCTCTCTCTCTCTCTCTCTCTCTCTCTCTCTCTCTCTCTCTCTCTCGCTCTCTCTCTCTCCCTCTCCCACTTACTTTAGTATTATTCTTCCTCTTTCCTTGTTCTTCATATTTATATAAAAGTTTATATATTTTGCTTGTAACAGAAAAGTAAATATTATGTTACATATTGGAAAAATTGATTGAAAGTATTGGTAACTTTTGAGATTAAAAAAAGACAAGATTAAAAAAAAAATTGTTACAAAGTTATTCAGGTTTAAACCGTAATAAATACTGAAGTAGTCTTTGTGTAAAGATTTGAATTTGGCACTAGAGTGCCAAGCTAATTTGCCTATGTGTGTTTATGAACTGAAATAATTGCTACGAGTATTTAATCACCGCAAAGGTTTTCTTATCGCTGTAACCAGTGAGATATTATCGAAACAATTTTACCTCTATTTTCTTATTTTCAGCACATTTAATAAAGTCGTATAAATGTTATGTCCATTTGTGATCTTCCCATAATGCAAATTCTTTCCCTCCCTCCCTCCTTCTCTCTCTCTCTCTCTCTCTAACACACTCTGTTTTGTGTGGGAGATTATCAACTCCACCTTATTTCGGTTGAAAACAAAACATATACTGTTGTTTGACGTAGCAAAATAGAAGCGAGATAAAAAAAATTGACACTTTACTGATTTATCGTATATCACAAATCAATTGAGGGTGATGTGTTCAAACCAGTTTTGCTTAGCCATGTTCCTTTTTTTTACCTCAAAGTATAAAAAACATATATTATATATATATATATATATATATATATATATATATATATATATATATATATATATATATATATATATATATATATATATATATTACGAAAGAAGAAAAATGGAAAGAACAACATTTCAGTTTTAAAATTTTTCCTCTGCATTTTTATTTTTTTTTTATTTTTTTTTAATAATAAGGCACCATGTATTTTATGATTTACCATAGCTTTTATAATTACAGGAAATTATTTTCATCTTGCAGTATTATTTGTAAAATACTGCATAATTCCAAGAGATTCGTTTTATTGCAATCGATCAAATTTCTAGTCAATTGCATGCTTTAAAAAAAAAAGAAAAAAAAAGTGAAATCATTTGTATTAAGTATAAAATATGTAATATTCTTTGACACCTTTAATTTAGAATAACATGCAACACAATAAAAATACGTAGAAAAAAAATACTGAACAGTATTTTTAAGTCAATTTGTAGAATAACGAATATTTTTACTGACAGAAACATAATTTACCATGCTATTTCCCATGTGTACTGTATCACACTATGTGATTAAGTTTCATAATTTGCTCGTATCTTTGTGGAATACATCATTACTTCAACAAAAAAATTTTTAATGAAAATCCCAGTTTTATTCAACAACGGAATGTTTTAATTATAAAATTTAAAAATATATATTTGTTGATACACATGGTATTATTGTAATTCATATTATCTACCTAAGGAATATAAATTTAATATGTATTATTGTAAAAAGTTGTGACGTTACAATCAATAAGCAATACGAATTTCAGGGCTCCTAATTACACCACGTAATGATGGCAAGCTGGATGAGAGATTACTTGGGCTTAAAACGTAGCTTGTTTTTGGTGACCTGTAATGCGCGACTCTGATTTGTGGGCGTTATTACTGGGTTGGTTACTTTAGCAAAACTTCAGCATGGCTGTAATTAAAAACAAAAACACACAAGTTTCTCTAGCTTCAATTCATATACTGTATAATATTATTCATGTATTCAATTCATTAATACAGCTTTTTGTAGTATGAAAATACTGTATCACACAACAAAAGTTCTTAATTTTCATTGACCTATTTACGTTAGATATAATATCAATACCAAGTTTCCTGTCTCCTATGTAATTAATTTTAACATTTTTTTTTCCTATATAAGTCAATTTCCTTTTTTTTTTTTTTTTTACCTTTATATTTAAGAATAAAATCAAAGAGAATGGATATATATATATATATATATATATATATATATATATATATATATATATATATATATATATATATATATATATATATAATATTATATATTGCACTTAAACTATCCTTGAAATCTAATGAGGTTATATATAATCTTATTACAAAGCTATCAAGTCTATATTTCTCAAGACTTCATTGAAGTCGATAAAAATGTAATTATATTTGAAAGCAAGTTGCGTTATGATGACATCCTATACCACGTACTACGTCATTTGCTATTTATTTTTTATATTAATAAAATTCAGGTCAAAAAGAGAGAAAAAAAATATCATATTAATAATATGTTTTCAATCCATTTGATGCAATGCCCACAATAATATGTCAAACTCTACAACTCTACATGTCATACGTCTATTTTGAGATCCATCAATCACGCTCTTTTCAAATATTTCATATAACATGAAAAATTAATTATGATAATATGTATTTATGGACATAAAAAAAGCAAACATATATTTTCCTTTACTACTACTTTTGGTAAAAATAATATTTTTGAAATTTTATGTGTGAGTTTTTTGACTCAATATATTTTATGTTCAACTATAAAAAATAATAAACAAATATTTTCCAGTACTTTTATCTTCAGCTTATTTCCTTTTTTGTTATTAAGGATGACCAGAAATACTATACACTTTTTGTTCTTACTTTTTCGACAGTATTGTATAGCATGTTAAACATAATGGTATGAACACAGGATGTGTTAAACAAAAATTTAAATAATATATGCACATACGAGTAGTTTTTTTTTTTTTTTTTTTTTTTTTCGCGAATACCATAATAAATACAATGTTGATATGCAAAGCAACATTAAATTTTCACTTTTTGCCCTTCCTTTCTATTTCTTTCTCTCATACACTTGCATTTACATTCACACTTTATATATATATATGTATATATATATATATATATATATATATATATATATATATATATATATATATATATATATATATATATATATATATATATATTCCTTTTCCTTTAGTAACAGTAATTTAATGCATTATTTTTCACACATGTAGGTGCTTTTTTGTGTTTTTGTATGATAAATTTTTTGAATGAGATACTATTTGTTCTCTTGAACACAAACACGGTACAAAATATTTACCATAGCTTGTTGGATGAGAGCATCAGATTTAAAAAAAAAAAAAAAGAAAAAAAAAGTTACGTATAATTAACATAAAGAGAGAGAGAGAGAGAGAGAGAGAAACGTGGTGTGTTTTGTGTGTATAAAATACATACATATTAAGCTATTGTCGTATAACTAACTCATCTCCTCAGTCAAGTAGGCCTACGAATAGATGTTAATTAGAGTTAACACTGAGAGTGCGGGTATTCACACACAATATAACCTTGTCCATGATTGAAGCCTAAAATTACACTGTGTACAGAAAATTAAACTTAACATGTATTCATCAACGCAAAAGCAGTTTGACTGACATATAGAATGACACGAGATGTGTGGTAATGTGTTCGAGAGAGATGACACAGTACTACTCTACTAAATAATTGTACGATATACTGTACAGATATAGCTACTGTGTTGCACTGCACTAGAATACATCATTTTATTTAATATATAGTTGAAAAATTATGTAAATATATATCTATATATTATGCTCTGTAAAATATGAAGAATTAAAAGTTACATTATATTATATAACTAAAAAGAAATTAAATTTTAGCATACATGGAGCATGGTTTACCGTAAGTATATGTATCAACTATTTATTTTACACTTCATGTTCCCTTTTGTGCAGATTTCTCTTTTTAAGTCATATATTGTACTGCAAATACTGCAATTACTGATCCGAATCTCTTGATATAATGGTTTAAAATGGAGCAATTTACAAAGATAGCCTATGATGTATTTATGAAAAGCATGTTTAGGTTATGTAATATGTTTAATTTAAAATGTGAAGAAGTTGAAGATGATACGGTCAATGTATTGGCAATTCACTGACTGTCACTCAACTTGACACAACAGCTCATCGTATAATAACATACAACATGCCAATCTTGCTTGTTATTCCCTTATGCATTATATCACGCCACTCTGATAATTATAAGGAAAAACTGTTAGCATAATGCCAACCTCCTAAAAAAAATTATATTCTTTTCGAAGTATTTCTACGCTAGAGATTTGACGCAGACTTTTTTTTTTTTTTTTTCTTCTTCTTCTTCTTCTTCTTCTTTTTGTAATTCAGACATTGGATCTTTAGAAAAGTGGATAAATGCAACGGGATAATTTTATCCAACAATAGTGAATTTTATATGAAGCATCTATTTTATGTATATTATAGCCATAATTTTAAAAGAAATTTTCAAAATCTCTTTCAAAGTAATAAAACTTTAAATAACTTAAAGCCATAGACCATATAAAACAAAAATGTACTTTTTAATGAATGAACACTGATAAAGCTGTCAAAATTGTTGACAATTTTTACCAGAATGTAAATGTGGCACCGCAAGAGAGCGTGAAATTACTGTAATGTATGCTATTTGCGTGACAATTCCGGTTTCTGACTTCAAAAACAGGCAAAAATTAGAATAAAATTTGTGTGCGGTTTGCATTAATGGAAATTTTCTGGTCACTGCTACGGCTACGGCGCTACAGTTGGGTTTTGAGACAAAGTAATGGTATGCAAGTACACAGTACATTATGCATGTTCCATCAAGTGTTTTGTGATGTAAATGCTAATGTTTTCTTCTGGTCTATTCCTTTGAGTTTGAGGTACACGGAAAGTATAGAATCTGATAGAGGAAACTGAAGAGTTAGCTATGTTGCACAGCTAAATTACAATTCAAAGTAAAAGAAATGTGTTTCCACTATTGTAAATTCCCTCTATTGTACAACATAGTAACATTCAGTAGACGTCCAATAACAAAATATAAAGTTGTAAAAACACATGACTATGCTGTACAGCATAATTTGTGAATGTTCTTTTTTCCTTGCATGTTCATGCATTAATACATATAAAAAAACGTTGAAGAGTAACGTTACAGTTTTAACATCTTAACTTGATTATTTATGTATTCAGCCGGATTGTATGCATCGCTCCTCTTTTTGAGTAGTGTCGAGCGTGGTCAGTATTTGGATGGGTGACCGATGTGCAGAGAGCATAATCCTCCCCCAAGCATATACTTGTGCGTGCTACATGTACGCATACGTGACTAGTATACAGTGGACGTACCTACGTACGTATACAAGCAGTTAGACCATCGCTCATAACGACTATGCATGGTGATGCATGAGTATTATTATTATTTATGCTCAGGGTTTACAATAATTTATAATATGTATAAAAAAAGGTATCTTGTTATTTAATTGCACGCATTTTGTTACAAATAATATCTTTAATCGTCTTGCCCTCATATTTTCAGGAAAAAAAAAAAGTTTTGAAGGAAAAAAATATATACACAAAGAGAGTATACAATTTTAAATACCACATTTTTCACATTTTTTTCCACTAAAAGAAGAAATGCAATATTTTTAACATAGTGTAAAATAAACTCCTTGTAATATGATACTAATTAATTTTTAATAAAAATATGTTTTTAGTAATATGAAAATTAATACCTTTTAAAAATTATATTTAAAAAAATATATATCACATACGAGTATTTCATTACTGTAAAGATTAAAAGTCAACTTGAAATGAAAATGTATGAAAAAGGGGATTTTCTCTTGTAAAGTACTTCGTGAGCTTCAGATATTATATTTTTTCAAAGGGTTAAATTTTAATTTATTTTAAATATTATAAGTTAAGACGCTGGATCAACACGTCTCACGTAACATTATAATAAGATACTTATATTCTCTTTCATTGCATCAATTTAATACTCTGCTTTGACGACAGTATTCATGAACGTAGCAAAATTAAATTTGATAAAAAGTTGAATGTGAAAAAGTAAAAAAAAAAAATAATAAAATAAAAAATATATTTTGTAACAATTTTATTAAAAGGAGAAAAAAATATATATTCTAGTAGCAAGTAACTTTACTACAACTTTTTCAACAGAGAGTAAACTACTAGCTAAATTAAGGACTGTACTTAAATTTTTATATAAAACAGGAAATGTGCAAAATTATTTTGAATCATTATATTCATGTAAGCTTACTTGTTTACATAATGATTGATTTATTATCTAAAATAATCTCCGAGTGAGAAAGAGACTTATATTATATATAGAGGAAAATAGTTTGTCTCTTTTAATGATATATTCAGTCAGATATGGTCAACGGCAATATAACTGTTAGTAACAGATTGTGCGTAATTCCTTTACCTGTGTATATCCGACATTGTTTCATGACTGTACAATTCTCGTTAACTTCCTATTTGAATATTTAGTCAGTATAAGTATTATCTACTTGTCTACCAGTAAAGCTGGATAATATTTTCCATCGTGACAACAATTTCTACAATTCAATGCTTAGGTAGGCATTATACTATAATGTTTCATACCGATGCGTATATTATAGAATGAGGAAGGATACAATAGACGTTATCAAACTGGACGTGTTAATACTGGATTAGAACGCTCTTCAATATGACATACAGTATACATATATACATATATATATATATGGACGGGAAATTAATCCCAATATTACGAGACGAGAATTTTTATATGAATTAAACATTTAAGAAATTAATTCTAAAGCCTTACATCGTCTGAAATTATATATTTGGTATATAACACATCGAAAGCAACGTGAAAAAGTTCGCCATGCTTGGGAATCGAACCCAGGGCCTGCCAGCCACATCCAATTCACGCTCGGATGCCCAAACCATCGGGCTATATTGGCTAACACTCTCTCACACCTTCAACATATTATATACCAAACACTCCTATAGAGTAAACAGTTGTTACACTATCACTCACTGGCGCCTAAAGGCACCTTTGCGCTGCTTGTCCTCGCTTACCGCGAAGATTCAAACACAGCTAAGCCTCGAGAGGCTAATTACACCCGGCTTAAGGGGAAATAATTATGGACGGGAAATTAATCCCAATATTACGAGACGAGAATTTTTATATGAATTAAACATTTAAGAAATTAATTCTAAAGCCTTACATCGTCTGAAATTATATATTTGGTATATAACACATCGAAATATTGGGATTAATTTCCCGTCCATAATTATTTCCCCTTAAGCCGGGTGTAATTAGCCTCTCGAGGCTTAGCTGTGTTTGAATCTTCGCGGTAAGCGAGGACAAGCAGCGCAAAGGTGCCTTTAGGCGCCAGTGAGTGATAGTGTAACAACTGTTTACTCTATAGGAGTGTTTGGTATATAATATGTTGAAGGTGTGAGAGAGTGTTAGCCAATATAGCCCGATGGTTTGGGCATCCGAGCGTGAATTGGATGTGGCTGGCAGGCCCTGGGTTCGATTCCCAAGCATGGCGAACTTTTTCACGTTGCTTTCGATGTGTTATATACCAAATATATAATTTCAGACGATGTAAGGCTTTAGAATTAATTTCTTAAATGTTTAATTCATATAAAAATTCTCGTCTCGTAATATTGGGATTAATTTCCCGTCCATAATTATTTCCCCTTAAGCCGGGTGTAATTAGCCTCTCGAGGCTTAGCTGTGTTTGAAT
Source organism: Ecdyonurus torrentis (assembly GCA_949318235.1). NCBI lineage: Eukaryota > Metazoa > Arthropoda > Insecta > Ephemeroptera > Heptageniidae > Ecdyonurus > Ecdyonurus torrentis. Next base: position 45,963,908 of record OX439127.1, read on the forward strand.
CTTCGCGGTAAGCGAGGACAAGCAGCGCAAAGGTGCCTTTAGGCGCCAGTGAGTGATAGTGTAACAACTGTTTACTCTATAGGAGTGTTTGGTATATAATATGTTGAAGGTGTGAGAGAGTGTTAGCCAATATAGCCCGATGGTTTGGGCATCCGAGCGTGAATTGGATGTGGCTGGCAGGCCCTGGGTTCGATTCCCAAGCATGGCGAACTTTTTCACGTTGCTTTCGATGTGTTATATACCAAATATATAATTTCAGACGATGTAAGGCTTTAGAATTAATTTCTTAAATGTTTAATTCATATATATATATATATATATATATATATATATATATATATATATATATTTATATTCACCCAATAGTTTAAATGAATTAAAGTAAAGCAAGCTAACAAAAATGTACTTTATATATATATATATATATATATATATATATATATATATATATATATATATATATATATATATATATATATATATATAATTATATATATATATATATATATATATATATATATATATAATATATTTATCTTTATGGCCTATTTTGGAATATTTTTAATTGTTTTTTCAAATGTTATGGTCTAGACTGAGTTAGATTTATTTTACATGTTAAGTCCTCTTCCTCCGAGGATCTGAGATCCGTATTCTTTATTTATTATTATTATTTGTTTTTACAGCTTTAAAGATTCCTTTATTATACCGAGTACCGATTGGAATGATAGAAAATACCTATAGATAATTATACTTAAAAGGAATATACAGTACAGTACGTCCATAAAACTATAAAAAGCTTCTAGAGTTTACCAAGTAGTCGTTTTATAAATAAATCTTACAACAACATTCCATGGTTGTAATTAAAAAGAAAGAAGGAAAAAAAAATTGAATATGAATTATGTTGTATAAGTTGCAATAAATGATATGAAACAAACAAACAAAACAAAGTATGAATTGTAATTTTAAATATAGTATTACATTTTGTAAAATTTAATTTCCAACTAGAATAATAATAATAATGAAGTAAACAGCAGGTCCAACTTAACTAGCCTATTCATCACGTATATTAATTGTCTTCAGCGAATGATAAATATATTTAACTGAACATGTAAATATAAACCAAAGTAAAAAAATAAGTTCAATATTCATACAGAAAAAAAAAATGAAGTGATTGAACAATTGTCCTCTAGTTAGCACTAATGATTTAGCAAACGTACAATTATGAAGGGGGTTCTAATGAAGTAAAATAAATTGAAAACATCATTTTTATAGCAATTGAATAAAAAAAGTGCTTTCTCTATATAAAATATAAAGGAAAAAAATGGTTAGGTGGATTCCCATGGTGATTTTTGTATTTAGTCGCGACAAAATATGCATTTTTTTTTTTTTTTAGTAGAAATTCAATTCCTAATGATCACAAAATTTATCGCGTCGGTAATAATAATAATTGCGGATATTAGCTGCAAAAATTTAAAAAGCCAATGTATAATAATAATAAAAAATAAAATTTACCTATTTTTTATTTTTAATTGGCCTTATTTCTCCGAACTGAATGTGAAAACTGAAGTAAATCCAACTTTGTAATCTTTTTAACATGCATAAGAAGGAGGTTGCTGTTGTCGTAAATTATAAATTTAAAAAACGGATTCAGTTAATTAGAGCTATATCTAATCAACTTGAGCAAACTCATTATAATATAATAAATACATTGACAACTGCTTGTGCTACTTCTTGCTTGTCTCATGCCAAGTTATTTTATTATTAAATCTTTAGAACGTTAACATAAAGCACTGCAATTTTCTAAAAGCTGTTGATTATATATTCACGTTTATTTAAAATCAAATTTATAAAAATAAGATTTGCAGATGCATTACATTTACTTAATTGTATCACTGTGTATTTTTTATTACGTCTGAATGGAAGATTAATAATGCTAAAGTACAATTTTTTTTAACAATATCAATAATTTATTACACAACAGTGAAAAAAATTGAGTGAGTAGATTTTGTATTTAGTTTTGAAATAATAATGATCATAATTACTCTCAAATTTTCATATAAAAATATTTTTGATGTTAATTTATTATTTTATTTAATGCAAAGCTAAATTATATTTACAGTGAAAGTAAAATAAAAATATTTAACTTAATTATATGGCAATTATATATAGTATGAATAAAAATGTAATATTTCATAGAATAATTATATATTAATATGATTTTTAACTTTCCAATGAATTTGAAGCCACAATCTACACAAGTTTTAATAAATTGTAATATGGTAAATTTAAAATTCCACGTAAAAACTGCCCGATAGTTTTTTATTGTTACAAAACAATTATAATGAAAATAATAAAAATAGAAAAAGAAGTTTCAATTTACTATACAATTAAATTATTATAAAGTTTTTAGTGGAAAGCTCTTAATAAACAGAACATTATACTTGTTTTTGTTTTTTTACTATTTGTTTTTTCCGTTTCCCATTATTTTACTGCAAAGTAAATTGTGCTAGGTGCACGTTATTGGATTCTACGGAAATTAAATTGAACATAATTATCTAGTGATATGGTTGAAGTGAGAGTACTTAAAGTAGATTGCATATATATAGCTAGCAATTACGTCACATCCATTAGATTTTAATTCTATTTGGTATGAGCCTCATTCTCTACAGTATAGATAGTAATTTTAATTGTTCTATCTTGTGTTTAATAGTTTTACATATTATACTGCATTTTCAAGAAACTCTATACACATTAATGCTTATATTAAGTCTATGACTATATTATATTATACTTTTAATATAATAGCATGATGCAAGTAATGACGTAATTAAATAAACAACTTCTAAGTGCACTGCATCAACTTAAACTGATTAAAAATATAAAACTGTGCATTCATTTTAATATTCAATTATTTTTTTACACATCTAGTCTGAAAACGATATTTTTAATGAAAAATGACAGAGAGAGAGAGAGAGAGAGAGAGAGAGAGAGAGAGAGAGAGAGAGAGAGAGAGAGATAGAGGGAGAGAGAATATTTTAAAATTAACGAATCGATTAAAGTGCAGTTACACACACTATGGAATATTAATATGCCATATAAAAGCATATATTTACATGCAAAGGTGAAACCCACTGCTTTTAAATTGCATAAAATTATGTTGCCATACTTTTATATTGCAGTGTGAAATAATTAGAATAGAAGAATGAAAGGTATATTTCGTAAACCTTTCACTCTAAGCTCCAAAAATTGGTTTTCAATTAAATAATGTTTTGTTTTTATAGTCATCCAGGAAACAGACAGTTTTACTTGCCCGATCAATTGGTGGTGCACACAGTATAGGAAAACATTGCCAAATTATATACAAAGTATTTACATTAGAATATTACTATTTAAGTAACATTTAACAAAGAAACACATCAAATATTTAAATAATCCCAGAATATTGAGAGAATGCATTAATATATTTCTCTAATAATATTATCTCTCTAATCATTATCATAATAATAGAAGACATGAAATTAAAACATAAATCAATTACCTTAAATTTCAGTCATTGCGTTTCAGATTCAATATCAGCAATATAATAATATGTAACAATAAGTTTATTTTCTTTTATATATGTATGCATAATATTTGCATATGTATGCAAATATTTTATTACATTTTAAAATATTCATCTTATTTAAAATATACAGCAAGGTTGAGATTGGAAAATATTAATAAATTTAGTTTTTTTCTCTTCAATAATAAAAGCAATCTATTCTATAACGAAATAATATGATCTTTGACATTTTTGTCATATAAACATTTCACATATATTTATTTATTTATTTATTGAGAGTTACTTAAATTTTAGTTGACTCCTCTAGATAAACTTTCTACAAGTTGCCATCTTCATTTGAAGGGTGTACAGTATATTATGTATATGTGTGTTTATATATATAAAAAAGTATATATATATATATATATATATATATATATATATATATATATGTCTTAATGTCGTAAACTTATGGCAAACAAAAATGTATTACAAGATTCTTATAACAAGTAAGCTTGATGGTATTGAGTTACCATATGGTTTCAATGTGATTTAAAATTAAGTTATAAACTTTGATATTGCACATTGATTGGCAATTTAATAGTAGTAACACACTCTTGAAGGAAATATCAAAACTGATTATAAAGTGGGATGGATGAAAACTTGTTTATTATATAGAAGTTGCATTTAATAAGATTTTAACTATATTATGTAATATAGAGCAATACGTAATTGCAATTCTATACTAAGTAAGAATAATCTCATTCACTTCTTCTGAGAATTTAATTTTCTTATTTAAGATCATGTACTAGATGAAATATAATTAAAGTGATTTAATAAGCACGGAATAAACTATCGTACTATATTACGTAAGATATCATGATGCAACATCTCAGTCTAATTTGCTATTTATTTATACAACATAAAAAAAATATCCTTTCTAGTTTTTTTTTCTTTTTCTTTCTTTCTTTCTTTCTTTCTTTCTTTCTTTCTTTCTTTCTTTCTTTCTTTCTTTCTTTCTTTCTTTCTTTCTTTCTTTCTTTCTTTCTTTCTTTCTTTCTTTCTTTCTTTCTTTCTTTCTTTCTTTCTTTCTTTCTTTCTTTCTTTCTTTCTTTCTTTCTTTCTTTCTTTCTTTCTTTCTTTCTTTCTTTCTTTCTTTCTTTCTTTCTTTCTTTCTTTCTTTCTTTCTTTCTTTCTTTCTTTCTTTCTTTCTTTCTTTCTTTCTTTCTTTCTTTCTTTCTTTCTTTCTTTCTTTCTTTCTTTCTTTCTTTCTTTCTTTCTTTCTTTCTTTCTTTCTTTCTTTCTTTCTTTCTTTCTTTCTTTCTTTCTTTCTTTCTTTCTTTCTTTCTTTCTTTCTTTCTTTCTTTCTTTCTTTCTTTCTTTCTTTCTTTCTTTCTTTCTTTCTTTCTTTCTTTCTTTCTTTCTTTCTTTCTTTCTTTCTTTCTTTCTTTCTTTCTTTCTTTCTTTCTTTCTTTCTTTCTTTCTTTCTTTCTTCTTTCTTTCTTTCTTTCTTTCTTTCTTTCTTTCTTTTCTTTCTTTCTTTCTTTCTTTCTTCTTTCTTTCTTTCTTTCTTTCTTTCTTTCTTTCTTTCTTTCTTTCTTTCTTTCTTTCTTTCTTTCTTTCTTTCTTTCTTTCTTTCTTTCTTTCTTTCTTTCTTTCTTTCTTTCTTTCTTTCTTTCTTTCTTTCTTTCTTTCTTTCTTTCTTTCTTTCTTTTTCTTTCTTTCTTTCTTTCTTTCTTTCTTTCTTTCTTTCTTTCTTTCTTTCTTTCTTTCTTTCTTTCTTTCTTTCTTTCTTTCTTTCTTTCTTTCTTTCTTTCTTTCTTTCTTTCTTTCTTTCTTTCTTTCGCTCTCAATCTCTCTCTCTCTCTCTTTCTTTTTTTTTAATCTCATTTCTGAGTAGATCTTCTTTTTTCATATAGCCTCGTCTAAAAACTTTTCATCTATAAAAAGCTTTTCCTTCTTCTTGTTCTCTCTCTCTCTCTCTCTCTCTCTCTCTCTCTCTCTCTCTCTCTCTCTCTCTCTCTCTCTCTTTCTCTCTTTCAACTACTTTAGAAATTGTTGAAAATAAAAATTAATAAATAAGAAATCTTACACTTTATCAGAATATTTTGATCCCAAATCTAATATTGACAAAATCGATGTGCTTATGTTTGTATACCACTCATCGACTCATGTGGCTCTAGGACACTTGCATACTAGTAGATTGTACAGCTGCAACTAAAGTGCAGAGGATTTAGCGACACCTTTGTTAGAGTCAGGTAACTCAAATCTAGCAAAAAGGTACTATTAATACCTAGCTGTTTAGAGTAATAAAACTTTAGTATATAATTATTTATTTCCTTGAATTTAATAGACATTTTTTCCCCCTTAATGATATAGTACAAATTTCCGCTACAACTATCAAAATATAAACAACTGTTTTAATTTGGTGCCACCGTCATGGTCAACTCAAGGTTTGTATGCAACGGTGTCGCCATGCTATATTTGCTATAGTAATTTGCATTGTTGTGGCAAAATTTTGAACTACATCATTAAGTTTTTTTATTTTTATTTTATTTTTTTAATTTTTTTAAACAAGAACTTTTAATCCTGTATGTATATCCATGGTTGTACCATGCAGGCAAATTTAAGTTTCAGACAAAAACACAAACCTTTTTATTATAAAAAAAAAATCTAGCCAAAATTTTAAACTACAACATAATGCAAATGTCATATAATTAAGCAGAAATTTTTAACGTTACCTTTTTACTTTTATTAAAAAAAAAAAAAAAAAAAAAAAAAAGGCTTTATCTGGATTTGTTACCTTCTCACCTAGCATGTATAATAGCAATGCCGCATATTTTGTACTTCTAATATTATGAAAGACAAAAAAAAAAAAAAAAAAAAAAAAAAAAATGTGATCTGAAAAATAAAAGTATAAGAAACTGATAACCAGACTATTTTAACGATAATATTTGTTTTTAATTCCCACTGTGTGTAAAATTATCAATTGTTTATATTTTGTATTTCGTAATTGTATATTATATGTTAGGACCACATTAGTGTTTGAGGAAGTTAAATTCAAGAACTGAACTGTGAAGTAAAAATTTTCAAAAAGTCACTAAACTTGCAAACAGAAGCCATAATGTTAAATTTAATTCCAAATGTTGTAGAAATAGACACATTTCGTCTTGATTTTGTTTAATCTCATAACTCTCACCATATTAGTTTTCGAGATATCATCCACGACCCAACAAAATCTATAGTGCATTAAAGTTTTTTTTTTTATTATTATTTTTTTTTTGTAACTATCATAATTTACTGAATTTAAGAAAATATTATTCAAAATATTGATTTGTCAAATACAAACGAAACGCAAACCATGTACATGCAGTACTGGCTGTACGAGGGAAAAACAAACAAATGAAAATAAATGTAAAAGAACAAGGGCGATTTGATATTTATACAACTTTTCCCGTCATTTATTTTAATGGGCTTTTGACACTATCTGTTTATTCAAATGTCTGCAATTGTAAAGAATATCTATAAACGTACAAACAAAACTGTACGTCAGATTAGATTTTTTTCATTTTAAATATTTGCGCAATATAGTAATGAAAAGAGCAACATGCTTTGCAAAATCCTCATATTTTATGTCATACTAAAAATATGCATTTCGTTGTAAGGGTACTAATTGTAACTTATATTTATTTCTACAGAGTACAGATGACACACATGTATTTTCATTCCTAACTCTTTAGTAACTTACTACTTTTACTTTTTCTGCATAAAATATTTTAGCTCTCTGTGTCACTGTTGCCTAACCAACATTTAGTCCTTAAAAATATTTAGTTGGTGTAAAAAGTAACGACAGGCAAACAGTCCGTTTTATTAAATGTAGCACCTTTTGTCTGAAAATATAACTCTATTCTGCTACAGTTTATTTATTATTATTATTATATATACAATTTTTTTGGTACTTTGATGAACTTGCTAACTCAGCTGCCTTAAATCTTTAGAGTTGCCAAAAAATAACAAAAGAGGCTCCCAGATAATATCGATAAAAGCACGGTCATCATTGTATAGCTTTAATAATAACAAGCATCACCTCTAATAATCTAGTCCTGTAATTTTGATAACAAGTTGCAAGTAAAAATGTATTTAATGTAAAAAAAAAATAAATAAATAAAAAAATAACTTCACTGCATATCAATGCTATCAGTGTTTACTATTTAAGTTTTTTTTTTTCACATTACATGCCTATCTTTGTGACTTTATTCTTTAAACATTTAATACATAGTACATACTAATAAGAGACCGGATTTTTTCGTAAAAATTACGATTACACCTGCAAGTTTTATAGTTACGCTTTTTGCTTCACAATCTACTGTGTGTTTATAAAAAATTGGTACCTCACTGCTAAAATTCTTAGAAAATAAATATTATTCATGTAAACTCACAGTAGGTTGTGATGCTGGTAGATAACTTACTATTTTTTGCAGGTGCAGCAGCCATTTTCACCGAAAAATCCGATCTCTAATTTTAATAATAATACTCAAATCACCTAAAATATGACAAAATTAACAATAAAAATTTATTAACATTTTTGCATTTTTTTAAATTACAATATTATATATATATATATATATATATATATATATATATATATATATATATATATATATATATATATATATATATATATATATATATATATATATATATAAATACTTTGACCTAATATTATTTCCAAGCTCCTGTTTATAGAAAAATGAAAATCCAAGTACGTACAATGGATTTTCATTAACCGAAGAAAAAGAAAGAAAGAAAAAAGAAGAGAGAGAGAGAGAAAGCCTATTGCCTTCCATGTAGAGTGCGACGTAATGTATGATCATTACTTTCAAAAGGCCCTTTTTCTTCCCATAGTATATTAAATAAACGGAATGGGAGTTATTTAAAAAAAAAAACTTGACATTTGATTAATCAGAATATGTCTGCCTTGTGCAGATAAAATGTATTTCGTTGTTTATTTATTTATTTTCTCCCTCATTCCATCCTGTCTTTGTCTCTGTTTTTTTTTTTTTGTATTATTATTTTTTTTATATTAAAAGCGAGCACTTACGCTCAGGTACAATATCAAACAATGCTACACAGAAAACTAATAATGAGAATAAATAATACCAAAAAATATTATAAAACTTATTGACTACAGTAGTTACAAGAGGAAATTAACAGTTTGTATATTTTGTTATGTAACTTTATTCAAGTCTATTAATAATTTTTCCAATAATTTTTCATTTGCCAATACAAAATTCTTTCTGCGGTTGACAGAAAGTAATATATTTCAAAAGTAAGTATACATATATATAATATATATTATAAAAATATATTATATAGAATATAATATTATATACACACACACTATTAGAAATATTTCATTTTTATAAAAAGTATAATAAATATAAAATGAAATCAAGTAAAACTTTTTTAACTATATAATAATGATAAAAATGTATGGGAAAAATAAAAAGATACCAATATCTTACAACAAGATTTTAATTGATATTATAAATTTATTTATTTATTTATTTATTTTTTTTTTTTTTTTTGAGGAAAAAAAAAGGTAAAATGGCTTTTTTGAATATCTCCTTGTATTTTTACTTCACGAGACTTCGTGACTTCAAAGTTAATGTGAACGTAAAACTGAAACATTTGGAATATGCCATTAATTTTTTAATATAATCCAAGTTTTCTTTTTTTTTTTTTTTTAAACAAACTTTATGCTGTTAATTATTATGTATTGATTAAAAGGATAATAATAATTATAATATAATATACAAAACATTTTGCGGTCTAAAAGGTTTATAAAGCTATAAAATACTATATTTCAATATTGCCAATAATTAATAAAATGCCACATCTCGTTTTATTTATATATTTATTATTTTGCAATTTATGATGTCGTTAAAACTAAAACTATTACTGTATGAACTATAATATTTTAACTTAATACTTAACCTACTTCCCTTTGTGTCTACATGCATACTAATGTTTTAATAATAATAGTATATGGATGTTTTATAAAATATTAACAATATTATAATGTTGAAAGTGGTTTGCTTTTGTGTAAACATGTAGATGAAAGACAAACCTCTTTGTAAGTGATACTTTGTTGTTGTGACCTTGCATTATATTGCAACATATTTGATCCAATTTAATTTTATATTAACTGTTGCAACATATACATAAGATATTACATTGGGGAAGGAATTAAACTTAACGTTCATTGTATCGTTGTTAACAATACCTTCTACACTTTTGGCTATAATGAAATTACTGTTTTTAATTCAATGTAAAAGTCATCTCTCGGATAGTAGGTAAAATCAGATTAAAAGGTGTGTTTACTAGCTTTGTCATTTCTCTCTCTCTCTCATTCTCATTCTCGCTCTCTCTTATAGAAATTTAGTTACGTATTTATATGTTTTAGGCTTCGAGCTGAGTTGAACGATAACCAAAATACTTTTACTTTAGGCAAAGGTTTGCATTCATTGAACGTACCTTTAAGTCTTATAAAACTTATTTATATATTTATATAAACCTATATAATATAAAGAAGTAAAAAAAAAAAAGAAGCTATATAAAACATGTTTGTTTTTAAAACAGCTTACGTACGTACGTGAATTAATTTCCATTCTCTTAATTCTCAGTTATCCGGCTCTAATTTATTAAAGAATTTAATATAATTATAAATTAAATTAAACCGAAGAATTAAATTCTTGAAATTTCTGTTATTCTGTTGAAATATTCCCCCATCTCATTTTTATATTATGTAATTTAGCAAAGGCTTTTTTTTTCTTTCTTTTTCTTTTTTTTTTTTCTGTTTTGCTTTCCGCATTTGCTTTTAAAAAAATAAAATAGAAATTTTCCAAAGTTAATTATTTAACTTACTTTCTTAGTTTAAGAGTCAATCACTATAATTGAGCCGGTGTCTTGTAATTAATAAATTCATGAATTAATAATTTGTCATATCATTAATAATATACCACAGAGAAGTAGCTTGAGTTAAGTAAGTGGATGGTTGGCATGCAATACTGAAGGAAAACAGATTGACCACGTTTATCGTCAAGTCTCCAGCTTGCTTTTGCATTGGTTAAGTTCATATTATACAGCTTGCCATGTGTATTATTACCAACCATTACTCAAACTCTAGTTGTATGATGACGAGTATTTGAGTGTGTATGTGTCTGTGTATATATATACACTATAACCTAGTACTTTATATAATATACTATAATATACATGAACACGATGACAGACTACGACTATCATACTCTACGTATATAGTAATAGGTATGAGATGTATATAATGTAATACACATAATATTTAGTATTCATATGTACAGCTTATAGCATAACAAACGTTTTCTTACTATATACCTAATAAAAACAATTTATTTATAAGAAAATTTATTGTTATCGTTGGTTTATATAATAAATTAAATTGTAATATTTAAGATATGTCAGCAGCTTTGTTTCAAAAACATGTATAATGTCTAACTTGTTGTATTTTTACCTTTTTTTTATTTTACTTTAATGGATAACTAACTTGATGGGCTTTGCCTTTTTGGTTATCCTTTTGAGCAATTTCAATGTTTTGTGACTTGACTCTTTATTGTCTGTAAAATTTTCTTGCTCAATAAATCAATATTATTATTATTAAAATGCATAATAGAAAATTATTAAAAAATACTTATATATTCTATTTCTACAATACAATAAAAATTTTAATGTTTTTGTCTGTACCATACATTTTACATAAAATATATTTTGTTATAATTAGAGTATTCTATAAAATACTCTATTTATAATAAGCGTAAGCCTTGTTACAATATAATGTTAATTTAAATTGTGTAAACAAAATTTAATATACAAACATAATTATATTTATTGATGTAATGAGTTATTACAAAATTAAATTAAAATTAATTTGAATACTCTCTGTATTATAATGTTTGTTTACACAATTTGTTTATTTTTTGTACACATTTTTTACTTTTCTACTTAAGTTTAGAATTTAAATATTTTCTATTCACTAAATTTCTTTTAATTTCAGCCAAGTTATTTATGATAAGATAAAAAGAGCGTATTTAAAAAATATAAATCAATAGCTATAATTAAAAAGCACTGTAAGTTAATTAAAAGTTATAAATTTAAAACTATTCATATAGGCATAAAAAAGTAACAACTGCGGTGTACTTTGATATTAATTTTATTATATATATATATATTACATAAAAGGAATCTTTTTTAACACATGTCATGTTACGAGCAATTATAGATTTTTTTTAACCATTTTTAATAAATTATTTTCTATATTATGTGAACAAAAAAAGTAAAACATTTTACTTTAGCATATTTTTGACTTCAAATTTTGCTAACGTTATATTATTATGAGTTACAAGAACGCAGGATGAGTTTTTTTTTTTTTTTTTTTTTTTTTACTATTTTACTGTTTTATAGTATTAGCGGGAAAATTTAAAAAAAAAAAAGTTTACTTAACATTATAGAAAATGAATTTTAAGTACAAAAGACCTGCAAACTTTGTTTATTATATAGCAAAAATATTTGTGTATATCTAGATCTAGATACAGTAGCAGAAACTAAAATAAATTTGTTATTCTGACCAGGAGGGTTTCACATTTAAATTATTTACTTATTCAGCAACAGACAGTCCAAAAGAAGTAGCAAACAATACATTCAAAACAACATTGTAAAAACAATAATAGTTTATCACTGCAAAGTTGTTTCAAATTGTACGCTTAAAAAAAAATTATACGGCTGGTGTAAACTACAACATAAAAGTTGTAATCTGCAAATTTGACAAATTTTTAAATAATAGAAATAATAAAATAATGCATTCATGCCATCGCTTAACTCTGTGTTCTTTTTTTCTTTCTTCAAGTAAACTGTGAGTAATTTATATGTTTTACTCACCTGTTAAATTTTAATTATATTTATTTATTTTATTTATTGGCACCATTACAGATATATTATGCTTATATATATTGCTTATGCTTATATATATATAAGCAATATACAAGGTAATATTAAAACAAAATTAAAATAAAACATCGCACATACAATAGTTAATTGGTAGGTTGGTGGAAGAAAAATTGAGGCAAGGCATTATAAGAGTACTTCTTAAACTTCTTATACTTCTGCATAAATTTAAAGCCATAGACCACATAAAACAACATGTCGACGGCTACGCGGCTAATGTGATCATCAGAACATCTCGCGTGCACACACAATCTGACTATCAGACTTCCTCGCCGCGCCACACAATCTGACTATCAGACTTTCTCGCGATTCGCACAATCTGACTATCAGACTTTCTCGCCGTTCGCACAATCTGACTATGTCGTTTTACATAAAGTGACTATCAGACAGTTTTATGATGACTTACCCCATGAAGTTCCCAAATAATGTTGTTTAATAACTTATAGTAGTAGTTAATTAATAATTTTACTTTTTAACACCTAGTTCACAAGTTACATTAAATAACACAATTATTTTTGCAATATGTATTTTTGATTTTATTCTTTATTATTATATTATTAATTAACATATGTCACATTCACAGAATTAATTTTAATGTAAAACTCGTATAAAAAAACATTTAAGCTAAAAAAATAGCTTCACTAGAACTGCTCTGACTGATGAACAGACCTCAACTGAATGAAATGATTAGTTTGCTTATGAAATAGAGCTATTAGACTTTGTACTATTTACTATTACCTCTTATATATATATTTTTGACTGTGCCCTGTTCGATTGAAAGAGAAGTTGGAGTTTTTTTCTTGCTTACATAAAAATAATACGTTATTAACTAATAATTTCGTTGAAGGTATATAGAAACTATTTTCCATTATTTATTTGATATTTATCAGTTAGAGAGCATAGTTATTTAAGAAGTTAAAGAAGAAATAAATTCGGCAATATATTAAATCTTAGTCTCTGAAAATTGTAATTTTTATTTCATTAAGATAGCATTTTTTAGGAAAAAACAAATCTAATTTAAAAAAAAGTATAAATAATAACAAAATTATAGGAAGATAATACATTTTAACAGCAATATGGCGAGAAAGTCAGATAATCAGATTGTGTGAACGGCGAGAAAGTCTGATAGTCAGATTGTGTGAATCGCGAGAAAGTCTGATAGACAGATTGTTTGGCGCGGCGAGGAAGTCTGATAGTCAGATTGTGTGTAAAAGCGCGAGATGTTCTGATGATCACATTAGCCGCGTAGCCATCAATGTGCTTTTTAATGAATAAACACGAAATGGGATCTTCAAAACTGATGACAAATTTTACCAGAATGTTAATGTAGCTCCACGAGAGAGCGTGAAAATACTGTAAAGTATGCAATTTGCGTGACTATTCATGTTTCTGACTTCAGAAACATGCAAAAATTAGTAAACAAATGTTGTGCGGGTTGCATAAATTGAGCATTTCTAAACACTGCTACGGAGTTACAGTTGGGTTTTGAGACAAGCTAAAGTTATTTACGTAAGTCTTATCACGTGTCCCATCTTATGTTTTTCTCTGGTCTATTCCTTTAACTAGCACAATTTCCTATAAATGAAAAAAGAAATAATCTGATCGTGTTTTTACACAATAATGACGATAAAATTATTATACGCATAAAGATATTGAATCTCTTTTTATTTAAGAATTCAATACTTATCAAAACATTTCTGAATCTTTGAAGCTTTACTCAATATTATATTTTTAGTTGCTAAAAATTAAGCACCAAGCTAATAATCCTCATAATGTCTTAGCTCATTTTTCCAAATGTTCATTGAATAATAATAAATGACAACAATAAAATAGTTGTTATTTGCTGCTCTTACTGTACACACGATTAATATAATATATTTTACTATTCAAATCAAGTGCATGTTTTCTTTATAAGAATTACAAGTTGCAAGTTTAGCACGAATCTTTGATTGGGGGACAATATATAATTACAATCATATCTACGAAGGCGGCTGACTCGTAACTCTGTACTCCTCACCAAGTATAGGTTCGAGCCACTGCTGGGTACGTACGTGCATTAAGTGTGAGAGCATAACACGTTGCACGATTCATGTTTACATGCATTCTATGACGACACACAGCATTCGGGAGGTGCATGATCGATGTGATTGCACCGACCATGCAGCCTGCCTAGATGTTTCCACGGTTTCTCTAGGCTGCCATGGTGAATCCCGGGCTGTGTACTCAGGCCATGGCTGGCCCGTGTGTGCTTTTCTATTAATTGGAAAGTCCTATCTGTCGATAAGACACTGTCTTGAATGGGACTGGGATTGGTGTAGCACAATAACACAATATGGCAAGCAAAAAAAAAAAAAAAAATCAAATTAAATAAAAAAGTAAAAATGTGTTTTAACCACAATTATTTTTTTTATTGACTTATTATATTATTATTCCAAACTGGTGAGACAACTTAAAAATAAATCAATAAAACTTAGACAAAAATGTGCATTTTGTCTCTCCTAATTTTGTAATAGAATAAAAAACATTGATGGGGAGTACTGATTTAATTAACTTTTAATTTGTTTTGAATACATTTATTCTTATTCCATGAATATTATTCAATACTAATTTAATTTGCTGAAAATCTCTGCATAAATTATTAACTTTTACAAAAGCAAACATGTTATACTGATTTTTTTAACCCCCCCCCCTCCCCCCTCCCCCAACTATATCCAATATTCTTACATTTTTCTTTATTCAATATCTACATTTTTTCACATAACTTTTTTTCTTTTAAATAATAACGTATTATATTTGCAGGTAATATTTTCCTGTTTTACAACTCAAAATGAAAAGTGAAACAGGACTTTTTTTCTTTCCTATATCTGCAAATATTTATATCGAATTTCATATCATACACTTCAGTGATCTCCTGTACGTAAAATATAATTTTATAGGCATTTTAAATTTCAAATATTGCTATTAAATTTTTTTACACAAGCAATAACATTTTCAATTTAATATCAGATATAACAGTTATTTAACTTGAATATTCATAAATGACATGAAATATTATAATAAGAAATTTGTTTAAATTTATTATGAGTTCACTCTCTCATTTAGAGAAAAAAGTTTTCAAGCAAGTAAAAAAAAAATAATAATAATAATGTCATGTTGTCACCTAAATACAGCTCACGACACATTAAATTTCAATTATAAAATTGTTAAAACTATTAAGAAATGCTGTGAAAGTGTATAATGAACCTTTGTAGGTTTTAACATTTTTGTATTACTATGAAAGAAACTTGTTCAATTTTCTAGTGTCAAATTTTAATTAAATTTAATTTAAATTTGCTACTTGTTAAAGAAGTTCATTAAAAATATATATTTAAAAAAATCCATTTAAGTCATATTATATAATAATACTTTTTATTTTCTTCAACTTTGAAAGAAGAGAAGACTTTTTGTTTACATAATTAAAATGCATTTAAAAAATGTGTTTATTTCTCCATATCAAAAGTGATACTAATTTAATCTTGAAAGAGATGCATTGGAACTAAATATGCAACTTGCAACCTATTTATTATGTATAGCTTTTATGTAAGAATTTCTTAGATTAAAAGGGAAGAAGGTACTCTGTATTTTATATGCATGCACGTCATCATCATCATCACCCACTCACCCACTCTCTCTCTCTCCTTTCCTTCTCCCTCGATGTAACAACTTCTCACTCATGGTGGCACGTGGTAAGGCACTACACAGCCTTGGATGCTAATTGCGAGTTTCATCAAGTGTAAACAAGTATAAATAGCAATGACTGAACATTTCATATTAATTTTAACTGATTTTTCATTATATATTAAATCAATAGCCAACTTCACATAGAAACAACATGTCAATGGCACGAGGCATAAACTTAAGCACTGGCAAAGGTCATTTTTAATTTTATGTTAATTTTTACCTAGTATCATGCTCAAATGAGGTTTTTAAAAATTTAATTACTCTCTTCCAAAAGATCTGAAACCATTAAATCGCAAATCACCATGAGAACAATTGAGAAAAGTATTTAGGTCGGCCAGTCAAAGAAACCCGGTGAAAGAAGTGCACCAAATTGACTCCAAACACGGGGTTGGATTACGTCAAAATTCTAACTTGATCTATGTTAAACGTTTAAAGTATGGATTAAAAATAATGGTTCCTATAAAAATTGATCAATTCTATGTAATTATTGCCCTAACCCAAAATCCATATTTTGTGTTAAGCACTTATTATTATTTTTTTTTCATATTCTTGTTGTTCTTTTGACTGGCACTTGTTCAGGTTCAAAATACGTTTTGAGATATAAAGTAAGTTTTACATAATAAATTAACATTAATAATAATAATAATGAAAACTCTATTGGATTTGGTTTAAATTAAGTTAAAAATATTTATGGATGAAAGAACACAAATATTATTGTTTTATTATTTATTCAAATAAAACCTAGAATACAATAAAATATTTATTTAAAGCAAGCTATTTGTATGACCATTGAAAAAGTTAAATTGTAAATAAAAATATTGTTGTGTTTATATTATGAACAAGTAGAGCCTTTGAAAGGGAAAGAAAAAAAAGAGAGAAAAACAAAGCGCAACAATAAAAATATAAGAGTTCATTTTGATTTTTATTACAATCATGAAATGTTTACTAATCTCGTATATCCAAGTACCAAAACGTGCCTTACGATCAACAAAACACTTGACGTACGTTATAAACTAGAATAAACACTATAGGAAAAAAATCAACATGTGTAATCTTTGGTTTAACAAGCATTTAACTCACTTATTATAACAAAATTTGCGCTTTTTAATTTTTATATTTATTGATAAGCCACGTATAAATATCGATCAAACTGGTTTGTGTGTCTATATATATATATATATATATATATATATATATATATATATATATATATATATATATATATATATATATATATATATATATATACATACATACTATTACATACATATATACACACATACACACTCATATGATGTGCATTTTTTATCTCATATCTATAAATATGTAAATAAAATATTCAAAAATATAAAATCATGAATAATACAAATTATTTTGCACACTCATAATGATAAATTAGCAATCATCATATTCAAAACAGGTATTAATATTTATGTTGTTATGTAAATGTAATTAAGGTATTGTATTATTTTCAAAACAATTTTTTGAAGCGTATGAAGCTATATAATTTTCATGATAATGATACTTGTGTAACAATGAAACCATTTAAATAAATTTTTACTTACTTTTTTTTTTACAATAATTGTATAAAAAAACACACAAAAAAAGAAGGTGAAAATGCACGTTCTGCTTTATTATTATTATTTTTAATTTTTTTTATATTATTATTATTATGTTTTTTTTGTTGTTGCCATGTAAGCTTTATTTGTAATATAATTTCATATTTTAGTTTAACCAATTTTTGTAGCTTGCAAAACACAACAGCTAATTCTAAATTTTAAATATATAATCATTTTAAAACTACATTTTAATAGTAAAATTTACCTTTATAAAATCCATATTCTATACCATAAATTGCAAATTAATTTAAGTGAAACGATTAATAAATAAAATAAAAAACATACTTTGCATGGGACTAAAATACATCCCAAAATGAGATAATTCCATAATTTGATATATCATGTAAATCGATATAGGTCAGACGTTTTATACACATGCTTTTCTACTACAAAAAAAAATATATTATTTATTATTTATATATTTTAGTAATTAAGATACAGTATGATGATGCAATATTAAATTTTACACGATACATTTAAATAAAAAAAAAAACTGTCATAAATTTACACACACGTGATTGTAACCGTCAAACGGGAGGAGTGGGGGGAGAGGTTTGGAGTGGAAGGTTAAAGGTTTTTGTCTGGCGTTCGTAGCTTGTGATGGTACCTCATCTGATTATTATGCTTTTTGCAAACAAACATGTGAGCTAGTCAATGATCATGCTGGTAGCATTATTTAATGACGTCACATACCATCTGCAGTACTCATAATATTATTATAATTATTGTTCTACTCTACTACATTCATCCAAAAAAGTACCGTCACATGTATCAAAATGAGGAAATACTTATAATATTGAGTGTAATGAAAAATTTAAATTTTAAACGTAAATATGTAATAAAAATGAAGATAAATAATGTTTTACTTTATGCTACCATTTTTGTGCTTTAAAAACATAAAATACAGAGAAAACATTTATGTTGCATAATGTTTTCTATATACTTTTTGTGTGTGATAATATAAAATTTTACTTGATACTTTTCATGTCAAATTTAAGCTATACTTTTATATGACAAGAATTTTATAAAATAATTCTTTAAAGTAATAATTAAAAATAAGGACTATGTAGGACTTAGCAGTTGATGATATTTGTTACAAATACTATTGACAACAACTGTAGCAACGACTGTAGGACTACAACTACCCCTTGGGATTTGTGTTACACTAGTGGCAAAGCAAGTCGAGGTGCTTTCCAGAGTGATGAAGATCTGCCGATTCATGTTAAGTTCGAGGAATAAAGTGATGGTTAATAATTCTGGGCTATTCCGGTCGCTGCATACATTGTGATTTTGTCAAGTTGGAGTTGTCGTGTTATGCTTGTAAGTCCGAGCAAGTGTTGCGGAACCAGGATGCCAATTAGGCTACTGTGAGACTCAGCCATGGTCATAGACAAGTCACACAAAGAGAGTTTGAGGCAAACAGGACAGACTTGGTACTGTTTATTGATAGAAAAGCCCAAATAGTATTAATAATTGATGTTGCTGTTCCCCTGAACAGTCATGTTGTATCCAGTTGCTGAGAAGAGAAGAAAGTATCAACCATTGAACTAAAGGAAATGTATCAGTTCAGGATTAATCCTGTTGTGGTTTCTACTAATTGCCTTGTTTCTAAGGACTGTTTGCAAACAAGAGACAAGCCGGGTCCCGAGGAGAAGCATAAAATACTTGACATACAAAAAGCTGCAGTCCTTGGCGCAGCTAACATTGTGTGTTAAGTGCTTATAGTTAGTGAACACTTCTGTTGTTACCACCAGAAGTCTCCATGTTTGGTGCTTAGTTACTTTACCTCTACTTTAGCTCAACCAGGGCCCAGTCTTGGGGTACAGAAAGAATAATAATAAATAAATAAATGCACTTAATCAACATTCGTTCTTCGTTCAATGAAGTAGCTGTTTTTTAAATTTTTTTTTTTAATATTATTAATATTATTATTATTTTGGATAACATTAATTATGATAATTTACTAAATATTAAAGACCATACTGGAATAATATTATGCAACAACTGAAAATCATTTTGTAAATAGATTGTGACCAATTGTTCTTTTTACTTACAGCTGTTAGGTTTTTATAACTTGTTGTTAAGCTATAAAGAGCGTTGATTGTATCGCTAATTCACCTGTTACACTGCTCTTGGGATAGGAAAATTTGCATTTTCTGTTGTTAATATTATATAGCCTTATTATATTATGTGTGCACTAAGCACACAATTTATTAACGTACTATAGTAAACAATATAAAATATTTTATAATATTTTTTAGGCTAATAAAGCCCTTGTCAACTTACTTTTTTATCATTTAGAATACTAGATTGATATATACTCTACCTAATTATCCAGGAATTAGACACCACCATGATGATTTTGTATTTGTTTTTATTTATTTTCATTTTAACAGTTATTTCACGCATCTGACGTCACAATGTACCGATGGGGCCGTGATAGGGGCAAAGAACTTGAAGGAGGGGCTTAAATTTATCACGTGACCAGAGCGGTGGTGGTACATTGTGACGTCAAATGCGTGAAATAACCTTCAAAATGAAAATAAATAAAAATAATTACAAAATCAAAGTGGTGATGTCTAATTCATGGATAATAAGGTATAGTAATTATCAATATAGTATTCTAAAATATAAAATAGTAAGTTGACAAGGGCTTATGTGTCACCAGTAACGATGTTATTAATTTAACAGTTTAAGGATACTTTTTTTATTTTCAATATTTATATATAATTGCTTCTTCTACAAGGAATAAATTGAACGATCTTATTGAGGTTCCTTAAATATTATATTATTATGTTTAGAAACAGTTAGAATCTTTAGAATGCTTGCGGAAAGAACCTAGCAATACTTAGTAAATAAATTGTTCATCAATTACTTTCAAGATTATTTTAGCGTTAATTTTTTTCCTACTGGCCTCTTTATATTACAGCATAAGCCAATGCGAGAAATGGAGATTTGTAACTCGTACAAAATGTAGCGTGCAATATCAAATATATACAACCATAAAAAACAAAGAAATATTTTGACATATTTCATTTTTAAATTTTTCATTAAAATGATAATTCAAAATTACAAAACTCCTTTATTTTATTCTTTGCTACAAACGTATCCTTCAAAGAATATTTAATATAATGAAACAATCTAAATTCAAGACCCTTAAACGTATATTATATAATGCGTATATAATTTATATTGAAATTTAGCTGTACGTTTCTGTGCGAACGTATACTGTAACTAACGCCTACGATTGAAAAATGACTTGGTGCGCCTGCAAAGTTGGGTGGGTAGGTGTTCTGCACAACAATCCACTGTGAATTTATAAAATTTGGTGCTTCCCGGGTATTGCCTGAGGCTACAGGTAGAAATAAAATATTATGCTAAAAAATCTTCCAGCATACGATTTGCAGCAGATAATAATAATAAAACCGTTATTGCAGATGCTCCCGCCAGATTTACCATATTATATATATGCGGACAGAACATCGCCATTTTAATGTACAATATTGCAAATTAAGCTTTAATTCACAATCATATAATTAAAAAATATATGTATAAAAGTAATTATCTGGACATACTTTGGGTTTATGTAGTATATAGATATACGACTTCTAAGAACTTCTCTTATTACCAATATTTTTTAAGAAAAAGTAAGTGTACTAATAATTAGGAAAATGACTATTTCTACAAACATGCCTTTAAATGTAAATGGGGGGAAAAAAAAAACTTCTTTTATATTTGAAACTACAGTAAATTATATTCAAATATACAATGTACTTGATAGTATAATTATAGCTTTATATACAATGGATTGTCTCACAATGCTTTGTCGCAAAATTGTAACTTGAACATGGCCTCATTATCACAAATGCAAAAACTGGGGGAAAATCCCTGGAGAAATCCACTTAAGTTTTTACATCATTATTTTGTTCACGTTTCAAACTGTTGCTTTTCATTTATTTTTTATATTTTTCTTTTAATTATATATAACTTTATTGTGTTTTCCATATCTTCAAAGATAAAATTCTATCAATTTTTATTCTAATTAATTTATTAAGGTTAGAAATACTAATAACTAAACAAAAGATTTAAATTAGGACAGAATAAATATTACTTTTTTGTTTTTTTGTTTGTTTTTTTAAATGGTAATTATTATTACACTTTAAAACATTATATTATCGCATGATGCAATCTCGAGTGCGAGTGTACACACACGATGAAGAAACTTCGAACTTGATATAAGTGAATTATTGTTATTGAATTTGAAAACCCAAAACATAATGGTAAACTCACAAATTAAAAGGTGTGTGTTTGAATGAAGGGAGATATTTTGAGAGAGAGAGAGAGAGAGAGAGAGAGAGAGAGAGAGAGAGCAATGGTAATTTCGAGTAGTTTTCAGCCTGGTGAAAACAATGTTATGAAAATCATGTAAAATCATGTAAGTAAAAGCGACAGTATTGTGGTTGAGGGTTGTTATGAGTAAAATATTGTGCATAATAGTTTGAGAATTTGAGACAGTGAAAATGTCAAAGCCGTAGGATGCGATGCCAGGCCAGCATATAAAGTAAGCTGATGATATATTTGTGTAGTATGAGCTTTCTCACTGATTCACAATGTGCGTTTGCTTGGTTGCAATGTGCAAGGGTAGTGAGTGGCAGCGGTGACGGTAGAACGTCAGCCAGGCAAACGGGTGGGGCAAGCACAAGTCGATATTAGTAAGAGTGACGTCATCAAGTCTTCGCGGGTACATAGAGAAAGAAGGAATAAGAGAAGGAAAAAATAATAATAGTAATAAAAGAAAAGTACAAAAACACACAAAAAAGAAAAAAAAAAGTAAAATTAATTGATAAGTGACCATAAGTATTATTCACTTTTCAAAATATTCCCAATATTGAAATTTCATATAAAAAACATCGTATAAATAAAATGTTAAAGAAAATAAGTTCCGGTGCAATAATTTTAAATTGAATTTTTTCCCACCACTGTTTTTTTCTTTGACAGATATCATGCATTCTAGTCTTAGATTGTACGATATAGCTCTCACCACTCCACACATACCCGACTGACCAACTCCCATCTCATCGCCTCGACTTGCCAGCTTGCACTTAAAGATGAAATTCATATGGACAAGCTAGAAAGGTCAGCAAGCCACAGATGTGACATATAAGAAAAATTTCAAATCTCATATTATATTTTCTCGGTTTTCTTTTTATCATTTTTTTTTCTAATATGTGTGTATGTATGTATGTTTATATTTTATACATAAAAAAGTAAAGCAAAATGGAAGGAGGCATTCGTTAGGATTGTGTTGAGAGAAATATGTACTACCACCATATTTCTGCTGTCTTTCCTTCACTTTTTCCCTATGGTAGTCTTGTTTATTATTCACCATGAGTTTTTAGATCTTTTGCTTGCATTTCATTTTGCTATGCGTAGCAACATTGCTATACACTCCTTCATAAATATTGTTTTTATTTACACGCTATTTTCTCCCCCATTTGCATGAAATCATAATAGGCTTATTTAAATCCTTTAAAATATATTTATTTAGACTAAACAAAACTATTCTATTTATTTTTAATAATGCGTTTGAATTGAAAACAAATGACGTCATTGAAGCGGTATTCTGATTTCGTAGTAAATTTGTGCCTCGTACTCATCAGGTCATCACAGCAGAAAAAAAAAACTTGCAAAAATTAAGGTTTGACTCACTAATTATCATAAATATTAAATTGTTGCTGTAAATAGTACTACTACTTTTTTTTTGACGAAGTCAAATGTAATTGAAACGTTACTCGAATGTTTTTAGGAAACTAAATAACAATATGCAAACGAATGAGCTATTATTATCACAAACCAAAAACTTAAGTGCTTCTAAATACACGTCTGACAAATTATAATTATTATTATTTGTATAGCCTATTGCCACTGGTAAATGGCCATTTATCTTCAATAATGTATATTTGATTTTGTATAAACTCTAGAAAAAAAAAAAAAAAATTGTAAAGCATTTGCTGGGGGGAAATTAAAAAAAAAAAAAATTCTGGTGATAAAAGAATTTTTATTTTACAAGTTTAAAATGGAATGAACCCACTTTTTTGGATGTACGAGTATCTAATGTTAACTGTAATACACTTTATAAGCCAATGCAATTGCATAATAATAATAGGTGTTATCATTCATTGTCATAATGCACAACCTGTTTTAATGCTTTGTTTTTAATTAATTGAACAGCTATGTAGTATTAACAATAACTAGGTGTTAAAGTTCTGTTCATACATGAGAAAAATAAATAATCTTATTGTAATACTACTCACTTAAGTAGCTATGAAAAAATATATATTTATATAAAATAATTATATGTTATAAAAAAAAATGAAGTTTATACTTGATAGAGTAATTTTGTTAAATCAAGAACAATAAACGAGAAAAAGGAATATTATAAACGTCAAATTATTGCTATTGAAATTTCAGCAATAAAGCATAATAATTTAAATATATAATTTAAAACAATTATGACATAAATCTTTGCCAAAACTAGATGAGAGGTTATTCCAACCGGAAGCACCTTTTTTCTCGTATTCTAATTAAGTTATAGGAATACAATTTAATGCGTATCAAATTCAGTATTACATTGATCACCTGTAAAATTTTGGTGTTTATCTGAGGAAAGCTGCTTGAGAAAAAGTGGTGCATCTGGTTGTATAAAAATCTCTGATCTTGTTTTGGCCAGGGTATACAAATAAATGCAAAGTTACTCGATAAAAGGAATAAGGTTGTCAGTGTTGTCCACACATTGCTGACTTTTTTAATGGATTTCCTGTTCATAGATAATACTGTATGTATGTCTGAAACAAAATCATGTTGTATGGAGGCATTTCTATCTGAAGTTCATGTACCTACATAGTACATACATATAAGAATTTTAAAACATCCCTCGGAAAGAAAGATGAATGGTGATAGGAGGAGGTGGGCCGAGGAGAAGATAGCTGGGAAGATGAAGAAAGATTGACTTTATCCAATACATTCCTCAAGGATCTAGCAAACAACTTGAAGTTTCCGATAGACCACACGAGTACTATCGAGTTATAGAAGGTATTTACAGAGATAGATCAAGAATTTCCACAAAATTTCGCTTACAAACTTTTCACGGGTTTTCATTTGCAACTTGTGGTTTTTATTTGACTAAGCGAGAGTAAGGTACTCCTGAATTTAAGTAACTTTAAACTTCTTTTCAAACTAATAAATGAATCAATCTTAAATATATTTTTTTTTCTTTAAAATATAACTTAATGAATATCACATACAGAAATAATGGGTCTAAATTTTTTTTCTGATAATATCTGAATTATATCATTAATATTTTGATTATATAGGTATATAGGTATTATATGTTATTAAGTAAAATGAGAGAAAACTTTTGGTTCAATAAAAAAATGAATGTTATATGAAAAAATAAAAAATAAAAATAAATAATGTAATCAAATTTCTTCAAAACATAAGTTATTACAGTAGATCAATTAAAATAAAAGTCAGTTGAAAACAATACAGATTTATGTGTTTCAATATATATTTTGTCAAGTGTGTGAATTTCCAAGCAATTTTACTTTTTCCCTTTTTTTACGTATATTATTATGTAAGTATATATACCTCTATATGGTACTGCAATTTTGAAATAGCATGGCAATAAAAGACTTCCTAACATCTTTCAAATTTATTTTTTCTTTCCATCTTTGAGTCCCATTGCAGTTTCTTTTCTTTTTTATTATTTTTATTATTACACATTCACGATTTTTAACATCCATTTGTGTCACACTTTGATATTGAACAGATAACACAAACGTACGGGAATAGTTATCCATTCCTCAAGGTCTTATATTTATGTTATACTTTTCTCTAGATATTGTACTTTTTTGAACTATTTTGAATATAACAAAATAGTCGAATTCCTTAATAAAAAAGTGAATATATATAATACAACTGCGTGATTTTTATATAAATATATATCAACTAAGGTACAAAAATAAATGGAAAATATACAAAATTTGATTCTACTTAAAATTATTATTGTCGCTCGAATCAAATTAATGTTCATTATATTTTTGGAATATCATGGTTTCCTTTTTGTGTTCTCTCTCTCTCTCTCTCTCTCTCTCTCTCTCTCTCTCTCTCTCTTCTGTTTTTCTTTAAATAAATATTACTCTTTATTTAACAATATTTAAAAATAATAATAATAATAATAATAAATAAAAGATCCACCTATATGGTGTGTGATATAATTATATTGGAAATTTACAATAGCTTATATACTAGAAATTTAATTAGCTCAATAATTAACATAATACCAAAAGTAATATAATATAATAATGTTATGATATTTAGTGAGCTAAATGATTGGGCAGCATCAAACAAAATAGGACACCGCTTGCAGCTATGTTACTACAAACGAGTTAATTTGCGTTACAGGAAATTTATAGTTCCATTACAAAGTAACAATGTAAAAATTATTGTTACCACACATGTGCTTCAATATCATGCTACAATAACATCATATAACTAAACTAATTGTTCGATTAAAACTATTCTATTTATTTACGTCGTTCTATAAGGTATACACCACACAAAATATTCAAAGAAGTAAAATGATAAAAAGAAGATTATAAATATTCGAAGGAATTTTGTGCTATATATTATATATATAATATATATATTTCCTCAAAGACTTTGAAAGTTTGAAATTTGTTGGGATATATAAAATATATACACGTGCTACTTGTTAATCACAGCACATTGCGACAAGTTTAAAAAAAAAAAAAAAAAAGCTCGTTTTAATATAAAAGAGAGTTGTTGGTTTGTATAAAATAAACTGGAAAATTAGGAAAAAATTTGAAAGAAATTCTTTTGAACGTTATAACGTTATGCTTCTTTGAGTGAGGTTTATTGGAACACTTAATTATTTTCTTAAGGTGGGCAGCAATGAATCTATTGGGTTCGAAATGACTTTTTATATTAAACTTTGAAGTATTGATAAAGAGAAAACGCTTATTTAAAGTGGACAAAAATTTGTGCGGTTGATTTTTATTATTATTATTATTATTTTATTGAATACTGTAAAATTAAAACTCAAGATGAAAGAAATTAATTGGTTCTGTAAATATTACACCATAAAAAGGGAAAGAAAATGAGGAAAGGCAAAGTTTTATTTAACCGCACGTTATTTATAATATACGTCATTGTATATATAATATACTCAGTGAATTAAATTTAGTATACGTATGCCCAAAGTAAGTCGTATTTTATTGTAACCTGCGTTACATAATTTATTAGTATTTAGCAATATTAGTTAATAGTGATAAATATTACTTTATTAAAGCGTTATGAAGGCTTGACAGCCTTATGCTATACCAAACCTTTGATACAATTTGAGTGAGTAAATTTACATTATGTAAAATATCATAATCATAATAATATTCGACTTAAAACGTAGCAAAATATACCATTATTTAATTTTCACAATGTTGAATTATTACAATGAATTTAGTCGATAAATATTGAATGTGGTTCTAATATGCTAGCTATATCAATATTTGATTTTTTTTATAGAATACATTCCATTTATATATACAGCTATTAAAATATTTAAAATGCATGATCAGGTATATACATAATGAAAATACTTTAATAAAATATTAAATTTAAAATTATAAGATTTAAAGGCGTAGAACACGTTGAACAAAAAACTTGCCTGATATCCAAACATGCCGGAATATTAACGTTAATTTGACCTAAATTTTATTTTTAATTTATTTTACATTCAAAAATGGCAAATAAGGACCCTGACGTCACAGCTCGCCTGCTCCAAGCGCGTAAAACAAGCAAGCAAACAAGCATTCAAAAAGTCCGCATCTGCCTTTTTGTGAATGAAAATTAAATCAGAAATCAATGACTCCGGCTAAATCAACATTGATAATCGATATGTCAGGATATTAGGCAAGTTTTGTTTCAAAGTGTTCTACGCCTTTAAGTTTAGAAGTCTATAAGTTAAGTACCTAAAACTTAAATTAACATAGTAATAAAATTATTTTCACTAAAAATACTCATACACCATGCATGTGTTATTAATCCATCGAACTTTTAAATTTGCCCTTCTGCAATATACAGTATAAACTTCACTCGCTGTTTGCAAATGCATAAAAGGAAAAGTTAGCAAGAGGCCACATATGACATCACACACGTTCTATATTCTCTTTTTATATTTGGTTCTTACTGAATCAAATACACCGCACTTCCACCTTTTTGCTACTTGGAAAACAACTCTGCTTTTTGTAAATAAATAATGCAATACCATTCTGAATTCTATTGAACATGTAAATCTTGCTATATGGTGTTCCACTTTGTTGAGTGAGTGAGTGAGTGAGTGAGAGAAAGACAGAGAGAGAGAGAGAGAGAGAGATAGTCAGGAGAAGTCACATGTAGCTTAAGTTATATACTGTACGTACATACGTACTATACTAGGTACCATACTTCATACGTTGGGTGGAAGTGACAATCAATACGTAATAAATTATGCACACTGAAAATTTATTGAATCCTAGTTACTGAAATTACTCAAATTTGAATTCAGTCAGAATCCCAAAACTCTCAGATTAAAATTAAATTTATATTTACCCCCCCCCCCCCCTATTTGGTATCTAATTCGTCCTATTTCTAGCAATGAACCCATTAATATAGAGAAAAGTTGCACACTTAACTCTTATTGCATATGTGTGGGACATTCAGCAATGCTATTTATTTCTAAAATAAGAATGTCAAAAGCCGTTTTTCTCTTGATTTATGCTGTTATACAAGTAATACAATTTGCCTTACAATGTATTTCAATTACTACAATATTTTCTTTCCTTTGGTTTACTATAATATGAACCGATGTCCAGGTGTTACCTTATAATATATCATATTGCATATTATTATTATAATTATTATATTACTCTCTAATATGGAATCTTTTAAAAGTCACGTAGAGTCATAAATATGAAATAAAAGCATGAACAAAACAAAATATTGAAAATAATGACAGTTACAAATAAATTATATAATTACATATATATATATATATATATATAATATATATATATATATATATATATATATATATATATATATATATATATATATATATATATATATATATATATATATATATATATATATATATATATATATATATATATATATACACACACACACACATGTATACAAACCCATACACCCATACATACCCATACATACATACAAACCCACAAAAAAACAGTTGAAGTGGAAGAAAAATATTTATACAAGGACAGAAATGTTCCTTTTTTTATTTTATTTTATTAATAAACTGTCTATGTCAATACGAGCAATAAGTGATCTAAAAATGTTTTCAACATAAATTAAAAAAAATTTTATTAAATAAACAATGTTATTCTTTACAAGAATTTTCAGAAGCTGATTATATTTGAATAATTTTTTTTTTTTTTTGTTGAATCACTTTAGAGGACAATGTTCGGGCTCTAATGTGATTTTTTTTATTTATTTCAATGTTAGCGTTATTTCAAGTGTAAAATGTTTTGGTTTAAAAGGTATCTTCCAAGGTTATCAATATGTATTTATAGCTATCTTCTAAAATAATGTTTATATGATAAAATAAATTTATAATTAAGGTACTGAAAGCCAA
Organism: Ecdyonurus torrentis; assembly: GCA_949318235.1. Classification (NCBI taxonomy): domain Eukaryota; kingdom Metazoa; phylum Arthropoda; class Insecta; order Ephemeroptera; family Heptageniidae; genus Ecdyonurus; species Ecdyonurus torrentis. The sequence goes on from OX439127.1 coordinate 45,993,537, forward strand.
AGCACTTTTTATTTAATAATTTACGTGATTTGAATGGTATATTTATTTCAATATTATATATATATATATATATATATATATATATATATATATATATATATATATATATATATATATATATATATATATATATATATATAATATGTGTGTGTGTGTGTTAGCACCAAAAACAGAAAAATCGGCTTTTTCTTAGTCACTTTTGATAAAAAAAAACCGTAATCCCTGTTTATTTCGGCTTTTGGTCACAAAATTTTGATCGTTACTAGTTTTGAGCATTTTGAAAAAAGCAAAACCTGGTGTTAACATTTATCTCTATTTTTTTTTTTTTTTTTTTTTTTTGCATATTGACCAATACTAGTTTTGATCACAATTGAAAAATCAAAAGCCGAGAATGAATATTTCTCAGCTAAAATATTTGCTAAGAAAGCTTCTTAAGAAGAGAGAGAGAGAGAGAGAGACTATATTTTATATTATTTTACAATATTGATTGAACTATAAGGAAGGACTTAATGCGATACAAGCGTCACTTGAAAGAAATTATTGGACAAAACCATAAACACATTTTGAAAACACATTTTTTTATACGGAAAGTTCACAGCTGTAAAATCTTATAATTTAGTGAGTAAGCTTGAAAAAGAAGTTTTTCTTTTGAAAATAAAATCATTTAATGCAATATTAATAAGGTATAAGATGAAGTGTGCTAAGATTTCAAAAGAAATATACATCTAGATTTAACACAGAAGAGAGAGAAAGAGAGAGAGAGAGAGAGAGAGAGAGAGAGAGAGAGAGAGAGAGAGAGAGAGAGAGAGAGAGAGAGAGAGTAGGGTTTTACGTCACCCCTTCCTCTATCCGACTTTCATAGCCAATTTAAAGAAAGAAAGCAATAAAATTCAAAATATTAGATAAAACAGCTTTGAAACTATATAAAAACCAACAACTTGTAAATTTAATAAAATGTACGCAATAAATACTAAAATTTGAACAGTCTACTAAAAAAGCAATATAAATAACTTAAATTAGTACTGTAAATATAAAAATGCAAAATAAATATTTACTAAAGTTAACTATTCAAATTATTATTTACCTTATCCTTTGCGTAAAATTATCCGTTCATTTATGTCATGCTACATACGGTCGCAGTTATGTAAAAATGTAAATCGACGTGTACGTGATGGAAAAAAAAAAGAAGGTAATAATGAAATAATGATAAACAAAATAACAACGAAAAGTAAAAAATAAATAATAATAATACCATAAAAAAATAAAGTTTGTTTACGTTGATCTAACTAATTAAAACTTGTTTTATGCAATAAAAATTTGTATACGTTATAAAAAATTATTGGAAAGTTGAGGTTTTAATGTAATATTTTTATTTGAAAATGCGATGCAAATTGTCTGTCATAAAGCTTGTTCAGCATGATGCATGAATATCAACGATATTAATTTATTTCATCCCAATAAAATAATTAGATTTTAATAAATATTTTATTAACAAATCAATAAACAAAAATTAAATTACAAGAATATTTATTAAATCTGTGAAGTTCGTGAATATATAATTATTTAATATACTTTTAAATTTACTAAATTTAATGTATAATTCATGATCATTAATGTAAAATATATAAAATAGTTGTGATAATATCATTAATAGACCTGGCATTTCATTTTAATGTAATTATAATATTATATTTTTTAATAAGCTTAACAGACGGGTAATTTTTTTTCCTGATATTATTTCCCCATTTATATTATGTAATATTATATTACGGGAATCGATAGTTGAACAGGGAAATTTCATTTTTAAATTCTGTTTACTCAATCTTACGTTATTTGACTCGTATAATATAACAAAGACAGGCAGATCTGGCAGATTGAATGCAAAGCAGTGGTATGAGGATGATGTAAAGATAAGGAGAGAGAGAGAGAGAGAGAGAGAAGATCATGGTATCATAAAAATGAAATTATACTTTATCTATACATCAGATGTAATCAATAATGTTATAGTAATAATATTTCTTTTAAAAACAAACAAGGACACATTTTTTAGGAGTCATATTACATATCATACGTTTAAAATAAGGTAGAAAATAATACTGTTGCACATAGATGATTATCAATAATTATTGCAAATTATATATAACTTATATATCTTTATACAATTACAAAAAAAAAAAAAAAAAAAAATATTAGTTCAGTCCATTTTCAGCAATATTTTGTTCAATACAATATAAATAAAACATGTTAAATAACATAAAAATCACGTTGTATTACAGCATTATTATTTATTTTACTCCAATTTAGCAACATTTAAGCTATGTAATGACTTATAGTACAAGGTAAATGCAGCATATATAATTTTTTTTTTCGTTTCCGTGTAAATAATGTGAGATATAACATAATACGATTATACACGATTAAGTATTAATTTCTTTTTTCCTATTCAGCTTAATTTGCTTATGTATCATATTATGTAGCATATAAATATGCTGATGCATTCAACTTTGAAGTAAATAAGAAAATACAGTACCAATTTGGTTCAATTAATTTTCATGTATGTTAAAAGTATCTAACCATTTAATGCACAATTTTATTGAATTATGACGAACTGTATTGTCGTATACAATTTGTGTAACTTATGTACTGTATATACCTACATATACGTATATAACATGAACAGTACAAAGACATAAGCTAATTTATTTTCTTACCTCAAACATTTTTTTTCCTATAATAATAGAAAAGTAAAGAAAATTGCCAATTATTTATGATTGTGTTACATAACACACTTTAACAGTAAAGTAGGTCACAATAAAAAGGTAAAGAAATATGATGCTTTTGCCTCAAGATAAGAAAAATATGAGAGCTTTAAGGAACGATTTACGTTATTATCACGATGAAAGAATGTTATAATTTAAAATTAAAAAATACCATTCTATACAAAATAAAATGTACTAAATCAATACTTTATTTTGTGTAATATTTGCAATACAAGCAATCTCAGAATCCATGTAATGCATTAAAACTTTGCGTTACGCATCAAATTATCATGAATACCATATGAATATAAAATGATTGTGTTATATATTATTTATAAATATTAATTTTTGAATGCAAATATGTTAAAATAAACTCTCATTGTCAGTACCATACAAAAGAGAGAGAGAGAGAGAGGGAAAAATAACATAGAATAATATTTATTAATTAATTACATCTTTTGTGTTTTAGAATAATGCACTTGTGCTACTCTGACGTCTTATGTTGCTTCTAAATACTAAGTACTGTAAGTGTATTTACCATAACAATGTAAAAGTTATCATTAATATTCACGTTACTCATTCAGTATATACTACACGGAAAATAAAATCTACTTAAATTAAGCAAAAAGCTAGTATTAAAATGCTGTGTTTTGCAATAGAGACAGTCCTAACTGAGAATTAGTAGGGCGGTATGCTAGACCCGCTCCTACCTGCGCGCAGCATAGCATACCTGTCGGCCAGGAGAAGTAGACTCAGGTGAGGTGGGCTTGCAAACTCACCCCTAGTATATTTGAGTTAGCAATAATATACTAAATTTTAGAATTGGACCGCAAAATGGCGTACATGAGATTTTTTTAAATAATTCTGTGTATTAATTTAATTATTAATTATTATAAAAAATAAACGTTGGTAATAATTTGAAATATTCAATGAAATGAATAATTCCCGCGGTGGATGTTCTTAGTTTATTATAATTGTATGCAAATATACTTTCATATAAATTACATAATTATAAATCATATCATAATTTGTTAGTAGCGGGGGACAGAGGACCATTTTTTTTTCAATGCGTCGATCGGGTTTGGCTACCATAGGCCATATCGATGAATATATCAAATATAATATACCATTGTGTTACTACATGACGACTCATTTTGCACCTTATTTGACTGTGCGATTACTTCATTTTTATTTTTTATGTAAAATCGTCACTTATAATTCTATTTGCATGTTATACGCGGTAATTAAGACAGTTAAAGTATTTTTATAAATCTGATAGTTTAGAATTAATTACCTTCTTCATGGTCTCCTGAAAAATAGAGAAACGTGGCCATTTAAACGGAGATTGGCTGATTTTAGCAATGCTAGCTCCTAGTTCGCGGGAATACTAGATCGGCTCAGGCGGGTTAAGCACAGCTGCACTGGCAGTCAGGTGCCGCTCCTCCTGGATCTCAGGTGACATAAAAACTATACTGACTATAACTGACGCTAGGTACCGCTCCCCCTAGATCGCAGGTGGTATAAAATCTAGTGCTAGGGTTTTGGCGTCACTTATGCTAGAGATGCAGGCTACTCAGATCTTGCACGCATGTACTAGGGCGCGGGCTTATTTGCGTTAGTATACTAATCTACTTAAATTTAGCACATCTTTTTTTTCCGTGTATCATTACACAAGTGTCAATCTGCTGCTTATATTGTTATTATTCATATCCTTTTCTTTCTTCACATTCACATCCTTTATTACATGGCAATGGAAACGTGACTTGCGTTAAATTTAACGACTCAACTTTTCACTATACACTAGCTTTAACAGAAGTCTACCTGTTTGATAAAATAAAAATAAACTGTACTGATATATATATTGTGTGTGTATTATACTATTTATTAAATATATTGGAAATTTAAAGTTACTAAATGAATAACTAATGTGATAATTTTTATTATATTTGAGATATATTTCACAAAATAGCTATACGTATTATTAATTAAATCAAATCAGCAACTTACATTCATACAAGATATCGTTAGATTGTGTTCGATAAATTAAAATTTCTCCTTTTGTGTATCTCTCCATTACATTTAAAATTATCATATACAATTCTCCCAATACTAGTTCGAGCGGATACAGTGTAATTAACAATGTAAAGTCAACTGTGATTGGCGAGTAGGTTTATAAAACGCTTTCTGATTGGTTTAGCACCGCGGATACAGCTTTTGGCGGGAACGACCTTGTTTTGGCCAGAGTGTAATTCTTATTATAGTTATTACGATTGTATTTTTCCTTTCTAGTTATTATCACTAGATAATGAAAATGTTAATGAGAATTATAATATAATATTTTTTTAAAGAAAATGACATCTCAAAAGATAGTGTAATTGAAATAATTCGAAAAGGAGTTTTTTAAATAGTAACGTATTCAATTAAACAGCTTTAGTTTATTAATAAGATAAAAATTATTATTATTTTTTTTTTGTAATTCGTTTTGTTTTTTTCTTTTAACTATTTATTTTCTTATCACGTTAAAAAAATATAAGCCTAATAAGCACAATCAAGGTAAATTATATTTATAAATTAATTAATGGTGACATTATAAACGTACGTGCAAATATTAAACTTAATTTAATTGAACTACGGCAACGTTAGACCCACATGTCTACGTAATAAAATCTCGTACAATCTGTTCACAGCTATGACGGTGCAACAGATAATTCCACATTTTATTAACGAGAAAAGTCAGTAATGGCAATCAGCTAATTAAAAAGTTAACTCTCATGAACTGGATCTGATTTTATGTTGATTTTATTTAACTTAAAAATAAGAGTACTGTATAAGAAATACAAAAACTTTATTAAATAATACAAAATTATAATTTTAAAGCTCTAAGTTCTATAAATTATTATTATTAATATTCATTTCAATGTAATGTTATGTTATGAAATTACTAGCAGAGATAAATGTAACATAATTTTTTAACTTTTAAACATTTTACCAAATTTGATATTAGTTACTTGTCTAAATTTCAGGAGGTGATAAAAGAGTTTTAAGTTAGAGTTAGTGTCAAAAGGCATTTACAAAATCTTAAACTTTGTTAGTTAACTTTGAATAATTAGTTTATGCACTCAATATGAAAATTAAAAGAAATAATACCGTTAAATAACTTAGAAAGTAGCTAAATACAACTACATGAATGAAATGTATGATAAATATAGGTTAATACTATGCAAATTGATATTTATATACTATTAATTTTATGAATTCTAAAATAATAAAATCCCCAAGCAATTTTTTCTACAAATAGATTAATAAATGTAATGTAAAATCATGAAAATTTGATAATCCAGTATTTATATAACAAAAATAAGCCAAGGTTACAAAATATTAAAATTTGTCACGTTTTTATTTCTCTCCGTGTTTTATAAATGTTGAAGCTGTTTATTAGCCCGCATTTTGTTTGAAGCTTGATTCAGCTTTATCACTTTTGTACATAAAAAAATCTTTTGATAGTTCCAATTATTCAAAGCTGTGTACATATTTTATTATTTCTTATCGTAAAATTGCAGCCAATGATTTCTGTTTGATTTACTCTCTGTGCCTTACGTAAGCTAAAGAAGGCATTGAACGTATAGTATTTTGGTAAACAAAAGAAAATATATTTTAAGTCTTGTGGAAAACAAATACTATTGTAGAAACACAGTGACGGACGAGAACAAAGCAATACCAAAATTTAACAGTATTTTGAAATGACAAATGATTGCAAACATGCACCGTTTTAAAATTATATTTTGTGAATCTTTCATTCTATAGTATATCTTAATAATAATGAAAAATTAGAAAACAAATGTATGTATAAAAAAAGGGCATTTCAAAGCAACGAGTTAACTACTTTTCTTGAAAAATATTCTAATGTTGATTTTGAAATTGAAAATCGTTTGTAAATATTTTCATACTAGTTTTTATTTTCTTCCGCCTGCTTATTTTAATGTTATTTTAAAGAATGAAATAAAATGGCAATTTTTGAGGCCTTGAAATGTATAATGTATATTTTGTATTAATGCAAAAATGAGATATAATATAGAACTTAAACAGATAATAAGCGAATACTTATCTCTAATGTTATTAAGAAAACTATATTATTATCTTTTAAAGATGCAAAGATGCCGTTACATAAATAACATGAGTCAAGGTATAAAAACAACCATGATATATAGTATTAACAAAATATGTGATTATATCATTATAAACGTTTTACATAAGGTACCAAAAGCAAAGTACTAAAATAAATCATACGCTTGAAGATTTGTGCTCGTTTCTCATATTCCCGATAATATCTAGTCGCTCATTTCGCTTTAACAAATAAGTAGTCTTTCATGATGGCCAAGTGTGCGAGTCCTGTGAAGTTTTCATCGTCTATTAAAGCTAAATGATACAAAGATATACAGTTTAATTACACATTTTAATTGATATAGAACAAAGTGAAAGAAAATAAAACTTTTTAACGCCAGTTTTATTTCCTACATTTGAGTGTGTGTGTTTAAATATTGATTACTCAAAAAATAATTTATTTTATTTTTGACGGAGAGTAAAAATTGGAACTTTAAAAAATTACATATAATATTTATCTTCCCACGGCTCATTATATACAAAAAAAAAAGGTACACTCGCGGGCTTTAAAAAATAATAATAACAACAAAATGCACACCTTCCAGCCTGCAAGCTGATCCTTATAATAAAACGTGTTTGCCAGGAGACTGCGAACTTTTTATAGGTTTCTAAAGTGTACTTAAAGTACAGTACTCACTTGAGTTAGTTATAATAAAGTAATAGTATTTTAATATCTGAAAGGTTTTCATTTCAAGTATTAGTAAATGTTATGTGTGTGACTAACTGAAATCAATAATTGTTTACTAATAATTTTTACTATTTTAATATATTTAATTTCGTAACGTGCGCACACTTACATTATACAGTATGATTATAATATATATATATAGCAAAAACATAAGCTTTCATGACGTTGAGATTATATGGATGTAAAATAAAACATAATTTTATAGCACTATTTATTAAAGATTTCCATCCTGTCATTCTTTACTTTTCATTACATTAATCTAATTTTAAAATTTATGCTTAAAGTGAGTAAAAAAAGAAAGAAACATTATAAAATGAATGAAAATAGCTAAATAACAATTAATTTTATTCGCTGCAAAAAACATTAAAATGTTCATAGTATAGCTAACATACAACTGCTAGACGCTTATTCAAACCTATAAAACCACTGTTACAGATAAGAGCAAATAATAATTGTTCTTTCCTCTTATCATTAAATTTGGTTTTTCCTCTTTTTATTGCTCTTTCAGTCTGTTATTTTTGAGAAAAAAATCAGTATAAATTTATATGTAAAATTATCTCAGTATATAATACATATACAACTATTGTAGCATCATTTTAATGAGTTGATTTTTTTAAATCATAAAATGTGTAGCGTTTTGAAGCAAGCTACGTAGATTATTTAGAGTATTATATCACACTCAAAACAAATTTAATTTCTTATAATAGTAAATAAATTATTTATACTAGTGTTTTTTATTATTAAATTTTATAAAACAATAAAAAAATCGTACTCAAAACAAAAAGTTTTTTTTTTTTCTATTAGAGCATTCTTTCGACTAGAGCATATTTCATTTCTTTCTTTTACTATCTGATAATTTAATTTTAGTTTTAATCAGATAATAACTTTTTACTTGCTAGTATATATATCTTCATTTTATTGTTTATTGTTATTATTTTTTAGTCTTCAACTTTGGCTCAAAATGAACTCTGATATCATGTCAAGTTGTTATTACTCAAATGAAATAACACCATGCAGTATTTTTTTAACTAAATTAAATTTTATAAACATATATCAGAAATTAAAAAAAAAAAAAAAAAAAAAAAAATGTGTTAATATATTTGAAATTTTGTGTTGCAAGAATATTATTGCAAAAGTGGAGGGGAATGATTCATCTCATCGGGCAGTTTGGTACATTCTGTACAGTACAGAGAGTCAGAGACTCTCTCTCTCTCTCTCTCTCTCACACACACACACACTATAGTACTCTGAGAGAAATTCCGCAACTATTGTTACATGGCGTTATCCACATGACGTTATCAAAGCTATCAATCCATTTCGATTTATGCTTTTTTTTTTTTTTTTTAAGACTGATGGAATTAATTTGTTAATAATGGATCGATGATGATATAGTTTAATCATGTTGAACTCCTGATTAAAACCAATTTTAATTGATTTTTTTTAAAACAATCAGAAGAATTAAACTCATGGAATTAACAAAAAATATTAATAAAACATTAGAGAACAACACCATGGTACATTTATTGAAAATTTTCAACTTATAAAGTGTAAATGTTAACTTCTCTCAATCAGAAACGTTTTTACATAGCTAGTAAGGCCTAATCCTGTGATTATTCAAAGTAATCATTTTGATTGCTGCCACATTTTCAATTCAGAAACGTGTACTAAATTTTCAATGTTATTCCTATGAGAAAAATACACTCAATCTGAATTAAAATGTTAAAAATACATTATTATAATCGTGTACACTGCATGGTATGGTAGTGAGATTAACTACGGAGTTCTGAAAACAGATCTAAATTCTGTCATATTTTGCAACATTTATTATTATTTTATTTTATTTATCCCGCTTCTACTAGAGTATGATTGTGTGTGTGTGTGTGTATTGTATTCAATGCTTGTGGACTTCGTTGTTGGGTAAATAAATAATCTGAATCTTCAAAAGAGCGCAATGTCAATGATGGCTATGTTTTCTTAGATTTTCTCGAAAGGTTTCGTGAACTCAAACTTTTTGAAAGATAAATATCTCATGATTTACTTTTTTTTGTTTTCTTTTTAATAAGTGCCATGCAACTTGTTTTTAACAAAAATATATTATGTTATACATAGCCAAAATAATTCAACAAAAAGGCATATTGGAATACTAATTACAACGTACCACAATATTGAAAATTAATAATAATTAACTAAAATTTATGATAAATATCAAAACTCAAATAACTCAATTAATTAAAAGTTCAAAATAAAATTTCATTTATAAATACATACATAAACTATTATTATTACAAAATATTTTTGATAAATTAATATAATATGAAATATAATTTATTATTATTTTAAATACAATTATTGTAAATATTTTGCACGATATAAAATTACATAACTTCCCTATGTGCATGGGAAAAAAAGTAGTATTCATTTTATATATTTATTGATGACAAAGTGATGTATTAAATGTCAATACATTATGTAGCTTTTAATTTATAAATTTTCAAATATTAATGTCAAAAACGAATTTTACACTGTGACAAGCTTCCATATTAATTGCTTCAACGCTAGATAACGGTTAGCTTGACGTATAGAAATATGCTTTACTTTCATGGTACAATTTCCTAATACAGATGAAAAGATTATATATACTATATATATATATATATATATATATATATATATATATATATATATATATATATATATAATTTTACTTATATTACTGTTATTTTACTGTTAGATTACCTTATAGAAAATAAGTGTATGGTACTATTATGTGTGTTTAAAAGTTTTTACGATATAGCTACACATAACATTAAAAGTTTTAATTATAATTTTAAGTAGTTTTTAATGTTTTTAAAGAGTTTACTGTATTCCAAGTTTTGTATTTAAATGAACTGTACTCAAATATGACATCATTTAATACTTGATAGTTTTTTATTATTTTTAATCAAAGTAGCTTTCTGTGGAATAAATTACGTCACTTCCAATTATTTTGTACTTATTACTCAAGTCTTATAGTGATAAATGCTAAGCTAAGCATTATTAAAATTTTAAGCAATTCATCTTTAATTACGAGTGATTTAAAGTGCTATAAAGTAATTTATTCAATATTAAATTATATTCAATTGATTAAAATGTTATATGGTGGGTTTTAGACGATAAAGTTTGGCGTAAATAAATTGTAATCTTAATAGTCTCTATATTACCGTGGATGATACATCAATAAAATATTGTTGCGATAATCTTGGCATATTGTTAAATTAACTTAAATATATTAATAATAATAATGTTGAAAAGAAGGGGAAAATAAATAAATGACGATAGTTCCCATTTGAGAGGAAATTTTAGACCACATGGAAAAAGTCTTGAGTAAAGAGAACGACCCTACTAAAAATTTTATAATAATGATAATAATAATAATAATAATAAAAAAAAGGAAATTGAAAAGAAACTTTATCTCAGTTTACTGTTCTGTTAAAAGTTCGCATTAAAATTAAGTACATTTACCTTTTTTTCTGTTTTCCTTGCTTTCATTTATTTGAATTAAAAATTGTAACAAAGAGTGAATGAAATCAACGCGCGGAAACATATTATAAATAATATATGCACTCGTAGCACACAAGCATAGATTTTGTTGATTGAGCTTGTTTCTTTTATAATGTTTACGTTTCCACATAACATTCACATTATATAAGTTTGTACAATGTATTGTACGAATGCTGTAATAACAAACAATGAAATTAATAATTAAATTATATATATTTATAACAATCATTTCGAATTATTATTGTTTTAATATTAATTATTAATTTAGAGATATATATATTAAATTAACCAATCTGAAGTATCATTTAATATTAATGATTTTATAAGAACTTAAAGCAGTAATTTAAAGTACTTCTTCTTTTTTTTTTTTTTTTTTTTTTTTCCGTATGGCAGTTTAGTTTGGGAGTAATTTTTTATGTCAGCTTCAAAAACAAAAAAAATTGCGTTGACAAATAAATGATTTAAAAATAATACTAAAGAGAGGTAGTGCAATATAGGCTTTGTCAATGAAACTTTAGATAATATAAGGTACCAACTGCGCATTTCGTGAGTCTTCTGCACGATTTAATTCTTTATTTCCACTATTTTTCACGTTTTTATGGTGGTAAAATATTATCGTGGGTATTTGTTTTTGAAAAGTTAAATTTTTACCGGAAATAGATCTTGGCGATCGAGCAAATTCGGAAAAGACAAACGAAATGCGCAGTCGGTTCCTTACATTATGGGCAGTTTCATTGGGCTTTGATAATATGTTATTTAGAGACTGGATTTTGAGGTAAAAATAACGGCTGCGCCTGCAAAAATAGTAAGTTATTTACCTGCATCACAACCTACTGTCAGTTTACATAAATGTTATTTCTAAACTTCTAGCAGTGGAGTACCAAATTTTTATAAACACACAGTAGATTGTGGAGCAAAAAGCCTAACTATAAAACTTGCAGGCGTAATTGTAATTTTCACCGAAAAATCCAACCTTTACATTATATTTAATTTTATCATTTATTTCTCTTTCTACTTGTATTATAAATATAACAAAATAATGCATTTAATTTTAATTGATTTATATAATTAACACAAAACTATAGTTTATTTACACTAGTTTCTATGTATTTATGTTGAAGATTTATTTGATATTTTCATATTGCTGAATTTTTCAACATGAGTTTTAGTATCGCAGAAATGAAATATGTAAATTTGAAATTATATTAAACCAAAATCAGAATGTTGTAGAAGGTGTCACTGATTATTATGATGATATTTTTATTGCATACTACGGCAAAAATGTTATTATATAAGACGTCGTGGGACTTAAATTTTTTATATTTATAAACACACTACTTCATATTCATAGTTCAATAAAAAGTTTGATATCGTTCTGTGTTATGTGTGATTTTTTTTCTATCTTTATATAAATATATAAAACATCATATATATATATATATATATATATATATATATATATATATATATATATATATATATATATATATATATTATACACATTCATATATCATGACGTTGTCGTATGTGATGAT